>CM075865.1:18997157-19597157 GCA_038021265.1 Cyprinella venusta | reverse complement strand
GAAAATACGTAATTACAAAGACTACAAACCCCAAAGGCGCACATTTCCTCTCAATGAATGAAGCTAACTTTACTGAGGCAGTCAGTCATTGTTTCTACAGTCTTACGTTATAATCGTAACGTTACGCCGTCCTACCTGAGTGTTTTTTACTAGACTGCACACACACGAGCAGCGGATCTCGTTTCTCTTCCCGGGAGATGTAGTTCACAGAGCGATTTTCACATAAAACTAAATGTTACTCTTCTGTTGTATGACGAACTGCGACGTTTTTGACTTTAAGAATCATCTTTTAAATTGACAAACATCATATGTGCAATTGAGGGCACAGTTCAGACGGAATAAAAAGATAAGTTGTCTCTCGCCATTGACTACCATTCATATTTTTTCCGAAATAAGGTCCCATGAGCCGGAAGCGGAGGGGCGGGACTTAGGCTCTCTATTGTAGTACTTGACGGGAAGAAAGTCAAATTTGTAGTTTTAATGTCTCATTAGAACTACAGAAATGCAACCTGATCTGGCAATCTTACATAACATGGTTATAGCAGATATAGGGCCGCAAAGCAAATCCAGAAGAATGAACCACTGAAACGATTTTGGAAACATTATTTTAAGGTAAAAAATCTTACTTAGTGTTGCTAAATATAACCATCCCAGGAACCTGTGCAAAACACTAGACTTATATATAAATTGGACCTCACAAGTATGGTCAACCCTGTACACACATGCATACAAATTAGCATTATCAACATGTCATACAATATTTTCTTAAAGTAGTAAAATTAATAGTATGTATAATATATACACTGTTGAATGCATATAATTTGAATGCAATCTGTAGAAGAATAAATTCATTAGAGTTAAATTGCATACCTTTCCTTTGCTGTAGTCCCAGAGCTTTAAGGTACTGTAAGGAAAATGAAAGAGTATTGTATCTATTTACCCCTAGTAAATCAGCATTAACAAGTGTATGTGCATCACCAAACCGATGTGTATATTTCTAATTTATTTAATTGTATCATTACCTGTATCAATATTAGCCCTTATGTTAGCTAACATGATTGACTGATGTAACATTAAAGTTTGTAAAACAAATCTTGCTCAATTCCTCATCATTACTCATAGTAACGACAGACAATCTGCATTGAGACACATTTTTTGGTAATAGGGGCACACAGTTTGCATTAACTATTTCAATAAGACAGTAATAGCGCGAGTTAACCAGAGACCTACACAATATAAAACACAAAACTTTTGAACACCCAGTAGAAAATATATACATTAATAATTAATCATACATGTAGGTTGGAGCAAGGTGAGGAGCAAGCTGATCCAAATAAAGTGGTCACTGACCCATTTTCAAGAGCAAGCGTTTTACGAATCCCGCGGGTCAAGTTGTTTGCGAACGGAGAACATAGGCGGGCATTATGCAAATGTGTTGTGACGCGTAGCAGTAACTAATTGGGATTCGAATTCCTGACGGATGACGGTTTAGAGTCGATTCTTTCTTTTGGGAGACAATAACTTTATTTTTCATTCAATTTCGACTACAACTGCAGACCGTTTACATTTACAGACAGCTATATTACATACTACATGAAAAAGAATATTCAAAAAACAATTAAGGGCACTTTAACAAATGAGACCTTATTGTATAGTTAATATATTGTATAATATTTATCTTATACATTTGTTACAACTGTTTGCAATTTTGACAGTTTTGCTGAATTAATTTAGTCTCACCGTACGTTCACACCGCCGTCGACTTGAGCGTCAAAGAAGCTCTGGCCGCTCTGTCAAGGACGCTTGTCAAAAAGCACGGGGAAGCTCGTTGACGCTTGCTTTGAACGCTCTGACGTTGCAGGGAGAAGAGAAGTGTCACAATATGAAATGTAATAAAACGAGAAAACAAGCAATACATTGAAGAAAACTTTTATAATGACAGCATTTTTTATAACCGCTTTAAAACCGTCAGGGAAAAATAATAATTAACTATTATTATTATTAGCGAGCGTTCGTAAATATTTCAAATAAAAGTTGCGCTCATTCTCAAATGTTTATCACTGGATCATTATGGAAAATCGTGATGTTGTTGTGTTTGGTGCTGCTTTACTGTATTTGCGGAGAAGACGTCGGACTCGGAGATTTTCAGCTTCTCCTCCATTTTCTCGGAACTAATGTTTAGGTAGGAACGAAAGTTCACATCATATGTGTCTCCGGAATCAGCCAGAGTGAAGGACGTCTTTATTCCAATTGGTTGCTGGCGTTTGCCGCTGCTTGCCGCTGAACCGCGTCATAGCTCATTACCATAAAGTTGAGCTTCTTTCAACTTTGAGATTGACGCTCAAAACGCCCAAAACGCGAAGCCGAGGAATTTGACGCTCCTTGCAGCTGAGAGAAGCCAGCTTCCATTGAAAATGAATGACTTCCGGCTGCTTTGGAAGCTCAAGTCGGCGGCGGTGTGAACGTACAGTCAGAGACTCCACAGAATGGAATAAATAAAGAGTCACCAGGGGGATGAGTTCACTTACTTGTCCAGTGTTGCAGCTAGAATGTATTTTCCATTTGGAGAAAACTTTACAAACGAGACAGGAGGGTTGTCATCATCTTGAAATGAAAAAAAAAAAAAAGATCAGTTCTCTCCCTATTTGCATTTAGAGAGGCCACATTTATCCAAATGGGCTCTATGCACAGCTCCACTACTTCCTGAACTTCAGCCAGCTTCTTGTTTCCTGTCTGGCATTATTGGACACATTGATTAATTCAGGTGTGTTTGATTATTGTTGCTGTGACTACTGAGGTCAAGCACACCTGAATTAATCAAATTGTCCAATAATGATAGACAGGAAACAAGGAGCTGGCTGAAGTTCAGGAAGTAGTGCATAGAGCCCATTATGCACCACACAACATCCTGCAATCTGGCACCACAATTATACCAAACATCTAAAATAAAGTCCAGCTATAATTGGAAAACGTGATATCATGCTCACCAGCTTCATCAGCACGTATGGTACATACTACAGAGAAAAGAGTCACATACCTATAAGAGTTCTCAGACATTGTCCTGAAGCAGTGTCCCACAAACGACTGAAATACAATAAGTAACATGAATGGATAAATATCGACATCACATCGGTCTTAAACGTAAGAAAAGTGGCTTACTTGGAGGTGCTGCAAGTAAATGTTTACTATCACTACTCCACATGACAGAGAATGTGCTATGCCACTGCCTTTTACGTGTTTGGATTTGTTGACATGCCTTTAGAGGGCAGAGTTTCGGACAGAGGTGGTATGTGGTTGAATAGATGGGGGTGTTCTTGAGTAAGTTACCCTGAAATGACTTTCAGCATTTTAAAAGTGCCTCTGTTCATCTATTTTAAAGGTTCCTAATTTTGTTGACTAATACAATTATGCTCATAATACAGTTTAATCATAATATACATTGCATATCACCTAATTTTACAAAGAGTCTGAAAACTATTTGTTTGAGGATTCTGTCTCTCTAACCTCTCATTACTGCTAGCCTACTTTGCTCTAATAGGCTAGAAGGCCCAGTCTGTTGGTCTAAAGCTTAATGAAATGCCTATTACCATATATGAATTTCAGCTCTGGAGGCTTGATGGCGTCAGTTCTTTCATATCAATTCCAGCACAAGTTCTTATCCTTTTGAAGAGCAAGCAAAGTTGATTTGCAGCCCTAAAAACAGCGTCATCTCGACATGTGAACACCACAAACCAAACTCTTCCAGGCCTCGGCTACAACTACATTGTTTGAGGGAAGGTCAAAGTAGACGTTGTTTGCGGGAAGCCATTGATGATCATAGGCTGGAATTTTGCTAATTTGTTATGTAGTTTTGTAACATGAAGCGAGACTGGAATAGCTGTTGACTCGATTCGGCAGTTCAGAATCGATTCTTTCTTTTATGAGACAATAACTTGCTTGTCATGCACTTTGATCACAGACATTTTACATTCACAAACAGCTATATTACACGCTGCATTTGAATAATATTCGAAATAGCATAATAGGGGCACTTTAATAGAAGACGTTACTCAACTTACCATAAACCATCATAGCTACTGGATACTATCAGAGATCCATCTCTATTAAAGTGAACCTGGAAACATTAAATGAAAAAGACATTCAAATCTGGATGAAAGCTAACAAAATCATTTTTAGGAATTAATTCTTACCGCTGAGACTGGGTCCGAGTGAGCTGGCAGGGTCTTCAGACACTTCCCAGTTTTAACATCCCAAATCCGTACGCTCTCATCAAACTGTCAACATGATGAAACATACGACTCGATCACTAAATGACATATCTTTGTAATCGTTGTCTCAAATGCATATTTAATTTTTGCTTCTAAAAAATAATCCATCTTTCTGTTTACTTACAGATCCAGAAACAACCAGATTCGACTGTGGGTTGAAGTTACAACAGAAGACGTAGTTGCTGTGTCCTTTTAGTGTCTTTAGACATTTTCCCTTTAAAAAAAACATGAAAGAATTTGCAGGAAAAAAAATCAGAAACTGATATGGGTGACACCTACAGCATCAGAATTTATATGAAAATATCTATGAAAAGATTTACCGAACTCATATCCCAGATCTTTAGTGTCTTGTCATCTGATGCAGACACTAAAAGATTTGAGTCTGAAGACCAGGCCACATCTGATATTCCCTGTTAAATACAACACAGGGTTGTAAAACACTTCACAATATGATCTCTAAATGTTGGAACAGGAATATTCTTAAAGGGATAGTTCAGACAAAAATGAATATTACCTCATGATTTACTCGCCCTCAAGCCATCCTAGGTGTATATGACATTCTTCTTTCAGGCGAATACAATGGGAGTTATTTACAATGGGAGTTGCCGTCTGCCGGAAGCGTGTTATTTTAGCCAATAGAGTTTGAAATATGGATATTTTTCTTACACAAGCACATCACTTTACTTCAGAAGGTCTTCATTAACCCCTGAGAGCCGTGTGGAGCCCTTTTATAGTGGATGGACGCACCATCAATTTCTTTTAGTTTATAACTTAGATTGTATTCGTCTGAAAGAAGAATGTCATATACACCTAGGATGGCTTGAGGTTGAGTAAATCATGAGGGAGCTATCCCTTTAAAGTCTCCCAAGATACACAATTGCTTTATACGATGATCATATTTAATTTAGGCTTTTATGTACATATAAACAATGATCAACAGACTAGCTCATGAAATATGGTCAATAACAGCACAACCATACTTGAGATGACTTTAAGCACTCTTTGAAAAGTGAAAGTCTTAGTGGAATGGACTTTCAAAAATAAGTGAAGAAATTTCTCAGGTTTCATTTAAGCTACACTGTGTAACTCTTTTAGTTTATTCTTAGCTAAAAACACTTAGTTCTTTCAAAAATATATGTGCTCATATAGACCATTTCAAAAGATGTAAACAACACTGGTCCAGAAGCACTTCCTGTTTCAGTTTGTAACTGTTTTCTTTATTTTACACGTAAAGAAAACTTCTTAAAGATGTTTGTTTAACTTGTTGATTCAGTTTTAAATGTTCTGTTGGTTGTATTTTATCCCAGCTTTTATGTAGTGTTAAAAAAACACTGATTTTAGTGTTAAAAAAAACTGAAACAGGAAGTGCTTCTGGGCCAGTGTTGTTTACATCTTTTGAAATGGTCTATATGTATATTTGCTTCGTTCAAGTAATAAAGTATTCTCGTGAGTGTATAATATGCCGTTGAAAATACATACGGGTAAGGGGTTTTAATGTCGGTAGCCATATTGCCCCTCCATCTTGAAAGTACATTAGCCAAAGAGGGACACACCTGTTAATTCAAGCTTCACCTTTTGCGTTTACGTTTGAGTTAACACTCATGGACGAGGTCGAACTAGAAGCCATGTTAATCTTGGACTACATTGGCCACCGTAAGAGTTAAAACGAAATCGGAATGGAGAGGAACAGAAACTAATATTCACTGGATGGTCATATACCTTTTCACCACTAGATGGGGGTAAAAATCACACAGTGCAGCTTTAAAAATACCTGTTCTGAAGACGATCGAAAGTCTAATCGGTTTGAAACAACATGAGGGACACGAATTAATTGATAACAGAATTTCCATTCTTAGGTGAACTATCATTTTAACTTTCATTAAACTCACAAGTTTATGTCCAGCAAGACTCTTCTCAAATTTTCCATCAAAAGTGCACCATATTTTGATGAGCTTGTCTGCCGCTGAAAAAGAAATTTGTCATTTTTAAAATCTTCAGACATTGATTTGCTGTTTTATAGATTACAATTGAATGTTACAACACAAAACAAACTCACAAACAAGCACTACTTACATGAACTGGCCAACCATTCACCACTAGGGCTAAATTTCACTGATGAAATAGCTTTTGTGTGGCCTGCGAGGGTGAATTTCAATGAGTAGTTTGGCTTCACAGGGGCAGACTTGAGGAAGAAAAAGCATACAGATAATCAACAGAGAAACGCCTTAACTTCTGGCTAAATCTGCATTTAAAGTTGGCATGAAACGGAACTTGCAAAAATGTAGGACAGGACTTGATTTGTCAATTGGGAAATATTTAGATTGTTGGATCGTTTGTGTTTGCTATTGCTGTGATCTCATGTGAGAGACAAGTTGTGCCGCCCAAACGGCAGTCATCAGTGAAGAAAAGAGATTTCATTGCAAGAGGGAGGGGAAATTTATGTGAATAGGATTACAAGGACACATGCTTTTTTTATTTGATGTGCACAGATAAATAATTTATAATAAATACTGCAATATTCCATTAAAAAAATAAAGAATGGTAAAATTTTAATTCACAGTGACTTTAAAAGAGCAAAGCAACCCCCCAAAAAATGCCTTTTATTACCTTAGAGGATGATGATGCTCCATGTGTCTTATGTGTCTCTGTGTCCAGCTTCTTCTCTGATGCCATCACTGCATCTCATGTGGTCAAATAATTACTCTAAATAAGAGAGAACGAGATCATCAAGTAATTTAAGAGACTAGAAAGCTGTACAAGCAACAAAGCAAACTTAACAGCGTTGAGCTGCTTCAAAATGCACATGGCCTAAGGAAAGTCACGCTACAATAGCATCATGGCAGACACGCCAGTCACTTCCTCAGACTAATTCATAAGTTTATTTACCACGTGGTGCAGCGTGTATTTTGACAATCAGACACACATGAATCAGTTAGAACAGTAAACAACTAGTTAACGCCCTATCACGCACACACGCCTGTCACTGCTGTACACTCACACACCTAGCACGGCTAACAACAGAATTCAGCTCAGTTCCCAAATCATATAAGCGACGAAACACGAACAAAAATAAAAGAATAACTTACAAGAAAGTCCTCAACCAAAGTTTCAAATTCAAACTACCCACTCTAAACGACAATAAGCGTTTACAAAACTAGTAGAAAAGACACGTCGGGACACTTGCTGAGCCAAATAGAAATTACACGCGCGCCACTGCGCATGTGCAGTGTGTAATGACAACTTGAGTTTCTTATGATGGCTGTCTTCTTTACTTTATGCGGCCAACATACATTTTCCACAGCTCTAGTTTCTGTGTTTATTTAGTTTCTTAAAATCATGTCATTTTATTCAAGTACTTTACGAGTAAGTGTGTTATATTTCCTCTAATAGAAGGGGAAAGTGTTAATTTCGCTCCATACAGATCTAGGATCAGTCTTACTATTTTGTATTGGCTTGGTGCTGATTCTTTGGTGACATCATGAGATGTGGAACATTACAAAGGGACTGTTTGTTTATCTATTTATTTATTATTTACAGGACATTTATATGAAATTATTTTGACCAGTGTTGCAGGATAAAACAAGTGCGCCACACTTGATTCACAGTATCAAATGTTTGGCTCTAGAAGTAAGCTAATAAAAGTTAATTTCAACAAATAAATATGAACGTCTACGCATGCATTTATTATAAGTAACGTTAGCTATGTTGGTCATCAACTCACAACAAACCCACGCCACTGTGAAACGAAACAGCGTTTCGTGGTCCCGAACAAGACCTACTGACCTTTCACTGTAACTATGCCACTTCGATATGTATAATAAAGAAAACAAAGGACGTTTGGAACGAGAATGTTGAAGGCTGGTCGGCGCCGAGAGCGTTTATTTTTCACAACAACAACAACAACCACAATACCGTGCGAGGCAACGCGCATGCGCACAACACTACCCAACCAGTGTCGACCCCAGCCATCTATTATGCTTCTTCGCAATAAAAGCTACCCGAAAATCTGCAAGGAAAACGCAACCGGAGCTGCTTGGAGTGAAAGTAATAAAGTATAACATATATATTTACGATTAGTGCATTCCGATCGAAGTTTATATTCAGTTTAGGTGATGTATATCGGTGTTTTGGGGGAAAACACAGCTGAATGTGGCTAGCAGGATCTCCTCTGACAGAGTGAAGCTGACGAGCGGCGCTTTGCAACAATGTAACAAAACCCTCTTTCACGCGCAACCGTTTCGATCTGTGAACGTAGAGCTCGCTGTAATTGTTTGTGCTGTTGCTTTTTTCCGTTGTATCAAGTGTATAAACAGGACTGGTGGATGAATTGTGGGATGATTTCAAATTAGCCCGCTGAGTAGCTAGCTGGCTGAACGGCATGCACACACAATGGTTGTGTTAAAGACATGGTGGGGCTCGATCCTCGGCATTCCTCACTCGATGCCCTGTCTCTCTCGTGCCCGCCATCTTTTCAAGAACTTATACACACACGCCTGATGCAGTTACTTTAACGCGCGATTGCAAAATGTATTTCCAATCAAGTTTACCGTTCGAGCTCCGTGTAAGGGCGCGCAGGGGCGCAATTTGCTAACTGATGTTTTGGTTGAATTCTGACTAAACCTTCGATTTTTTTTCATGGGCATGCGAATTTTGTATAGTTTTGTTGGTGTTTATAACTAATGAAGTGGTTTAAATGAAAAGCACAAGTTCACAAAAAAAAAAAAAAAAATCAGTATTTTCCTGGTTTTCTAGTCATTCATTCATGTGAAACCACCGATACTGAAATTCAGACTTTTAACTAATTTATTGTGAAGATGCATATAGTTTATTAAGCTATGCATAAAATAACCTGGAAATCATTTTGTAAAATCAATTTGGTGTAAATGAATTGTTTTTTTAGTGCAGCTATATAAAATAAGTTATTAAAATATTGTTTGTTTACAACATACACGTCCACTTCCACCATGATTTTGATCTTGATATAGTTTTAAATTGGGTTATTTATACATTTTTGGCACTGTGTTACACAGTGAAATATATCTATGCAAATAGCATTATAATGTAAAAAAAAGTGTAAAATGGTGTAATTTCTGCAATTATATGTCTAATGATGCTATAAACACATCATGTAGATAAGTGGGTAATTTATTTTCATAGTTGTATTTTCTTCAATGATTTATTTCTCTACGTTTACTGGCAGCGTGCTGACACTCAGGTCCTGAGATGGGATGTGTGTGTGGAGGTGGGACTAAGGAGCAGCAAGAGGATCATTGAAGCTGAACTAAGAGACGTACAGACGTCATTCAAGCAACTTCTTTCCCTTAACTGATCAGTATGTCGGTAGTCACATCACCTGCCCAGGTGCCTCCAGCCATTGTAAACCCTCCCCCACCTGAGGTCACGAACCCTGGGAAGCCTGGCCGAAAGACCAACCAGCTACAGTATATGCAGAATGTGGTTGTGAAGACTCTTTGGAAGCATCAGTTTGCATGGCCCTTTTACACACCTGTGGATGCTATCAAGTTGAATCTGCCAGTGAGTAATTTTGTTGATTTTTTTATATCATTTACATGCATACACATTAGTGCTGTCAAATGGAATAATCAATTCTACAATAAAAGTTATATATATATATATATATATATTAGGGCTGTCAAAACGATTAATCGCGATTAATCGCATCCAAAATAAAAGTTTGTGTTTACATAATATATGTGGGGGCACTGTGTATAATTATTTTAGATATATAAACACACACACATGCTTGTATATATTTAAGAAATATTTTCATGTATATTCTGTTTATAGATTTATATATAATTTATATTATATATAAATATAAATATTTTATATATAAATATTTTTTTTTCTTAAATATACATGCATGTGTGTTTTTATATATATACAAAATATTTATACACAGTGCTCCCACTTATATTATGTAAACACAAACTTTTATTTTGGATGCGATTAATCGTTTTGACAGCCCTAATATATATATATATATATATATATATATATATATATATATATATATATATATATATATATATATATATATATATATATATTTGATATATGCATGCAAACATACACACACGCATAGATCATCTAAGATGTGAATGTACTTATATATATATATATATATATATATATATATGTACTTATATATAGAAAAGTTGATATTTTGAAACATGTGTTAATAGTGATAATATTCCACAATGTTTTTGTTTTTTTCCCAAAAATAAATGCAGCCATGCTGATGCTTATGTTAAAAATCAAAATAATGTTAATTATTCCAAACAAATGACCTGCAGTGTAGTGTATTTTAAGTTGAATTAGGGATGACTAGTGTAATTTTTGCACCTCTAGTGTTACCAAACGGCATTGCAAAAATAGTGACAATCTGCTATTGGGTCAGGCAAGCAGAGAGTCTAACTCATGCAGTTGACTGAGTCAGCGTTTTTCTTTTGGGATTATCAAACAATGTGTAGAGTGGGAAATAAACTACATATGACTTGCTTATGGCTATAGACAGTGTTTTTAAAATCCATTTTCACCTTTAAATGTTTTTTCTCCCTATCTAGTGTATTACACCTTGTCTAATTTATTATTTCGGTCAAATAGGACTACAATAAAGTTATTAAGAATCCAATGGACATGGGAACCATAAAGAAGCGACTTGAGAATAATTACTATTGGACGGCTGGCGAATGCATGCAGGACTTTAACACTATGTTCACAAACTGTTACATCTATAACAAGGTAGATCCAAGTCATCCATATTTATTTATATTTTACAATATAAAAAGATATATTATTATATATTTTATAATAATATACTTTATACCAACACCAATGTGTGATTTAAATGAATTCCCCTTGAATTATTGTCCCAGCCCACAGATGACATTGTTCTCATGGCTCAAGCCTTGGAAAAGATTTTCCTCCAAAAGGTAGCTCAGATGCCCCAGGAGGAGGTGGAACTTTTACCCCCACCACCGAAGGGTAAAGCACGGAAACCTGGAGCACCCCCTGGTTCAGGTACCTGACTGGAATCCACACATAATGAACCTCAATACCAATGACTATTGGCTTTGAGGAAGTTTTTCAGCTGACCTTGTCATTATTACATCCAAACAGAAAACCAACCATCAATAGCACTGACTACCGGTTCTCCATCCTCGTCCTGTCCGAGCTCCCCTCCTCAGCTGGCTCAAACTCCTGTAATAGCTGCGACTCCTGTCTCGACCATCACCTCCAATGTTCAAGCTGTGCCCCCTGCAACGCCCCCTCCCATGATTCCAACCGCACAGCCTGTTCTCAAAGTAAGACCGGCTTAAATGGTGATCGTTTTCATTGTCATTTGTGCCCAGGAAAATAAAAAAATGAATAGCTTTTGTTGTAGGGATGGATAAGTATAGTTGACTAACTAAGCCAACTAACTACTGGCATCTATATATCCATCTATAATCTATCTATCTGCCTGTCAGTGTCTATTTATCTTAATTTTTTTCTTTATTATATTTTGTTCAGAAGTTTGTTTGTTTTTTTAGCTTTCCATATTTTTAGCAGCTAGGCTTTAAAGGGGATGAATTTAGAGATGGAACTTCTCTGTGAGCTCTTTAGTTTTTTTGGCAGAATGCTATGCTTTAGTTTGTTAACTGTCTATAAGTAGCTGGAAGATTGTCAACACACTACGTTTTCTGAGATTCATCTCCTAAAGCACTGTCTCAGCCATCAAAACCGCTTTTGTAACAGATTTTCTGCTTTCAGCAATACATTTCAAATCACCTGCTGTGAGTAATGTTCCCATTATTATGCATAATCTGTTGTTTGTGAGGGCTATAATTGTTGGCACAATAAAATGATGTGTAATCTATTTATTTGTTATCTCTCATTTATCCTATTGAAGGATGAATTTAGTGTCTGTATATCTAAAAAAAAAAAAAAAAAAAACCTTGAGCCTGAACTAACCTAATTATTAAAGGCTTCCTTTAGACTAGTCCATCACATACGCCACTGATCAGTCATTTTACACATTAGGGATGTGCCCGAAGGCGAATAGCTTGCCACTGTTGCCTTTGGCTTGCTCAGTTGGGGATATCCAACCAGTAATACCATTGATCAGCCACCAAACGTGGATATTCTTCCACTAAGAAACAAACATTGTTATTATGTTTTGATTGATACTGTGAAGCAGCTTTGATGCAATCTATATTGTGAAAGTGCTATATAAATAGACTTGACTTGACTATTCGGAAAGGCACGGAAAAATTAATAACGCATTTTACAGAGCCCCTAAATAAAGGGACATGTTTAGGCTTGCTTGGGTTAGTCGGTGTTCCACGGTGTTCGTATGTCTTGCATATGACAAATTTCTTACCTTGTAAAATATGTGGTCAGTACAAGTGCTGTGAAACGATTAATCACGATTAATCGCATCCAAAATAAAAGACATTTACATTATGTAAATGCAAATATTTCGTAAATATATACATGCATATGTGTGTTATTTATATAAACAAAGTAATTATACGCAGTACACACACATATATTATGTAAACAGAAACTTTTATTTTGAATGCGATTAATTGTGATTAATCATTTCACATCCCTTCCGCCGTTCCCTATACATGGAGTGCGCGTGATTGAAAATGAGAAGCGAGCACGTATTTATAAGCGGTTTCAATACATCGATAGCAAATTATATACAATATAATTACACAACTGTATAGGCTAATTGCGAGAGAACGCAAAAGCATTGAGATATATTTTTCCTTCCATCTCATATTTGTTCCATAACCATGTCTCTTTTAGGGGCTTCATGTAATTTGTCTTTTTCTTTCTGAATAAGGTATTTAGTATCAGGCACACCTGTTTTAGTAGTGTTCTAACACACTTGTTGATCTAATTTTCCTCAGAAGAAAGGGGTGAAGCGGAAAGCGGACACGACCACACCCACAACCTGCGCGATCACTGCCAGCAGGAGTGAGTCGCCCACTGCGATGTTAGAGTCCAAACACAGTAAAGTCATTTCCAGACGAGAGAGCACAGGTCGACCCATCAAACCTCCCAAAAAAGACCTGGAGGATGGGGATGTCCAACAGCAAGGGAACAAGAAAAGCAAACTCAACGATCATCTCAAATACTGTGACACTATCCTTAAAGAGATGCTTTCCAAGAAACATGCGGCCTACGCCTGGCCCTTCTACAAGCCTGTAGATGCAGAGGCTCTGGAGCTGCATGACTATCATGAAATCATCAAACAACCAATGGACCTCAGCTCTGTCAAAGTATGGCCTAAAATTACACCTTGCTAAGTTATTATAGGATAGCATAGTAAATATTTAAAAGAAATAGATTTTTTATATATAAATCTTAAATATTTATTTATATAAACTGTCCAAGTCTTTTTTTTTTTTGCCCCAAAGTATTGGTTTTAATCCAGTTATTTTTATAAATTGGAGTAATGTTTCTGGAAATATCATTTCCAAAAATGAATTTTTCCATTAATTGTAATAATCCAGTGAGATTTTTGTACGCACAAGGAGTCTGACAACAGCCAGTGTTCCACACGGAGATCTGATCTCACCATCATCGAATCTGTCTGGGATTATATGAAGAAACAGGAAAAACTGAGACAGACTAAATCCAGAAGAATTGCTGCAATGTCTCCAAGACACTTGAAGATACCGACCTGCAAAACTATGTGTGAACGTACCGACAGAAGCCGTTTTAAACGCAACGGGTGGCATAGACGTCATTTACGGGGGGAACGGGTGGGACATGTCCCCACCACTTTTTGCCAGGGTCGATATTGTCCCCACCACTTTTGAAACATCTCGCGGCACAGATGTACCAATACAAATAAAACATCTCCAGTTAACAGCATTCATTTCATTTGTTTGTTAAATAACAGGCGATCTAGCACTGAAGTGTGTTGTCTTCTCTCGGACGCGCGCTTCAGTCCGTTGCGGAGATTCGTTCCGGTGAAATCACAAATCAAAACGTGTCCGTGTTTCTCTGGGTTCTGAGCCGCACTCGTATTTTTTTTTCCCTCATCAAAACATATACAACCACTGATAAACATTATCGGCTTTGATGAGGGGAAAAAAACTATACGAGTGCGGATTAGAACCCAGAACCTAGGGTCCCGACACGCTTGGCAAAAATTCTGCCTCTGGACCATCACTGTACATATGCAATTATGGCGGATATACTATCTATACTCACTATACTAACAACATACATTAGATCTCATTGTACGACCAATTACACACAAAGTACCACCACATGTTTGGTCGGACATCACATCTTTGTGTTTTTATTTATTATTTTTGTTATTTATTTTTATTTATGTACATTAGTAAGCTACAGGACATCGTCTTGTGCATTTCAAACCAAACTGACGCCCATGACGGGTGGTCACACCATATATTGATTTAATTTGATAAATACAAGTTAATTGATAAATAACAATTATTTATGACATTATTTTTGAAATCATCCTCACTTTACAGGATTTTTACACAAGTGTCTAAAACTTGTGACAGTTCTGTAGTTTTGGATATAGGTTTCCTCAAGCATCTTAGAGATGTTGTCTCAGTTCTTCCGGATTTAGTCTCTGTTTTTTGATGTAATCCCAGACAAACTTGATGATGGTGAGATCAGATCTCCGTGCGGAGCAGTGGCTGTTGTCAGACTTCTTGTGCGTACAAAAATGTCATTGGATTATTACAATTAATGGAAAAATTAATGTTTGGAAATGTAAACTGATATTTCCCAACTGACACACTACAGCAAAAGATAGAAATAAACCATCTTTGGGGGGTGAAAATTCTTGCGTGCCTAAGACTTTAGCACAGTACTATATAAATCTTCCCTTTTTTAACATTTTTAAAACCAAACTTTATCTCTTGCAACTTTCTTTTCCAGAAAAAGATGGACAGTCGAGAATACCAAGACGCCCAAAGTTTCGCAGCAGATATTCGGTTAATGTTCTCAAATTGCTACAAATACAACCCGCCTGATCACGAGGTCGTTGCCATGGCAAGAAAACTCCAGGTGTGGCGGTTAAAAAAATTGCACTGTAACTCTTAATGTGCTTTCGGATCTCATTAATCATATTTGTCCATGACCTACAGGATGTGTTTGAGATGAAATTCGCTAAGATGCCCGATGAACCGGCAGAACCGTCCTCGCCCAGTGCGGTGTCGGCCACGGCTGTGGTGAGCAAGAGCACCGGCAGCAGTGAAAGCAGCGCAGACTCTTCCAGCTCCAGCTCCGACTCGGAGGAGGAACGGGCCACACGGCTGGCTGAGCTGCAGGAACAGGTGAGTGGCAAACAGGTGGGTGTCACCACTTGAGGACCAAGATCCAAACCAAGGGTGGAGAGACAGGCAGAGGCCACAGCCACACCCCCCCCCTCCCCCCCACACACATTCACCACCACCACCTCCTCCTCCTCAGTCTGACTGCTTGTGTTAGTCATTTTTAATTTTTTTTTTCCTTAATGTCTCTTGTTTTCATAATGTTTTGGAAACGAGTGCCCATTCTCACCCTGGACTGAACGTTTAACCCTCTACCGCCTCTGCAGTTTGTGTTGGCATCTTGGTATACATTGGCTTGCATGCAGTAAAAGTTCAGATGACAGTTTTTAATTTGGCTGTCTCTCAGTGTTAAACATATTGGTGTCGATTTATAGTTACTCTGCTCTCATCATGACACAGTCTGTTGTTAAAATACATTTTTGAGAATGACTATTTTGTCCCTTGATTTCACTTTGGCTTTTTTACCAGCGATTCACTGTGGAGCACCCCAATGGTAACAGGTCGGGGACAAAAAACGGGTGTGCCAAACGTTTTCAGGTGAATGATATTTTTACTTCCCGGTCCCCCACCCCACTAACTCCTCCATTTTTCGTAGCTTCTTCTTAAGTAAGCGGTAGAGGGTTAAGGTGGTGCTTTATGGGGTGTATTTGAGCTGGGCATCTTTAAGTGAGCTTGCTTTGACACTCTCAGCTAGTCTTTTGGCTCTGTTTCCCTCTCTGCTCTGCGAATGACATTGATTGGCATGTTTATCAGTGAGAATCCAAATTCTTTGCTGGGATGTGGTCTCCGTTGCTTCCAAATCATCGTGGTGAAGTCTTTTTGATTGTTTAAAGGTGGTTTAAAGTCATGATGGAACTGTAGAGAGAGAGATTGAAGAAAAATGTAGGACGGGTGCTTGATTCTATCACTCAGTTGTTTATTGGATGGAGGCAGATCTGAATGCGAGCTTGCAGTCGGTTGTAAGAAAGGGGCGGGGATTAAATATTTGGTGTTAAGTCCGGCATACGCATCAGAGACAAGCCTGTCATTTCACCGGAAATTCGAGTTATGATATTTTAATTAAAACTCTTGAGATTAAAAAAATGAAACCTATAAACCGTTGAACAACATGAATAACAGGCATTTAGAAAATGGGTTGAAATTTCATTTCATACCCATTTAAAGCATGTGTGTTTGTAACTGGACAACTAAATGATGATGGATAGTGTCTTTGTAAAAATATTCAATTACTGTGCTGTAGCATTTGAATATTTGGAATTTAAAGTAGTTAAAAGTGTTTATGTCCATTTTGTTTGCGAAGAATTACGAAGTAAACAAGACATTTCTGGGCATGGCATTTGTTTCAAAATAAGAGTCCTCCGCTAACAGCTATTTTCTTGGGAGAGCATTTCCATGAAAATGGGAGATATATAGGTGACAAATGTCATTCATTATCCTTCAAACTCTTCCCATCACCAGTCCCATCATCTGTCCCGCACAGCTAAGATCCTAGTTAGCATCGATGCAGCATGCCCCATCCCCCTGCTTGCTAACCATTCCCTCCACCTTCCTCCTCAGCTGAAGGCTGTTCATGAACAGCTAGCCGCTCTGTCACAGGGTCCTGTGAGCAAACCAAAGAAAAAGAAAGAGAAGAAGGAAAAAGAGAAGAAGAAGAAAGACAAAGAGAAGGATAAAGAGAAGAACAAGGTCAAGGTGGAAGATGACAAAAAGGCCAAGTCCACACAACCGAATAAGCAAACTCAGCAGAAAAAGACCTCTGCACGGAAACCCAACAGCACATCAACTACAAGGTTAGCTGGTTTTGTTGGCATCTTTTGATTTGAGTAAAATGTATGACCTTGTGTATTTTATTTGACATAATATCCCTTTTAAAGTAACTAAAAAATATGGAAACCTGTTTCACCTCAGGTTAAAAAAAAATAATTGGATTGTGTTGTGACATTACTTTTCAAAAGGTGGACATTACACTACACCAATTTCTTAAATATCTTTTTTCTCATGCTCATCTGGGCTGCATTTATGTAGTACAAATACAGTAAAAACAATAATATTGTGAAATACTATTACAATTTATCATTACACCAGTCTTCAGTGTCACATGATCCTTCAGAAATCATTCTAATAGGATTGTTTGGTGCTCAAGAAACATTTCTTGGCACATAAATGTGGAATAAATTTACTGCTTGATATTTTTGCGGAAACTTTGATATCTTTTTCACTATTCTTTAATGAACAGAAGGTGTATTTGAGGCAGAAACAGGGTTCCATAAAAAACTGAAGAAACCTTTGGCAAACACTTGTTAATAGGCTAAGCAGTCATGATTATCAACATTAACTGATAATAAACTGATGATATCGGCTGATTATTTGGCCTGCTTTTATAATTTTAAGTTGTTTGAAGTTATAATATTACGATAAGACTTAAATCAGTGTAAATCAAACCTGCAATAGCACTTAAAGGGCACCTATTATGCCCCTTTTTACAAGATGTAATATTGGTCTCTGGTGTCCCAAGAATGTATTTGTGAAGTTTCAGCTCAAAATACCCCACAGTTAATTTATTATAACCATTTGATAATGTCATTTTGGGGCCTGCTTAAAAATGACCCGTCTCGGAGGTGTATTGCTTTAAATGCAAATGAGCTGCGTATCCCCGCCCTGCCTTTGGATGAGGGTGTAACTTGATATCAATGGCAGTCGGTACTGAGAGACTGAGAGAAACCGGAGAAACCGCAGTTTTGAATGTCATTCAGCAGCGTACGTTTGAATCGGAATATATAAATACTACTAAAAGACTCCGGCAGAATAAACACAAATGAGAATGGACCAGTACGTCTCGGTATGGTTATTTGATACATTTATGTACTTAGCGTTGTAATCGCGTCCCCTTTGAAATGATGGGCATGTGCAAAACACACACAAACACACACAAACACTAATGCTAGCGCATTTTTTGTGAAATTACATACACATACTCTGATAAAGTTTGCTGCGTACGAGCGAAATTACAGTTATGCAGGGACCTGTGGCGTCACGTTTACTTGTCATACAGGTGCTTCTGTGGCAAATGTGAGGAGATGGCTAACTTACAGAACAACAACATATATGCAGTTTTTAATACAATATCTTTAAATATATATAAACGTGTGGTTACACGCTATACAAACAAGGTTTAAATTATATAGCCTACATCCTACGACGACAACAACTTTAGACGCATTTGTTGTTGAATTGGCTAACATTGACAAGACTATTTGCTCAAAAATCATAAAATACACTTACTGTTACTGGATGTGACGGTGGATCGCAAACAGTAGATGACGATCCACAGTTGAGGATTAACTTTTAAGCTACAACAACAGGATTAACCGACGAACATTTATGTTTCCAAGAGACATTACCGGCTGTCGTTGAAGCAATGCAGGATGTGTGTACAGATCACCGAGGGCGGGGTCTAGGCCACAACCACACTGTCAATCAAACCCCTTTCTCACTTTCTACGTCACAAAGATCTGGATCTCAGAACAGCTCGTTCTGAGACAGTGCATATGATTTAGATTGTAAAAAAACCACTGGGTGGATTTTTATCATTCTAGGGTGGTTTTGCTCACACACTGCCAACACACATTTATGTTCAAACACCATGTAAAAGTGAATTTTACATAATAGGTGCCCTTTAATGTGCCATTTATTGTTAAAGTGAGCTAACTTTCATGTACTTTGTTCAATCTCAGTATGCCAGTTCAGTCTTGTGCATTCGTGCAAACTACACCTTCAATCCACAGGCAACCGAAAAAGGGGGGCAAACCTGGTGCAGCAAACTATGAGTCTGACGAGGAGGAGTCTCTTCCCATGTCTTACGATGAGAAGCGGCAACTTAGCCTGGATATCAATCGGTTGCCGGGTGAGAAACTGGGCCGAGTGGTCCACATCATCCAGTCACGTGAGCCGTCACTGCGAGACTCCAACCCAGACGAGATCGAGATCGACTTTGAAACGCTCAAGCCTTCCACGTTGCGTGAGCTCGAACGATACGTCAAGTCCTGTTTACAGAAAAAGCAGCGCAAACCTACACGTAAGTACAACCTCTTTTCTTCCTCAGCAGATTTGTTGCTAGGGAATAGGCTTACTTCAGTGTTTTATAGACAAGCAGCTCTCTTTTCTTGCCTGGTCCGTCTGCTCTAAAAGCTGAAATGGGCTGTGCTATTTCCTCCTTTGAGCTGGGAGCACTCACCTTCTCCAATGTGTTGCATGACTTTTGGTGGATTACCTTTCATGTGCTTTCCCTGGTATTAATATCTTCAAGTGAAGCTTCAGGGGTTTATAGAGTACATCAGTATACAGTAGAGACCATTTGATCAGACCATGAATTTCCTAATTGTACAGAGTGTACATGTAATTATTGTGCACACTGCAGCACTCATACTTCACAATAGAATATTCTGGGTTCATTACAAGTTAAGCTCAGTCCTCAGCATTTGTGGCATAACATTGATTACCATAATAAGTAATTTCCACTTTTCCCTTAAAAACAAAAAACACAAACAATGGAAGTGAATTGAGTCAATCCATAACCTTTAAAATACTCACTATTTTAACAGAGTGCAACAGTACCTGCTCACAGTTTTAGTGCTCTTGGTTCCAGAAGTATTTCCTAAAGGGTCTCTTGTTAAAGATTTAAGCCAAACCAACCAGCTATTAGGTGAACTACAACATTACAAAATTTGATTTGAACCAAAAAAGTACAACAAAAATCAGACAATAAGTTTAAGGTAAAAACTGCAATGCCATAATTCAAAGTACCATTGAAACCATGTTAATCTGCCACTCTTATTACACCTATTGCAAAATTAGCATGTATGTATATACAATTTTAAGTAGCTTGAAATTGTAGAGAGACTGACTCTAATGCGTCATTCACGTTGCTTCATAGGAAATAAAAATATATTTTAGCATGATTTTCTTGTCGTGGTTCTCTGATTGTTGGGGATTTCTTTGCACAATTATGGATAGTGTTAGCCCGACTTCGTCATACTCATAGTCTAGTCAGAATGTGAGTCTGATACTGCTCCATAGGGCTTTGATTATGAGGCGTGTCTTAACTGAACCACGAAAAAAAAAAAAACTCTGCACTCAATTGGATAGACCTACAACCAGTAAGTTGTGTATGTTGAGCTACACATAGTTGTCAACAGAATTCAACTGCATGCACACTGTAAGTAGTAGTAAAATAATGAGTTGCTTCTTTTACTTGGTCCTCTATGAGTGCAACCAAAGGATGAACCTCAACGACCACAGGATTTTCATTGCGTCCCCTCTTTTTAGCGACCATCGGAGCCAGCTGATAAATTAAACTTTTGCCGAATCGCGTGGGAAGGATAGCAAACACATCTTGACGATCGACAAATGTCTTGATTGCACTTCTCTGTTCGTCTTTTAAAACTAATGCGCTGTCGATTTCCAGCTGCAGTCAACTTTGGGGGAAACCAGTTCAAGTGCTCATTAATAAAGTGATGATTACAACTGCAGATCATCTGTCAATCATCGTTTAAAACCCACCCTGGCAATTTGATTGGCCCGACGATTTCTGAACCGATCATAATTACTCCTCAATGGATCGAGTCCAGACCGAAATTCACCAAATTTTTCACCAAGAATACTGCTATTATTTAGTAAGTTGAAATAATGCTTCAAAATGCAACTAAAGCTTATATTATCGAGTAAGGGCTGGCAATACACCAGTTGACATGATTAACCAGTTGAAATGTGTCAATGGGACACATTTGTGCACTGTCTAAGATTTGCGCACATGAAGCCACTGCTCATAGAGCACGATGAGTACATGAGTACTTTTTTTTTTACATTTTTTTTACAAGTGTGTGTATTTAACCTAAACAACGGTTAAATACACACACTTATGTCAAAATGCCTGTCTTTGCTATTACCCTTGTAAACACGGTAATTTATGTCTTTAGTGAAATGTAAACAGTTGAAAATGAAAACGTATGTATAATAGTATATCGGATCCATGCATATGCTCTTAAAGTGACAGTAGCCTAATAAACCTGCTGTCGTCTGTCTTTAATGTTAAACAAACCACAAAAAAGAGAATTTCAATGCTTTTGACTGAATCACTTTTCTCACTTTAATACGATAAATTTATATTTACACACAGTGAAGATATGCAGTGTTTTTTTATACATTTGATTACTTTATATATTTTTAATAGATTAGTATTTCTTATTTTTAGTGTTTGAAATTTTTTTCAGGTATGTCCATATAGGCCTATTTGCTCTATTGTAGTGTATTGTCCTATTGCTTGTAATTATTTTCTTTGTTCTTATTTTATCACTGACTCTTGTCTTCAGTAAGCTTTTTTTTTACATAGGCTAGTATTAGCAGTGAGTGAGTGAGAGATTGAAATCGGTAACAAGAATTATGAAATTTCAATGGAATCAAAACTTTTAATGATTATCAGTTCCCTAAGAACCTGAGTGTTGAACTCTATGTTACAGCCACAAGACACTGTGCTTGATAGCATGATTTTAATATATAAAATAATGCTTACTAACCTAATAACCTGTAAAGTTGCATTCAATTTTACAATTTGGTTACCATGTTAAAAATAAACTAAACCTAAAATAAACCAAAAGACTTTTCTTTTAAATCCTTAAAAATTTGTTCCTATTCACTTCTGTTGTTAGAGTTTCAATATAATCTTTATTTTTTTTTTTTTGAAATTCCCCCTGTGGTGAAAATCAAGCCATTTTTCAGTATTTTCTCAGAACAGAACTCAAAACAGCAGTGAACTTAGACAGTCTTAAAATCGCGGTTTGAAATAGCTGGAACAAACTACCTTGTAACCAATCGCGTCAATGTGTGATCGTCAACGAGTGGATCTTTGAGCTGGTGTGAGCGAGTGGAGACAGGAATAATTTGCATATTCATATAAGTAAATGAGTGTTCTAAATGAGGCAAGGGTATAGAGTTGCATGCATTCAAGCTATTTTAAGGCATGATGATTTTTTTTTCCGAGTAATTAAAAAATAATAATAATAATAATTTTGGTGATCAAAGATTTTTAAGGGACACTTATTGACCACACGGGGACTTTAAGGAAAATGAGGGATGAGTCTTTTTTATGGTAGTAAGTTACCAAATGCTGCTGTTTGGTCTTAACTTGAACCTGATAAGATTCCTTGAACAGAAATTTGACATCATGGAGTTTAAAACCAGCGTAGCAGAGTGCTTTTTGCTGCTTGTAGCCACGGCGGTGGGCTACGAGGGCAACCCGTTACTCACCGGTCACCGCTGTGTGTCTCCTGCAGCGGGCACTGGGAAAAAGAGTGCCAAGTCTAAAGAGGAACTGGTTCAGGAAAAGAAGAAAGAGTTAGAAAAGAGACTACAGGACGTGAGCGGACAACTGAACAACAACAAGAAACCACCCAAAAAAGGTACCTGTGTGGTAGTGTGCAGATGTGAGCAGACAGGTGACCAAACTGGGTTAGCTGGAATTAAGGATGGTAGGATAAGAAAACGGAGATAAGGATAGGCTTTTTGCTTCACTAATTTGACTAACTTGATTGAAGGGCTTCTGTCAGACCTTCATACGTAATGCCATTCACACACTGAAAAGGGTTTACAGGGCTCAACAACAAGGATGGACTGCTGGCCTGTTTTGAACCAATTGATGGGACTTATGGAGCATATTGTATACAAGCTGTTTTATTGATGTCTTTCCACAGTTGAAACACTGAGTGAGAGACGACATTATACATTTCAGTCGTACTTTCAACATACCTTCTGATGTTCATTCATGTTTATTTAGTGCTGTAACTAGTGATAAAGAAAGAGGAAGAGATTATCAGTTTGTTTGTGCTTGATCTGTCCTGCTTCTTAAACTGATGTGGCTATAGTGGGTGATCTGTCCTTTATTCTTTGAATTTCATGATAAAATCAACAAAATATGAATGTTGAGACTTCGTTTTATATAAAAAGTAAAGAAAGGAAAAGCTTATTTTGTAATTATTTGGCATGTGCGCTTCAAATCTATAGTGGAGTTTGTTCATCAACAAAAGATCGAATTTGAGATTTAAATGGATAGTTCACCCAAAAATGAAAATTCTTTCATCATTTACTCACCCTCAAGTTGTTCCAAACCTCTATGTGTTTGTTCTGCTGAACACAAGGGAAGATATTTGGAAGAATGTCAACAAATAATCAAACAGATCTCATTCCCCATTGACTACCATAGTAGGAAAAATTGCATACTATGGTAGTCAATGGGGAATGAGATCATCATCATCATCTTCCGCTTATCCGGGGCCGGGTCGCGGGGGCAGCAGTCTAAGCAGAGATGCCCAGACTTCCCTCTCCCTAGACACTTCTTCCAGCTCTTCTGGGGGGACACCGAGGCGTTCCCAGGCCAGCTGGGAGACATAGTCTCTCCAGCGTGTCCTAGGTCTTCCCCGGGGCCTCCGCCCAGTGGGACGTGCCCGGAACACCTCCCCAGGAAGGCGTCCAGGAGGCATCCGAAACAGATGCCCGAGCCACCTCAGCTGACCCCTCTCTATGTGGAGGAGCAGCGGCTCTACTCTGAGCTCCTCCCGAGTGACCGAGCTTCTCACCCTATCTCTAAGGGATCGCCCAGCCACCCTGCGGAGAAAGCTCATTTTGGCCGCCTGTATCCGGGATCTTGTCCTTTCGGTCATGACCCAAAGCTCATGACCATAGGTGAGGGTAGGAACGTAGATTTACCGGTAAATCGAGAGCTTTGCCTTACGGCTCAGCTCCTTCTTCACCACACCGGACGGGTACATCGACCGCATTACTGCTGAAGCTGCACCGATCCGTCTGTCAATCTCCCTTTCCATCCTTCCCTCACTCGTGAACAAAACCCCAAGATACTTAAACTCCTCCACTTGAGGAAGGATTTCTCCACCAACCTGAAGTGGGCAAGCCACCCTTTTCCTGCTGAGGACCATGGCCTCGGATTTGGAGGTGCTGATCCTCATCCCAGCCGCTTCACACTGGGCTGCAAACCATCCCAGTCCATGCTGAAGGTCCTGGTATGAAGGGGCCAACACGACAACATCATCCGCAAAGAGCAGAGACGAAATCGTGTGGTCCCCAAACCTGACACCCTCCGGCCCCTGGCTGTACCTAGAAATTCTGTCCATAAAAATTATGAACAGAACCGGCGACAAAGGGCAGCCCTGCCGGAGTCCAACATGCACCGGGAAGGAGTCTGACTTACTACCGGCAATGCGAACCAAACTCCTGCTTTGGTCTTACAGGGACCGGACCCCATATTCCCGGAGCACCCTCCACAGACCGCCTCGGGGGACACAGTCGAATGCCTTCTCCAAATCCACAAAACACATATGGACTGGTTGGGCAAACTCCCATGAACCCTCCAGCAGCCTGTAGAGAGTATAGAGTTGGTCCAGTGTTCCACGGCCTGGACGAAAACCGCACTGTTCCTCCTGAATCCGATGTTCCACTATCGGCCGTATTCTCCTCTCCAGTACCCTGGCATAGACTTTACCAGGGAGGCTGAGAAGTGTGATCCCCCTATAGTTGGAACACACCCTCCGGTCCCCCTTCTTAAAAAGAGGGTGTGTTACCAATTGCTGTTTGATCTGTTTGATTAAAACATTTTTCCAAATATCTTCCTTTGTGTTCAGCAGAACAAATAAACACATAGAGGTCTGGAACAACTTGAGGGTGAGTAAATGATGATAGAATTTTCATTTTTGGGTGAACTATCCCTTTAAGAATCCACATCAGTATCGCTATAAATCGAGTAATATTGTCAACCCAACCCTTGAGTCCTCTCAGCTGACATGTTTGTAGGTTATCCACATTTAGTGCATGAAAAAGACACTTACCTGTCAAAATGTGCCATTGGAAAAGCACTAATTAAACATCACCTTGTCTTAGATATCAGCCCTTCAAAACCTTTTTGGCCCTTAAATTTTGGTAGCTGAAATTTTGGTCCATCTATAGTTTTTGACTTTTAATATTGTGTTTAAACATTGTGTTTTAGTTTTACTTGACCCAAAAAAATCCATAATTTTCCTTTCTTGGAATTCCTGTCTGGTTATAATAACTGTTTATACACTGCTACCATTTGAAATTTTGAGGTCAGTAAGATTTTGTTTTATTAATTTTATTCAGCAAGGGTGAATTAAATGGTTCAACAGCGGCAATAAAGACATTACTTGTTACAATTTTTTATGTTCTTTTGAACTTTCTATTCATAAAAAAATGTATTGAGGTTTCCAAAAAGTATTAACTTTTTTTTCAACATTGAAAATAGTAATTCTTGAGCAAATCAGCATATTAGGATGATATCTGAAAGATCATGTGACACTGAAGACTGTAGTAATGATGCTGAAAATTCAGCTTTGCCGTCACAGGAATATATTACATTTTAAAACATAGTAGTCAACATTTGAAGTGGATCAAAACCTTTCATCAAAGTTATACGAATGTATTTTGAACAATACTCGTTACTGTCTTAGGACAACGTTTATGAAAGTTTTTGATTCACTTCAAATGTTGACTACTGTATATTAATTAACAGAAAACTCAAAGTATAAACTTAAAGATAAACTTAAAAATAAAACTTAAAGTATAGCTAAATTTCACTGTTTTTCTGTATTTTTGAGTAATGCAACCTTGGTGAACATAAAAGACTAAAATCTTACTGTCCCTGAAAAACACACACACTATCTGTCTATATAAACAATAGTTTTTGTATTTCATTAAATCTTTATTAAAAATACAGCAATAAATATAAAGTCATAAATTAATTAAAAATTAACTTCTCATTTTTGTGTTAGTGCCAGTAAAAGTTTAGACAGGGCGATTAGAAATCTTGATCTACTGACCGAAATGAAAAAAAAAAAAAATCCTTGCTGTTGAGCCCTGATTTGGACAAAGAGCAAAACCTGCTTAGAGAATCTAATAACTGATGAATATGGTTGTGTATGTGCTGCAACTAACTGACTTCACTTGATATCAGCTGCTTTGGTGGGCACGCAAGATATTCTGTCCTTTCGAGATCAGATCTTTGCTTTCTTTGTGCATGTCTCTGCTTTATTGTAATACACAGCTACAGGTGTGGGTAAGGGCGTGCAAGAAAACAATAGGGTCTTGAAGGGATAGTTCACCCAAAAATGAAATTTACCCCATGATTTACTCACCCTCAAGTCATCCTAGGTGTATATGACATTCTTCTTTCAGACGAATACAATCTGAGTAATATAAAAAAAATGTCCTGGCTCTTCCAAGCTTTATAATGACAGTGAATGGCCAGTTTCTGTTTTGAAGTCCATCAAAGTGCGTCCATTCATCATAAAAGTCCTTCACATGGCTCTGCGGGGGCTAGTGAAGACCTTCTGAAGTGAAGTGATGTGCTTGTGTAAGAAAAATATCAATGTTTAAAACTGTATCAACTAAAATCGATTTATGCCAAAAGAGTAACACTTGATCTGACGCACAACATAATGACGAATGCGGAATCGCAGAGGATAGAGCAAAACAAAACACCAGTCATGAATTAGAAGTCGAAAACGAAAAAATTTAAAGAGAAATGTCAGAAGAACTTGAGTTTGTTGCACTGCCCTGTCTGTTTGAACCGTGAGAGGCATCAAAACTTATGCTAATCCTACGTCATACATGGTCAAGTGTTACTCTTTTGGCGTAAGTCGACTTGCGTAGGCCGTCTGCCGGAGGCTAGTTATTTTGATTGATAAAGTTTTGTAAAGGGATAGTTCACTTTGAAATTAGTTTTTGATATGTTTTAGCTTACCTCAAGGTAAGGGCATCCAAGAAGTAGGTGTCTTTGTTTCCACAGTATTTTCAATTTTGACATTTTTTGGGTCAAACCTTTGTTGTCTGTCAGTCATATAATGCAAGTATGGGGGTCCACCTCAAAGAGCATACACAGAGAAGTCAAAATGAAACATGATTTAATGACTTGTGAATGTAAGTACACACTGATGGCCTAAGACATTAAACGAGTGGTTTGTGTGAGAAAACGAACAGTATTTATATAGTTTTTACCTCTTG
Source organism: Cyprinella venusta (assembly GCA_038021265.1). Taxonomy (NCBI): domain Eukaryota; kingdom Metazoa; phylum Chordata; class Actinopteri; order Cypriniformes; family Leuciscidae; genus Cyprinella; species Cyprinella venusta. The sequence goes on along the minus strand of CM075865.1, from coordinate 19,569,478 downwards.
TTAACAGCCATCGAACTGATCTGAATCAGATGTCCAAGTGAACCGAACTGAACCGTCTCCAGACGTTTCGCCGGAAGTGATCTCTCGTGCACTGTAAAAAAAAAAGTTGCCGCCTTAAATTTTTTACAATCAACTTGGATGTTTAAGTAATTTCAACGTAATTACATTAAACCGACTTAAAAAAATTAATTAAATCTTGTATAACTTAAAAAATGTTGAAAATTGCTTAACTTCACTTATTTTGAGGAGTTAAAGCAATGTAAAAACACAAGTTGTCAACTTATTGATCATAATTTATTACAGTGTGCGTCTACGTCACGCATTGTTTACACAGAGATTTCGGAAGTTTCAACTTTCGCTAAACATATTTAGATATATCTAAATCGTCTTCTATTGTGATTTCCCGTATATCTAAATATGTTTAGTGAAAGGTAAAACTTCCGAAATCTCAGTGTAAACAGTGCGTGACATAGACGCGCGAGAGATTACTTCCGGCGTAACATTGGACACGTTTCAGTTGGACATCTCATTCAGATCAGTTCGACATAGCTGTTAACAAGAGGTATGGACCCCCATACCTGCATTATATGACTGACAGACGAGAACGGTTTGACCGAAAAATGTCAAAAATGAAAATACAGTGGAAACAAAGACACCTACATCTTGGATGCCCTTGAAGTAAGCTAAAACATATCAAAAATTAATTTCAAAGTGAACTATCCCTTTAAATACGGATATTTTTCTTACACCAGCGCATCACTTCACTTCAGAAAGTCTTCACTAGCTCCCGCAGAGCCGTGTGAAGGACTTTTATCATGGATGGATGCACTTTGATGGACGCACATTCACTGCAATTATAAAGCTTGGAAGAGCCAGGACATTTTTTAATATAAATCCTGTAATAAAACTAATCTGAAAGAAGAACGTCATATAGACCTAGGATGGCTTGAAGGTGAGTAAATCATGGGGTCATTTTCATATTTGGGTGAACTAACCCTTCAACGGAAATGAACTGTCTAAAATATGTACATTCAGTGTTTGTTTTTCTCACGCATATTGAACATGCAATCACTTTTCTTCCCTGTTCCCAGCAGAAAAGGCGGGGTCAGCGCAGGGAGGCGGGCCATCTCGGCTGAGTGGCAGCAGCAGTTCTTCGGATTCGGGAAGCAGCAGCTCCAGCGGCTCCAGCTCCGAGAGCAGTGACTCAGACTGAACTCCTGTTCGACATGTCGCATACTTCAACCTCCTCTATTTTCTAACGAGTAGTGTGTGTTGTCATGATAGTATCTCTCTGAAGGCCCATTTTATAAAGAGCTAGATGCTTTGCAGATGGCAGAGGATATTTTAAAAATAGTTTGTAGGATGCTCTTGGCTCAAACAAAGAGGAGAGTTGGAATAGTTCAAGCAGTTTTAAGGTTCTCGCTGGCCCTCAAAGGGAAATGCCTGGTATCACCAGAGGGGGAAAAAAAGACAAAAAAAAGATATTTTTTTGAAAATATGTCAGTCGTGGAGGTGAAACGGTTGTGCGTGTCCGTTGTTTTTTTGTTTTTTTTTAGGTTGCTGCTCATTAGATCCATACTGAAAACATGCGTTAGTGGAAAAACTGACAAATGCCTGGCTGCATTTTACTGATCGAGTAGCTACACAATGTCTCAAAATCTGAAGGAAAAATTCATTTTAATTGCTCTCTCACTCTGGTGTGGTTCTGTCATGTTGGCGTGACATTTCAACTCATTCCGCATTTATTTTACTGACTGACTATGAAAATGCTCTTCATTGTTAACATTTTTAAGAGACTATTTATTTTTTTTAATCCAAAAAGGCACAACGTTCTGCGTGTTTTCGACATTCGGCCTTTTCAGAAATGTTTCCAGTTGACCAGAATTTGGCTCAACATAACTCACTAGAACTCTAGACAGCATCCCGCCGCTCTGGTGTCAGTATCGTTATTAAACCTTCATTTTCAGAGGCTTCGCAGTCACTTTGGCAATTTCAACACTGTACATTTTCTCTTCGGGTGCTCTCGGCTCAATATTTGATGTAGAATTATGTGTCTGGATTTTTTGTTTGTTTGTTTTTAATCTATATCATACACTCATTAGTTTGTTTGTTTTATATTTGGATTGTCTTCTGTACTTTTTTTATACTATTGATATGTAGGTGCTCTGAGTATCTCTTATCCTACTTTCTATCTGATATGCCTCATCTTTACCAAGTCCACTCATAGGACAATCAAAGTTGTGATTAAGTTCAGTATATAGGAAAGGAGGTAATGGCAAAATGCATTGAGATGTTAAAAAAACACCCACCCACAAGGCTGCAGATTGGAATGAATCAGCCTCTCTGAAACCAAGTGAATTCTAGCTCTCTTGGACAAGTAGACACTTAGAGGTGACTTAGACTTTTAAAGACAAAGTGGACAGTTATCTTTGAGAAGAATTCAAGCAGCAGTGCTAGGTTAAACTTCAGAAGGATGTGTGTTTGACTATAGTTATTATTAGTTGAAAGTATTACAACTAATGTATGTTCTCATTTTTAATAACTTTATTATTTTGCCTTTAGTTTTTTTTTTTTTTTACCCAAATGGTGTATTGAATGCTTTCAATGGTACCTAGACACTTCTTGCCATGTATCCAGAATAGTTTGGAAATGGACCATGACTGATAATCTTTATAAAAGAAAATATGAATGTATTAGAGGTTATTTTCTCATTTTCTTTTTGTGGCTGCAGTAATGCCACTCATTCACTGGGTTTGTGGCATTGATTCATTTCATTTAACAGCCTTGAATTGAAGTCTGAACCCCTTAAAATCATTGGATGTGCTCTTTTTGCCTTAAGTTTAGTTGGCACACTAAAATAAAGTAAAATGAGTCCGATATAACCACCGAATAATTTGAAGCCAATGTGTATAGTGTTTTTTTTTTTTTTTTTTAAATCATCGGCATCAAACAATTGTGATGTAAAGTGACTTCCTGGGTTTCCTCCTTATATGTAGGATGCTTTTAATTATGTTTTGATTTTATTCATTATACCACTGTTATGCATTACATGCTCCTTGTGACTATAACCTACCTTGTCTCTAAAATAATTTCTGTTACAGCTCCTCTTCCTCAATTCCTCCAGCAGAGCCCAGTAAATACAACTGGGGTTCATGTTACTGAAAACGATGCAGACAGAGATATACAGATACATAGGATATATAATTACAGATATAAATGTATATTCACTACTTATTCGTCAACTCTGTCTTGGGTCTGAGAATTTTAGTTCTTTTTTTATGAGAGAAAGAGAGAGAACATTTGTGTATTGCATGCCAATTTACAGTATATTTCTTAAATTTTTTGAGCAGTTTATAACATGTAAATGTCATTCTTTCGAGTGAAATTTTAAAATTGGTAGCGCTGCATATGTTTAAGTTCAGCAAGTGAAAGCAAGTTGACAAGTATGTTTTGGCACAGACTTACCATGGTAATATCTGATGTATAAGCTAATCGGAGATTTGGACACTGAGCCCCTCGTTTTTTGTAAATAAATCACAAAAACCCATAGGAGTGTCTTTACTATCTCGATACATTTATTTGAGCGCACTTAATGTTTTGGGGGTTTTTAGTAAGAGTAAGATACTGTTTAATGGCGTAATGAGGTTTTCAAAATGTACCAGCAAATCAAGATCTTGATTTCATATTAGCATAAAAAGACATTAAAGCTTCATAAAAAGCATGATATAATACAGATACAGCTTGCATATTTGGTACGCATAGGCCTGGATTCACAGATCGGGCTTATATTAAGCCAGGATTGAGTATTAGTTTCAATAGGACGTTTTACCCATAGATTCACAAATCTTAAGCACAGACTAAAATGCATGTTTGAGCTGTTTTAACTGAAAGCAACTTGCACTGACATAATCTTGAAATAGGCCCAAGTATGTGCCATTGTTTTGTCTCAAGATGCACAGCAGTAATGATTTTATTTTTTACCTAAGGTTTATAAAAGATACTTAAATGTAGGGATGCACGATATATCGGCCACCATATCGGTTGAGCACTGTTTATGTTTTTGAATTTCTTGAAATATGATTGAAATCTCTTCAAAAAATGAAAATACGGTCTGTTGCAACACGTGCAGCGCAAATCTGTCATAGCGGCTACATAACGCTATAATGAGAACATCATTATAATTGTGCGCTTGGGACAAGGGTTTAATTGTGCGACTTTTTTTTGTAATCAGGCTCTCAAAATTGTATTGGATTTCAATTTATCGGCCAATATATCGGTTATCGGCTTTCAAATAAAAAGAATTATCGTATTGGCCAAAATTTTCATATCAGTGCATCCCTACTTAAATGTCCTAATTGGACTAAGAACTAATCATGGCTTAATATAAGCCTTGTCTGTTGAAACCAGGCCAAATTTCTTTTATAACCATGCCTTAGAAAAACTATCACTGGTGTGCAAAACAATAGCACAGACATATTTTAAAAAATGCCAGTGCAAGTTACTTTCAGTTAAAACAGCTCAAACATGCATTTTAGTCTGGGACTATATTAAGCCACGTCTGTGACACCATGACTAAATCCTAATTATTAGTGTGCAGTTAAGATTCCTGCCACATTTAAATCTTAATACATGTAAACATGAATAGTTGCTTGGACAAGTAATCAGATTTCTTCAATGAATGAAACCAAGTAAAAGTACATTAGTCGACATCTGAAAAAAGTTAATCAAAGCTGTCCCATAAGAACGGGTATTGTTTACTTTAATTAAATGGTTTGATCCACTTTAAATGCTGACTGCTGTATAATCAGGTTGAGAACTGAGGAACAGCAATTTCTGAATTGCTGTTTTTCCTACAGATTAGCACTGCTACCATAAAACTCACTTTAACAAAAATAAAGGCATGCGCAGTTTGTTAAATTGGGATAGCCAATGAGATACATCTGGTCCCTTTTAGTCTGTAACCAAGCAGGCAATGTTCCTCATACTGCTGTTGCACTTTGCAAAATGTTACAATACTGATGCTTTGTTCATGAAGCACTGTGTAGACTTGCCCACCAGCTTGTCTGACGCTGAATAATTGCATGTGGACAAATTACAGTATTTCTGACTGCACATAAACACTCAAATTGTGCGTGTTGTAGTCACAACACGAATTATACCATCACATAACAGCACAAATCCGGGACTGTCCAGTGCTGCCAGAGTCTTTCAGTCTTGTTTTGTCCTGGACCACGACTGCCTGGTTGCCATACTGGCTGTACCACGAGCTCTGACTTCGGCTCAGGTAATTGGTCGGAGGCGCTTTCTCCAAATCCTGCTGTTGCTGTTGCCAAATCAGCAGAGACGTGTCTCTGAACCGGAGCCGAGCGTAGCCCTCCGACATAGCCTTCTCGGCTAAAGGATAGCGCTCCGTCATTGCGAGGAACGATGAAGTGCGGCAAGACGTCTTGTTAAATTTCTCACGAAGTAAGTTATCATCTCAAGTGTCGTCTTGGGTTTTGATCACGCCGTTAAAAAAATGCTCCGAAGTTTCGTGTGTAGGGAGAAAAGCCACTTGTCTTCACCAGTTGCGCATGATCAAAATGACACTTACGCGATGGTAATCCCCTTTGCATTTTGGTGACTTATGCAGTTGAGTTGACAGTGATAATAAGTATATAATTATATTACAGAGTAGCCTCATGCGTGGTCATTTAAAGTACTATTCAGATTTGTTTAACGTTTTAAAGCTTGCTTGTTGAATAATTCGAGAGAGAAACTGCAGACAACGCCAGCGGCTGCCTGTGGCAACAACGTCCGCTTGAATGCGAGTCCGACTTGCAACCATGAAATGTTTCATGGTTCCGAGTGCTGGTTCACTGCAGCTGCTCTCTGCAGAGCCATGTGTGGACCGTAAGGTCCAGCTCCCCCTCTCAAGATGTAGTTTGGGCGTGATGAGTGGAGCAAGGTCGTCCCATTACAAGCACACCCGGCTTAACCCTACCCATAGCACTATCCCACCTCCACTCATTAGAGCTGTGGAGTGGAGCTGGACTAGGTCAAGCTCAACCCAAAACATCAATAGAGGTGGAGCTGGATGTTATTTGGCTAACGAACTTCAAAGTACAAGCTATTTTTTATATTATAAACAACCAAGTATTTTACATTCAACTGGGCATTTTAACTAATCAAATTCCCACAACCCTAAAATAATAATTTTCATAATTCCATCACCTGCAAAAAATGAATGCAGCATCAGTTAGACGACTACTTAGTCAGACATAGAAATATGTTTTTATTTCAAAGCAGTGAGCAAGCTTAAAAAAAAAAATCAAGTCTTCATCATCTGACATAAAACGTTAGATAATAAGCCTTTCGTGAAGGTGTCATTATGAGCATGTATAATCCACCAATAGAATTGAGAAAATATGAAGTGATGCAGCAATTAATAAAGATTGACTGAAAAGATCATATAACTACTGGGACATTTCAGTAGATGGTGGATCTTTCGAGGATTTTATACTCATTTCTTCTTAGGGCCGGCATCAAGAGGCTGCCCAATTTCCTTTCCACGCAACTTTAGACCTAAAAGTGAAAGAGTGAAGATGTTAAAAAGGAGAAAAACAGTCAACGAAAGAGTTAAAGTTTGTTCTCCTTTAAAATATTGCAACTTAATGCTGTAATTACTACTACTACTTTTTTTTGCATAAAAATTAGTGCTAGTTCTTTTGGCAAATGTTTAAAATGATCTACAGTACTGTTTCAAAGTTTGGAGTCAGCAAGTTATGTTTCTCTCATTTTTTGGGGAGGAAGAGGAGTTTCTTGAGCTACAAATCAGCATTTTAAAATGAAGCATTTCTAAAGGATCATGTGACTGAAATCTGGAATAAAGGCTACTGGAAATTCAGCTTTGCCATCAAAGGAATAAATTATATCTTTAAATATAAAACAGTTAATATTTCACAATATTACGGCTTTTAATGTATTTTGATCAAATAAATGCAGCCTTGGTGAACATAAGAGACTTATTTTAAAAACATTTAACAAAAATTAAAAAAAAAAAAAAAAAGAGCTGCCCCAACTAAAGATTTTTCTAATCGACTAGTCATCGCTCATTTAAGCCAACAGTCGACAAATCAGACGTTAATGATATGAATTTAATTACTTAAATACTGGGTGATGGCATCAAGAATATTACCAGTATTATATATAATATTCCATGTAATAATGCTAACATTGTTCTACATTACAGAGAAATACCAAATCATAATATTTAGTTTTATAAATAGGCCTATAAACTAATCACTCAAGCGCACACATAAAGCTTGCTGCAGTCCACCTGCAAAAGTAATGATTATGAATGTCAGGACAGGAGACGATCAGAACACTTTAATAATTGATCAATAAAGTAGAGTCATAGTCGGCTGCAAAGATGTTTTTGATGGTGTCGACTCGCCATCTCTGTATACAGAGAAATTATGTTTTATACAGATTATTAAATAATCCAAGATTTTTTTATTATTATTTCAATTGGTTAATTTAAAAGGAACTTTAATATATTTATATAGACATATTTCTCATGTCTGTGAGGCAAGTGTAGAGTTTTGGTCCATTTTAGTGACACGCTCCATAGCGGAGACCAAAATGGCAGAAAGCGCATCCTGTTTGTATATAACAAATACATTTTAATAAAAAATATTTTTATTTAATAATAAATTAAAAAATATGCATGATATAGTATATATACACACACATTTGCACGATGCTGCACCCACATGATAGGCCAATATAAAGTCAAGAGTCTATGAGACCATTATGCAAGCATTTTTTTATTGCGCTGAATTATACAAGCACAAATAAATTTCATATTTTAATGCATAAACCATAGCCAAGCAGCAAATAAGCTATTATGTAGTAATGAATGATATAATGACAAAATCCTACCAATGGCTCGCTCAATTTTCCCCATGACTTGGTTATTGGGGATGGCCTTTCCACATTCATACTCCGCGATGATCTGTGGCTTCTCATTAATTTTCTGCAAGAAACACAATTGTAAGTTTAAGTCGCATGACACCAAATGGAAGTTTTTCCTCCATATTGTGACACATCTGAGTGAAAGGGCTTCTCGAACAACAAAAAAGTGGGGTGGGACTTAGTTTTGTCCATCTTTAATTGATGGGGACATTAGATCGAGGTGGTTCGTCATTTCGGTGATCTCATCAGCATGTGAGTAAACACATCAGAGAAGAGTTGATGTCTCAAGTGGGAATCTTTAATAAAAGATTACAAGGGTGCATGCCTTGTTAAAAAAATGTACACAGATAAACTGTTCTTTTTATAATAAAAAAAAATTATGGTGACATAAAAGATGATTCATACAGTAAGTATGGTCTGATGATAGGCCGGACTTTAAAGGGTCATGACATAATTTTTTTGAGATTTTGTGAACATATGTAACACTAAACATACTCATAAAGAGTAAACATACTCTTTTCAAAAAATTGATCAATTTTATACTTTCAGTTTTAAAAGCAAAGTCACGGATTGTGACGTCAATGCATAAATCCGGCAAGATCCAGAGTGATGATTGGCTGCCGGGGGTTCAAATAAGGGCTGGGCGAACAAAGTGACGTCATCCATTTTTGAGCATTTTCTCTGCATTTATTCATGACAAAGAGCTCACTCCAATCACTGCACTTTAGTGCAGAGATATAATTATATTATACAAGATATAATTGAGACAGTATCACTTCTGTCACATTTGTCTTTCCTAATTGATTAGAGACATGGGTTGAAAGTGCTGGTTTCCAATGCGCGACAACACAAACTGTTGTTTGTATTTTCCCTGAGATGCATTAGAGCTGGAGCTTAATTACAAACACGACAAACAATATTTAATATGTAATAACTGCGCATGAGAGCCTTTTCAGCGCAGAACGATGCGATGAGTTTAACACTCGCTACGTGGATCATAAATCACATATGGACCAGAGGAAGCGTGTTTCAAGTTGTTATGGACACTGAACAGCTGTACGTCTGACCAAAAACACGATTGAATGACAAATTATTCTGATAGAAAAAGACACTGATGTGCCCTTGTAAAAAAAAGTTAGGCTACTTGTGCCCACAACTCTATGTTTTCTCATATTTTAATATTCAGTTTTAGGTCTGGGTTTTGTTTGGTTGTCTCCGCTCACCACAATCCCACCCATTTCTTGACACTTTCAGCTCTGAGGTGCAAACATCCAGGCAAAAACAGAGGGGAGGGGTTCACAACACTTTAAAGGAGTAGTTCACTTTTAAAAAAACTTTTGCTGATAATTTACTCACCCCCATGTCATCCAAGATATCCACGTCATTCTTTCTTCATTCGAAAAGAAATTAACTTTTGATGAAAACATTCCAGGATTTTTCTCCATATAATGCACTTTACTGGTAACTAAACAGTTCAAGGTCCAAAAGAAAGTTCAGTTTCAGTAAACGATTGCTCATATATAAAAAATAATAATAATAACAAAGTTTAAAGGTGACCTAGAATGTGAAATTGCATTTATTTTGGCATAGTTAAATAACAAGAGTTCAGTACATGGACATGACATACAGTGAGTCACAAACACCATTGTTTTCTCCTTCTTACTTAAATCTCGTTTTTGAAAAACACCCCTGAAAAACAGGCGAATCTCCACATAATACCGACTCTGACGCAACAGTCGGGATCATTAATATGTACGACCCCTAACATTTGCATATGCCAGCCCATGTTCAGTGACAGACGAGACGGAGCTGCGCAGCCGAAGCATGGCAGTTGATCAGTGTTTGGATGTACACATGAACACAAAAGTATATTTTAGTTCCTTCGTCCGAGCCTCTGAAGAAACAATGGGTTAATTTTATTTTCTCTGGAAATTTCCAAACATTTCACCGACGACTGTTTCCTCAATTTGCCAAGAGCTGGCCTCGGACCGAGCTGATGTGTAATTGTTGTTCAATTTCAGACAGGTAATCTTTCTCTCAAAATCGTTTAATACTGTTTATGCACCAGTAAGTCGAGCCAGTGATTAAATATCAACTTCACATATCGTTTCTTTTAGTAGGATGGAAAAAAATCGTATATAAATTGTGAATAAATTACATACAGAAAGCAATCAAAGAACAATCTTTCCACAATCCACACAGCGCGAGTTTCTTTGGACACTTGCCAAACTCGTTATGAATTCAATGACGCATGTTACACTGCACAACGAAGCAATAACTGTATTTACATCATCGTGTCTGCTGCATTAGAGAGTAGAGAGACTGCATTGAAATGATAATATCTTCATCCTCGCGATTGACAGGCTGTCCTCTGCTTGCTCATCACAGCAACACTTTATGTGATGGGAATAGATCCAAATACTTCAAAAACATCTCACGATTCGTTAATCTCGATGGCTGTAATAGTAAAAACGTATAATAGCTGAAGTAAAATTATTAGAGAGAGTTTCACATGTAATACATAGCTATTTTATATGCAAGCATGTCAGCCAATCACAGCAGAGGCCGGTTACACACAGCAGACACGCCCCTTCAATCAAGAGTGTTCAAAGCAGAGGCTAAAATCAGGCTAGGAAAAATGCCTTTTATTTCTAAATTATGACTATTTTTGATCTAAAAAACATACTAACATTATAAGGGCAACCCAGGAAACATTATAAAATAATTAAAAAAAAACATTACAGGGCACCTTTAAGTTTTATAAGCTCAAATGGTCGCCTTGCTCTGTTCTGTGATGTGCGTTCGTGACTCTACTGTTTGAACTCGTTTATCAAAATGAACGAATCTTATTTCGTGTCATTTGGTTCATTCAACGAACGAAATGAACAAATTGACTCGGAAAAAGTTTGAACAGGAGAGTCACGAACGTTCATCACAGAACAGAGCAAGACGACCATTTGAGCTTATAAAACTTAAACTTTGTTTTTTTAAATGAGCGATCGTTTTGCTTGATAAGACCAAGCGGCAACATTCTAATCTGAAAAATGAAGCCTACCCGGAAGTGCGGAAAATTGCAATACATCGAAAATCCGCTAGAGGCCGGTCCCAAAAGGGAGCAAATGTCCATATACCCCATGTTAAAATGTCCGTTTTCAGAGCATAAATTTGTATTTTTACAGTTTGGTCCCATGGACTTTTATTGTAATCTTCAATATGTTCCACGTGCCTGACAACTGTGAGGGGGGTGAATTTTTTTCTAGCTTGTTAGTTTAGATCATATTTAGATATAAAATGTATGACAAATAAGGGCGGTTAACTTTGATTGACAGCTGATAACGTGCTGTGCCAAGTGGAATTTGACGTCTCGGCCATGATCTGACAACACATCATACCACCTCTGTATCCTTTCTGAACATTTGTATTTTGTATTTCCCAAGATTTTCCAATATGGTGCCTCCCATACCCCCCATAAACAGCCTCAAAACTGTTCTTCAGAAAGTCTATGGGTGACGTCACATACACAAGTCTATGGATAAGACCCTTATTCATCATCTGGAATCGTTTGAAGCCCATTGAACAGTTTGCAGTTTGCACTGAAACTTTCTTTTGGATCTTAAACTGTTTGGTTACCAGTAAAGTGCATAATATGGAGAAATATCGTGGAATGTTTTCATCAAAAACCTTAATTTCTTTTCGACTGAAGAAAGAAAGACATGGACATCTTGGATGACATGGGGGTGAATAAATTATCAGCAAAAGTTTACTACGCCTTTAAGGTTTTTGATGAAAACATTCAAGTATTTTTCTCCATATAAATGGACTTCACTGGGCACCAAACGGTTCAAGGTCCAAATGAGAGTTTCATTGCAGCTTCAAAGGGCTTTAAATGATACCAGACGATGAATAAGGGTCTTATCTAGTGAAACGATCGGTCATTTAAAAAATAAAAAAAACGAAGTTTTAAAAGCACAAATGCTCGCCTTGCTCTGTTCTGTGATGCGCGTTCGTGACTCTCCTGTTCGAACTCGTTCATGAACTAATCTTTTTGAGTCATTTGGGTCATTCAATGAAAGAAATGAACAAAATGACTCGAAAAAAAGATTTGTTCATTTTGATGAGCAGGAGAGTCATGAACGCGCATCACAGAACAGAGCACAGCGGGCATTTGTGCTTACAAAACTTTAACTTTTTTATTTATTTTTGAAATGACCGATCTTTTCGCTAGATAAGAGACTTATTCATTGTCTGGTATCGTTTAAAGTAGGGCTGTCGCGGTTATGGAATTTCCCTTGTGGTAATGTTGAGTGGCTCAATAGCGCGATATGCGGTATTACCGCCATTTATTTATTTAATTTAAATATATATATATATATATATATATGTATGTATTTGTTGCTATATAAATAAAGTTTACGATGTGGACGAAAACGAGGACATTTTCAGTAACCAATGTAACCGAAACTAAACAGCGTCTACAGTATATGCACATTCACTCAGCGCGCATACGAGTTCAGGCACAACACTGGGGAAGAGACACGTCTGCAGCGGCCCATAACAGTGCAGCGTGTATTGGCTAGCTACAGGTGCGTGCAATGACGTGCGGGTCGGATATATGTGACCTGGCCGTTCAGATTGAAGTCGCATTTCAAAAGATCGGATACATATCAGATTTGGACCACATACCTAAGTGGCCTGGGTCGCATTTGAAAAGATCGGATCTGTGTCGTTCAGATTGTCATGAAAAAATCAGATACAGGTCTCATTGGGGCAAAAAAAAAAAATCGGAATTAGGTCGTTTCAGCCTGCAGTGTGAACGTAGCCTTTGACACGACAAGCTTTTCAACGACTTCAAAGACAGACGCAGGTAATTGCACGCGCTCTGCCAATCTCTCTCATTCACTGTCTGTGTGAAGCCTGTAGGCTACATATCACCATGATAAACAGTCTTGTTATCATTATGAACTTGTTTAACATTCAATACACATGCATTTAGTTCAAAACAAGAAGGGCCTTATAAAAAAATAAAAATAAAAAAAAAACGTGAATATCGCGGTTGCTGTGGTTATGTGCAATCCTCTGCGGTTGACTTGTCAGAAGCACGGTACTACAATATTGCGGTTATCGCGACAGCCCTAGTTTAAAGCTGCACTGAAACTCTCATTTGGACCTTGAACTGTTTGGTACCCAGTGAAGTCCATTATAAGGTGAAAAATCCTGGAAAGTTCATCAAAAACCTTAATTTCTTTTCGATTGAAATAAGACATGCACATCTTGGATGACATGAGGGTGAGTCAATTCTCAGCAAAAGTTTCTTTTTTTTTTTTTTTTTTTTTAAGTTAACTACTCCTTTAAATGGGCAAATACTCACAGTAGCCAGATCTTTTTGGGTGAAGCCCTTATTCTGGCGGCCCAGCTGGATCACTTTCCCCACTTCAAGAGGTACTCTCTGGTGACTCAGCTCCTCAGTCTCCCTGTCCAGCTTGGCTGTGTTCTTGGTTATAACATGCTGTTTATTTTGCCCAGCAGCCCCTTGAAAAAAATAGATTATTCATTGAATCCAATTGGGAATATAGATTGATTAACTTAAATACAAAAGGTATAACGTCATTTGCCCTTACATTTCTTAGAAGTTTCGACTTCCTCTCCCTTCCTCTGAGCAGTAATTATAGCCTGAAACAAAAGCACTATTAGTGTTATGTAAGCCGACAACACATTGCACATATTTGAGCTGCTGTTGTTTTTTTATGACAATTACTATGGCGTCCATCACGTTTCGTACACTGGCTGATCCAACAAGAAATAACACGATAGTATTTCTGTTGCGTTAGTTGTCAGACCGACATTTTAAACTTTGGGACATATTTTGCGCATTATTTGAAACGAAACATTTGACAGTATGCCACAGCAACAACGTGTTTGTCAAACGTGAACTAATAACGTCAGCAAACTATGTAATGTTAGCAGACGGCTGTGAGATAACGTTACCTGTTTAGACTTTGACTGCGCAGCCGAACCCTTCTTCCTCAAAACGGTCACGGTATCCCAATCACTCTCTGCCATGTTGTCGAGAATTATTTGCACAAGTATTTGATGAAAGGCAACAACAGGGCGTTGAAGTTGTGAAGCACGTCTCTGCAGCTCTTTATGTTAGCTAGTGAACCAAACCGGATATACGTCACTAGAGATATGTCAACAAGTCCCTTTAACTTGTACGTGTATCGTTTTTTGTTTTTTTTTACAGTCTATCTATGGTATTAACATGTTCATTTTGCTAGCATATGTATTATAAAAAGTAGTGGAGAGTAAGAACGCAATTGTATGAATCTTTTATATTTCGCAAACGGATGATCAAAGCTTTTAATTTGCCCTTCATACCATCTGACCAGCATCTGACGCAACAACCTAATGGAATAGCAACTTGTTTCCCCTTCATTACAAATTATATTAGCAGCATAACAATTTCGATTGTAATACTTACTCATTTACTTAAATAGCATATTTTCCTTCGATGGAAGCAAGAACTCCTGATTTGTATTTATGTATTTATTTATTTTACACAAGATCCATGATCAAAAAACATGTCAACAATTTCCTTTTTATATAAAGTTGTTTTTTACTTGCTGTTTAATTCCAGGTAGTAATGTTTTCTTTGTCTACTAATAGGCCTATGGTAATGCTTATCTTTTAATGTAAGACAAACTGATTATTATACGTAATAGCTAGTAAATTTGTTGGTTCAGACTAAATTTACATTCTGATAAAGGTCTAATACATTTTTATAATAATTATATTCACACTTGTAAATGCATACTCAAAGTGGGAGGATTTAATTCTGGCCCTTGCCCTCTCTGTAAATACTAAGTGACAATAAAGTCTAATAATACAATAAATAAAAGCATTTTAGCTGTATTAATTAATGGAGTTGTTGAATCTCTTTCAATTAATTAATAAATATAAAGTAAATTTATGTATTTATTTATTTATCTATTTATTTACTTTATTTATACACACACATATACATGTCGGTATAGGTGGTTTACGGGACATTCCATAGGCATAATGATTTTTACACTGTAAAAACTGTATATTCTATCCCCATAACCCTACCTCTAAACCACGGAAAACAGTATTCAGTATGTTTACATTTTTTATATAAAAAAAAATCATTTAGTATGTTTATTTTCTGTTTTGAATTACAAGGACATCGGCATGTCCACGTAATGCAGGGGGCAAGGCCTGAAACCTGATATATAATATAAGTAATACACAATATTTGCATCCTCATAATGTATGTCATACCAATACGTGCACAAACACACATATTGGTTCTGGCAAATCTGTAGGGGAACATGAAAAGGGCCATGAATGGAACGGTTTTACAAAGATGATTTTGAAAATATTCTTTCATGGGTGCTTCTGGAATACATGAAATGTATTCTCTTCCCTTTTTAGTTCCTGTTTCTTCATTTCCATCATGTCACTTGTTTCTATGGTTACTGATTACATTACTCAGCTGTGTCTTGTTTATTTGCCAGTTTGCTCAGCCCTCGAGTTCATTTGAGTTTTGTTCTTGTGGCATTATAGGGTGCTCAATTGGCTCTATGCACAGCTCCACTACTTCCTGAACTTCAGCCAGCTTCTTGTTTCCTGTCTGGCATTATTGGACACATTGATTAATTCAGGTGTGTTTGATTGTTGCCGTGACTACTGAGGTCAAGCACACCTGAATTAATGAAATTGTCCAATAATGGTATACAGGAAACAAGGAGCTAGCTGAAGTTCAGGAAGTAGTGCAGTTGTGCATAGAGCCCATACTCAAATATACTTCCTTGTTCCCTCGCTCCGCTGTCCTCCAGCCCACGGGAACTGATGAAAGAAAGCCATCTTGAAGGACATCTCAATCCTCTAATTGCAATGTGAACGTAAGTGGGGTGGAGCTGAGACTCCAGGAAAGGGGAAAAGAATGCTCAAATAGAAATGAGAAGCACCGTAAGTGTGGTTTTCTCTTCCCTGCTTTGATTTACCTATAAGACATTTGTTTCACTTTCTTTCAGTAAAAGTATTGCTGCAATTACCCTCTCTTCGCCTCCTTGTTAACCACGCTACCACAACAGATAGACTATCCAAACAAACTGAGTGCTGTAATAATATCAAAGGGTGCTTTAATGTCAAGTTTTAGGCCAGTTAGTTATTCAGTTTTTTTCTCTCTCTTTGAAATGTGTAATTTTGGTTTTCATTGGCAATGAAAATTTAGATTTTTTTGGATGTGCAAAAAGTTCTGATTGAAAAGGCTATTTGTCTTTCATTTTTTATATAAAAAAACAGTTGTTTTAACATGGATGTGTAGTCTTTTTTTATATCCACACACTATATATTGTATGTAGGCTACTTCCTTTTCTTTTTGTAATCAGTTTTCCATGTGTTTAAGCTTTTTTGTATAGCTGTTTTTTTTTTTATCATAAAGAACAATAGTATTTTTGTTTGACAGAATTTGACTTTAATACCTTTAAACCGTACAAAGAATTTTGCTTAATCTGCAATGGAATTTTTCAAAAAAAAAAAAATGTAGTGAAAAGAGTCATTTCATCTTCCATTATAGTTACACTTTTATTACACTTCATGTGATTTTTTCAATAGTGAATGAAATTTAATATTAAATCAACTCTGTCAGTAGTGAGCAGTTACACGTGTCACAGGAGCAGTGGGGTTCTAATAGTCAGTAGCAAGAACATGGACTCAGAGACTGACCCCTGCTGGTATTTATAGACTGCTGAGTCAGGGTCATGCACTGGCAGATCACTGCTATAAGCAAAAAGGGGGTGGGGAGACTGACAAAAACAGCTGCAGAGATATCAAACAACCATTCAATACATGTTATATCTTTGATCTCTTTTGCCAAACATTAACGCAAAATAAGCACTCTGAAACATAGGTGTTGTTTTATGTTTCTGCTAGTGAAATACATCCAGATACATCTATAGCAACATTAACAACATTGCCACTGACTTGAGACTGCTGGTCTAGGATCAGTTTTCAGCATAATAATAGCAAGTGACCAAAATGGCCAAGCACCCATGGAATTGTGCGTATTTACGACTCAACGATGTGAGATCCACCAATTAGAGAGGTACCCGAATCTCAATTTGTTTTTTGATGGGATAAAATGAATGGATAACATTTTGTGTTTTTCTGTGTACTTGGCTATTTCCAAATGTCTGCAAATGTTTACTTATGATGACAGCCTTTAAGATAATCTTGAGATTGTATAGGCCTAATCCTATTTTACAAAGTGCCTTGAGACATGAGGTAATTTAACACCATTAAGAAAATAAGAAAACGATACGACTGTTCCTTTAAATATGGAACATGATGTCATTTTGTTTTATTATTTTGCCCAAATAAAAGCATGCATTTGTTACTACTTCTACTATTGATTTATATCAGGATGTGAAGAGTTTCAACCAGAATAACATGAAAAAATTGCCTGCCCTACCTTTAAAAGGGTGGTTGCTTATGATTTCACTTTTCTAACTTGTGTAATGTTGCTGTTTGAGCCAAAACAACATCTGCAACAAGTTACGGCGCTCAGTTCAAAGCAAAGGGAGCTATTTTATTTTACAGAAATTGCATTTTAAGGACTACAACAAACGGCTGGTATAGGGACAAACTTCCTCCCGGGTTATTGACATCACAAACCCTAAAATTTACATAATCCCCACCCCCGGGACCATGCGAACAGTGTTAAGAAGAGGGAGAGTTTCTGTAGTAGCACATTTGGGAGTCTGCTCAAGCTATCACATCCATCTTTTCACATGTATTGCAAGTACGTTACACAAATGCAATAGCATGTCACTCTGTAGGCATCTCACAGTAGTTCCCATACTAGCTGCTAATCAATGACTTGAAGATAGTAAACTCCACATCAGCTACATAAATTCATCAACTAACCATTCAGAAATGTCCTGTTGCATTCTACATGTTTCACTTCTTGAGTCTCTCCATCTTTGTCCGACTTCGGTTTGATCATAAAAGGCAGAACAGTTTCTGACATTTTAGGCCCCGTCCACAATAAACACCATCCACACCATTAAAAACGGAGAATTAAAGGGGGGGGGTGTTGACTGCTTTTTTTCTTTGCATGATTGTGTTTATGGGGTGCAATGTAACATGTATTCGTGGTTTTTCGTTTTTAAAAAGTCTTATTTTTCATAAACTTCACGTTTATTGTCAGCCGCACTCTCCTCTGTCCTCGAACGAGCGGTTTACTTCCTGATTCTATGAAACCACTCCCTCAGAAACACGTCGTGGGCTCAGATTGGTTAACTTGGTCCGGTGTGTTGTGATTGGCTAAACTGTCGCTTACGTTGTCTGGAAAGTTAACGCCCATTACCTTTACGGGCACGTCATGAGCTCCGGTCCAGATGTAAATATGCGTCGAACTGCAGTATCAGTTTGAGGCAGAATCAGACCGAGAAAGCCGCGATGAAGCGAGTCAAACAGAACCTCACCACACATGGCTCTTAATAAACGTTTCTGAATGATAATTTGCTGCATTTTTTAACTTTATACACGTTTGTTTAACACAATAGCATCTGACTGGCAACAATAGCAACTGACTGGCTACTAATGTCATACTCAAACAGCGTTGGCATGTTTACGTTCTTGATCAAATCGAAAATAACGTCATAAAACATATATACATGAAAAATACATTTACAACATTAGCACTTATACAAAATTCATGTTTGTACGCGTTTGTCGTGGACACAAAATAGCATAACTAATAGCCTAGTGGCAATAAAGCCAGCACTGGCATTTGAAAAAAAACTAAAACACAAGGCTACGTCTGGAATTATACATGCAAATACATTTAAAATGATTAAGTCTTAGCCTACTTACAGGTTGTGGCCCAACAACTGCTGCCTCTGGTTTTAAAGTCGGAACTGCTTCATGTTTACAGTTTCTTGTTGAATCCGGTGTTGAACTCGTGGAGATTCTGGAAGCTGTCTTCTGTAAAATGCGCAGCACAGAGAGCTGGATTACGATCGTCATTTTCAGGAACATAATCAAATAAATTGTATCCATTGTTGACGAAGTACAGCGTCCGTGGGAAGTTCGAAGACATAAGACCTGACATGCAAATGTGTGGGTTAGTGACGTACCATAACCCAGCTGTAGTCCCAATCCAGTCGTTTTTGTAGGCAATATACTTCCTGATTTTTAAAAGACGATATCTCTGCTTACACTGAACTTTCAGCGCTGCAACTTTGCAGATACTGTTCATGCACCAACAGCAACATTACACACTATTTAAAATGAAAAAAGTGAAATCGCAGTCACCTTTAAAACGAATACGATCT
Source organism: Cyprinella venusta (assembly GCA_038021265.1). Classification (NCBI taxonomy): domain Eukaryota; kingdom Metazoa; phylum Chordata; class Actinopteri; order Cypriniformes; family Leuciscidae; genus Cyprinella; species Cyprinella venusta. Next base: position 19,550,162 of record CM075865.1, on the reverse strand, counting down.
CCGTCCACACCAGCGTTTTATCTGCGTATTAGAATTGATCTCCGTCCACATTAAAACGACTGAAAACGCAGATCACGTGATCACGCGCATGCCCAGATTCACCAACACTGGGCATGCGCGTGCCGGTGTAAACAGTGGCTGACGAATCAGGGAAGGATGCGTCATGACTGATGACACGGAATCATAGAGCCGAGCGTGAGCCTCTACGTCATTGTTTCAAAACTCCTCCGTTTTGTCCCGTCTTCACTAAAACGCCCTCCGGAGATTCAAAACGCAAAACTGAGCTGCAGCATTTCTAAACTTCTCCGTTTTAGGTCTTCGTTTTTTGCATTTTAGTCTAGACGGGAGGTGCTAACGTAGCAAAAGTTCTCCATTTTTAAACGAAAACGCATAGTGTGGATGGGGCCTTAGTGTGTGTCTGCAAGCTGATAACACACAAGCTCTTATATCTCCGCCCTCTTTGCTGGGAGCAGCAACTCATTTGCATTTAAAGGGACACACAAAATTACATGTTTTTGCTCACCCTCAAAAAGGGGCAATTTTAACATGCTATAAAAATGATCTGTGGGATATTTTGAGTTAAAACTTCACATACACACTCTGGGGCAATCTTGTAAAAAGGGGCATTATACCACCCCTTTAATGATATCACTCACTTGCATTCACACATACACAGTAACCTATACTCATGACCAATAAATAAGGTTGATATAGGAATATGATAAAAGAAGTACAACATGTTTGATTTATGTTTCATTTATGTTTTTAATCAATCTGTACAACACTAAAATACTTTTGATTACAACAATAAGGTATCAAATTCATTGAAGGGATTCTTTTATGTATGGTAGGCCCATAACATTGCAGTGAAAATCATATAAAATGGCACATCTGGGGCTCGCAGCGATTGAAGACATACATGAAAACATAAATTTCATATAAACAACATAGCAAATTTTGGTAAAAGTGGAAAAAATGTGCTTGAAATGTTCAGTAATTTTCATTCATATAAATGTGATGCATTCAGAGTATCGTGAAATGTCAGGACAGCTGAATTTAAACTCCAGACAAGCAAAAAAAAAAGTCCAAAAAGTCTCAAATTATCCATGGTATCATGTAAAACAGTCCATGATGGTTTCATTTACAACATTTTATATACATTGTAAATATTCAGAAATTCACATACAGTTCCAAGAAAATAGAAATCTGAAATGAATTATTATGCTGCTTGATAAAGTCCCTGAGCAAATGCTTCGCTCTGTGATCAATAAAATCCATTAGCCAATTGATATTAAATCACACATAGTGATTTGGCCTTTAATCAATGTTGACAGTAAAAAAAAAAAAAAGAAAAAAGTCTTGCACCAACATCCTTTCTCTTAAAGTGAAAGGAAACTGTGCACCTGATGCGTTTCTCCAAACTTTATATTGCTGTAGCAGAAATGGTACAAGAAATGTTCAAATCAAGCTAATAGATGTGTGCTGCTTAGGAAAAGTTTTTTTAGTGCATGTTTCAGTCATGCACTTTTCAGTATAGCTGGAAGTCACTTAATCGGAGAAAAACAAAACAAAAAAACATGCAGCGGCTTTTGAAATCCTGAAATGATCAGTAGAGGGGGCTCCAGTTGAATGTTCCTATGGATATTAGAGTCTGGCACGTGTTGGAAGACAGCCAGACCATCTCCACTAAACTGTAATGAAGGAATCCCAAGGCAAAGCCACATCCGACATCTGTCAGATGGTGGCGACCCAGAAACACACGGGATGTGCCAGCTAGGAAGGCCCACAACACAAGCAAAATACGCAGAGGAACTGCAAGCACCAAATGTGCTAACAGGAATTTAGACACCATGGCTGCTCGGCTTGCATGTGCTGCTGGGAAAGAATAAATATCCATGGCCAGGTAGTCGAGGAAACTGGGTGCCATTTCCCAAGGCCCTTTACGCTTCACCAACTTCTGCATGCCTGCTACAGTCATCACATCCAGAAAGAGAGCTGTAAAGCATTGATGTTAAACGTACGTTATTAAAGCAATATCAGACTCCCAAGAAAGTATTTTTGGCTATAGCATGGGTGTGATTTGGCCACAAGAAATCACACTCATCATGATATACACCCATAACACACACTTGCGAGTATGAAATTGCTTTTTTAAAACAGTTTAATGGACATGCATGTAAATAAGAAAGGAAAAACCAATGGGTTTTCCAAAGCCCCTCTCGTGTGTGGAACTACTTTCTTACACCTCAGATTCAAATCTCTTATTGCTAGTTCAAAAGATGTTTCCAATGTGTCTCCATTACAAATTTGAAAACATTATGTTAGAACTAGCAAAGACGGCTTAAGCCATTTCGGATGTGGAAAAATCAGAAACGGCTTAAGCCAAGTAGCTTTCTGTTGTTCAACGCAAATCGGAGAAATCTTGAACCTGTTGCGAAGTCTGCGTGAGTAAATATTTCACACTCAGTCTAAATTCCAAATCCCATGGATTCCTATTGAAATGACGTGATTTCACCCATGGAAATTTGCTGAACATTGTACAGATTGTGGAGGAGATAGTGGATGTCAGTGGAGGAGAGGCATAAATATGATGCAGCAGAGCCATGGAGGCTGGTATCTCCACATAATAATAATAACATCTCAAGCGAAATTGATAATTAAAGCTGTATTATGCTAATCAAGTTTGAAACCAGGATCACCAAGAAGACTGCTAAAACAAAGATTTACAGCGAACTGACTCAATTCAGTTCAGAGACACGGATTAAACCACTGGAGTAGCACGGATTAATTTAACACCATGTATTTACGAGTTTCTTGGAGCTTCACACTTTTGTTCATTGTTTACTTGCATTGTATGAACCTACAGTGCTGAAATATTTTACTTCAAATCTTCATATGTGTTGAAGTCATAAAGTCATACACATCTGGAATGGCATGAGGGTGAAATAATTGATGACAGAATATTCATTTTGGGGTTTGGAACTAAAAGAAGTAGTAAAAATAAAAATATAATATAATACAATAATAAAAGTATAGCATTTAAATGAAAAGTCTTTATGCCAGCGTGCAAATGAACTAGTCACATCAGTCTGAACACTTTTTCTTGTATTCCCTTATCCACTGACCTACATACCCAACACCATCCTCGCAAGTTGCTAAAAACCTTTCATGTGAGCACAATGTGGTTTCAAATTCATTCCAAAATCAAATGCACTTAACAGGATTCTCGATTATACATTATTATTTTGAATGCCATTTTAATCCCAGAAATCGTTTACATCATATTTAAATATCTTTCAGACAGAGCTTCAAAAATGCAAATAAATTTAACATTACATAGGCCTACACTGGAATTATCCAAACAAATATTTATTTAAATTGTATAAATTAGTAGGCAATTAGGCTAAGTAAATGAAGGTCTTTAACAACAATATCACTCTTTCTGTAAGACATTCGACAAGAAGGTCTGTGGTTGATTTAGAGGAAGATATTTCTCAATCCCAGTAGCATGTGTTTGACCAAAATAGTAGCCTAATGTTGTTTATATAGCCGCCCACGTTATTAGACTGTGACTCATCCGGACGTTCTTCGGAGCGTCAGTATTTTACTCCTTATCAGAAAAGCGTTACAACTCACCTAGCAGCAAATTGACCAATACCTCTTGACCTGCCAACGTGTTGCTTCTTGTAAGACACAAAATTGTACCGAAGATCCACGGGATGCCATGGCCAGTGAGCGCGAGCAGCTTGACCATAGAGCGCACGCTTCCCCACGACGATGTGGGGTGCGCGCACACGCCGAGCCGCTTAGACATACAAATATCAATGGCCAGAAGAGAGTTCATAGCGATGCCTTTGAATGAGGGGTTAAGCTGCATGCAGTCTTCTTCTGGTAATTCCTTCTTTTCTTTATTGTTCTCGGGCGACTCGTTCTGCGCATTTTCGCCTGGCTGGTGTTGATTTTGCTGCTGTCTCTGCGACGGCCTCCGCGCAGTGCCGCGAGCTTCCGCGCCAGCGCTCTTTAAAGGCTGATTTAGAGACATAAACTCGGGTCTGTTCAGCACATTGTTTCGGTCCCTCGCCCTGGATCGAGACTGGTTTACAGGCATCTTGATTTTCCACTGTCCTTCCACCCTTAAATGTATTTCACTGTCCTGTTCTTCACACTGAGAGACAGTGAACGGTCTACCATGTCCATTCCCAGATCATGTCTTGCTCTGTTCTATGAGTTGCGACTTCTATTCCAGTTACTCTATAAATAGACATTCCAGCCGCCTGGATACATGAGACGCATCCACATGCTGTCTTCTTACAGCTGAAAATCAAGACAAACAAATGACACTCAACTAAGAAAATCTCGGTAAACATGCAAACAAATAAACAGATAGATAGATGTTTCTATTGCAAATACTAAATAACTGCAACGGGTCAATGCTGCACTATAGGATAATTCACATGTTTTGTATAGGGAAATGTTATTTATTTATTTATTTTCCAAAAAAGTGTAAGATGGAACTATTTCGGCTATGTTATTTATTTAACCAATAAAAAAATATATATAAAACCCATGCAATGCAGTGCCTTAAGTTCAAAGTCTATCATAAATAAATGGAATCAAATACATAAGCCTACTGTTGTGGAATCAAAAAAGAGGCTCTTTACAGACATCAGAACTCCATTACATTTCTACCAAAAACTGCATACCCCTGCATATATCACCTATTTTCTTTGCTGTTTTATTATTGAGTTTTGTTTTTATCTTTTTGGATAATTTGTACAGGGAAACTGTAAACACGAAAGCTTTTTGTAAAGCTGCTGAATCGTTTCACTCACTGGCTATAAATGACTGAAACCTGTTGACTCTTAAGTCCCCTGACTCTAAACTACACTACCCAGGATGCAAAACGTCGTCAAGAAGGGAAGTCTAATTCTAAGCCGCTTGGATAAAAAAAGCTAACAGCTGAAGTATTGTATTACACCCATAGATTACACCAGAGGAACCTGACTACCCTTTAATAGGGCAAGGGCGACACAAAGTAACCCGACTGGTCACGCTCTTTAAATCTCTCAGATATGACGCGGAAATTAAGGGCACCGATATTTGATTGGACACTAGAAATTTTACTCTCAAATTATTCCAGAAGACGCAGCGTGGAGCGCGAGCTGTAAGGAGCCTGTGTGGATTTAAACTTAAAGTTATGTTTCGTGTTCTTTTTGCCATCCTGATGGACCTTTTGGATTATGGATCGACTCAACGGCATAACACTGTTGACTGGAGCGCAGCGTAACATGCCGCACTTTTGGACTGTGCCTAACAGGTGCTTAGACATTTCTGGGTAAATTAAAGGCACGTATGAGCTGACATCATATATTTCATGGTGAACAACGCATAGTTAGAGTTCCATAAATATTAGGTTTAATTAAAATGCATTAGAATGAACATGTAAGGTTTATGTTATTTTTGCTCGACTGAAGGAGGGGAAAGATCTGGGATTTATTTATGCAATGTGGCAAGAACATACAAGAAATATGTAGTGATCCATAATTTATGTTGACATGTCAGGAATCATGTCATGGATCATGCCATAGCACTGTGACCACAGACTTGGGCCCTTTTACCCACATTATGAATAAAACTGCTTTATTTGGATGCTGATGGGTGTTTGTGCTGCCAGTCTGAAGAGCCTCCACCATGGGATGTGTACAGAGTGTAAAACTCAAGCCAAGTTTTCATGAGAACATCACAGTCCTGGAACTGCAAGCCTCCATTGATCCTAGTCCAACTGTCATCGATGAGTCATCTAATGTGGTTTTACGTTACCGCACGCCTTACTTCAGGGCATCAGCTCAGGTGCAGGTGCCACCCATGCTTTGCAAAGAGATCTGGACTGTTGGCTGGATCCAGGCTTGCAATCAAATGGATTTCTTCAATATATATGGAAATGAAGGAGTGTAAGTGTGTCCATTGTGTACTATAAATAGATATGCTGAATAAGTGCCTTTATTTTTTTTTGGTACCCAATACCTTTAAAAAAATAATAAAATGTGTAAATTGTTGTGCATGAATCCCTAATTTAGAGGCTGATATTCACTGAATACTGTCAACACTCTTAACAAATAAAGGTTCATCATTGTCATCAATGATTCCATGAAGAACCTTTTCACTGCACTAAAGTTTTAGTGGAAAAAGGTTCTTATGATTGTTTAAATATTCTTTGCACTGAGAAAAAAAAAGAGGTTGTTTTCACAGAAAGCATCTAAAATTGTCCTTCTACTGCATCACGAAAACCCCCTTTTGGGACTTAAATTTTTTCACAGTTCATTTGCAAGTGAAAAAAAAAAGATGAGAATAAATTTGCAACTACAAATTTGCAAAATAATTTTGCATAAAAGTCAATGCATGTTATGTTTTATTGTTGTATATAAATACCATTTAGTCACATTATTGGGTAAAAAATAGTTCATTCCCACCTTTTGCGTGCAGTAAAATATTGTAAAAAAAAAACTGAGCTTATTGATCTCAGAAACTTTCTTCATAGGTGGCATGATGCTGCTGCAGAACTATGTAAGACTATTTCTCAGGATGTTAGTGATGTTTATGGTCCAACTTCCTGGGATTGTTTCCTCAACAGCAGAAAAGTTGAACACACCCCTATAAAGACAAAGGCTTGTCCCTTACCAGCGAATGTCAGTCAGGTTTTATTTCTGCTAACATATTCACATCTTTATGAAATTAACAATTACAGGGGTTGTTAATTGTATATCTTGTAATTATTAGTCATTTCTTATTTTGAAACTTTTTTTATTTATTCCATAGTTTGGGTGGAACATAATTGGTTTAAACACTACATCACTGATGTAAGAGTGTATCAATCAGCATATCATATAAACACCTTGAAAACATGTGAAAAAATATGTGTCATCTTCCCTCTTTAGATCCAGCTGGGAGCTCCCAGAATTGAGATGTGGGCAGATTCAGGCCATCAGTGACTCAGACGGTGTGAATTACCCCTGGTACGGCTGCACCACTGAGATATACACAATAGTGGGCCCAACTAAGAAGAGCACCAAACTCACTGTCAGCATGAACGACAACTTCTGTCCAAGTGTGACGTGGAGTGTCCCAGTGGGCACCACTAGCAGTCCCCCTCTCTTGAGCTCCATCCAGAGGGACCAACGCTTCACCACCTGGCTGGTTGCCATGAACGAAACCACAGCTGAAATGGTGCTACTCCGAACCATCCAATGGAGGATGCAGCTCTGCATCAAAGTGGATCCAAAGAAGCCTCTGGGTCAAAGAGCCACAGTTATGGAGCCAGTGTTCCAGGAGCAGCCTCAAGTCCTAGTTAGGAACGAACCCATCCCAACAAACGCCTTGCTTAAGCCTAATGCCAATGATGCCCAGGTTCTAATGTGGCGGCCTAGAAATGGGAAGCCCATTGTGGTCATCCCCCCGAAATACCATGAAGGATACTTCCTTTCATTTTAACTTGAAATGATTCGATATTGCTCAGTTAAATGAAGTATGGCATGGAGTGAGTGAGAATGCTATTAAACAGGGCTACTGATTGTTAACGTGCTGTTTAAGGACACGCATTTATCATATTTATCATATGTACTTTTGTTTTCAGATATTTTAATATTTGTAATCTGTATGGCAAAACTGCATGTGGCCTTTGCATACTTTGCTTTAAGGACTGAAATGTGGCCTTACAAAACCAATTATTATGAACTAAACTAAAATCATTTGATCACACAGAATGAGCTGATTATTAAATGTATAATGAAGGCGTTATATTTATTTTTAGTCCGGTGTGGCCAAAGTTGTTTTGCCTTTTGTTTTGTGCAATTACAGGAAACACATTTGCAAATGTCACTGCATGGCCTCTTACAGAATGTTCTCTGGTCTAGAACTGTGAATAACTGAATTGTCTTCTCATGTTTTAAGAGGCAGCTTTCCAGGGGCACAAGCTGTGTTTCAGGTACTTCATCTTTTTTTTTTTTTTTTTTTTTTTTTTTTTTAGATGTGGAGAACATTTAGGTGCTAGATAAGGAGGAAACTACAATAAAATCATTGTGTCAGATTTTTTTTCACAGTCTGGGTTTTGTCTATAATATATATATATATATATATATATATATATATATATATATATATATATATATATATATATATATAGTGTGTGTGTGTGTGTGTTTTCAAAACTTCACTAAAGGGCAGACAGCTTAATTCTAGCTTTGCTTGTCAGTTTAAATAATATCTTGCTTCAGAATAGCATTTGATCTTCATATTACTGATACTATTAGTTGATTTCTATGGCCAATAATTGTATCTAAATCCTCAAAGCGTTGTTCTTTGTTTGAGAGCTTTCTCTCAATAGGGACCATATGACCTGATTCTAAAATACTCCACATTGCCCTATTTTTTACTCTTATGTATTAATTTAAATCTCAAAAGTCTTATATCTACTGAGACAAGGACATCCTTATTTGTCACAGTGTTTAGTATTATCACTGTAAATATGAACCAACAAGTGAGAGCAGGGATTTTAAATATCTAGTTTTAGGGTTCTGAACTCTATAGCCATCGAGGTCCACTTTCCAGAGTTTAGTGGTGACCTTGGTCAAACGTACTTACATGGTACTTTTACCCTGAAGACTTTCATTAGCTTGTTCAGGTCTTTGAGTAGCCCTCTATCGTGTCATGGGGTCCATACAACCTCAATCGACTTTTACTTAATAAAAAAAGGTTCCCTTCATCTCAGTGGAATAAGATTTTGTGACTTTTCTTACATTATCTATCTATACACACACAAAAAACTGGGCTTGATTCGGTTGTTCTGAAGGTATGTACATTAAAAAAAAAAGTTTACAATTCTGGTCTTCGGGGTCAATATTACCCCACATTGAAATGAATGGGAAATGTGAAAAAAAAAACCTAAAAACTAAATATATTTTCTTCATGTGTCAAAAAAAAAAAAAAAAATCCGGCATAAATATGAAAATTTTTACACAGAAATGATGGCCTAGTACTAGAGCATAAATGCAATGTATCATAAAAAAAAATAATATTTCATATGCAAGCTAATGGTGTTGAGGAATTGTGGTATATGGATTCAAAAGTACTTTATATCTCCAAAAACACAGCATTAATGAATAGTTGAGAAGTATATTATAATATAATATATAATTTGTATGATCAAAAATGTATATTTTTTGTAAGTTACTCAATCAATTGTTGGGGTCGTCTAGACCCCGAAGCCTAGAAGTGTAAACAGGAAACGAAGACCATTTGAAGGTTAAGATTAAGGGTCAGAGTTGAAAACCCCAATAGACAAGAAAATCTCAATATTTATATTAATAAGAACAGCATCATAGGGGAAAGTGCTTTAAATTGCTTTAAACTTTAAATTTGTGATGAAACAGAAGTAGTGACAAATCTTTTACTCTGTACAGTAAGAGGCGTCTGGCCTTGTCTTCTAAAGGCCAAATGACAGACACAAATCATATTGGACCGGCAGCAACAGACACGTGTGTTTTATCGGATCAGTGTTTTATTCCTGTCGCTGCGTTGGTCTGCGTTTGACGGTGGTGTGTGGACCTTTAGGAAGCCAATTCACTTTAACTGTTTTGATTCTATTGTAATTCAAATATTGTAGCCAATTGGTTAACTTTCTACAGTCTTGCTAAAAAGAAAAGATACTTCAGATAAGAAAGATCATGATACATCTCTGAATTATACATGCGGGTTTAGTGATTCTTTGTGTTCTTCCACTGTGACTGCCCCTTCCTTATCATATATTCTATTGTTTTGAGGCTCGCGCACGTACACACACACACACACACACACCTGGAGAAACACTGGAACTCACTTAGTGCTGTTAAGCAAGTCAAAATGACATTGTCTGACCACCGGGATTTACAAATTATTCCTGAATGGAAGAAGCAATATATTAGCTATGAGGTGAGTTTGGTTTCTTGTTCTTAAATATATTCTTCACACTTTCAGTGATGTAGTACAGTAAGTGTAACTTAGCATGATTAATGAACCAAATTGTAGAGAGCATTTTGTTTTTCAGACCCTGAAGTCTATGCTGAAACAGAAAGACAGGCTTAACCTCAGTTGTTATGGTAAGAGCATCGGCATACTGGCTGTTGGCGAATTCAAGTTATGTGAGAGTACTCCACCATCAAAATAACATTTCTTAGTCATTTGCATATTTGAATGAATTTTACACTGTTAAAATGAGTTTTAAAAATGAATGATGTCAACTTAAGGCATATTTATGACCGTCATTTACAACAGTATAACCTCATAAATTATTTCATTGGAATTAAATGCATGATAGATTTCGACATTCTATGGCAGGTATCCTCACAATATCAAAGGTGAAGCAGGTCAAATGAATCATTAATAACTTTGCAAAGGAGAATGCTTAATGAGGGAAAGTATTGAGAAGTGAATGGCTGTACGCAGGGAGTTAGTGAATGATATTACAGTTTTATTATTCGCTTTAGTTCTATTTTCACAAGTAAGGTGTACATTTTCAAAACTCTTTGTACAAAAATCCAAACTGATTACACTTGTATCACAGCTTGCTATTCTTTCAAAACCTGTCCCCATGCTTTTATTACAGTTATACACATTTCAGTCCATCATTTTTTCAAGCAAGATTATTGTAATATAATATTGATAACATTTGGTTTAATCACAATGAAACACAACAGTATGATCTTCTTCCAATTTAATACTTTTAACAGGGAGTTGATTCAACAGCAAAAAAAAAATGCAACAAACTGTTTCCTTGTTGCTGTAATAATTACAGTAATACAGACATTCTAAAACACACTTACATTGCCCAACTTATATGTAATTGAATCCATAATGTAGTATCTGGTGCGCTACCAAAAGGTGTGATTATGAATCTGCCATGATATTCTGCTAGAACAGAGATTGCTGGCAATACAGTAAATGTTTTCACTCTGCCATATGACTGAATCTAGAGTGTATGGACCTTAACAGCTGAAGGGTGAGTTACAATAATGTGTCAGTCTCTACCATGGTAATCTGTTTACAGTATCACATGGCATACATACTGATATGTAAATGCTGTGTTTGATGCCTCCCTGGCTGTCTCCCTGGATGCGTCTTTGATCAATCCGATGTTACAGATCATAGTCAGTGACTGTTTCCACTCCCTTGTTCTCTGTCATGCACTATGTTCACAAACCCCCTCTCTCACTCTCTCTCTCTCTCTCTCTCTCTCTCTCTCTCTCTCTCTCTCTCTCTCTCTCTCTCTCTCTCTCTCTCGGTGGTTATTATCTAGAATCACTTGTAAAAAGAATTAATTACACTTGGTTATCCAAATGGGAAATTGCAAACAAGTTCCATAGAAGCTGTCTGTAGAATCAAATGATTAATTGATTAACCATAAAGTTCAGTTGGATATAATAGAAACATATATCAAACTGAATGAGCAGAGACGCAAATCAAATGTAAAATCAAACGCAAAATCAAATTCTGTGAATGAAACATTTATATAGATAAAACACATAGGCCCTTTAACAATCTAAGCGCATGGTCTTAAACCTCATGCAAGTACACTTAGGGCTTGTTCGAATCCATTTTTGCTAGTTTAATGACGGGAAAAATGTTTGCCGTGCCCTGCACATGGTCTACAAGGGTTTTCCCTATTCTCTTAATGAGAATGTGTTTTGGGTGTAACACACAATAAACCAATCTCCCATTCCCTTTAAACGTCAGTTGTGCTATTGCGCTATTGTGCTAACACAGTCTCATGAAAGTGCATATCTGTACCATGATTGTCATTTCTCGTGGCATTTATACGTCAAAAATTTTTTTTTGTTTTTTGTTTTTTTTTTTGCGTGTATATGCCACGCACTGGGTAGGTTTAGGGGAAGGGTGGTGGGGAGTTCGTACTTATTATATATAAAAGTGCGTATCATATGCACGTGAAAAACGCGCACCATATACACGCAAAAACTATTTGTGGTGTATAAATGGCACGAGAAATGACATTCGTACTATAGATACAACTTTCATGAGATCGCTATTTACATGGTGGACTATTTACAAGTGGAAAAACCTCTACACGCATATTACTAACACACTCTTTAAATAACAAAAAGAGCCAATGACTTTAGACCAGGTTTCAGTTGGTCAATGCGTCAGTCTATATCAGTTGCCTCAAAATAGCAACACGTCAACAATGCACCGGAACACACCTCGTTTTTTTTTAGACCAGCACACAAATGGGCACAAACGTATTTGCTATTTACAACATGGCAACTGAAAATGATTACTGTGCTGGACTGACACTTGCAACTTGCGTCGCACCTGGTGCTGCTTTGCGTTATGTGTGTTATAGGGCCCTTATTTTGTTTGGTGAAAATAATGAAGACAATTAATGAAAATATGCTGAAATGTTTGAAAAAGGTGCACTTTTGATGATCTGTTGTGATATTAGTATAAAAATTTTGAGAATGTACACCTTACTTGTGAAAATAGTATCAAAGCACGATTAAAATACACTCTAAAAAAAAGGTTCTTCAGGGGTTCTTTGCGGTGGTCATGGTGCTATATAGCACCACTAAGCCCAGTTTGGTTCTTCAGCGGTTCTTCAGTGGTTCTCTGGGGTGGTTAACATGCTCTATGGCACCTCTTATGGTTCTACGTAGCACCATATGAAAAGATAAGTGCTATATGGCACTTAAAGTGGTTCCCCTATGATTACAAGCCAATGAACCACTTTTAGTGCTATTTAGCACCATTTTTTTTAGAGTGTATTAATACTCTTTTTTTTAATACTCGTCAAAATAATATTTAAAAAAAGTGAATAAAAAAGAACTATCAGTAATAATGAGACCACTTCATAGGAAACATTCAAAGGTCTGTGATGGGGGAATTCTTCACAAGCTGTGAGGAAGAGCTGAACAAGGTTAATCTCTTCTATTCAGGTAGACAACTCAAAAGTATAGAGCAGATCATTTAAAATAAAAGTATATATATATATATATATATATATATATTACTTACTGCATTTCTTTATTACAGAGAAACTATCAGAAGCCCACAACAGACTGGAAACATTTGGGATCATAGCTCAGGATGTTTCTGGATCCAAATTTCAAGGAGATAATTGTGTCATCAGAACTTCCTCACCTATCAAAAGAAAAAACACCAATATAAAACGAATCAAAATGGCAGTTTGTGAGCTTTACCTGAGCCTGGCCTTTTTGCAAAAATACCAGGTGGTCTCTCTCTCTCTCTCACACACACACACGCACACACACACACACACACACACTTTGAGGTCAGTAAGATTTTTAGATTTTTTTAAAATGTTTTTGAAACAGTTTCTTATGCTCAGCAAGCCTGTATAAACTATCAATATAAATATACTTTAAAATAACTGTTCTTTTTTTAAATGTAAAACACTTTTTGGGATTATTTGCTGAATAGAAAGTTCAAAAGAAAAGACATTTGTATTATATAGAAATCTTTTAGAATATTATGTCTTCAATGTCATTTACTTTACTTTACTGTCATAAAAAATAAATCGTATTGACCTCAAACTTTTCAAAGTTAGTATATCAGTTCTTAATGACTCTCTCACCTTAATGAATGGAATGCAATAAAACAATACAAATTTCTTACAACATACATTGTGCTGGATTGTTTCCTAGGAATTTAATTACAGATGTTTCTGCGAGATCACCATAATGTACGATTCAAAGTTTGCTTCTGAACATGGCCAAAAATGGAAAAATGAGACGCTTGACACATCTCTGCTCAACACAGACAGAGGCAAATGTGAACATCTCATGTCTAAACTGGAGGTGAGAATGCAGGACTTAACTGTTCCTTTAGTTCATTTCATTCATTACAGAACATTCAGTCTCTGGATCAGTAAACTTAATGTAAATCTACAGACGTTTATGATTCAGCTGGAGGGGGGTGACAAACTGAGAGCAATGAAAAGACTTGAAGTCCCAGCAATGGACAAAACACTGGTAAGAACAAACAGTGTCACCTGTGAATATGCTCCTGGCTCTGAATCAGCAGGTATACTGAAAAATGCAAACAGATAAAGACTCTTTATGAAAAGCATGGCATTCAAATAAAATAACTGGCTTTAAAGTTTGTATTATTACCAAAACAAAAAGGGTTTTTTTTTTCCTTTTACTGTACTGTTACACAAACAAACAAACAACAAAATAAAGTGCTATTGTAAAAAAAGTGGTAGGCTAAATGCAGTAAAGTTCTCTTATTTATCTAAAATCAGATGTTCTGTTGTTAAATGACATCATTTGATTTATTAATTAACACAATTTTATTTCTCATTCCTATATCATCCATATGGTTTTAGTTAAACATTATCTAAACGTTTTTCTTCATACTTAGGATTAATAATAGAGAATTAAACTACAGAGGTATAGAATAATGATATTTTTTTGTGATGTTGAAGTCCTTTTGTACCACTGAAGTCAATTTAGTCAAAATTTTATAAAGAAAGAAATGGATTATTAATGGATACATTAGCAATACAGTGCATTCTTTGAAGCCTCTTACACATTATAGTCTTATTTTGTTCTGTACAAAGAAAGTCGGAGTGTGGATAATGTTTCGGACTGGCTTTTTTTGCGGCCTCATCCTGGCCCTCCTTGCCATTTTAACTTCCAGAGGTTAGTAAATTTCCAACCTCTATCATACTATTTAATCTACAACAATATAATTTTCGATATCTATGATCTCTATTCTATTATTAACAATGACATAATTGTGATAGAATGGATTTGAATTACACATCATCTATTTGCTAGTGTATGTACTAACATCCAATTGTTAACTTGTCTTGAAAGTGCTCACTGAAACAGACCTGGAGCTTCTGAAGCCTCTGCTAAAACTTTACAAGGGAAGTTTCCTGCTGATTGAGTTTTTGTTCCTGATCGGACTGAACCTATACTGCTTTAATGCTTCAGCAATAAACTACAAGCTCATCTTTGGACTGGATCCCAGAGACCACCTCTCGTGCTACCATCTTTTTGAGGTGAGTTGTGAAATCATTTATTTGAGTTTGTTTAGTACTCTTATGATTACTATGCTGAAGCCTCATACTGTATATTTGACTGTGTAATGCAGATGGCCGGGGTTCTGACTGTGAGCTGGTGCGCTAGTGTACTGGCTAGTCTTCATCCTCCCGTGCTGTCAATCCCACAGCAGCTCCACCCACTACTTTTTCACAGCTTGCTCCTCTTTCTGCTACTAAACCCCTTCTCCATATTTCATGCTCAGGCTCGTCGCTGGCTCATGGTCACAATGGTAAGACACGACTAAGATAAGATTAATGCGGGGCATTACAGGGTTAGTTCACCCAAAAATGAAAATTCTGTCAGTATTTACTCACCCTCATGTTGTTCCAAACCTCTCTGTGTTTATTTGTTTTGCTGAACACAAAGGAAGATATTTAGAAGAATGTTTTAATCAAACAGATCTCATTCCCCATTGAACACCATAGTATGTATTTTTTCCTACTATGGTAGTCAATGGGGATTGAGATCTGTTTGATTAAAACATTCTTCCAAATATATTCCTTTGTGTATAGCAGAACAAATTAACACAGAGAGGTTTGGAACGACATGAGGGTGAGTAAATACTGACAAAATTTTCATTTTTGGGTGAACTAACCCTTTAAGACTTGACTTTTGATTTCATTCACTCCACTTTGTTGCCACTTTGTAGCAAGACCCAGGTAGACTGTTAGTCTGTGTTTTAGTGGTGGAAAACTTTCTGCGACTCTCTCTGCAAGTTGCATCGTTAGTTTGATTAGCCGGTAGGTGTTGACAATTGTCACTGAAGAATTAATTCAACCTATTTGATCAAAACGATTCATTAAGGAATGAAACAAGTGACTTTGGGTGCTTCTCATTTCTAATTTGTGCATCCTTGTTTCCTAGTATGCAAGGGAAGGCTGCAACGAAAGAAAATGAGGACAGGAATCGAAGGAATTCTTATTTGTATATTGGAATAGTCTTGATCATTCGAGCGTCACTTAAAAACGTCATTGCTGTGCTCATGTTGTTGAAGTTTGGTTATTTAAAGACATTTTTAAGAAAGTTTATTTAAACTGCACAGGACATATGTGAAGTGGGAGGAGAATTTATACAGGGTTCTCAAAAAGAAAGACTTACCGATACACACCTGTGCATCCTCGCTTATAGCTCTTCTGGAAGCTTCCTCACTTCTCGTGCCTTGTCTAATCATATTGCAGTTAGAGGATTTATATGTCCTTCAATATGGCTTTATTTGATTGGTTTCCGGGTCACAGGAAAAAAAGAAGCATCAGTTTGAGTACTGAGATGTACCCTCTTACGAATGAGTCATTGAATCATTTATCCAACTGATTCGTTCAAAAACATGAATTTATTCTGGAACAAAACACCATTACTGTGTTCTGATTACAAGTTACTAATTACATTCTAATTATATATTACGATAAATAATATGTCCTAACCATATATTTTTATTAATTTACATAATTAATATCTTACATAGAAATATGTAAGCAAAATAATCGCTTGTACCAAAAACACTGCTTGTTTAACTAGCTTCACCAGCTCCGGTTTGCTTGAGAACAGCGTGACTATGAATAAACTGCAATAAACTAGCCTGGACCAACATGGAAGTCATGCTGGTTTGATGGATTTTTCAGAAGGGTGCACATTTGGTATCATAGTATTATAGTGAACATGAACACACTTTTTTTTAGCACAAATAGTTTTACCATTTACTGAACTTTGTTATTCTTATAGTTATTTACCTATAGCAGCTTAAGAAAATATTCTAATTTTGCAAAGCAGAAAAAGCCAACCTCGGCAGACATTTTAATGTTTGTGTTGAAAGTTTGTCTGTATTAATAAGTAGGGTAAATAGGTTGTCAACTATAGTGCCTTGCTATCTTTTCTGTGAAATGTTTTGCAATAGCACATATTTTATCAGCAGTCGTCTCTAGAGAATGCATCATCATACACAATGTCCTCATTTATACATTGCAATCCCCATTTCACAGTGTAAGGTCTTGGCAGCCCCCTTCCAGCCTGTGGGCTTTTCAGAATGCTGGCTCGCTGATCAATTCAACAGTCTAAGCCCTCTGTTTCTTGGCTTGAGGGATCTGCTGTGCTTCTATCAGATCAACTGGACAAATATGTGGTCTGACAGCCGTCCATCAGTTGGTAAGTGGGGCCTAATCTTAAACCTCTTCCATTCCATTCCATTATATTATATTATTTAACATTTTCAATAAATAAAATAAACAACAACTAATTAATCACACCTAACATTCAAGATTTTAATATATTTTTAGATTGTAATAATTTCACATTTCATCTACAAATTAATGTTGAAACGACATAAAGGCAGTAGCACAACATTTTTTTTTTTTATGAAAGAAGGCCGGTATATCTCTATGAAATAATTTTTTTCTCTATTTTAGCAAATAATTATAGACATTTAGCATGACAAACATCTTCAGATTTATTAGGTTGCTGTCACTTTAAGACCTGCCGCACACACATCCCATTTTCTCACATTTTTTATGTTCATTTAAAACTTAATTTAACACTTTTAAGACTGTGCTTGCAAGGATACTTAACAAAACAGACATTTTTGGCATAATATTGTGTGTTTTTCTAAGTGTGTGTCCATTCCAGCACTGTCTGAAGCGGCTTTCTGTGTGCACGAGTCATGTGTGTGTCACAGTCACACAGACAGGACAGGAGATTCACAGATGTGCGCCAGTACAGCACTGCGTTTTCTTTAGTGTCTTATCGAGCTTGAATGGTTTAAAAGCTTTTGCATGATCAATGTGAGCAGGCAGTTTGTTCCTTTATGCCAGCCAATTCTCACCCCCAAGGCGTCACCTAACTGATGCCTTGGGAGCATTTTGACCATGCTTCAATATTTGACGCTTTAGGCGTCCTTTAGCGTCAGTTAGATGACGCCCTAGGATGGCGTGTACCCTACCCCCACCCCACACCTAAACCTAACCGCGTCCTTTAACTGACGCTTTCCTTTAGCGTCAGTTAGATGACGTCAGTTAGGATCGCGTCATGTCAGTGACGCTAAAGGGCGCCTAAAACGCCAAATATTGAAGCATGGTCAAAGGTGACGCCTTGGGGTGAGAATGTGTTGTTTATGCTCTGATTAATATAACAAGCATACAATGCATGCTATAAGGAGGTGATATACCAGGAAATAGTTTTCAACACCACATTAAATAGGAGGGTGGGCAGAATATAATAATTATATTGTAAATATTGTTTAGTTAAGTTATTATTATAAAAACTGCCCAACTTAAATGTTTGTATACATATAAAGTTATTTTAAGCTGTAATATACCAACTGACAGGATTCCAATGATATATCCAAAAATGAATCGAAAACAGAATTGAATTGATAGCTTGTGAATGAACAGAAATCATAAAGTTTTTGTCAATGCCAAGACCTATTATATTTTATTATGTACTGTGAATGGAATACAGGGTGTGCTGTCGTATTTAAAGTTTCCCTGTAGTCAATCATTTTATCCCTTAAAACTCATCTTTGATCACCAAAATAACATTAATAGCTTGAATGTAACTCTACACTGTGCCTCATTTATTATACGCGGTTCTATGAATATGCAATTTAGCCCCGCCTCCACTCACTCACACCATCTCAGAGATCCACACATTGACCATCACACATTTAAGTGATTGGTTACAAGGTAGTTTGTGACGTCAGAAACACCAGAGATTTCAAATAACGTTTTTTTAGACTGCCTTTGTTTCATTGTTGTTTTAAGGAGAAAATACCCAGAAATGGTGTTGACTTTTGACATTTTTGGCACTTGGTTGGTCTTAAATCATATTAAAAATACCACATAGACATATTAACAACATTAAATACTTGGTTTTCACCACAGGGGCACTTAAGTAAAATTAAGTTTAGGACAGAACTACTTCAACCTCAAAGCTCTTATATTCCTGTGATGTTTTCAGTTGAGATTTTCTTCTGTTTGTTACAGTGAGTCTGGACTGTGGACAGTATAGTATGGCTGTAACCTGTCTGATCCAGTGTTTTCCACCATGGCTCAGATTTGCACAATGCCTGAGGTGCTTCTGGGACACTGGCCACTCGCTACATCTCCTGAATGCAGGAAAATACTTCACTGTGTTTCTTATGGTCACATTCGCTGGCCTCTATAACATGGCCAGAGGTAGGCTACACAACCAAATAAATAGGTAGCATTTAGGATTCTTGAAAATGTTATGATGCTCTATTAGTCTATTTGTGTGTAAATGTGCAATAGAGAGATCTGCCCTGCTTGTGGAAGGGAGGATATACCTGTACATGTGGGCCGTGGCTACCTGTACGGGTGTTCTAGTTACAGTGAGTTGGGATTTGAGGATGGACTGGGGATTACTTCAGGGAAACGGCCTGCTAAAAGACAAGTTGGTGTACTCTCAACAGGTAAGTTAATATAAAAAATCCAACATAATTAGAACTGGCCCCCTGACTGAGCCTGAGTTCCCAAGTTTTTTTTTCTCTATTCTGATACCTGATATTATTGATCTGCCTGTACTGATGCTTGTGTGAGAACTGAACTGAGCTGGACGAAGACATCTTTTGTTGGAGAACTGAAATGTACTTATTTAATAATTGATGATCTTTACAATGCACTGAATCAACACTAAATGGACTTCAGCTGAACAACAGCCGAAATGTTTTACTCTTTCATATTTATATTATAACAATGATAAATCTGTGGTAGATGATGAGACAGAGTTTTGAGGAGAGTTTTGTGAGGGAGGGTCATTGCTACGCCTTTGTGCGGGCTGTTTTGTTTCCATGGTGACATATTGGCAAGAACAAAAAAAGTATCAAGCATTTTCCATTGATTGAGAACCTAGGAATATCTTGACATGTTTATTTTAGACTGTAAACTGTAAATAGTAACCTTCATATTATTATTATTATTATATAATAATATATATTTTATATTATATTATTATTATTATATATCTAATATCTATATGTTGAAATTAAGTGTTATTTTGTGGTTTTGCACAAGATTAATATGGGGGGAGATGTGTAGTGTTAATGTCAAGTCAAGTCATTAATTTACATAGGGCTTTTAACAATGTAGATTGTTCCAAAGCTGCTTTACAGTGATAATAGGAAATTAAAGTAACAGATTGTTTTGGCTTTATGGCAGCTCTGGAATAAAGTTAATTTCCAGCTAAATTAGTTTTAATTGATTCTCTTCCGTTGCAACAATTATTAGTTATTAATTTAGGGGCCGATGACACAACACCATTCTAACAGAAAACTCTTAAGTTCTATCTACGCAAACATTAAAATCAAGGACCTGTGAGAATGCTGAGGTGTGCACATGCTTATTAAGAGTTCATTCTATAGGTGTACACATTTGAATGTATGTGTGCAGGCATGTAGCCACGTGAACTGAAATTTTCCCGACAACAATTATCTGTACAGAGATAAAGGTAAGGAGGCCTTTACAGGGAGGGTCTCGTGACACTTCAAGACTGTGTTGTTGTCGCGTCCAGGCGCAGGTCCTTCAGATCTGGATACGGCCTGGATCAGGCGGACTACGGTAAACCTTGCGATAAACAGAGAGACTAATATTAGCTTAGATGTCATTCTTGTTATGATGTAACAAGTACATCAGGATTTATGGTAAGTTTTCCCGGTTCCGGCATACCTAATCTATGCAGCTTAACATTGAATTATAGTAGTCTATAATGTGTTATGTATATGCAAGGTCAAATAGATGTGTTTTCAGTCTAGCTTTGAACTGACAGAGTGTGTGTGCTTCCCGGAAAATGTTAGGAAGACTGTTCCAAAGTTTTGGTGCTAAATAAGAAAAGGATCTACCACCAGCAGTCAATTTAGATATTCAAGGTATTATCAACTGGCCGGAATTTTGAGATCGCAATAGACGTGAAGGACTATAATGCGTTAAGAGCTTGCTCAAGTACTGGGGTGCTAAACTATTTAGTGCTTTGTAAGTAATTAGTAATATTTTAGAATTTATACACAGTTTAATAGGCAGCCAATGCAGTGTTGACAGAACTGGGCTAATATGGTCATACTTCCTGGTTCTGGTAAGAACTCGAGCTGCTGCGTTTTGGACTAGTTGAAGTTTGTTTATTAAGCATGCAGGGCAACCACCCAGTAGAGGCATTACAATAATCTAGCCTTGATGTCATAAAAGCATGAACTAATTGTTCTACATTCACCAAGGAGAGCATATGACGTAATTTAGATATATTTTTAAGATGGAAAAATACGGTTTAACAGATACTATTAATTTGACTTTCAAATGGAAGATTGCTATCAAAGAGCACACCTTGTTCCCAATGTTCCTAACCGACGACGAAGACTTGACAGAGCAGCCATCAAGTGTTAGACAGTATTTTAGGTTATTACATGAGGAAGTTTTTTGTCCAATAATTAGAATATTTTTTTTTTCAGAATTAAGTAGTAGGAAATTAGTAATCATTCAGTTTTTTATATCAGCTATGCATTCCATTAATTTTGTGAATTGGTAAGTTTCTTCAGGGCGTGAAGAAATATAGAACTGAGTATCATCAGTATAACAGTGACAACTAATGCCATACTTCCTAATGATGTCTCCTAAGGGAAGCATGTACAGAGTGAACAGCAATGGTCCTAGTACTGAGCCTTGTGGTACACCATACTAAACTTGTGATCGATAAGACATCTTTTCATTTACTGCTACAAACTGATAACAGTCAGATAAGTATGATTTAAACCATGCTAATGCAATTACCTGATGCCAACTTAATTTTCAAATCTATTTAAAATAATTTTGTGGTAAATAGTATCAAATGCAGCACTAAGATCGAGTAACACCAATAGCGAGATACAACCACGATCGGATGATAAGAGTAAATCATTTGTGACTCTGATGAGAGCTGTCTCAGTACTATGGTATGGTCTAAATCCTGACTGAAAATCCTCACAGATATCTTTTTTTTTTTTTCTAAAAAGGAACATAGTTGTGAACATACTGCCTTTTCTAGTATCTTTGATAGAAAAGGTAGATTTGAGATCTAATTGACTCAATTCTGTATGATCAAGTTGTGTTTTTTTAACAAGTGGTTTTATCATAGCCAGCTAAACGTTTTTGGTGTGTATCCTAGTAACAAAGATGAATTAATGATATTGAGAAGAGGATCTATGACCTCTGGAAATATCTCTTTCTGCTTAGTTGGTGTGGGGTCTAACATACATGTTTAGAAAATTTGTCCTATTCTATAACAATTTTTCTCCCTGATATCTTGTATAGAAAAGAAGGTCATAAAGTCATTACTGTCATGCTGCAAACTTCTGGGCTTGTAAAGCTTATTTTGTGAAATACCTCTTGTTTAGTTTTCTTCCAGTTTCTGCTCTCTTAAAGGGATAGTTCACTTTGAAATTAATTTTTTATATATATTTTAGCTTACCTCAAGGGCATCCAAGATGCAGGTGTCTTTGTTTCCACAGTATTTTCAATTTTGATATTTTTAGGTCGAAACTTTCTTGTCTGTCAGTCATATAATGGAGTTTTATGGGGTTCACCCTGGGTCCACTTGAAAAAGCATGCACAGAGAAGTCCAAATTAAGCACGATTTAATGACTCGTAAATGTAAGTACACATTGATGGCCATTGAAGACACGAAACGAGCGTTTTGTGTGAGAAAATGAACAGAATTTATATCTTTTTACCTCTTGTAACCACAGCCACGTCCAAGTGATCCGAAGGCACAGGTGCTTCTCTCGGAAGTAATCTCTCGCGCATGTACGTCACTCATTGATCACATGTAAATCGCATTTAAATCGCAATGGAAGATGATTTCGATATTTAGATCTTCACAGTGAACGGTAAAACTTCCGAAATCTCTGTGTAAACACAATGAGTGACATAAACGCGCAAGAGATCACTTCACAGTTTTACAGTGCAGTAATTTTCAAGTATAACCGGGTCTGTAAAGTATATTTGAAGTATAGACCTTATGTAGCCCCGCCCCTTTTCAGCGTTTTGCTCATTGTCTTTTGACTTCCGGTCTGTTTTCGCAGCGATCTTGCATAGGTATGAATGAACTGCTCGTAAAAAAATTCCCGTTCGACATTTGTTAAGACATCTGCTTTAGAATGCTTATGATAAACATTACAATG
This sequence comes from Cyprinella venusta, assembly GCA_038021265.1. Lineage (NCBI taxonomy): Eukaryota > Metazoa > Chordata > Actinopteri > Cypriniformes > Leuciscidae > Cyprinella > Cyprinella venusta. Next base: position 19,526,900 of record CM075865.1, on the reverse strand, counting down.
CTCATGATAACTTTTGTTAACTCTACAATAAGTAAATCCACTTCACCAGCTAACAGCGATGCCATAGAAAAATATACAGAACCGGAAGTTCAAAGACAATTTTCTAAAGATGACGGCGCCCGTTTCTCTGGTGCATAAGGTCTATAGGAGTGGCATATTTTGAGTTTTGGTATTAGTGCTAGTTTTTAGGCTAGTTTAATTGGGCTATTTTTGATTGGCCAGAGGGCTGATTTTGTTAAACAGATCTGGCAACCCTATTAGGATTCGATAATGTCATCTAACCGACGTTTAAGGGTACCCTAAGACAGCAGTCCTTATTGACTTTCAGCAGCATACTATACTAAACCCTTCTGCCATCATTATTTAAATTCAAGCATTACTCGGCCAAATTGACCATATCACAGCTCAAAATCACATTTTGTTGTGCTTTATTTAGTCTATTTGACAGTGAAAGGATTTATCTCTAGCATCTCATGAAGTTTCAGGCTGAAAAAGGTGCCACTTAATGAATCTCTGTTGGAGGGTAAGGGGTCAAACAGTCCTGCAACTGCTCTTATTGAGAGATGTGCTCTTTCAGTTGTACTACTATGCAGCCATGCTGGCGGATGTGCTGTTGCGGGTCTCCTGGGCTATAAATATCCTCCTGGCTCAGATGAAGGATTCATCTGCGGCTGCCACTGCAAGTGCCCTGCTGGCACCACTGGAAGTCCTCAGGTTCGATTTCAGTCACACGGTCTAAGCAACTTGTAATCCAGGATGATCAGCGCAAATTACATTTTGCTATAATTTAATTTAACGGTGACTCATAAGAAAAATATTCAGGATTAGATTGTTCTTGTATTCTTTTCTTAATTCTTTCTTTCTGTTCAACCAGGCGTTGTATTTGGAATCTCTTTCGGCTAGAGAACGAGCAGCTGAAAAACTGTGAGAAATGTTGTGCTGTTCGTGATTTCTGGAACATCTGGAGGCATCCGGAAAAGGATCAGAATGTGATATATAAAGAACATAACAAAATTACCACACATCGCACAATATGCTGTTTACCTTTCCCAAATCAGAGGTTATTGTCTGGGTTTTAGTTTTTAGTTCTTAGGTTTTTTTTTTTTTTTTTAATAATTCAAAGAACATAGTCAATGAAATCTGAAAATGAACAATGGTGTTCTTTTTCAGGGTAAAGGAGACAAAACTGCCTGCTGGGGCTACAGATGCAGAGATTCGTCCATGTATTTAAGGAAGTAAATCTATCTGTATGGAAATGAGCAAAATTCAAAATTTATCTCTGAATGTCTAGACCTCGTTGAGACATTTCACATGTATTGTATTTTTTGTATTCAAGTAAAACTGAGCTAATGTTTTCATGTTTTATCTATTGAACCAATTTCACTGTAATGATGCGAAAGCCATTTTTATCAAACAATAATGGTGACCAAATAGGCATAACCTAATTATCCCTCAAAATAATCCTTTCCTTTATTTCACTTTCAAAAACAATCATACAACCGTGTTTCAAATGTCCAGACCAGCTGATATGCAGGGGGAAAAAAAACAGGCAAGCATTTACTATACAGCAGCTTGAGAACAAGAGAGATTAAAAAGCTTGAGAGGGAAAACTGAGAGTCCAGGCAACTCTCTAGAGAACTGTTGTTCTCTGTTCAGCTTCCCTTACTGTACTGAACTCAGCAGTCCCACAGTCAGCTTTGTACATAGCAACCCCATTGTCCGACTGGAGTTAAAGCAGTATAGTTGATTCCTGAAGCATGTAAGTTGTGTTATATTAAGGAGAGCCTTTGTCCTTCACTTGTTTTTGCCATGCAGAAGTCCATAATCCATTTGTTTCTGTAATTGGCAAGAGTATTAAGTCAGAAATGCCAGAGCTTGTGCATCACATGCATTCATAAAAAAAAACGCACTGCCAATTGCCTTAATGTACTGAGCTTGAATATGTGCCTGCATTTACGTATGCTAAATGGCTCCATGAAAGAACCTTACAATTTCTTATACTGTCATGCTCAGATGTTTGCAAACCCCTTGGGGAATCAGACATTTATACTTTTTTTTTTTTTTTTGAAAAATAAGATATAAAATCCTATTTGTTTTTAATTACTGCTCTGAAGAAGCTGCATTACACATATTTATGTTTTTATAAGAAAAAATATAACTTAAATTACACAAAAAATATCATATTCAGATGTTCACATACCTTTGATTCTTGATATTGTGTGTTGCCTCAAGCATCACAGTTTTGCACAAGTTCCTAAAGTGTCCATAGTGCCAAAACTGGATCTCAAAATTATATTTCCAATGTAGGGAAAAACTGAAATGTGCAGAGCATGCTGGGAAACCAAATAACTTACAGGACCTGGAGGCTTTGTCAAGGAACAGTTTCACTGCTCAGGACAAACCATAAACTCATGCACAACTATCACAAAAGTCTACAAACACTCATTGATGCTTGAGGCAATATATGATATTAAAAACTAAGGGTATGTAAATTTTTGAAAAAAGATCAGATATTGTTTTTCAGTTTATTTAGTTAATCTGTCTTGTGGAATACATGTAAATATATGTCAAATAGCTTCACAAGGACAGTAATAAATAATAATAAAAAAAAGCATTTTGTAGACTCTGCAAGGGGAAGGCAAAATTGTGAGCATAACTGTATTTAATGCAGACGTTCTTCAATATATCCTGGAAAAAAAATGTATATGTCCAGATTTCATGATCATGCAGCTTTAATTTAATGTTCAGTGGCATGGGAGATTTGCCTTCATTGATAGTGATCCTTTTTGGTGTGAGAAGCTGCAGACCAGTTTTTAAATCGTATGAAGTAGAAGAAGTCACTGATCCTCTTTAAGTGGTCTCTGTCTGTTCTGTTCCTCTTTCTGTGATCTGGGGCTGCTGGATGCCCGCTCTTTTTCCCCTTTCTTGCTGGCTGGGTTGAGAGCGAGCACACTGGCTGCTCTCTCGGGACTCTCCGGAAGCCTTTCAACTTCCTGCGGGTTGTCGGACTCTTTGGCTCGGCCTGGCTCAGTCTTGGCTGCTTCGCCTTTTTGGGACCTCTCTTCCATATTGAAGTGAGAGCCATTCCTCAGTGTCTCTCTGCATTCTCCATAGAGATGCTGCTCCAGAGTCAGATTTGACGCTGCCAGGTGTTTGAACTCTGACTCAAAGGGAAAGCCACCACCTGGATGGGTGGCTCCTTCCACCTGGCTAAGGACCGCAGTGCCCCTGTACACCTCGATCGCCTCCGGAAGCATGGACTTGATCTTGGGGAGCCAGCGTTTGCGCACTCTCCGGGCATTGGTGCACATGTCTGCGGCAATCACATTCATCTCACTTTCTTTGAAGTTAGGGGCAAAGTTCTGACAGTAGACTAATTACAAAACAGAGAGAGAGAAAACAGGAATATTAATGCTTCAAGTCAGCATTAAACCTATTTCAATTCCATATTGTGACATTTCCAAATGAAACAGTAGAAACGTTTGTGAGGTGTAACTGATTGGTACATGAAAAGTGGAGATTGGAGGCAAGGAAAGATTTGATGAAAGATGAAAACGAAGCTTTTTTTGGAGCAAACTAAACCATGGAATCATGCACACAAGGTGATGATACACAGGGGAACATTTTGAGCAAAGTTGCTGGGCAATTTTGCAGAGCGATTGTTGCTTGGGCACTTTCCCTTTGAAAATGGGCAATTTGGATAATTTAGATCGGTAAAGGACCCTGTGTTGCCAACATTGCCCAGTAGCATTGTTTAAAAAGTTGCCCTGTGTATCATCACCTTAAGACCAGGCACACATACTAAAAATGGTCAATTTTGTTTGCTTTAACATCACTCACGTTTCACTGTGTTGAGTATGCGGCTGTCCAGTGGTTTGCGATTTGGATCACAGTTGGAGGAACGTATTCCAGTCCCACAGCTGTCAGCAAGTGTATTCCTGCAGTCAAAATACCATAGTCAACCACTGGAGGGCACACACACAAATTTTTTCCAAAACACCATACGGCACCTACAGTTCAATATACCTCAAAAACAATATACTGAAACATTTGAATATGAGGACATCTCTGCTTGGTTATATTTACTGCAGGACTGAGCACTTAGTATTTCATTACATTAGACAGATACACATACATGCTTGATACACATTGTGTAATGTTTCAGACCTGTCAAAAAAAGCAGCTAGAAGACGTCTAAGCAAGACTTTGTGCTTGACCCCAGCACAGAGGTGACAGTTCATCAGCTGCCCACGAGTCATGAAGACACCAGATCCTTTCACAACACCAACAAGAGAGAAACAAGGAGACCTTAGCTCTGAATCAGTGAATCAAATGACTCAGTCTGAACTGATAAATAATTCAGATGGACATGGAGTTTCAGACAGGCTGGTATTATTCAGGCCTCACCTCCAATTAGCTCCAGTCTCTCTCCAGGGTCGCCCTCTGTGTAGAGAGCAGGATGGCAACGGTAGCCGATCTGGCTGATGAGTCCGGCAGGCAGAGCCTCTCTGTCTCCTCCCAACAGCACACAGAAACGGTTCTCCAAGGACAGAGGCAGGGAGGACACCTCCATCTTCTCTTGCACTGGGAAGAGACACAAAAGATCACACTCACAGGAATGAATCTTGAGCTGCAACGGAGCGAAAGAGAAGTCCATTAAACGACATTTACTGCTATAGATCCCAGACGAGCCCCCAAAGATCTTTCCGTTTGTCAGGCTTTCGTACGAGTCGTCTTCAAAGTCCTCCTCCTCATTTTGGTGTGAAGTTGGGCTGTCTGTGGTCGGGAGGCTAGAAGCACCGGGGCTGGCATGATCTCGGGTCGAGTGCTCGTAAGCATGCATCACGGGTATGATCCCGTTCACACCTCCACTGGTGTAGAAAAGAGTCCCATTCCTTAAAGATCTGCCCCTAGCTCCCCGATCCTCATCTGAGTGCTTTAGCTCTCCATTCCGAGCACATACCGGGGTCTCCAACTTTTCTTCCTTGATCTTGCAGAGAGTTGTGGGCTGGTCGCCTAGCAACAGGGAGGAGTTGTTGTTGTTTGGGCTAGGGGGATCGTCTGTGGCAGATGTCTGTGAGTCGCAGTACGGAGCACTGGCCTTGAACATGAGGTCCATCCCCCGCTCCACGATGTTCTGGATTTGAAGGTAGCCTGCTGTGTACATGACCATCAGCTGATCGCTGGCACTCACCGTCATCCGGCCCGTGTAGCAGAATGACAGAATCTGCTGGAAGCAGGATGGGGCCACAGATGAGGGCAACTCAAAGAGTGTCTGGGCACTACCGCTGAACAGATCACGGAAGTATAGGCTGCTGGCTGCTAAAACGGCGCGATGGGCCTTGAAGGCCTGTCCATTGACCATAATGGCCACATCACAGTGTTGGCCCAGCAGCCGCTGTTCGTTCAGGCTGTCCAGAACAGTGCTGCCAAAGTTTGGAATCTCCATGTGCAAGAGTTGAGACATAATGCCCGTTTCAGATCTCTGGAAAAGACAGGATGTTCTCACCAGACATCTAAGACAGAAAAAAGTCAAAATGAAGGTGGACCAGCTTGATGAGGCAACAAACAGAAAATTACTACATTCAAAAGTCACACAATGTTTATCTGGTGCAGACACAGCAGAAAAATGCGACAGAAATGCTGCACAGCAACTCCCTTGGTAAACAGCTCTCTTCACCCCAACATTACTAGAGTCTCCATGTTTGGCAACTCAGCATAAGCTTGCCTGGAGTATTCAAAAGAAGCTGAAAAGTGACCCACAAACCCACCCGCCCACCCTCCCTCTCCACCCCGCCACTACCTGACCTCTATAGCAGAATCTTCCGAGATGAGAGAGAGAGAATGCGGGCAGGCTCCTCACAGCAGCTCAGCATGAGGAAATGTAGCACGAGAAGCAGAGAGATACGTCTCAATCCGTCCTCTTCCTCCTCGCACAGGACTGAATCAGAGAGAGGGAAAGCAAGCGTCTGTGTGCAATCGATGCACCATCTACTGTATGTCACAGAAAGGGGGAGAGAGGCTATAGGCACAGACACAGAGACTAGGGAGAGAGGGGGAGGGAGTGAGACTGGAGGAAAGTCATTTAAGGACACGGAGTGAGAGAGAGAGATCGAGCGAGAGACAGAGAAAGAGAGAGAGCCTGATGCGGATAACTGCCCTGCAGAGAGTAAACGTGTTCATGTGCGATGGAGACAAAAGACAGGCAAGGCAAATGAGAGAGAGAGAGAGAGAGAGAGAGAGAGAGAGAGAGAGAGAGAGAAATGGCTCACTTTTATTTGAACATCACCACACGAAGAAAAGACAAGAACGGGAGCGTTTACCCCGCATGCACCAACCGGAACGTGTGCAGACACATAATCCATCAGAAACCGTCTCTGCCATGAGTGGCTCCGTGCTCAGGATTATTTACATTAATGTCAGACAAATGGTGTGTGCCAGGAGAGCAGCTCTGCATTGCAGTCCCTGTCACAGGCTGGCATGCTCAGTACAGAGTCTGCATACCCAATCAGATGTGCCAACACGACATCAGACAGATACTCAACCGATAAGAGAAAGAAAAGAGATAGACTCTGCCTCAAAGCTGCCCTGAATGTCAGATCAGTACATCAAACCGAGAAGCATTTTAAGGTGGCACAAATTAGATGGATGGCTCAAAGACTGTATTGTGCGAGTAAGAGTTGAGTACAGAGCAGTGGGGCAGTAAAGCAGCGTCTCTCAGCAAAGTGGGGAAGAAGGCGATGTGCTTCCGTCTCTGATTTGCTGGCTTTTAACACAGAGACGCCGACGGGCTACGCCGTGAGTCAGCGCTATCAGAGATAAACTGCCGTGTTACAGTCTTCTGTCTAATATCAACAGCAAAAATATATATATATATATATATAATAAATCAATAAAGTGTGTCTGTGAATGCTACAAATCTCAATTCTTACTGTCTGTCTTGACTTTTTAAAAGCAGTGAAACTGTGTCAGCAAGGAAAAAAGCAAATCATGACATTAACTTGTCTCTTGAAGAAACTGCCCTCAAACTTTGTTTTCAGTGTGAAATGCACACAGTCATTGACGAAAATGTCCTCTTCCAGTCTGAAGAGGTGAACATAGTTTAAATTTGGAAACAAGAGTGCTTGTGTAGACATCTGTTAAGTTGACAGCTGGAGCTCTAGTAGTGGACAGTGTTAGTATGGTCACATGTATGATGTCCGTGGGGAGAACAGACTGCAGTCTGAGCTGGTTGAGAAAGGAAACTCCATACTGCCTACTAGAGGGTAGACACCGACTTACAGCAATAGAAAACTTGAATGACCTATCAATGTGCTTAGACTGTGCTTAGATGTGCTTCGGAAAAATGATCATTTAAGAATTGCTGCTCAGAAAATGCATCTCAAAATGAAACATTTACACCCCATGTAACAGAAAACTATAATGGTGCTATAAAAAATATTGATGGTAAAAAAAAAACATTGTTCCATTGTTTGTAGTTATGAACTCAGGAATGACACATTTATTTTGAAAGACAACTTCTTTATACACCCCCCCCCCTTTAATTCTTAAAAGTACAGAAAGTAATACAAAAAATAATGAAATAATAATGGTAAAACACAATGTAATTAATAGCCATTCATTTGGAGCAGCTTAGAAGGCCATGTGCACATACTGAACACAGAAGCCACATTTTTTTAATAATATGCTTCGTAAATATTTAGCCTCAGGTCTCCATTAACACTGGTTCGATAGATAGCGAAATCATGAGCTGAACATATTACCTCAAATCAGTCAAATGTTGATTAAACAATAAAAAAAGTCAATATCAACACATTTTAATTCTGAACTTTGAATCCAGATACTCCTGTAGTGATACTGTATGTTGAACAATGAATGGTTTGTCATCAGGAATCTTATGAATACATTACAATAATTGTTTCCCTTAAGGTTCAACATATTCTAGGAGCTCTACAAAATGACATTAATTGTAACAGTGTCTTGGACCATTTTTTTTTAATGGGTGTTCCAGTTTAAAGGTATCCCTGCAATCTACAGAAAAAGAAAAAAGTTTTAACTGTTTCAATAGATATTATAAACCCCTCACTGCAGAGTTACACAAATAAATCAACCAGATTTAAAAAATATATATATTTTTTTAAAGTGGAATTAAAAAATTGGAATTAAGCCACCTTTTCAAGTCAACACTACTACTACTACTACTAATAATAATAATAATAACAATAATAATAGTAGTAGTAGCTCTTGTGACTTCACATGCAGAGTTAAAAAAAAACACAGTTCAAGCAGCCTATTTAACAAATTTCAATGGACCATGAGAGTAACAAAACCAAGGGTTTTTCCACTGGTCATTGACAGGCAGTGTTATGTTTCACTGGCTTCTCAGCTAGCGACCTTGAGTGACAGAATAAATCAAGTTACTCAAGTGTTTTTGGACCATCAATTAGAAATATGGGGACAGTGTGACATTCATAGAGAACAATATATACCCTATGAGAAACTAACTTGGGATAAATTATTTCAATAAAAATCTAGATAAATAATGTAGAATATTCCATAAAAAAATATTTTGACCTAGGTTGTTCCTTTTTAGTGTAATAAAATAGTTTCTCATGTTAAATAATCCTCTGTTTTTAGGGTTGAGAAATTCTCACTAAACAACTAGGCCTGAGCAGAGCTTTCATCAATCCTAAGACAAGTTCTTCATTACAAAATACATCATAAAAACATCAACAACAACAACAAACGCTCACCCCACCCCCCAAAATATTAAAATAATCAAATAAATTAAGTCTCCTTCAACAGTTGGCACCCTATTCACAGTTTTCCATCTCAGTAATCTGCCACTATACGTAAGGCCGGTAGTTTCTGCCTTTCCATCTCTTTGAACGAAAGCGGAAAAAGAAGAACATGAACATGAGAAAGACGCAGGAGAGGGCGTAGAGCAGCACGCAGAGACTCATGTCCACGCTGGAGAATCCCAGACCCAGGAATGTCATCCCTGGTTTGGCTTCTATCTGGACACCAGAGTGCTTCTCTTGCGCACCATTAATGCCAGTCCTCTTCTGATGTTGAGGAATATTCTCAGGAGAAGGTTTTAGGTTCTGGTTGAGGTGAACGTTGTTTTTAGGTTTGGTTATGGCTTTGGGTTTGTCAAGAGCCGGAGGGCCTGGCTCTGGTTGGCTGCTGCTGGAGTATTTTGGGGAGATGTTGGAAGCACCGTAGTGTTGTTTGAGGAAAGCCAGGACCATCTGTTCATCCCAGACATGAAGGCCTTCTTGCTCCTCATGGCATGTGGGACAGAGATCAGGAGTGGGCCACTGAGTCTTAGGAAACATGGGGTCCTCACTCATTGAGCCTGCATAAAGAGTGCAATCAACAATGAGGGTGACGTGTGGTTTCATTAGTCATTCTTTCTTTTCTTTCCTTCCTTTTTATTCCTGGTACTTAATGTAATTTTTCTTCCCGTCTTTTCTCCTTCTTCAATATTCCTTTTTTTCTTTCTTTTCCCCCATCCAGTCCTAATTTCTTTCTTTCCGTTTTGCATCCCTGCATCACGGTACTTTTGTTCTTTTTTGTTTTCTTTTCCCTTTCTTGTTTCCTGTCTTATCTCGTCTTCCTTTCCTTTCAGTTCTACTTTCTTTTTTTCTCGTCTTTCCTTCTATCGTCCACCCTTTCTATTCCCTTCACCTTTTCTTCCTTCACGTCATTTCTCTTTTTCTTGCTTCCAGTCAAGCTTTCACTCTTCATGTCTTTTTTCCTTCCTTCATGTTCTTTGTCCTTCCAGTCCTAATCATTCTCTCTTCCTTTTCTTGCTGTGCTTCTTTTTCATCCTTCCTTCCTGTCTTTATTATCTACATATATATTAATTTCCTTTCTTCTTGTTCTTTTCCATCAAATCCTGATTTCATTCTGTATTCCCCTTCCCTTTCCTGTATTACTTTTTTTTTTTTACCCCTTTCTGGTCTTTTGTACCCCTTTCTGGTCCTTTTACCCCTTTCTGGATCTTTTGTAACATTATGTCTTTACTGTTACTATCATTCAATGCATCCTTGCTAAACAAAAGTATTAATCTTGGAAAAAAAACCTTTTTGTAAAGTAATGTTGTAGTGTACAGTGAGGAAAATAAGTATTTGAACACCCTGCTATTTTGAAAGTTCTCCCACTTAGAAATCATGGAGGGGTCTGAAATGATCATCGTAGGTGCATATCCACTGTGGGATACATAATCTTAAAAAAAATAATCCAGAAATCACAATTTATGATTTTTTAACTATTTATTTGTCTATCAGCTAGAATTCTGACCCTCAAATAAATTTCTGTCTTACCTGTCAGTCTTGCATTAACCTGGTTGTGCTTTCGCCACAGCCACAGCACTGCCTCATCAACAGACTTGACCTGGTTCAAAGACTCCTGAGCCATCTCCTCAAAATGCTTCCCACACTCCTGGCAACCAAAGAAGGTCCCAATGTAGCGCCGCATGGTTTGAAGCACTGCCAAGGGATCATCCTCAAACCCTGAGAGGAAGGTAGGTTTAAATTAATTGTAGCAATGTAGAAACATGAACTAATAGAAAACTTTTACCAGATGACTGTTCTGCTTGCTACTTCGCCCAAACAGTGACACACACACATACATATATATATATATATATGATTTTATCACAGCAAAATTTATACTTAAAATTAAGCTTCAATTAAGTAATCTACAATCGCAATTACAAAAACTGAAAAAAATTCCCTGCTCATACCAGTGTTGGCTAGAGCATCAGGTCGGTTGGCTGCTTGCACAGTCAAAACGTGAAACAGTGTCCAGAGGGAGCAGGGATATCCTCTTAGTGCCACACTACTGCCCTGACATCCAACCCACTGCACTTGCTCACTGAGGTACAGGCCTGATATCTTAGAATAATACAAACAGAGCACTTTAAAACCACCAACAAACTGATTTATGCTCTTGTCACATACAGAAAAATGAAAAAATAAATAAATAAATAATAATAATAATAATAATAAAATAAAATAAATACATGACATCACGTAAAGACACTTGAGGTATATGGAGCTTTTAATAGCAGGAGCAGCAGTGGTCCTACAATGAACAAGTTGTGTAATGGGTGACACTCTTACCCTCATTTTGTTGTTAACTAGGTCCAGAATAGCATCATAAGGGATCTTCTCCAAAGGTAAACTGACTAGCCATTCTAACAACGTCTCAAGAAGTTTCACCACAGACAGGCGACCTGGAAATAGCTAAAATCAAAAGTGCCAAGTAAGACACAACCCTGTACATTTTAAAGCTCTAATGAAAACAATTTCAGTGTGAGTAGAAAGCTCAAGCGCAAAGAAAAAGTTGTGTGTGTGTGTGTTAAAACACTACCTTGGCAACAACTGTTATAAAGTCCTTGAAGGTTTTTAGTTCTTCTCCTTCTAAGGTCTTGTGGGTGGCCAGTTCAACCCTCAGTAGATAATGTAAGCCAGACTCCAGATCTGCCATGTATACTGTAGACCTGAAGAAACATTAATACTGGTTACATCGTTTTACTTAAAGGGATACGCCACTTTTTTTGGAAATAGGCTCATTTTACCACTCCCCCATAGTTAAACACTTGGGTTTTACCATTTTCGAATGTATTCAGTCGTTTTTTTTATATTTAGAAGAATATCAGTAACCAGACAGTTTCTGGTCTCATTGACTTCCATAGTAGGAAAAAATATACTATGGAAGTCAATGAGACCAGAAACTGTCTGGTTACTGATATTCTTCTAAATATCAGAAAATCTGCTGAATGGATTTGAAAACAGTAAAACTCAACTGTTTAACTCTGGAGGAGTGGTAAAATGAGCCTATTTCCAAAAAAAGTGGAGTATCCCTTTAAATGCTCACAAACTTTTTACTAGCTGTTGATTTAATTTTATTTCATATAACTGTTAAACTTCAGACACTTAGACTACTTATCATTTTACAGCAAATTTACACTACTGTTTAAAAGTTTGGGGTTGGTAAGATTTTAAAATGTTTTTGAAGGAACTACTCCGCATTTACTTAAAACAGTAAAAACAGTAAATATTGTGAAATATCATCACAATTTAAAACGGCTTTTTTTTTAATATATATTATAAAAAATGTAATTTATTCTTGTGATCAAAGCTGAATTGTCAGCAGCAATTACTCTAGTCTTAACTGTCATATGATCCTTCAAAAATCATTCTAATTTGATTTGGGGGTCAAAAAACATTTCTTGTTATCATTGATGAGAATGTGCTGTTTAATATTTTTTTGGAAACAGTGATATGTATTTAAGGATTCTCTGATGAACAGAAAATTCAAAACAGCACTGATTTAAAAAAATAAATATTGTGTGACGTTATAAATGTCTTTACTGTTACTTTTGATTAAAGGTATAGCGGAGGATTTTCTTTTCCGGGTGGGTAGTCTATACTATTGGTCCACCTAAGTGTCAATCATTCTGGCGATATGTTTACGTAAGGCCGTCGTACGTGCTCATCTCTATGTAGTTTTCACTTTCTGGTGTATTATGTCGGAGTTACGGTTCAGATTCCTTTGAAAATGACTGAGGGTCGAAAGAGAAAAAATGTATACGAAGTGTATGATAAGAAGAGAAAGGCCGCAGAATATAGAAACAAGACCAGAGTGATTTTGGGTGAATATCACACGCTGGCGTGCGCTAAAAGCACAGGTCGGACTTCTCACTGATGCCGCAGTCGCGAAGATTCAGGTAAAGTTTGTCATGCTATTTGGAGAAATCCATTTAAAATCACTAGTAAAAGTTAATGCAAGCGACTTAGCAATGCTAGCCCTGGCACAAGTCATGCATCGCATAGACACGGTAAACATCTCAATTTGTCTAAAGTAGCCTTTTGACCAAATGGTAAATGGTATCGCGCTGAAATATTCTAAAACCGTGTGTGTTCATATTCTAAAACCGTGTGTGTTTATTATTACACAAACGCAACAAGCTACTTCTCCATATGCAACTATGTATAAAAATAACGTATTAATACCTACGTATTAACAATGAGACATGTTAGGTTAAGGACCAATGTAATAGCACTGCTCATATGTTGCCATGTAACATAATTGCAATTTGCAAAATAGTTTCCTCAGAACGTATTTCGTGTGATACAGGGTTGCACATATCATGTCTTGAGCCCTCGGTCACTCAATCGATCAGTATAATAAGTAAATAAAACACGGACAGGCATTTGACATGTTGTCTTTTTATGAATGTTTTTGAGTTCGTTTATAATTTGCAACATAATTGTGCAAGGCGTAATAGGCGTTCCCTCTCGGGAGCAAGAGTGTTGTGTTTGTGCATTTGCATTTTTTTTAAAAACTGGAGAGGGCGGGTCTTCTCTAAATTTCGGAAAGATCCTCCGCTATACCTTTAATTGAATGCATCCTTTAATTTATTATAAAAAAAAAAAAAATCTTACTCACCCCAATTTTTTTAACCATAATATCTATATACAAAAAAACTCACTTTTTAAACTCTTTCCACTCCACTTGGGTTCCCTGCCCATTATTTCCAGGCTGATGAGGCTGCAGGGATGAGGTGGAATGCTTCCTGTGGACTCCAGGGAGGAGTTTTAGGAAGGAGGAGAAGAAAAAGCGTAGCCTCTTCTGACTGTTAACACAAACAAAAATGTATCAACTGTGCATAAACAGGGCTTCTACTTGGTAGACAACAATGAATTTAGCAGAGGTCATTGACATACACATTCATCACAGTGTGTGTGCCGTTGGGGTGGAAGAGGTATGCTGAGGGAACTGAATTAATCCCTAGTTTCTCCATTAGAAGTTTGTCTGAGCTCAGAGCTCTCTTCACTGCTATACCCTCATATGGCATTAGGTCCAAAATTACCTAGTTAAAAAAAAAGATAAAACATTAAATTAGAGCATTACAATTCTAGCTGCATCACTAATTATGCCTAAAGGGATCATTTAGATCATCATCTACTCACCCACTCATCGTTCAAACCCTATGTTATTTTCCTTTTGCCGTAATACACAAAAGACGTTTGGTTTATTGAATTGTCTAAAGGCATGGGTATACTTCATTTTCTGAGTTCCACTCACTCACGCACAACATAGTTTGTGTTTTTTTTTTTTTTTGTAGAAAGTGAATTATATCAAAAACAAAACTTGGTAACACTTCACAAAGTTTCATTTGTTAACATTAAAAGGGTTAGTTCACCCAAAAATGAAAATTAAGTCATTAATTACTCACCCCCATGCTGTATCAACCCCGTAAGACCTTCATTCATCTTCAGAACACAAATGAAGATATTTTTGATTCAATTTGAGAGGTGGATCACTACCACATAGGCACCCAAAGGGATTGAAACATGACGGCCCAGAAAGTCAATGAAGAAAATGTTTAAATATTCCATGTGACTACAGTGGCTCAACTATAAGTTTATCAAGCGACGAGAATACTTCGCTCCCCCCCCCCCCCCCCACCCCACCCCAAAATACAGACTTTATTCAACTATTCCTTTTCTTCCATGTAGGCCTGAGATTTCCACGACGCATGTGCGAGAAATGAACTAGAAGGAGTAGAAGATCGCAGTTCTTGCGCATGCGTCATGGAAATCTCTTGAACTCTTGTCTCAGGCCTACAAGGAAGAAAAGGAATAGTCAAATAAAGTTGTTATTTTTGTTGTTTTTTCCGCACAAAAAGTATTCTCATCGCATGATAAAATTATAGTTGAGCCAACGTTGTCGCATGGAATATTTAAACATTTTCTTCAATGACTTTCCGGGCCGTCAAGTTTCAATCCCTTAGGGTGCCTATGTGGTAGTGATCCAGCTCTCAAATTCAATAAAAAAAATATCTTCATTTGTGTTCCGAAGATGAACGAAGGTCTTAAAAAAAAAAAAACGTTGCAATTTAGACGCGCAAACTGGGTGCCGGTGTGATGAGACGTACAAGCTCGGGCAGATTCGGCTTGAAGTCATTCATCCCGGACGCAGCGCAGCGCGCGCTGTTACAAAAAAAAGGCGTACACACAGCCAGCCAGTCTTCCTGGTCTTGCGCACCCGACCCAACGCGTCAGTTTTGCCGCACGCACATTCGCACTCGTGCGGGAGTATAAACAAGGCTTTACCCGTGTCAGCACGCGCTCTGATCAGTAGGTGCACAAACCTCTCCCAATTCATCTCCAGCAGTAGCAGCCTCCGATCGCACCACTAACTCCGCCTCCGTTTCCCTCCTCAGCTGATATAATATTTAAACATTCTTTGTGATAAAAAAATGTTTGTAAAAAAATATTTTAATAACACGGTTTTGGCGGTTGTAGAGTTATAATGATGGCATTCAAATACATAACATTAGACTAATGTTAACCAGCTTATAGTATCTTGATTCAGTATGCTAGTATTTATTTGAGATACATTGTTTTTTAAATAATTGAGCAGCAGAAAAATATTCTTTATATTAGTCGTCCAATTAGTCATTAGATTAGTCGACTACTCGATAAAATAATCGCCCAACTAATCGTTTAGTTAATAATCGTTTACCCCAGCCCTAGTTTAAACTAAACGAAAGAGTCCACTCCCGGCCCTGGGAGAGAGGAGTGGTACGATCACCACCTCCTGGTTCAGAGCAAATGAAGGCAATTTAGCGGCAGCCTGAGGAACGGACTGTCACCTTCCTTGGGGAGGCTCGAGATTATGGCCAAGTTGTTGCTTCTGGCTGTGCCAGAACAGGTGTGGAAGCCACAGAGGGACGCACTCAAAGACCAGCACACTGGGAGCCAGGCCTCATCGGCAGTGGTATCATGCCGGGGCATGATGCGTTTAACGGCCTCCGTCTGCTTTTAGACTGCCTTGAACTGCGGGGCAAAGTCTTTCAACAGTGTCTCTGAAAAGGGGGAAATTGCTGCACTTAATGCCATAGGGTTTCCAGCAAGAGAGATTCTCCTCTTTTTAAGCTCTTTGGGAGATTGGAAGAGTAATCACTGTCAGCAACCACTCAGTTCTGAAGCAAAAATCTAATGAGTGTACTGCATGCAGGCCACCAATCATACCCATATGTCCGGGGAGTGGCTAAGCATGAAAATTCCACTGGCCAATTTTGTAAAACTCTAAGTAAGACCCCTAATGTCAGTAATGACTAGGGCTGTTGGAACGAATTCCGAAATTCAAATATAATTCGAATATTAAAAAAAAATCAATACTATTCGAATGCTAAAGTTACTATTCGAATATTGCTTTTATATATATTTAAAAATAAATATATACTTCCAAAGTGACCAGGTGTAAACAGCCCCTTATCGCTTTCTTATTAACAATAGGAGAGTGCGGAACTAGCTTTCGCGTGGCACATTCGCAAGGTCTCGTTCACTCCCTCTCTGCCATGCACGCGCCGCGCGCTATGTATGTTATGCGCGGATTCCGGGAGATTTTAACTGATTTGCGGCCATCAGGGAGAAGCTATCAATAGGCTCTATGCACAGCTCCACTACTTCCTGAACTTCAGCCAGCTTCTTGTTTCCTGTCTGGCATTATTGGACACATTGATTAATTCAGGTGTGTTTGATTATTGTTGCCGTGACTACTGAGGTCAAGCACACCTGAATTAATCAAATTGTCCAATAATGGTATACAGGAAACAAGGAGCTGGCTGAAGTTCAGGAAGTAGTGCAGTTGTGCATAGAGCCTATATGCGGGAGACTCCCGGAACTTCCGACGCGACATGACGATCACATCACCTTAGATCTGAGATCAAGCCAACGCGCCGCAATCCATCGCATAGTGAGTAATCCATCCATAATGGGCCGAACGTGTAGTAATCTATCCATAGTGGGGCGAACGTGTAACAACAACCACAGGCTATAGTGGCATTGACGATCCATAAGAATGTGTAATGTCGTAAATATTAATAATAGGATAAATTTAAGCATTTAATATTTGAATATTATTCGAATATTACATAAAATAAGGAATGGAATTCGAATAGTATTATAGAGGAAGATTGACAGCCCTAGTAATGACCTAACGTCAAACAACAACATCCCAACCTAACAATTTCTGTGATTTTTCACTAAAATCTTTCTTTCCACTAGGTCTGATCTGGTCCATTCATGAACATTAATCTGGGAATTTGATAGTGGCATGCCCTACCATTTTAGCTACACAAGACTTTGGTTCTATTGAGTATAATTAATGTGCCACTTTTGATGACATGGAAGAAATCGACAGTACAAAAAGGCAAAATTAACCTTCTGAATAAAAAATAACTTAAATTTCTATTTGTTTCTCACACACAAATTATACTGATTTCAAATAATGGTGCACAGATCATGGAAACTGGAGGCTAACAACAATCACCATATTCGCATTATTTTTCAAATCGCCTCATTTGTACCAGTTTTAAACCCTATTGCACCATACTGTAAAACTACAAATAAGAATTAACATTTTAAAAGATCATCCAGTGTTTCCCATTAAATACCTAGACTCTGGTGGCCCACAATAGTCTTCTATGTGCCGCCACAATTTCACAAAATATTTTAAAACTTCTCATAATCCCATAAAAGGTATTTTGTACCACAAAACACCATTGCTTTTGCAAAGTATTTTTCAAATGAAATAAATCGAAGGCGTGATATAGCTTTGTGCCCATATAAAATCACAAAAGACTTTGATTGAATTAAATAAAAATATGCATTTTTTGTCATATGCATAATTTCCAACATTTTTGATTGCAGCGTTTTTCTAGATTTATGAGACACGTTTGTAAACCTGTTTTTACAGATATAATATATAGGCCATTACTGTCACTACATATAAATTACTATTATATGATAATTGTTTGGCTTCCTAAAACATGTAATGTAAACAGACACTATATCAACTAAAAAGAAGATAGAGTCCCCGTTAAAGTCAATGCACAGACTTTTTTTCTTCATTCAGTTTGTACACTGAACATGGGTAGGAGCTGAACTCTTAAAATGCACCAGATTGAGGAATTTAACTTTAAAATGTACAAAATGTTCTTTTTATGTGAGCCCCCATAGTCTCACAAAATCCTGTGGGAAACACTGGATCACAATTTATTAGAAGAAAGGCATAAAGAGTTCTTTTGTCACTAAAAAACAGTCACACCACTTACAACCAGTAAAAAGAATGAGGGTTCAATGTTTCAAAGACTATATAGCTGTAAAATGCTGTTATAATGCTGTTCAGCTGAAACACAACACTTACCCTGGAATGGGCACATTACAGTTCATACACATTTAGTATCAATAAAGCAAAATGGCATACACATCTGAATTAAGGCATGTGTCATCTGAACCCGTGAATGCTTACAACAACAATTTGCCCTCCAGTGCCGCAGTATAATTCTTATGCATGTATGAATGCCTGCTACAATAAAATAACAATTACATTGCTATGGAATGACATATATGTGAGTAAATGATGACATCTGATCTTATACTGCTTATGTTCTGTTTTATGTTTTTCATACCTCTCTCCCTATATAAGAGTCTACGTCCTCAACTATAACTGCAGTATAGAGCTCCGTTTTCTTCTCCATTAAGGACAGGATGTCCTCAGACCTGCAACAGATAACAAACTCAGTTTTTCAATAGGAAATTGAGACACATTCCATTTATGTCTAGAAACTAAACAAACATCTCTAAATGTCCCTCTTAAATCGGGAGACAGAACATGTTAAATATTAAACAGATGTAATTGAACATGTAAAAAAAAAAAAAAAATAGGAGTTGTAGATTTGGCCACCTGACAGGGTCAAGGGGAGGGCAGCCCACAGGCCAGTTTTGTCTAGTGTGGTTTTGGAGGAAGTTCACCATCAACTGCCTAACTGTCTGTAGCTCTCTGTCAGCCCCTAACAGTACAAAAATAAAACAAAATCAGAAATACAAGTTACATCCACAATAATAATAATAAATCACTGAAACAATTTCAATTCTAATCAGAGCAAAAATTATGAAACCCACCTCGATATGTCTTCCCCAAATCATTTGTGGTATCGTGTGCCTTAAAATACTAAAAAAGAAAAAAAGACATTACTCCTAAATGAAAAGCACAAAAACAACATGTCCTATGTGTGCCCATTTCAAAACCAGGCATGTTTCCAGGAAATTTGGAAATTTGATAAGGGTCAGGGTGTAATACATTTGTCTACAGTATGGTTACCCTGGTTTCAGGTTTACCTGACCTCGATCAGACATAGATAAGACATGTTATAGTGTTCAAAAACAGCTAGAAAATAGCACAACAAAATTGAAAAGAAGGCAGTAATATTGTTACATTAAGTTAACTTGGCATTTTAAAACGCAGAGATTGCGACAGACAATGAATAAACAGAATAATGAATATGAATATATGAATGAATATAAGAACCATGCTGCATGCAATAAACAAATGTAAAGATGCAACAGTTCTGAAAGGTTTTCTACTCTGCTAACTGTCTGACAGCACGTGAATAAAATGACCATCTCATTTCAAATATATAAATAATAAAAAATTCAAATAATCGAATCACCCTCTCTAATTTACTAGTATTTTGTTAGAAAACTAGTTGACTAGGAGACATCCTGTAACATCCTTAATTTATGAGATGCTTATGTTGAATGTATAGCGATGTATACACCTTATGCACCAGAGAAACGTGCATGGGCGCAGTCATCTTTAGAATATTGTCTTTGAACTTCCGTTTTTGCGGTCGCTCTGTATATTTCTATGGCATCGCTGTCGAAAAGTAATTAGCTGGTGAAGTGGATTTACTTCTAGATTTAACAAAAGTTATCATGAGCTTTGTAATGTTTATCATACGCATTGTAAAGCAGATGACTTAAATGTCGACCAGGAATTTTTTTACGAGCAGTTCATTCTATGCAAGATCGCTGTGAAAATACAAACCGGAAGTCAAAAGACAACGAGCACAGCGCTGAAAAGGGGCGGGGCTACATAAGGTCTATAGCAGAAGTTTGAGCCAATGAGTTTTGGATAAGGGCGCAGCTACCTATAATGACACAAAATAAAAAAAACAAACTTTGTTAGGACAAGGTGTGTGTAGTATAGTCTACAACAGTGTTATTCAAATGGCGGACATTGGTTCCACCCGCATAGTAGTTTATGGTAATGATCTTTAGGAGCTGTATCTGTAATATTTTTATATTAGTACTTATAAAAAGTGCTTCATTCAAGCTCTTTCAGCTTCGTGTGCGTTGCTTCTCTTGCTCCCTCGCTAAGAGCTGCAGACGACGAGATTATTTTAACAATAGTAGAAAACGAGAACCCAGTGTTGTGGAAATTTGAGGGAAATGAACCTTGAAGAGCAGTATAAAGATTTCCCATTACTCCCTGTCTGTGTCTCATTCACTCCACAGACTGGGCCTATTCTTGCAAGAATAAATACTACTTTTAATAATTTGATTCAGAGTTGTCTCTTACGCAATGATGATGTTTAATAGAAATTTTGCCACAACAATTTGGTGTCTGAAGAGTGGGATTCCTTGGATGTGCCTTTTGGACCTGAGAGCGGACGGTGTTTGGCCACCTGGACTGAGCAGTTCCTCGTAAACTTGAGAGAGAGGGGCCGACCCGCTATCAGGGCCAGGAGAACTCCACTGGAATTGGGAAAAGAGAATGAACCTTTGACAAACCATCTCTCTGGTAAGGGAAGTGTCAAATTATTTTATTTTGGTATAAAAGTGAGTGAACCTTTAGTGGCAGAGTCTATTTCTGTGGCGCGAGTACAAGATTTGTCTGAAATTAATTGAGACCTGAGAGCAGGCAACAAGAGATTTCAAGCGGGAACTGAGTTCTCGTGAAAATCTGGAATTAATTGAGATCTGGGGCCAGATCAAGAGATTTCAGGCAGATTACAGTACAGAACTAATTGAGACCTGGCAACGGGTCAAGAGATTTCAGGTGGACTTTAATCTGGAATTAATTGAGATCGGGCAGCCGGATCAAGAGATTTCAAGCAGATAGATAAAGCACTAGAGTGAGTGCACCCTTAACTGATCTTGGGTTAAGAAATCAGATCTGTTGGAGACGTCCGACAGATTATTAGACGCCTGTTGAACGGTAAATCCAAAGAAACAGAAAACATAATGAATGGAGACTGTGAAGCGCAAAAGCCGAATCCCGGATATCTAGAAACACATTTTCGGGTAGACTCATCACGGAGACTAACTAGTAGCCTAGATTTGTTGCTTAACTACCGCGCTCTGTTACCGGTAGACGTGGCCTAGGGCAGTGCATTCTGGGAGTTGTCTTTCATCCACATAAGCCAGAAATTTTCTGGCTTTTCTCAGTCTAGAAAGCTCCAAATTCAAAAATAATTTCACATTTCTTCTATATAAATGAGCCATTTTAAAGACACATTCATCTTTCCAGAGGTGAAATATCCCTTTAAAGAGGGAACTTTAAGTGTCACTATGACCAAGGAGTTAATCCATCAGCCGCCATTGTAGCAGAACTTCACCTGATGTTAGCATTCCAATAAATCCCATTCATTTTGGAGTCACTTTGACAGCAAATAACTTTACAGCTGAGGCTTCCAAACACTCCATTTGTCCATTATTTTTTTCTAAAGAAGCATGACAATGTATAAAAGGCTCCATTACCTTGTATCTAACGATTGCGTCATAACGAATCGACTCTACGATTCCCATTGCACAGTAGAGAAATTTCCGTATAGATAGGAGGAGAACCTCACAGGCAATCAGGGGGACGTGGAGGCTTAAAGTCCGATAAAGCTGAGTGAGAAGCCCATAGAGCAGGGGTTCTAAACTCCAGTCCTCGCGACCCACTGCTCTGCGTATTGTTTATCCCTGCGTCCCAATTCGCATACTATCCGTCCTAAATAGTATTCGAAAATAGAATTAGTGCGTCCCAAACCGTAGTATGTTGAAATGAGTATTTCAAAGATACCCGGATGGTCTACTTTTTCCGGTCGGAATCCGAATTGTAGATTGATGCACACTCTAACGGCTGATATTGCCCACAACCCTTTATGCGTAGAACGAGGATTCGGTTAGAACTACAAACACGAGTAAAAAGTGTTAAAAAAACTACAGACACCAAGGACGCGCAAGTCCCGCGGTTATGTTGAGAGGTTTAGATAAAAAGGTTTGAGTGATTAATTAACACTATCTGACCTGACAAAATTAATTTATTCAATGTTCTCCACATTATATTGCATCTGCAGCAGCATTGTGAACTTTTGTAAGGATACGTTTAGCCATTACTTTTTAAATGCATCATTATATTCAAATTGCAAAACACGAGAAAAAAAGCATCTGCAAAGCATCCCCGGAAGGCGGCACTGCATTTGGAAAAATGCTCACGTTAAAAAAAGTCAAATGCCCATCTTTATGCAAATGAATCCGTTGAACACGACGCGTCTAATAGAAGTAGAGCACATGGAGACTGGGGAAGTCCTACTACAAAAACCATACCCATAGAGGTATGGTTATATAGATATAGATATATACACACACACACACACACACGTTTTGATTTCAGAGGGTCTTTACAATTATTTTAGCAAGATCCCAAGCCCCTAGTTAAAACTCATATATATTGTATAGGTTTAATCTGTTAAAGGAATAAATAGTAAACACAAACATACTCTGAAGGTAGGGTAGAAGTGGATCCCGAACTCCTTACAGATGTCGAAGTTCTTCTCATGAGCACAATCCAGAACTCCAATACGAATGGCCTGCGCCCAGTCTATGAGAATAGAGAGACAGGTCACATATTTCAAAGACATATCTACACTTAAATATATAGTTAACCCAAACATTTAGTAGTCAATTACTAACTCGCTCTCATGTTGTTCCAAACCCATAAGACTGTGGCTCCACCAAAACTAACTACAAGAAGTTCATAAAGAGATCATAAAAGTAATCCATATGATAATAGAGGTTTAATCCAAATCTTCTAAAGATACCCAATCACTTTATATGATGAACAAATTTAATTTATGCTTTTATTCACATACAGTGAGGAAAATAAAGCATTTGAACACCCTGCTATTTTGCAAGTTCTCCCACTTAGAAATCATGGAGGGGTCTGAAATTGTCATCGTAGGTGCATGTCCACTGTGAGAGACATTCCCTTAAAAAATAATAATTAAAAAAAAAAAAAAAATCACAATGTATGATTTTTTTAAAGAGGGGGTTGACTGCGATTTCACTTTTTTCATTTTAAATAGTGTGAAATACTGCTGTTGGTGCATGAACAGTATCTGCAAAGTTGCAGCGCTGAAAGTTCAGTGTAAGCAGAGATATCGTCTTTTAAAAATCAGGAAGTATATTGCCTACAAAAACGACTCAATTGGGACTACAGCTAGGTTATGGTACGTCACTAACCCACACATTTCCATCAACCCCTCCCTCAGAATATGCAGAAAATGGCATGCGCATATTTCTGAGGCACGTCGACTCATCAAGTGTGTTGTTTACGCTGCTGTCAGGTCTTCTGTGTTTCTTCTGTGTTGGTCTTCTGCAACAATGGATACAATTTATGTTTGATTATGTTCCTGAAAATGACGATCGTAATCTAGCTCTCTGTGCTGCGCATTTTACGAAAGACAGCTGCCAGAATCTCCACGAGTACAACACCGGATTCAACAAGAAACTGTTACTAAAACATGAAGCAGTTCCGACTTTAAAACAAGAGGCAGCAGTGTTGGGCCACAATCTGTAAGTAGGACTTCATCATTTTAAATGTATTTGCATGTATAATTCCAGACGTAGCCTTGTGTTTTATGTTTTTCAAATGCCAGCGCTGGCTTCATAGCCACTACTAGTTAGCCTATGCTATTTTGTGTCTACGACAAACACGTACAAACATTATGGACCTGAATTTTCTATAAGTACTAATGTTTTAAACGTATTTTTCATGTATATATGCTTTATGACGTTATTTTCGATTTGATCAAGAACGTAAACATGCCAACGCTGTTTGAGTATGACATTAGTAGCCAGTCAGTTGCTATTGTTGCCAATCAGATACTATTGTGTAAAACAAACGTGTATAATTTAAAAAAATGTAGCAAATTATCATTCATAAACGTTTAGTAAGAGCCGTGTGTGGTGAGGTTCTGCTTGACTCCCTTCATCGCGGTTTCTCAGTCTGATTCTGCTTCAAACTGATACTGCAGTTCGACACATATTTACATCTGGACCGAAGCTCATGACATGCATGTACCGCCCGTAACTAAGCCCACTACGTGTTTTTGAGGGAGTGTTTTCATAGAATCAGGAAGTGAACCGCTCGTTCACGGGACAGAGGAGAGCGCGGCTGACAAAAAAGGTGAAGTTTATGAAAAATAAGACTTTTAAAAAAAGAAAAAACACGAATACATGTTATATTGCACCGCATAAATACAATCATGCAAAGAAAAAAAGGAGTCAACCCCCCCTTTAACTATTTATTTGTATGATACAGCTGCAAATAAGTATACTGCAAATACTTATTTGAACACCTGAGAAAATCAATGTTAATATTTGGTACAATAGTGTTTGTTTGCAAATTCCAGAGGTCAACGTTTCCTGTAGTTTTTCACCAGGTTTGCACACACTGCAGGAGGGGATTTTGGCCCACTCCTCCACACAGATCTTCTCTAGATCAGTCAGGTTTCTGGGCTGTCGCTGAGAAACACGGAGTTTGAGCTCCCTCTAAAGATTTTAGGGTTTAGGTCTGGAGACTGGCTAGGCCACAACCTTGATATGCTTCAATGCCTAGCCAGTCAGTCTCCAGACCTAAACTGAGGGAATGAGGTTGTTCCCCAAAATCTCGCAATACATGGCCCTGGTCATCCTCTCCTTAATACAGTGCAGTCACCCTGTCCCATATGCAGAAAAACACCACCAAAGCATGATGCTATGCGATGCGATGCACCCCAATGCTTCACAGTAGGGATGGTGTTCTTGGGATGGTACTCATCATTCTTCTTCCTCCAAACACGGTTAGTGGAATTATGACAGAAAATTTCTATTTTGGTCTCATCTGACCACATGACTTTCTCCCATGACTCCTCTGGATCATCCAAATGGTCATTGGCAAACTTAAGATGTGGCGCCTCTGACACAGCTCGCAAGAATCACGAAATGCTTTACGGCAACGACGTCACAAACATCAACAACAACATACTGAATGAAGCTACTCGCGCGCATCCAAGAAAACTCAGTCAGAAAACTCAGCTAGAAACCGGACAAGAGTCCACTAGGTCGGCTTTCACTTGTTGGCGCGAGCTTAAAAGCAGCACTGGATTGTAACTGCGATGCTGACCTGCCAATCTTGTGATGGACTTGTAAGTAAATCTCTTATTTGTAAACTTGTTTGCGTTCTATGTTGTATGTTGCTGCGCTAGTTTGTCATTTTTTACGGTGCTGTTCATTCATCCGTTGTTGACAATTAGACCAGTTCAATAATTCCCACACGTCTTAGCTAGCTTTCGTTTACAAAAGCTGTAAGTAGACTTCATAACAAACAGTCGTTTCTCTTAGTTTTTTTTTTCGTTATGTTTATTGCCGAGGTTGCCACAAGAGCTAGTTTGCCAGCTGAACTCATGTGTTGTGATGTGTGCACGTAACGTTAGTCCTGTGTCTGGTTCTTATGGCGTAAGTTACTGTTATATAAACTTTGTCTGACTAACGGTGCACTTCCCAACTGTAATTTTTCTTCAGATTGTGTTGGTTATTAATCAATTAAATCTTGACGATGTTGATTCCTGCGATTATCATGAGAACATAGTCAATCCTATAACGTTAGTCAAGCCTAGATGTTGTAAATAGTGTAATTGAACACAATTTTCTAATGCGCTCTATGCACGATCGCTTCCATATTTGTCTCAGCACGCCCACTCACTTCCGGTGCTGCGTCAGTCTATGGTCAGAAGCCGGTTTTGCGATAGGTGGAGATAGTGTCAAATTACACTCGCTGTTTATAAAAACGTCCTCAGGTTAACGTGAATGATGTTAACAACACTGTGAGGCAGTTAGCTGTCACGCAAGAGTAAAAAAGAGAAGTTATTTAAATTATATATTTCGAGCCAAATCAACAACTTTGAGTGTTAGTATTCTCTCATATCGTACGAAATTCGACTAGCGAATCAGCGTTTCTAAAATCGTTGTCTCCGTTTCTGAGAAAACGGATTTTATTACAGTTTTGCCGCCTATACACTTGGCCTGCAGAACGCGGTTCCGGAAGTAAAGACGCTGACTGAGATTCGTTCGAACACACGTCAGCAGGGTTTGTGCATAGAGCCAATTATTATGTCAATCATATCTAATGAAATCATAACGGCCAATGTTATGAAATAATGTGACGTACATTTAACTTTATTGATGTCATCTGACATTTTGTAATGTTTACATTAAAATCAAAAAAGTCAAATGAAATAATACATTAGTCCTGCACTATTTATTTACTTGTGATTTAGCAGAAATCATGTAAAAACGTTATAAGCCAGCAAACGCGATAGGCAACTTTACTATTATAAAGTAGTCTAAAACTTGACAGCAGTTCAGTAGGTATACAGTAACAGGGGAATAACGGTTATTTACGACAGTGCAAGTACACCACAGCGGCTCTAGAGGTCACTGTTTTACAAAAAAAAAATCAGAGAATGCATAGTGTGGCTTTAAAAAGTATGTTCAATTGTGTTTGAAGATGAACAAATGATTTAGGAGGCTGGAAAGACATGAGTGCAAATAATGACAATTCTCATTTTTGGGTGAACTATCAACAAAATCAAATATTTCTATTTTATATTAAGTGTCTTTAATATTTATTAACATTTAAATTAACCATTTCATACAATGCATTTATTGTATACATACATGTTTTTACATTGTACTTATATTTAAAAAAATAAATACCTGCAAGTAATTACAGCTATAAATTTCTATAATTACATCTATTTACACTGTTGATGCTTCCCTTACGCTTTAACCTATCCTTAACTTAACCATACGATGAAACATGCCCCTAACCAAACCCATATCCCACCATCAAATGTTTTGCAATAAAACATGCAAACAATATGAAAATGTTTTATGCAAGTATGTAGTAGATACACCAAAAAGTGTGTACACTATAAAGATACGCTATAAAGTGTGAGAAATAAATATAAGAGATAAAGCACCTAAATGATATCAATAATTGAATGAAATGTCAAAAAACAAAACAAAACAAAAAAAGCATACAGAAAGGCATACAGCCGCAATGCAAAGAGGTAAATGAGTGCTTGTAGAGACTTGAGCCTAGTTACATTACTTCATTTGTGTTGTATAACACATGCTGACGTCCACGCTAAAATGTCTTATCGGCATTGGCACCCAGAACAGCTGCCAGATAACCTAAGTGGACAGGAACTCTGGCTGGAAGCCTAAAATCATTTGATGCATAACAACGTGGTTTTAAAATCTAACATCAGAAATGTACTAAAACTTTGTGAGACGAAATAGTCTTTTCTCTCTCAAAGCAATATTTTATACACTGCATATAGAATTTCTGGAGCAAGGTGGTTTGTATTCAATGTAAACTCAAACTCTGTGAACAGCTGTAAAACCAGTCTCCGAAAAATGAAACAGATGGGGTGTGATGAAAGCAGCTTATTTAAAAATGTTTGGATGAGAGAGAGGAGGGACAGCCGGGGGCACTTTATCCCTCTATTCTTCACCTGAGGGTGGGACACTGTGGGTTTTAGGATGTGTGGGGGAATGCACAGTGGGGTTGCATCCTCACAATAGGGACATCTGACCCTCATTGTGAAGGTAACAGCTGGTAGGCGGCCACTCGCGAGCCACCCAGCCGACAGCTTGTGCCAACAAAGGCAGACTGAAAGCATTCAACAGAAGACTTGTCCTCACAACTTTAGTCATCCAAAGGACACAATCATCTAGTCCTTTTTTTCCAGTCCACTGAAGAAGAAAAGCTGGAAGCCTAAAATCCAAAAAAAAAAAAAAAAAAAAACCCTAAAAGGCACAGCATTCCTGAACATATATACTGTATGATATGATAATGACACATTCATTTGTGAGTCAACAGTACTAATTCTTAAAATAATTACCAACAAAAACCAACACATAAAAACTTAGTACAAGAATAAGGTAATCATTCAGATTCATAGTCCAAAGAACCTGAATGAATTGTATTGTAATTGAATGATTAAAAAAAGCCAGCAGGTACATAAAATAAGCAATCAAAATCTTAAAAAAGTGAGCATTATTCTCTGCTCTCAAATCCTGGGGGTGTGTCCACTGGCTAAGCTGAAACCACGCCCACTCACGTGAAAGCTGCCAGCGATAATATAAATGATACCACTTTTGGGATGGGAGGATGAAGGCCGAGGCGGGAGATTCAGCCCCATTCACCAGTGAATCCAACTTATCTCAGACGAAAGTTTATAAAACTATCCTGTGTAAAATGATCACTACAGAGGCGGGTGTTGGCGGTGATCCTCAGCTTTCCATCAAGGTGGTTCTTGACAAAATTTATCCACCTCTTCTTGATGTGATCGTTTTTAGGAAATTTGAATACAGACACCAATCTGTTTTGTACATGATTGCATCCAGGTAGTGGCCTATGAATTTCCATGACGAAGGCATAGCTAGCGGGTTGGAAAAAAAGCCGACCCGCGGGTCCCGCTTTTATGAAATTATTTGGCCCGCCCCAGCCTGCACCGCACCACTGTCTCTATTTTTAAAACCCACCCGCCCCGCACCGCACCACACCCGCGACCGTTAAATAGACATAGTAGCTACTAGGCATTGTAATGTAAATGAAAACATCCTTTATTTCAGCCTAAAAGTGCTTCGAAACATCGCCCTGTAAACTGGCAACAACAGACGATTATGAATATTAACCATAATTCAGGTCATATTAATAAACATTTTCACCATTTGCAAAGCAGCATTTGTATTCATCTAATAGGCTAAACCCTTTTTTATTTCTTAGACCCCCCACAAATATGCCTTGACATGCTGGCCCATTTTATGGCGCTACTGTTTGTATCTTTTTCACACGAGTTTTGCACTTCAGGTAGCCAAGACTACTGTTGTCTCCTGCTGCAACTACTTATGAGAACCGCTCCCAAACATTAGATTTAGCAGCCTGACCTTTTTTTCTTTTAATCATGTATATTCCCGACCTCAATTTCTCCCGCATCTCGTCTTCCATCTTCACTTATATTTCCCCGTTGTTGTTGTTGTCCCAGCTGGCGGCGGGAGCTGCTTGGCGCGCCGCTTTTGTGATGCGTCACGTGACACCAAAGCTTTTGAGAACCTCACCTCACGCAAGTTACATTGCTATGGCAATCGTATTGTAACCTTATCAAATAACCTTATAAAATATGAAAATAGATATTCCCAAATATTTAATGTAGGCTGGAAATTGCAAGCAACATAAAAAAAAATAATAATAATGACCCACCCTGCAAATAAAGTGACAATTTCTTTACCCGCCCCAACCCGGGTTACCCGCGGGGCCGTGGGTTACAAGATGACCTGCGCATCACTATCGCAATTGGGCGCCAAACTGATGCAAATGTGCTCTATTGTTAGGAGAGAGGCCAGCCTCAATGCATCATCAAGTAGGGGTGTGTCCAGGAGCTCAGGGGCTCCAGTGCGTCATCAAGCTCCCGTTTTAGCCCCGCTCAAAAAATACGGAAAATAGCAATGGCTAAAAACTGTTTAGCAGTCTAACTCCACAATTTAATACTTCACGATTTTAGCAATACATTTATAATATATTTAGATTTTTATTTATTTATTTATTTTTTTTGAATTGCCTTTACAGGAACTTTAAGTTACCAACATTCTTCTAAATATCTTATTCATTAATCACGGAAAAAACAATCTTAGAGTCACACAAGTTCAGAATGAATTGAGGGGGGGTACATTTTAGCAGAATATATATATATATATATATATATATATATATATATATATAGTAGCAACACAAATTGTTGAAATGAAACAAACGGAACCAACTGAAACACACTACTGATCTCAGACTTTGAACATCACTGTACCGTAGGTCACAATCCCTTTACTTTAGGGGTCATAAAGCAGCAAACACCAGTGAGAGAGACTGCTGAAGCTGTGAGACAGAACTGGCCCTCCCTAATTTCACAGCTCTAGCACTTTTAGCATCTTTGCGACAAGGTGTTTGTATTTGCCCTCTTTTAAATTGAATGTGTCAGTCTACAGTGACCTTTTCATTGCCGTCATCCTTCACAGCACCCACCACAAGTGGCGTCCTCCAGAACACCATCAGTCCTTTAGCTCAGAGCACGGCAGACACGTAGTGCTCCTAGCTATCATTTTTATTAGCAATTAGTCTGGTTTTGTAGCTCTGAGGTCTGAAGAGAGTTCATGCTAATCTCATTATTTATTCAGAATGGCTTTGGAAGCCACAGCTTGATAGAGGTGGGCTCTCCCTATCCACAATCCCTGATTGTAAAGTGCTTTGGGTGTACAGTAGATATAAAAGTGCTACAAAAATGCCTCATTCATTCATTCATTCATAACTGCTAAAAGAAAGCACCAAAATATTTGGGTCTGTGTGGTCTAAAATTCATCAGCAGGAAACTTTGGTAGTGTTGTTGACATGTGTGGAGTTCTTGTTTTTAGATCATGCAAAATATCAGAAACATAGAACCGCAAACTTTGTGATTTGACTTTTTAAACATGTTTCCAACTTTTGATTATTTATTTTTAATTATTGTGTAATATCATGCATAGTTGTATGATCTCACATTGAGAGAGTTTGTTGCATCTGTTGAAAATTATTGCATCTGTTGAAAAATTGTTGAAAATTATGTCACCCCTCATGTCATAACAAACCTGTATAGCTTTCTACCTGCAGTATTGACAATATTGTGAATAACCTGTATAGATGTCCATCTAACACTAAAGGGGGAAAACTGAATAAATATAAATCACACATAAAGATGGGTTCTTCTACTTCTAAGGGCTGTGTATCGCCAATATGTCACTGGCAATATATTACGTATCGATACAGGGGTTACAATGCGATATATTGCTATACACTGAAATCCTGTAAAAAAAGGCAATTTAATCCTAGATTTCATTTTCTTTTGTAGAAAAACGTTCATAAAAAACATGCCCAAGACCGGTTTAATTGTTTAGTAAAAACTGTTAAAGGGTTAGTTCCCCCAAAAATAAAAATTATGTCTTTAATGACTCACCCTCATGTCGTTCCAAGCCCGTAAGACCTCCGTTCATCTTCGGAACACAGTTTAAGATATTTTAGATTTAGTCGGCGAGCTTTCTGTCCCTCAATTGAAAAATGTACCTTATACTGTCCATGTCCATAAAGGCAATACAGACATCATCAAAGTAGTCCAAGTGACATGAGTGGGTTAGTTCGAATTTTTTGAAGCATCTAAAATACTTTTTGGTCCAAACATAGCAAAAACAACGACTTTATTCAGCATTGTATTGTCTTCCGGCGCGTTCAGTGACGCTGTTGACGCTGACGTGAGACGCGGCTGACGTGTGTCTGGTGCGTCCGTCCGTGTATTCGGGTTCAATTAAACATGGGCAAAAAAATGCATGTCTTCCTCTGTGTGGAAATCCTTAGACATGTTTGCGAAGATTGTTTTGTACAGCATGCATCTCCCTCAGAGTGTGAACGAAGCTCGGACGCACCAGACACGCGTCAGCCGCGTCTCACGTCAGCGTCAGCTATGACGTGTTTTGTTTTTGCTATGTTTGGACCAAAAAGCATTTTCGATGCTTCAGAAAATTCTAACTAACCCACTCATGTCACATGGACTACTTTGATGATGTCTGTATTGCCTTTATGGACATGGACACTGGTACATGCATTTTCAATGGAGAAACAGAAAGCTCTCCGACTAAATCTAAAATATCTTAAACTGTGTTCCGAAGATGAACGGAGGTTTTACGGGTTTGGAACGACATGAGGGTGAGTCATTAATGACATAATTTTCATTTTTGGGTGAACTAACCCTTTAAGTTTATTTGATCAGAACAGTCAGTGGGATAATCTGCACTTGCATTTATCGGTCCCTATAAAATACAATATCATTAAACTAATTTAAAAATGGTAAAGTGCTTGCAGGATTCCCCTTCAGTTATTAAAAAGTTAAAGTCAGCATTAAACGGAAGTTGCAATTGTGTTTTCTTCTCTATTGCGACGTATATAGGCTATAGCCGAGTGAAATGACTTCTCGGACAAGACAAATTGTAGGGAGAGATGTAATTTTAGTCCATCGGGAATTGACTGGCTCTTTGGATCGTGATAGAGAAGAGATGATGTTGCAAGACAGATGAGAAGTTACTTGGATTAAAGATTAGGAAGAGGGCACGTTCATTTTAGAATATGATGTGCACTGTGACACAATTTATAATAAATTCTTCAATATTCCACATAAACTAAGAATGGTCATATGATATAATGGTGACTTCAAGTCACCTGTATTTATATAGCACTTTTTACAATACATGTAGTTTCAAAGCACCTTTACAGTGATAACAAGAAAGTAATGCAACAAAGTTTGTTTCACCTGTACTACAGCAGTTCTAGAAAAAAATAGCGTTATAGTCCAGTAAGTTCAGCGACAATTCATTTTTGTTCATTTACATATAGCCACTCTGGAGAAAACAGTGATGTCATAGTCAAGCTAACTTCAATTCTCATATAATAGTGTCAATGCAGGCAGATCAATAATATTGTTGAATATTAAAACATCACTTAATATTGTACACTACCTGGAGACATGTAGCATATCTAATAAGAGTGTGTGTTGTGGGCTAAAATAAGGCTTTGGTAGCAGTGATAAACACAGATAACAGTCAGCAACACCTGTGGATTTATGCAGGTGTATCAACAAACCAGGGATTATCGACTTTCCATGGGTGCACTTAAGGCCAAATGCACAAAAACACTGTAAGCCTCATTAAAACACGTGACAATATATCAGGAAAGGAAGTATCATCATGGGATAAATATGGCAGAACAAGACAACAAGCACTATCAGGAGAAAAACAAAATAAACTAATAACAAGCAGCCTACAATGTCAATACTCTGATTCTAGAAATGAATCGTGGCAGCTCCATGTTTGGACATCAATCATGACAATACCACGTCTACTCACGTTACCTTGATAGTGCCATGGTATTCCTGGAGAATTCAATATGGTTATCAATCACAGTGTCATGGAACATAAAAAGTACCATGGCAGATATGGTGCCACCTCCACAGTAACGTTAAGGGTAACAGTTAATCATCCCAAATTAACTTTGTCAATACTATTTATTGGAAACATTGGTGTGCCTGACGTGAATGTCTCGATACTCTGTTCTTCCTCAAAAGAGTGCATAAACAGGAAGAGGATCAAAATAATCCACCTACCCTTCACGTCGCCGGCCAGTGCCTTCCATGTAGGAGAGTACTGGATACAGTGGCCACACCACGACGAGTAGAACTGAAGCAGCCAGGCGCTGGAGGAGTTGAACACGGACTGCTTCAGGCTGTCGCTGCTCAGTATAACCACTGGATCCTCTTCAGTGTACAATCGAGCTTGCTGACCCTGTCCGAACAGCAGCCCCATCAGAATACTGATCTTAACGCAAAACGCAACAGCCATTTGAGGCGATGGAGGAAACGCCGTTCAATTTGAAATGAGTTCTCTACATTCAGAGTGATTCTGCTCGCTCCCCTGATGACTACATTTACTGGATACGTGAGTCTTAAAGAGCTTTGTGACTGCGCTACGAGAACGCAAACGTGTATCTAGCGCATCCTAGCTGCGTATGGTCGACGCATTACATCTGGGGCGTTGACTGATGGTAGCATAGTCTAATCCAGGTAACAACAACAACAAAAAAGCTATTACTAGTGTTTAAAAAACATTCACCACAAATGTTGCTAAGAATTAAATACATTTCACCTTGATTGTACAAACACATTTTTTTGTAAATCAATAAAATGATTAGAAGTAGGCTATGATTAAAAAGAGTAAGGTGTAAAGTCAGAAAGTAAAAGTTTTTGCCATGAGAACTAATTAGTGAAATCAGCTGGCTGAGTTCATGGGTGGAATAAACATATGGCAGGATTTACTTTCTGACCCCGAAAAAACAAACAAACAAAAAAAAAACAGGTTCATGTCACATCTTGTCAGTGCATACAAGGAAAGAGGAGCAAAGGTTCTCAATTACAGCAGACTTTATTTACACAAAAAAACACTGTCCAGAAAGTGGATAACCTCAACTTTAAATTCCAAAAACGGAGGTAACTTTCAGGGTGTAAGTAGCTATACTTACTCTATAACTGTTCCAGTCAGGGTTAGTTTACTTCAGAGGTGTTCAGCGCATGCTTGATGAAGCTCCAGTGGGCATGGCAGATAGATTATCAAATGATCATTGCAATGAAATAAAACAAAAGGTAAGCAGGTATCCGTATTAATTCCAGTATAAGCAGACGCAAAATGCCACTAACAACGACATTGGTATATAAGACTTTTGGAAAATCACAAAAAAATAAGATCTGTGTTCAACAAAGAGTTGTGACCCTTACATCAAGATAATCTTTACAAGTTAATCAAAAATGTATACATTTTGAAGCCTATATAAAGTTAAAAAACCCACAAGTATACACAATAAAGTTTAAAAAACCACAAGCAGGTATTAACTGGTGTATTTAAGGCTATGTCACAGATCAAAACATGAAAATATTTCAGCTTACGAAAAATCTCTCAGTTTATGCTGTAGCTGGGACTTTAGCTTATAGCCTACCTTTTTCATCTCTGTGCTTGCTGTAACTCTGTCTGACGTACCCTCGGCTAACCAAGCTTAGCACAAAAGACTGGATTTAAATGGATACAGCTAGCATACTAATCCTAAATAAGTGACAAAATAATACATTTTCATATTTACATGCTGTGATTTGTATAGTCACAGAGTGTTCAAAAACCAAGGTCATTTGAGACAGCCCTCTTTTAACCGTATAAATATTGGGAACTATATTATAAGAAGGTGAAGCACTGCTACTTGGGCAGAGTGATTACCGCACCTGCGCCTCGGTAGCAGTGGTCCAGCTCTCAAATTTAATAAAAAAATATTTTCATTTGTGTTCTGAAGATGAACAAAGGTCTTACGGGGTTGGTACAGCATGGGTGTGAGTAATTAATGACTTAATTTTCACTTTTGGGTGAACTAACCCTTTAATGTATGCCACGCTGTGCTATCCAAAGGCCATTTTTTAAATCCACATTACGTGTGATTGTCACAAATTACGTATTTCCATAGTGAAGAATTGATGGAGCCTGCCATGCAAGCCCAGCCCCCCTCAAGATATTGTGTCCAGCCTGTATGCTGCTGGAGGTTTGAGCTGTGGGTCTGTACATTGATCAGGAGGGGGGCCATCCTCTCCAGATCACACATTGTCAGTTCTACAGATGGCGGTGGCATTTGGGCCTTGATAAATCACCAGCTCAGCCTATTCAGACCAACGTGTTTTTCAGACAAGCTTCTGAGGCTAATGTGTTTACAAAGCCAGGTGGTATCACCTGATGAAGAACTAAGAGGCAACGTACGCTGCCCAAGTGCATAATGTGGATGTGACACATTATTGAAGAAGGCATATGAGTCAGTAGCATTTATAACTCGAGCAGAGATGATCTCCTGTTCGGTAGGCATCGCTTGGCACTGATGGCATTGTAAGGACCACCCATTGGCCCAACGACGGAATCCAATGGCTGGGCGAAGGGATCATGCGTGTATGTCTTTTCAGCGCTCCAGTGAAGTTCACTTAATTTATTAGAATTTAGTTACAATATTACTTTAGCTCTACGCTTAATCTGACTCCAATTTTTACTGATGATCAAGTTTAGATTGTGTTTCTTATTAGAAAATAACCATAACTACTGATTATGATTTAATTTTGATCTTTGATTTGTCTTAGTTTCTTACACTTTCAATTATTCTTTCATTATGGACCCGATGCCGCACAGAGATCACGGCGGCCTGGTTACAGGTTCCCGAAGACTGCTCTGTTACCTAGCCTTAAATACCCAGACCAGAACAAAAGGGTTGTACCAATATCTTTCAGAGTTTGTTTTGGGTCAATTCCTATACCCCAGGGGGTAACACCTGGTCTCGGGGGAGAGGGGAGATATCTTGAAAAGACATCACCCATGGAGGAGAACAGGATTCTCCAAAGTTCTCAATCTTTCTCCTATTTCCAATGACTGCACTGAAATTAAGACCATTTTACCAATCGCACTGAGACACTTAAAATGATACCCAACATGAAAAGGGAAAACCTTAGATTCACAACCAAAAGAACAATAAACACCTATCACCCAAATCTTTATTCAGCCTTTGTTGTACCCTTTCTCGTGACTCAAGTGGTTGCGCCTGAGCTTGGGGGATTAAGCCAATGGTTATCAACAATCTTTATTGGGGCATCTACCACAACAGAAGAACAGGCGTTGTTTTCTTGTTCTGCCTGTTCTGCTGCTGCAGGAATGAAACAATTTTACCACTCGCGCCAGAAGTATTTATTTTGCCCTCACAAAATAAGTGTCCCCTAAGTGTCCCCTGAGGCGGCCTGTGGAGGGTGCTCCGGGAATATGGGGTCCAGGGTCTTTTACTAAGGGCTAGTCCGGTCCCTGTTTGACCGAAGCAGGAGCTTGGTTCGCATTGCCGGTAATAAGTCAGACTTCTTCCCAGTGCATGTTGGACTACGGCAGGGCTGCCCTTTGTCGCCGGTTCTGTTCATAATTTTTATGGACAGAATTTCTTTTTTGGGGACCGGGTTTGGGGACCGCACGATTTCATCTCTGCTCTTTGCGGATGATGTTGTCGTGTTGGCCCCTTCACACCAGGACCTTCAGCATGCACTGGGAAGGTTTGCAGCCGAGTGTGAAGCGGCTGGGATGAGAATCAGCACTTCCAAATCTTAGGCCATGATCCTCAGTCGGAAAAGGGTGGCTTGCTCACTTCAGGTTGGTAGAGAAATCCTTCCTCAAGTGGAGGAGTTTAAGTATCTTGGGGTTTTGTTCACGAGTGAGGGAAGGATGGAACGGGAGATTGACAGACGGATTGGTGCAGCTTCTGCAGCAATGCGGTCGATGTACCGGTCTGTTGTGGTAAAGAAGGAGCTGAACCGTAAGGCAAAGCTCTCGATTTACCGGCCAATCTACGTTCCTACTCTCACCTATGGTCATGAGCTTTGGGTCATGACCGAAAGGACAAGATCCCGGATACAGGCGGCCGAAATGAGCTTTTTCCGCAGGGTGGCTGGGCGATCCCTTAGAGATAGGGTGAGAAGCTCTGTAACTTGGGAGGAGCTCAGAGGCTTCTCTGCTTAGACTGCTGCCCCCGCGACCCGGCCCCGGATGAAGCGGAAGAAGATGGATGGATGGATGGATGGATGGATGGATGGATGGATGGATGGATGGATGGATGGATGGATGGCCAGCGCTGGCTTCATAGCCACTAGGCTACTAGTTATGCTATTTTGTGTCTACGACAAACATGTACAAACATTATGGACCTGAATTTTGTATAAGTACTAATGTATATATGTTTTATGACGTTATTTTCGATGTGATCAAGAACGTAAACTTGCAAATGCTGTTTGTATTTAACATTTGTAGCCAGTCAGTTGCTATTGTTGCCAGTCAGATGCTATTGTGTTAAACAAACGTGTATAAAGTTAAAAAATGTAGCAAATTATCATTCAGAAACGTTTAGTAAGAGCCGTGTGTGGTGAGGTTCTGTTTGACTCTTTTATCGCCGCTTTTTCAGTCTGATTCTGCCTCAAACTGATACTGCAGATCGACACATATTTACATCTGGACCGAAGCTCATGACATGCACGTTTCGCCTGTAAAGGTAATGGGCGTTAACCTTCCGGACAACGTGAGCGACAGTTTAGCCAATCACAACACACCGGGCCAAACCAACCAATCTGAGCCCACTGCCTGTTTCTGAAGGAGTGGTTTCATAGAATCAGGAAGTAAACTGCTCGTTCAAGGACAGAGGAGAGCGTGGCTAACAATAAAGGTGAAGTTTATGAAAAATAAGACTTTTTAAAAAAGAAAAACCATGAATACATGTTATATTGCACCCCATAAACACAATCATGCAAAGAAAAAAAGCAGTCAACCCCCCCTTCAAGACATTTATGTAGCTTTTATACACATGCCATGGAAAAAAAAAATACTGGTATGACTTACCGGAGACAAAACAATGGAACCGACTTATTTTAAGTGCAAGTGGCTTTGAGTTAAAACAGCTCAAACATACATTTTATTCTGGGACTAGACTTAAAGGGTTAGTGTGACACTCACAAAATAAGTTTTGTTGAAATTATTACTTTTTGTTTTCTTTAATTGTAACAGTATTTTATTTTATTTCTTTTATATAATTGAACATGTATAATTGTACGGAAAAAGCACAATGACATGTATTTCCTAAAATGGACACAGGGTGGCAGTAATCGCGAGTAGCGTCACATGGGGACATTTAGCGATGCGCAGAGCAAGATAGGCTCATAATCCGATGCTGCATCCCAATTCGCATACTATCCGTCCTAAATAGTATTCGAAAATAGAATTAGTGCGTCCCAAACCGTAGTATGTTGAAATGAGTATTTCAAAGATACCCGGATGGTCTACTTTTTCCGGTCAGAATCCGAAGTGTAGATCGATGCACACTCTAACGGCTGATATTGCCCACAACCCTTTGCGCGTTGAACGAGGATTCGGTTAGAACTACAAACACAAGTAAAAAGTGTTAAAAAACTACAGACACCGAGGACGCGCGAGTCCCGCGGTTATGTTGAGAGGTTTAGATAAAGAGCTTTGAGTGATTAATTAACACTATCTGACCTGACGAAATTAATTTATTCAATGTTCTCCACATTATATTGCATCTGCAGCAGCATTGTGAACTTTTGTAAGGATACGTTTAGCCATTACTTTTTAAATGCATCATTATATTCAAATTGCAAAACACAAGGAACATGAAAGACCCATGATGACTGGCAGATTAACGTGCTCCGATACGGTAGGAAATCAAACTAGATTGAATGGAGGATTTTAACTGTGACGAGATGATTGACAGGGCAGTTTATGGTGACAGGATGCACGCAGCATGCGACAGAGCCGTCTGTTAAAGATGACGTGATAGTACGTCCCAAAGCTTGCCTACTTTTTTGCTACATACTCAAAAGTATACTTTTTCTTCACAAAAAGAGTACATACTTTTAGGGTGTAGTATAAGTAAGCGAATTGGGACGCAGGGCGAGTCAATGGAGAATGAGCAACTGTGTTCCTGCGTCTCTGATTTCTCTTGAATATTCAATATATTTCCAGGTCAGTTACACACTTTTGATGTGACTCCAGATGTGTATAAGCTTATATGAACCACCAGTGAAGTGTGCTTTGTAAGAGAAAAACATGTCAAATGTGTAAACAGTTAAAATGTCATTATGCATTGGAGAAAATGGCGGCCGATGCCCGCAGATTGTTTTTTTATTTCTTTCTTATGGCTCAGAGGCATTTGTGGGTTATTTCAATGTGTGTAAAACAGCTATATGTGTTAAAAGGGTAAGAGTAACGGATAATGTTCATGTGAACATACAGAATAGGCCCAGTTACAGCCGCGGCCATGTTTAAGGGCGCACGTGTGTTAAGATTACAATAATACAGAGTTAGTTCATAGAGCTGAGTGCCAAAGTTATGGGACAGAAATGTTTATTTTTGAAGTGTGAGTTCTTATACTGTAAATGTGACTAAACTTAACTGCAAATGAGAGTTATTCTGTTGTATAAAGTGAACACTTATAAAATGTACATTTATTACATGAGTAAAATGCTCTTTTGATAAGAGTACAGAGATGACAGATGTTAAAGAGAAAAGTGCAGATGATCGATAGAACAAATGTAATTTAAGTCGGAAATGTTTATTTTTGGTTTCATACAAATTTTGATAAGGTAATGTTTGTAAAATAAGTGAGCATAAATTCATGTGAAAGCAAACCTTCCAATATATATTGTTCCATATTATCCACATGTGGATATGACCTGTGCTTAAATGCAAAGCAGACAAAATAACAGAAAATAACTCATGATTGCAGATACAAAGTTAAATTGAAGTTGAAAATAAATATAATCCGAGTCAATGGAGAATGAGCAACTGTGTTCCTGCGCCTCTGATTTCTCTGGAATATTCAATATATTTCCAGGATTATCTATACATCTGCCAGCGGAGACCTAGCTGGGACCTGCTACAGATTCTTGGCGGCTCGTCCGGGATTCTTCGGCGCCACCTAGCGGAGCGGGAGCCGAATGATGACAACATTGACCAGTGATTAACCCTGTCCGGCCGGAACTGCGAACGAGTGGAGGTCTATGGTCTGGAGCTGACTGCATCATGGCTGAATCGTGTTGCTAGCTGTGGGGAGACAAGAAGCCATCATGTTGCGTGATGAGAGGAAAAGCCGAGTGTGGGACATTGGGAAAAGCCTACTTACCCTGTCAGCTGGAGAGCTTCTTCAGATCACCAGAGCGGTGGAGCCAGTGTCGAGCGAGGACCAAGCAGAGCTTGTGGAGGAAGACGAGGAAGGATGTTACGATTACATCAACTCGTTCATGTACAGTAAGCAGTTACTTGACACGGAGGACGAGGGTATGGTTCAGTTGTTGATATTGAAAGACACTATTGACGATGTGGTGAAATGTCGTGATGATGATGATGTGTCGATGTCAAATGTAGAAGGTGATTCTGAATTACATACTGTGCAGGGTC
The DNA here is from genome assembly GCA_038021265.1 of Cyprinella venusta. Taxonomy (NCBI): domain Eukaryota; kingdom Metazoa; phylum Chordata; class Actinopteri; order Cypriniformes; family Leuciscidae; genus Cyprinella; species Cyprinella venusta. The sequence continues at coordinate 19,486,074 of CM075865.1, read as the reverse complement.
GGGGTAAGCTTGATGACCGTGTTGATTTTATGGAAAGTTCAGTCATTACACAAACAGCCCCTGAAACACCACAGACACTTTCAGACAGAGCCACCACACATTCAATGTAGCTAGAGCTGCGTCACCTAGTGATATTGCTGCACTAGATTCAGGCCCAAGAGCACCAACAATGTTAAATACACCTGACACTGCTAATACCGAGTTACTTAAAGTGCTAGCTAGCTATGAAGAAATTAGCAAGAAACTCGTACAGTGCTTACCAACACATGCTGTACCACCACAAACACAGATAACCTAATCCTCAGGCCTTCTTCAACAGCCAGACAGAAAACCACCGAGTGAACTCACCTCTCAGTCAGCACGTGAGGGAATGCCGTCCTTAAGGGAACTCAGCTACCTGCCGCGGAGAGAGTTTAAAGTGCAAGGCGGACAGATCGGTGACCAATCTTCAGACATCAGTTACAACAATGTCTGTAGACAAGTTGATGATGGAATCAAAGAAGGATTTCCAGATTCAGAGATTGTTTGTGGTGTGCTGAGAATCATGAAACCAGGCATATTCAAAGAAATGTTGATAAACAAAGACGACATGACAGTGACCGAACTCAAGGGGTTTCTTCAAACTCACCTAAGAGAAAAAAACAGCACAGAGTTATTTCAAGAGCTGATGCGCACGAAACAAGATGAGAACGAGACACCACAACAGTTTCTTTATCGTCTGATAGGTTTAAAGCAACGCATCCTGTTGACATCAAAGCTGGCTGACACTAACATTAAATAGTCTACAGCTACAGTGCAAGATGTTTTCTTACATACCATGTACCAAGGCTTTGGACACAAACACAGTGACATACGCAGAGAACTGAAACCTTTGCTGACCAACAGTGGGGTCACTGATGAGATGATTCTGCGTCATGTGATGAAAATCACTAGTGAAGAAAATGAGAGAATGAAAAGACTTGGCTCATCCTGCCGACAGACTGTAACGAATGCGCACAGCGCACAGCTTGAGCCAGATGTGGTAAAGACACTTAGCACAAAGTCAGAGAACGTAGAGTCCAAATCAAAACAAACAAAATCAGATCCGTTGAGAGAGCTCACAACCAAAGTCGAGGAGCTCACCAGACTGGTTGAGACTATGCAAAAACAAAACCAACAACAGCTAACTCACAATGGGCGTCAGTACAGTCACAACAGGACACCATCAAGACGTGGAAAACCCTATGGTTGCCCAAGCTGCATGGAACAAGACAGACAGGACTGTAACCACTGTTTCACATGTGGGGAGGAAGGACACCATGCAGCAGGCTGTTTAAAACGAACAAAGCGACAGGGAAACTCCAATCAGGCACTGGAGAGGGACATCTAGTGTCCGGGTCTGGATATAAGTCCCAACCTGAAAGTGAGGCCGGTAATGACCAGTTGAACCGTTCTTCACCCCCAACCCCATTAACTACAAGCACACTAAGTCACTGTAACCAAGTATCTCAGCTCCCTCCCCAGTCACCACGTGTAGCTAAATCTAGAGCAGTTGCTTGTCTGATTGGCAAAAAGGCCCCAGTTCAGACTTATCTAAATGGTTTAGCCGTCACTTCTTTGCTCGACTCTGGGTCCCAAGTCAGTATAGTCAGTCGCTCCTGGAAAGAAGAGTACCTACCTGATGTCAGTGTTCACTCGATGTCTGAGATCTTGGGAGAGGAGGAGCTGAAAGTTATTGCGGCAAATGGGAGTATCATTCCATATGATGGGTGGGTCGCCATCACAGTGAACTTGCCAGGGAATTTAGACCCCAACCTGTCCATTAGTGTGCCATTCCTCATCAGCAGCTACCCCATGGATAGACCATTGATTGGTCTTAATGTTTTGGAAGTGCTAATTTGTGGAAAGCCCGAGAGACTAGTGCCCGTACTTGCGAGCCTTCTCATCAATGCCATATCTGTTCCTAAAGAAAAAGCTGAAGCTCTCATCCACTTTATTCAGACAGCAAAGCCAGCTATGCAGAGGGGACGCTTAAGAACAGGTGCCAAGGATATCGTGCTCCCAGCTGGACAAGTGTCGTGGGTGAAGTGTCGGGTTCCATCAAACATGGATGTCTCTACCCAATTAGTGTTGTTCGAGACGGATGAGGACAGCCTACCGCCTGGACAGTGGGATGTAGGGCCAGGTTTGTTTGAAATCCAGAACTCAACAAAGACTTTTGTCACCATCCCAATTGGTAATAACACCAATCATGAGATCACAATACCACACAAAACAGCTCTAGGGATCCTGCAGCGTGCTGAAAATGTTGTGGAGGCAGATATCCTGGACAAACCGCAGCCTGCGGCGACTGTCAGTCAGGTCACCACCACTCAAGTCAGCAACTTGGATTCACCTCTGTGGGACCCACCTGTAAACCTCGACCATCTGGAGGAAGAACAGCAAGAGGCTGCTAGAAAGATTCTTCATGAGGAGTCAAACGCCTTTGCTAGGGATGGAAATGACCTTGGCTGTATTCCAAATCTGCAAATGGTGATCAATCTCAACGACAATATTCCTGTGCAGAGAGCGTACACATCCATTCCCAAACCGTTGTTTAAAGAAGTGAAAGAGTACATTCAAGATCTTCTCGTGAAGGGTTGGATAGTGAAATCTAAGTCTTCCTATTCTGCCCCAGTTGTATGTGTGCGGAAGAAGGATGTCTCTCTCTGTCTCTGTATCGTCTTCTAAACCAAAAAACTGTACCCAGACATCCTCTACCACGAATACAGGATTTGATAGACACTCTAGGTGGGTACTCGATGTTCAGCATACTGGACCAAGGTAAAGCTTATCACCAGGGGTTTATGGCTGAAGGGTCACGCCATCTTACTGCCTTCATCACCCCCTGGGGGCTTTACGAATGGGTACGGATCCCATTTGGACTTTCCAATGCACCTGCAGCGTTTAGGCTCTCTGAGAGATGAGTACTGCATCCCGTACCTGGATGATCTACTGTGCTACTCCAGATCTTTCAGTGACCACGTGGAGGTGATTCGCAAGGTCCTCCGGGCACTACAGCATTATGGGGTGAAGCTACGGCCAGAAAAGTGCGAGATGTTTCGGAAGGAGGTTCGCTATGTGGGACGCTTGGTATCGGCTGAGGGAGTCCGAGTTGACCCCAAAGACCTGGAGGCAGTAAGGGCTTTAACCCATTTAGGCCTAAAACGCCTGCTAAAAAGGCCTTTTTATGCCTAAGTACTTTTCTGTAAACCCCCTCCCAAAACCTAAGGGTTTCCAGAAATATGTGTCAAAATTTGTCAAAGCCGACTAAAATCTTAATTTCTCAGGCTCTATAGCAGATAAAAACATGAAATAAAAAGCATTTTAGAGCTTACTTATTTGGCTTTCAACTTGACTGACTTGCTTGGCCATAATTTTCAACTGCTTTTTTTAAAATCTATAAACAACAAAAACATCAAAAATATTTTGAAAATCAGTAAAGATCTGGTTTTATTTAATTATTTCATACTTTCATACAAAAAACCCAAAACAAAACAGAGGGTTACTTCTTCTTTACATAACAATTTCAATGTAATGTATGAATTATGAATTAAAATGATGTAAATTGTGTTTCTTGTATTTTTGGATGTCGCCTTTGATAAAAGCGTCAGAGAAACCATTGCACTAAGAAACCATAGCACTAAGAAACCATAATCATAACTTGGTGTACAGATCAACAGAACAATACAATCTCAACTCATTCAACTCAACAAAACTCCTCATTCACTGTCGAGTGCTGCGGCAATGCTTTCCAAAGCACTGAATGTGCAGTGGCACATTGCACTGTCTGCAGCCATACACTGTTGCACCAGGACGGGCCTCACTCTTCGACAGTGAACATTCCCTGCAGATCTTTCTCTTGTCGAAAATTTTCTCACAGTCGTGCTCGGCTGAGGCTGCCACAGGTGCTGCGGCGCACTGAGGAGCACTCTTTGCTGTCACAGGGGTGACAAGTTCCTGTGCAAGGTCCTCCTGCCACTCTTTGTAAGCACCCTTGTAGGCTCCAGCACTCTTAGCAGCAATGTAAGAATTGTAGCAGCTGACTGACAGGAAAAAGAAAAAGAGCCTCCGCCACCATTTCTTGGACCGATGCTGAAAAAGATAGTAGCTTGTCATCTGATCCAGTAGATCGACCCCCTTCATGTGTTTCTGATAGTCAGAAAGGCACGCTGGCACTGTGACCTCTGTCTGGATGTCTCCCTGTCTTCTCTTGCCAGTGGCTCGTGGTAATTTGACAGTACCATAACGACTTTTGTATCTTGCCAAGCACAGAAGGTCAGGTCATCCTTCTGAGACACTTGGTACTGATGCTTATCCATGGCAGGTGGTTTTGGGGGGAGTCCCTTTCTGTTTGATTGAACGGTGCCACACGCTTACAGACCATGAGCCTTCAGATCTTCAAAAAGAGGCACCCCGGAATAAAAGTTATCCATAAAAATGCAGAGATGGGACCCAATGTATGGTCTAGCCAGATCCATCACAATCCGGTGAGCAAGGCCCTTCTCGCTACTCCCCCCCACGTCCGGTGTAGACCTGGAAGTTTGATACATACCCGGTGGAGCTTTCAGCCATAACCCACACCTTGATGCCCCACTTGATGGGTTTGAGAGGAAGATATTGCCGGAAAGCGAGTCTCCCCTTGAATTTCACCATGCTTTCATCAATGCTGACACAGCCATCCACTTCGTACAGTTCCTGGAATCGATCTTTCAAACACCCCCTTTGCTGTCGATATGCGCCCTTGATGCACACTTTTGCCGAGCCTGCATGGAAGCGAGCTCCCGACAGTCAAAGTGGCATTACGTTACGAAAGTGTGGACTCGTAGGAAGACTGTGAGTGTTTAGGGTGTCATTGTGGACAGTGCCTTACTTATGAATCAGAGAACCTACAATACGTCCCGCCTTCCAAAAAAAGAGGCAATCGCAAATTGGCAAAGTCATTGCATCACTGCAGCTGCCATTAGAAGCTCCTGTTCCCATAGAAACCTGAGACTCAAGCTTATGTCACCAGGTGACAAATTGGAGCGGTTGTCTGTCTCCATGGCAGCGGAGGCTGATGACAGACCAGCGGCAGGTGTGGGCAATTTGTGTGAGGCTGGGTGATAGGGCTGTGTACCCGAGTGATGCATTTAAAAGGAGAAGGAAGAGACAGTTGATGGCGGTGCTCCTCTGGGAGAAGTTGTGGGGCGGCGCTTCCCCCCGGGAGCCGTCATTCTCTCTCTGGCAGTAGCATGGAGTCGTGGAGATATCTGGAGAAGCTGTGAGGATGTGACTGGAATAAGGGTGCAACGGTGATTGTGTGAATACAAGCTGGAAAATTGAACTGGAGGGGAAGTGAGCGAATTGTGGAGATCAAGTCAAGACTGGAGAACGCCATCATTCTTGGGAGGAAGATAAGTAATGAAACACCGGATCTATGTGAATGCATGTCCTGCACTGAGTTGAATATGAAGATGTGAAGTTTGTTGATACGAGTGTAACTGTCACTTAAGAGTGTGAATTGAGTCATCATTGAAATCCTGATATCTTCTTCTGAGTGTGAAAGAGTATTGAAGACGCTGTTTTCCATGCTGTGAGAAGTCATCTGCATCTCTTCATCTTCTGAGTGTTGATTCAGCGTAACAGTGGAAGGATTGATCATTGGGTGAGTGCTGGCCTTATTGCACTGAGATTTGAGAGTGGATATGCAGTGCCTGAATTGAAGTGTCACACATTAATGGACTTGACATAAAGTTGCAGTGTGTGGATGTTTATTTAACCGCCAGTATTCTCCAGTTCACATTCTCACCCAGTGTATGCTGAACGAAGCCCTCAGTGTTGAATGTAAGGTTCCCCTGCCACTGCCTTCTTGTGTGCTGCCTGTCTGGAGGAGAGACGAACCTCAGCCTTAGGGCTGACTGCTTGGAGCAACCCAGTCCAGCCAAGATTCTTCTGCCACTGCCTTCTTGTTTGCTGCCTGTCCGGAGGAGAGACACACCCCAGCCTTAATGCTGACTGTTCAGAGCCACCCAGTCCAGCCAAGATTCTTCTGCCACTGCCTTCTTGTGTGTTGCCTGTCTGGAGGAGGGACACGCCCCAGCCTTAGGGCTGCCTGCTTGGAGCAACCCAGTCCAGCTAGTATTCTTCTGCCCCCTGCCTTTTTGTGTGCTGCCTGTCCGGAGGAGAGACATGCCCCAGCCTCGGCGCCGCCTGTTCAGAGGTGAGACACGAAGCCCACATTAAGACTTTTTAAGTGACTTTTATTAATAAAGCCTGTTAAACTTTTAAACACTGTCTATCTGGTCTCTGGCACGCTCCTCGGGGTGGTCCTGGGTTTAAGGGGTGGGTGCGGTCTGGCTTGGCCCCCCCGACCTGTGACACTTACATGCTCATTAGGTCATCATTGTGAGTTTGGCCAGCATTTTTGGAGATTTCAAGATTCCCCCATAAATAGATATTGGATGCCTAAAATAGCTGCCTTGTTGCAGATATGGCCACTGAGTGAGCACACATTCCTTGAAAGTAACTTTGGAAATACCCACAACTGGCACATCGACATGCTTCTATTCTCTCAGAAACGGTATGAAATGAAATTAAATTGAATGTGGAATTTTAACTGTGACAATTCGATTGACTGGGCAGTGTAAACGGTGACAGGATGCACTTAAGTAAGCTACAGAGCTGTCCTTTAAAGACAAATTTATTACGAAGTAGTTCGTCCCAAAGCTTGCCTATTACACACTCAACAATATGTACTTTTTCTTCACAAAAACAGTACATGATTTTAGGGCATAGTATAAGTAGGCAAATTGGGACACAGTGCAACTAGCAATGGGAACAAAGGCAACAGGGGCTAAACAAAAGAAGGAACATAAGAGTGCACACATATAACTAACCTTTACACATTTCACTCCATAGTAAAAAGGAAAAAAAATACTGCATACAGAAAATTTATGTTTTTTTTTTGTTTGTTTGTTTGTTTTTTTTGTATTTTGACATGCATAATGTTCTCATTGAATGTTTTGTCCTGAACACACTCTCATTACACACACACACACACACACACACACACACATATATATATATATATATGTGTGTGTGTGTGTATATTAGAATTCCGAATTCCCATTATTCATCATAGTGATTGATTTGCATTAGATTGACTATGATACATTATATTTTACTTAAATCAGTAGATATGAAAGACAGTACAATGTCAATAATATGATGTATATTCTTTACAATAAAAAAGTATCATTATTTCTTTTGAATTTCAGTAATGAAAATTGAACATATCAAAGATGCAGAATATGAAAATGCCATCAAGTTTAAAAAACTTTTTTTAGGTTGAAATGTGCATATGATTTAGGGCTAATATTGTGTCATCCAAGAGAAGGCTGAAAATCTCCTCAGTCAGATGCATTTTCACAGTGTACTGGTCATCTCTGTAGTCTAGCCAAGATCTCTCCTCATTATGAAGTTCTTGAATCTAGAAGTAGATAATAAAAAAGGCAATTTCAGTTGTAATTCAAATTAACACTAATTTCATAAGCAAGCATATTACTATAGGAGTGCCTTTACACACACCAATATAAAGTCCACTCTGTCTCTCTTGGCATACCAGTATTTGCACAGTTTTTGGAGCATCTCTGTCATCTGTTTTTCATTTCGCTCTAAATTCAGAATTTTCTGTATCTCTTTTCTCACTGCAGCCTGTAAATAACACAATTAACACAATGCAAATGTTCAAAAATACTGTGCTTAAAAGCAGATTTACAGTATATATATATATATATATATGTGTGTGTGTGTGTGTGTGTATGTATTTATATATATTCATTAACAGCTGTTTCTATGGACTTCTATACGTAAGCCGTCCGCCATATTGGAATAGTCAAAGCCGGTCTGTGAACACTCGAGAGGTACTGTGCAATGTTTTGGCATCTAAGAAAACTCATTGATTTTTCAGCAGCATCTGAAGTGTTGACCGTTCCAAGATGGCGTACGCGCCAGTGTGTCTGGAGTGGTCGAATGTGGAATCAGCTTAAGCCTTAAAATAACTAATCTGGAATATTGAGTAGTTCATACAGCTGATTGCAAATCCTTTTACCTTTAAAAATGTGACTGACATTTTACTTGATTGAAGAGTTGATTTTGCAGATTGATCATCTATATTCTGGGCAGCTTTTGTCCTTAACAGATCACCCAAAATCTTATGCAGTACGTCAGATGTCAACTGAAAGATCACCTACAGTGTAAAATGAATAAAGTTTAGATGAGAGTTGCTTCTCTCATTCATTTAGCATTTATATAGTTGTTTGTTATGCATATATAGACTAACCTTTCGATAATGTTTGCAGCTGTCATTTAATAGATAGCTTGGTGTTTCACAAAGGTCAAGAGCGTCTTCATTTGCGTGGCTGCACAGAATTTCCACTGCAGTATCTACTAATCTGTACACAATACTGTCTTCATGGGGCGACACCTTTATCTTTGATGGTGTGTTGGGTTGGGCCTGTTGCCACTGCTCCAAGACACATGGCATAAAATAACCATCCTCACTTTTTCTGATGTCCTGAATATCAAAGAGTGAGAAGTTCAGAAATAGTAAGATTTTTTTTCCATCCAAATTTCATGCATATACAGATATTTTATCCTTTGTTGAAAAATGTCAAGGCTGTTTTGGTAACTACAGCATCTGTTGATTGACTGTCACGCAATGATCTAATTATTTGTGACTTTCTGGTATCCTGAGCATCTTTATCCAGCTTTTCTGTCAGTATAGCATCCAATAAAAATTAGACTGTGAACATGTTAACAAAAATAGACTGGGATTACTCAACAACAACAACAACAACAACAAAAGACAGAAAAAGTCTCAAAAATAAGAGACAATAGGGCTTCATATACTTTAGGGCCAGTTCTGTCAGGACCACTGTCGTCAAATTCGATTGGCAATTGCATACAGTTAGAATTGGCAGTATGGTTCTGTTCTGAGCAAGAAATAGCCTAGCATGGATAAGAGCAGGGAGAGCAGCAATAACCCCCCTTAGGGTAAATAGAACCGAACCAACATGAATGTTTTGCAGATATCATTAATTCCAGATTTTAAATTACATCATTCGAGAATTTATTCTCATTCAAGGGGAATCAGAATGCCATACTGACTGACAAGAGGAGGAGCTGGGGATGAGGGTAATTAGCTCCTGAAAAACACGATAGGCTAGCTGCTGATAATACTGAAGGAGCTTATATATGTATCCTGTGACTGATGAGTGTTGTATTCCTATAGATAGATGTAGATCAGCTGAGTGTCAGCTGATGCGAGCTTGACTGTAGTCATGTTATAACATGACCTGCCAGAAATGACGCTACGCTTAAAGGGTTAGTTCACCCAAAAATGAAAATTCTGTCAGTATTTACTCTCATGTTGTTCCAAACCTCTATGTGTTTATTTGTTCTGCTGAACACAGAGGAAGATATTTGGAAGAATGTTTAATCAAACAGATCTCATTCCCCATTGACTACCATAGTAGGAAAAAATACATGGTACTCAATGGGGAATGAGATCTGTTTGATTAGAACAGATTCTGTTTGATTAGACAAAAAAAAAAAGAAAAGCACAGATGGGAGTGGAAAGTTCTGCTGCTGATCTAATAATGAAGCGCAAATTGAAGAACAGACTCTGCTAGATCATTTTCCCAATGACCAACGCAATCTACCAGTTAGCATCTTGTTTAGGACATGCTTTTTTGGGCGGTAAAATAATGGCGCAAACAGCAGTAGATTGACGAGCGCAAACCTTAGTAATTCACCTTGCATGAATCATTTAAATACTCTCCTCCCATAAATGTTACATCTGAAAGGGAAACTCCTACAAATGCATAGGAAATAAGTTCAGCCACAAAAATAATTATATGCATGCCTTTTCAGCGCTATTTTTTTACTGTCTTTAGTAAATCCTGACAGTAGTTTTTTAATGCCAAAAGAGGGTTTGCACTGTTAGTAAATCTTGTCCATAGTGTACTATGCTCAAGAAAAGTTTCTTATTATTATCAAAGTTGAAAAGAGTTCATCTCCTTATTTATTTATTTATTTATTTTGTGGAAACAGTGATAAATTTCTTTTTATAGAAAATTCAAAATAACAGTATTTATTTGTATATTGTATATTATGTATAATTACACTGCAAAGGGGACACATTAAAATAAAGTGTAACCAAGAGAAATTCATATGGGTTTGGGATGACATGAGGGTAAGTAAATGTTGCCAGAAATTTTATTTTTGAGTAAACTGTCCCTTTAAATTCTTAGTGTTACTGTACTTACTCTTGGTGAGGGCATTTCAGAGGGATGTGAAAGATTTCTTGCGCCATCAGACGTGTCTTCCTGAGATTCTTTTTTGTGTGTGCATGTGGTGATTGTAAGTATGGTTTCATCTCTAGGAGGACACTGACTATGACTATGTTCTCTTTGTCTATCTTCCCATGATGTGGCTATCTGTTGTTTATCTCTCTTTGCGCTAAGTGGTTCCTCATCTGAGAAGGGATCTTCATCCTTCCCAGTCTCTACATCACTACTATGTTCTCTGTGTATATGGGCAATGTCCTCAGCTCTGACCAGGACACCATGACTTTTGTCACAGCTAAAGTACTTCACACCTCTAAAAGTTCCATTGTGGTTTCCATTGGGGTTGTCCAAAGCCACACCAGCCCAAAAACCATTCGCAAATGCTGTGAGGCCTTTATATTTCAGCACACCTGGTCTGGAGTTACATACAATAACTCTGTCTCCAATCTGGAAGTAGGACAATGGATCAGAGATTTCATTTCTCACATCTTCAGGAAGTGAGCTATTGTATTCCAAACAGTCATTTTCCTCAGCATCCTCACATAGAGCTCCATTACTCTCATCATTTACCTCATTTTCCCTCAGACTGTTAGAGCCTAGACTTAGAGGCTCTCTTCTTTTCAGAGAAAGGTCCACAGGGAGAGGGGGGAAGTTTTCGCTGTTAATGGAGAGATCTTCAACAGAATCAGGTGGAGCTGGAAGTTCCTCCTCACTGGTCCATGTTATAATCTCAAAGGCTGGAGGGGGAGGAGGACAACCATAGATGTCAAGATCTGATGTGGCTCCTCTAGCAGACGAAATAAGTTCTGCACTTCCGTAAGACAAAACCTCATCTACAGGAGAGATAATTTCTGACAAGGTAGACTCTACAGTCAGTTGTCTTTCGTAATGTGGCAGTGTACAACGCCCTTCCTGTTTATTGTTCACATAAAGCTGAGAACCTTCTGGTACCATAGTGTAGTTTTCTGAAAAAAACAAAGAGTAGCTACTTGCTTGGGCTGCCTCAGTCTTCTCCTCATCGAGACAGTCCCTCTCTTCCTCAGACCAAGCGAGTGCTTCACTTTGAAATGAAATTGCCTCTGACTTCTCATCTATCTCAGACAGACTGACATCACAAGATGGACTATCCTCAGCCTTTCTTATTTCCACACTTGCTGCTTCCAGAATCAAGTTTTCAATAAGTGGATTGTCTGTGACAGTCTCATTTGTAAACACCTGTGTTTTTTGTTCAGGAAGCTCATGGTCTGCATTGGTTTTATTAGTTTTGTGGTATGAAAGAGATGACTTCCTTTGGCCCCCCGCATCCTGGTCGCATATAGTGTGGTTATTGTTAAACACCAGCACATTGCGCAGTCTCTGATTGTTCTGTACATTTAAAGCTGTGGTATCTGGTGTTGCACTACCACGGACCATGCTTGTCATCTTTATGTCCTCTTGGTCACTGGGCTTAAAATGGCTCTTCTCCAATTCGAAATCATCTTTTTTGTCTAGACACGGCTCACGGTTGAGTGTGAAATGCTGAATTTTTAATACTGGCTTCATTGGCACTGCAGCTGGAGGTTGTCGTCTTTCTCTCTTGGGTGTGCAGGTGTCCTCATAAAACCCTTGTGCCTTCTGCGTGTCTTGTTCTGAAAGCAACTATAAATGGTTATAATTCAAATGATTTTCCATAAATTTATCTAATGAATATTAGGTGTGTGTGTCCCCCCCCCCCCAAACCTTCAAATAAGTCTGGAGATATTGATTTCAACAATGGCAACACATGCAATAGTTCTGCAAAATGTAAACCTTTAACCAGCTATAAATACCCCGTTAAAAACGTTAAAAAAAAACGCGAAGCATGCTGGATTACCATTAGTGCCATAATAAGGCTGCATCCAAAATCGCATATTCTCTTGAGTAGGTAATGGTTTTGAATTACTTCATGGCTGCAAAAAAGGTATGTTCTATGATATGAATGTGTGTAGTATGAATGTAGTCTGGAAGTAATACATTCGTCATGTTGTCATTATCATGTGACCTACCAGCATCAGTTACATCGCTTCACTGCCATTCACAAATGGCTTCATGGGATAGTTAACGACTTTTTAACGAATCTTGATGGAAGAACTAAGTCATCCGGGTACTTTTTGCCTACTCTATTATGAGTACTGTGAATTCGGACATGCTTCTTTTGTCACATACTGTTTTTCGCCTACTATATAGTAGTTAAGTATGCAATTTCAGATGCAGCCTTTCAGGCTATTGCGTCATTGGTAACTAAAGTGTTCACAATACCAAAGCAAACTGAGGGAAAAAAAATGTAAAAAGTGTTGTAGAAAAATTAGGAACACTGCAGTTCACTTACGCTAAAGTTTTTACCTTTAAATTAGGCTTTTCTCTTTGCATTTAACTGTGAATAGCATTATAAAATCTCTGATTCAAAATCTTTTTCTAGTACCATGGGATGCTCTATAAAGTTGAGTAAGCAACAGTAACCAACGAGGGCTTAAATTTTTCTCAGAATTTTAGTTCATGTAGATAAACATAGCCATTATGTTATACAGTGTCTTAAAGGGTTAGTTCACCCAAAAATGAAAACTAAGTCATTAATTACTCACCCCCATGCTGTATCAACCCCATAAGACGTTCTCCTCATCTTCGGAACACAAATGAAGATATTTTTGATTAAATTTGAGAAGTGGATCACTGCTGGCTGCCTAAGGGATAGAAACTTGATGGCAGATAGAGCTTGAAGAAAATGTTTAAATATTCCATGTGACAACAGTGGCTCAACTATAAGTTTTTCAAGCGACGAGAATACTTTTTGTGCGAAAAAACAAACAAAAATAACAAGACTTCAAGAGATTTCCACGACGCACACGCAAGAACTGAACTGAAGTAGTTGAAGGAGATCACAATTCTCGCGCATGGGTCTTGGAAATCTCTTTAAGTCTCGTTTGAGGCCTACAAGGAAGAAAAGGAATAGTTGAATAAGTTTTTATTTTTGTTTGTTTTTTCGTAGTTTCGCACAAAAAGTATTCTCATCGCTTGATAAACTTATAGTTGAGCCACTGTTGTCACATGGAATATTCAAACATTTTCTTCATTGACTTTCTGGGCCATCAAGTTTCTATCCCTTAGGCAGCCTAAGTAGCAGCGATCCACCACTCAAATTTAATCAAAAATATCTTCATTTGTGTTCCGAAGACGAACGAAGGTCTTACGGGGTTGGTACAGCAGGGGGGTGAGTAATTAATTTCTTAATTTTCATTTTTGGGTGAACTATCCCTTTGAGAGTATGACGCACTAGCAGTTAGTTAAGGGGCAGTCGATCTTTCTATTTGCTATTAAACAAGGGCAATCTATGTTTTTATTTAACTGACTTAAAGTTGGAAATTGTCTTAAAGGGAAAATGGAAAACTGTGATGACTAACATTTTATGCAACCAGCCACTTCTTTTATTCTAAAAGAATTCCTCCTTGATCCCATTAGAATTGGTTCTGTTTTTTCTAACAATTTTTTGACAGTATAAGTGTTTTCCATTTTTGCATTGTTTATATGCAGTCATATGCTATAAAAGCCACAGTAAATCTGAATGAGTATCGAATCATTCTGCTAACAGTATGAGTCAGCAGAAACTAAACATACTGTAAATCAGCACACAACGAAACTGCAATCCACTCAATAACAACAGAAAGGCATATATCAATGAGATGCACTGTGAAATGGTAAAATCAAACTGTATGAAGCCTGACTGCTTTGTTTGACTGCCTGAAATGAAGACAAAGCCTGATGATTAAATGTTCTCTTCTAGGAGTGGCCATCACAGTCACTATGTGCTCATGAAAGCTTCAACGTCTAAAAAACACAGAACCCTACCCACCATTAACTTCAGATCCTGATTTCAAAGCCTTCACGGATCCAAGCAGACATGAAGTGCTTCCACCTTCCGTCTTGGCAATTCTTTCAGGACTGATAAGGTGAAGAGGGGCCTGGTTCTGTCGGCTGTACCTGTGAGAGGGACTGTTTGATTCTGCAACTTGCAGAATATCCTGCTCGGCTGGGACAAATTCCACTTGGTTCCTCTTCTTTCCTAAAGTCCACACTTCATCTGATGACAACAACCTCCTCAAACCTGCCTTATTCAACAAGCTGAGGGAAAACAAACAAGTCTTCGCTCACATTTTGTCTTAAATCTGAGGCCTCATCATTTAATATTTTGCTATATTTTCACAACAGATATTATGAATTAACAATATTGAACAATTAACAATTTTGAATAATGTGTTTAATCATTTATTTATCTAGATTAATGTTAGTTTATACAACATGAAATATTAAAACTGTATTAGTATATGTAAAAATAAATGTGAACTTAGATTAATAATTGATAAAAATGATTGTTCATTGTTATTTCACGATACACTAAATAAAACAAAGCTTACTGGAGTTGGTTTTACAAGAAAATACTATTTCTTCTTCAAAATGTCATGTTTGATTGTGTGTTACTTGCCATTTCATTTATTTGTGAAATTTGCTGAAATTTCTGAGTGAAAATTGTTTCTACACCAATCTATTTTTTTTTAAATTACAGACTTTATTGCACGTTTAATAAGTTTTACTCTAATATCTATATACTTCTACCTTCTGAATACTTTTGAATACTAATCTTAGTTATAATTATATACTTTTGAATACTAATCATACTAATTTTAATAACACATTTTTCTTTATCCCATGTGAAAGAAAACATA
This sequence comes from Cyprinella venusta, assembly GCA_038021265.1. Taxonomy (NCBI): domain Eukaryota; kingdom Metazoa; phylum Chordata; class Actinopteri; order Cypriniformes; family Leuciscidae; genus Cyprinella; species Cyprinella venusta. Next base: position 19,470,989 of record CM075865.1, on the reverse strand, counting down.
TGTCTTCCAAAATATGATGATATCTAATTTATTTTTTGCAATTTTGTGCAATTAACTTAAGCATGGTCTGCAGATTTCAAGCATCAAGCAGAAGACTTAGTCTCTTTTCACTGTAATTGCTCGGAAAAAGTAAATAATGTACTTAAATAAGTACTACTACTTTAAGTCCATGTTATATCTTGCACACAACAAATGCTTACTCATGCAAAAAGAAAGAAAGAGTTAGAATCAGAAAGAGAGACAAATGCCATCCACCTACCCTGACCTGTTCATGACTGACATACTGCCATCTCAAAGGGGCACAGTCGCGAGCAAGCAGCCAGAGGAACAGTAGCCTGTCCTCTTTCAGGTCCCCCAAGAGACGCTTCTGCCACTCCCCAAATATCGTGTCTACTCGTAGTTGCAGTCGAGCCACGGACTGAGAGAACAGTCATCCTGCATCTCTAGTCTGAAGCTATGCCCTCTTTTTATTCTCTTTAACTTCCTCCTGCTTGCCTCTCTCTCCCTCTCTCTCTCTCTCTCTCTCTCTCTCTCTCTCTCTCTCTCTCTCTCTCTCTCTCTCTCTCTCTCTCTCTCTCTCTCTCTCTCATCCAATAACTCTCTCCACCCATCCAGCCTCCCCCTCCTCAATCTCTCGCTCAGTCTGTCTCCACTCGATCTCTGCAACTTCCTTCCATCTCTCTCTCTTCAAGGGTAATTACTCTGAGTGGTGCATGTAACCAAGACAGACACAGTAAATGCTGTAGATAACAAGCTTATGATATGCACACACTTCTGCCATGTCTCCTCCTCTGCTGAGTGTCATGCAGGATTTGTAAGTGGTGCACTGCAGCATTTCCTCTTGAGCTGGTACCCTACATAAATGTGTTGGTATTGCATGCCTCTGCTTACTGTATATGGAACTAAAATTCAACTGCTTCTCTGTGTAGATTTATTATAATAAATGATAGAATAATAGTGACCACACTTGCCTCCCTTCCTCTCTTGGTGCTTTATCTCTGCTTCTAGCATCTGGCTTAATCCCAGGCTGCATAACACTCTCTCCCTCCTTCAAAACATCAGCATAAAATTCAGTACCTCTAAATGTAGGATCTGTGCATTGTGGGTAAAATGGTTTTGCACTCCTGTTTAATCCATCACATTATTGCTGTAACAACACTGGGAAGTGTTGCTTTTTAGACTTTGTTAAGGTCAACATGAAATCAAAATTGACAATTTTTTTTTTACCATGAACATTTAATTGGTGCAAGGAAATAATATCAAAAAACATTTATTTCCATTTAATGTCATGATTCTGCCATCATGTCGCTGATTTTTCATAGTCTTGTGGCAGGATCATGGCAGAACCATGTTTTATGTGTAAGCACATGGCCATTTGTTTGGGCTGTGTGCTTGCGTTGTCTTGTCACCTAACCCCACCCCTTGTTACCCTTGTTTAGTCTTGATTATTCATCTGTGTCACCTGTTTTGTTCTCATTAGTCTCCCTTTATCTTCCCCTTGTGTTTGCTGTCCTGTGTCGGTTCATTGTGAAACCTGCCGTGAGATCTGGTTGATGTGTGAATTTTGCAGTGAGTAATTAATTGAGAAAACTGTTATTGAAGAATCTGCTCGTGTCTAAGTATTGTTCCTGTCTTTACCTCCGTTTTAGTTTAGTGTTTGCTACCCAGTCTTGTTTTGCGCCCTTGTGGGTTTTGTTTTTCTGTTTTTACACTATCTGCTATTGGGTCCATCCTTCTACCTCATGACATTTAAAGGTGCCCTATAATGTTTTTTTAAATTATTTTATAATGTTCTCTTTCATAGGTTCACTCAACGCTGCGGAAGCGCAGTGGGATATTCTCTGAATGTGCCGATTGTCTGAAACCCAATAGAATCACGCCAATTCATTGGCTGATGGCGCTCGCGCAATCTGGCCCCGCCCGACGCAATAACGTCGCATAATCATATACGCGCATGTGCCATCCTCTCCTCAGATTTCTCTGCCTTCACGAAGTGATCACTTCGTCCTTCGTCTCGGTTTTTCTAAGCCCATAAAACGGATATATATCGGATATTTTCTCTTCTTGCACTTCAGCGATTGCATAAGTGGAACTCTGTTCTCCTTCCAGTGAAGCTGCAATGGATTATCGACGTTGCTCTCCGCCATGTGCTCGCTTCATCGCAAGTGACGACCCTCACAGTAAGTGCATCAGGTGTTTGGGTTTCTCACATGCGCGCGAGGCCGTTCTAGGATCTTCTAAATGTAAATTCTGTGATAATTTACTTCTTAAAACTCTCCGCTCTCGGCTTGCGGTTTTTGAGAAGGATACTAAATTCGCTTCCCCCCGTCGCGCTCCTGAGGCCTCTCGAGGATCCGCGACCTGGGGTTCGGATGTTGAGCTCGAGGATGTGGAGTTTGAGCAGACGGGCCCCGCTCTTTCTCTCCCGAGCTCGCTCACTCGCCGGTCGAATTCACTCATGATTATTTGTGCCCCAGCCCGGGAGCACGCGATTCTGTTTCTTTCGGGCTGGAGGACGTCATCTTTACCGCGGCCTCCGACTCCGAGGATTTCGGGCCTGCTCTCGTCGATGACGTTATCCCGCCGAGCGGCCAGGAAACGCGGCCTACCGCGGCCTACTCTGAGCTCGTGGAAGTGCTTTCGCACTAGGGCTGCACGATTAATCGCACGATGTTGTTATGCGCATCTAATCAATAAAGCCGGTTCCTTGATTAGTAGTAAATCACCTTCACCTGCTTTCAGATGGAGCGGCATTTACTACAACGAGCCGTAGATCACTGACAAGCTGAGCCAAATCGCATTAAATATCGTTGGCGATATGTCCTCGATTTTAACACGATTTGGCTCAGCTTGTCAGTGATCTACGGCTCGTTGTAGTAAATGCCGCTCCATCTGAAAGCAGGTGAAGGTGATTTACTACTAATCAAGGAACCGGCTTTACTGATTAGATGCGCATAACAACATCGTGCGATTAATCGTGCAGCCCTATTTCGCACGCCACGGAGAAACTCGCGATCGACTGGCCTGACGAGCCCCGCGAATCGCAGTCTTCCAAACTCGATGAGAGGTTTCTCAGTGGCCCTAATTATAGGCCCCAACGGAGAAAACTGCCGTTTTTTAACGATCTGCATTGGGAAATTTCCAGATCCTGGAAGCAGCCTTTCTCTTTGCGTCTCACTAATGCATCAGCTGCTGATTTCACCAACCTCGTGGGTTCTGTGGAACAGGGCTACTCTGCCATTCCGGTGATTGAGGATACTTTGGCCAGCCATCTTGCTCCATCTTCGGCGCCATCTTGGAGGGCACGTCCTCTCCTTCCATCTAAGGCATGTAGAACCTCTTCCTCTCTCATCGGGAAATCCTACATGGCGGCTGGTCAGGCAGGCATGACTCTTCACACTATGGCCATCCTTCAGGCCTACCAGGCCGATATCCTTAAAAAGATGGATGAGGGTAGCGGTGTCACTCCTGAAGCTGTGAAAAAGCTGCGTATGGCCACGGATTTGGCCTTGAGAGCCACTAAACATACCGCACGTGCGGTGGGCCGCTCCATGGGTGGCGCGGTTGCTGCGAAACGCCACTTATGGCTCAACCTCACTGAAATTCGCGATAGAGATAAGGTTTTCCTCCTCGACGCCCCTATCTCTCAGTCAGGTCTGTTCGGGGAGACGGTCAACACAGTGGTCGAGAAATTCCGTTCCTCCAAGTCTCAATCCGCTGCTTTTAAGCAGTTCATGCCCAGGAGAGTTAGGGACCCCCCCGCTCCCTCCCCTGCCCGTAGACCTAGAGAACGTTTTTCTCAAGGAGCGGAGGCCTCTTCCAGGAGAAGTGACCCAGCGCGTCCCCCACCTCCTACGGTTTGGGGAGCCAGCGGTCGGCCGTTTCCCCGCCAACGACCTCACAAACGTGTGCAGCTTAAGCGATCCGACAAGCCGTCCGCTCCAGCTGCCTCGTCCCGCTCCTGACCCCTTGGTCGGGAAAAGGAGAGCTCCTCCACAGGCACGAGGTTGGGACAGACCACGCAAGCGTTTCTGTCCACCTCCAACCAGCTCTCCTTTTCTTACCCTGTCTCCTTCGCCACCCAGGGTGTTTCGAAGAGCAGGCCACATTTCACCACTTCTCCGCAGTCCGGTGCGAGAGAAAGGAGACACCCTGGGTTTTCTCCCCTCTCCGCCGACACTATCTTTGACTGCCGGTCACGTCCTCAGAAGCGTTCTTCCTGTTTCTCTGGAGCAGGCAGGCCCGGTCACCCAGACCTCAGCATTATCACCCCTCATCGCATGTCAGGACGCCAAGGGCTCTCCTGCACAGCCAACCTTGCAACTCCACGACCTTCAGTATGACACCCTCACTCATGTATGTCATATGCATTACAACACCCCTCTTCCTCTTTCACATTTCTTTCCAGAATGGGAGCGGTTACAAGGGGTATCGCCGTGGATTCTTCGCACAGTTCGGTTCGGCTACACTCTCCAGTTTTGCCGCAACCCCCCTCGGTTCAACGGGATTTTTCCTACTGTAGTCAACAGCGCCACCCAGGCTTCTGTGCTACAGCAGGAAATTTCTTCCCTCCTTCTCAAAGGTGCTATAGAGGAGGTTCCTGCGGTGGAAACCGAACAAGGCTTCTACAGCCGTTATTTCCTGGTTCCGAAGAAAGGCGGCGGTTTGCGTCCCATTCTAGACCTCCGCAGACTAAATTTCGCCCTTTTCAAGGGGAAATTCAAGATGTTGACGTTGAAATCCATCATCTCTCAGATTCGGCCAGGAGATTGGTTCATGACAATAGACCTCAAGGATGCCTATTTTCACATCCAGGTCGTGCGGCGTCACAGAAAGTTCCTCAGGTTCGCATTTGGAGGGAGAGCGTTCCAGTACAAGGTCCTCCCCTTTGGGCTTGCCCTGGCACCGAGAATGTTCACAAAATGCGTGGATGCAGCACTGGCCCCCTTGCGGCTCCAGGGCATCCGCGTTCTCAATTATCTGGACGACTGGCTCATTCTGGCCCAGTCCAGGGAGATGGTTACCCACCACAGGGACATTGTTCTCCGCCATATTCAATCTCTCGGCCTGAGGTTGAACGTGGAGAAGAGTGTTCTTACTCCAGCTCAGCATACAGTTTTCCTGGGTGTGCACATGGATTCCGTTCGTATGCAGGCCTGTTTGGCTCCTGCACGGATTTGCAGTTTGATGACATGTTTGGCCCGTTTTTCACTAGGCCATCATGTTTCTGTGGGCACTTCCCGCAGGCTTCTGGGCTTAATGGCTGCAGCCTCTCCTGTGCTGCCCCTGGGTCTGCTCCACATGAGACCCTTCCTGTGGTGGATGAAGCTCTCAGGCATCCGGCCCACTGGGTCAGCCTTTCGCCTGTTGAGGGTGTCGGGCAGTTGCTCTCGCGCCCTGTCAATTTGGCGGGACCATTCCTTTCTTCAGAAAGGGGTCGGCATGGGGGCGGTATTCCGTCGCCAGATGCTTACGACGGATGCCTCTCTAACCGGCTGGGGAGCAGTTTTCGAAGGCAGGCCAGCATGTGGGGTCTGGACGGGCGAGACCCTCGCTTGGCACATAAACTGCTTAGAACTGAGAGCCGTCTTCCTGGCTTTGCGTCATTTCCTCCCTTTTCTATAGGGTCACCATGTCATTGTCAGGACAGACAACATGGCGGTGGTCTCCCATGTAAACCGGCAAGGAGGTTCTCGATCTCGCACCCTGGACAGGCATGCGCGTCATCTTCTTCTATGGTCTCAGAGCAGGTTCTTTTCTCTGAGAGCGGTCCATGTCCCAGGGGTTCTGAACCTCGCAGCGGATTTTCTATCGAGACAGAAACTCCAGTCGGGGGATTGGATGTTGAACCGTCAGACAGTTTCCCTGATCTGGGAGGTGTTCGGGAAAGCGGAGGTGGACCTCTTTGCCTCGCAGGAGTCATCCCAGTGCCCGCTCTGGTTCTCCCTGAATCCTCCAGCTCCGTTGGGGATAGATGCATTCGCCCACCCTTGGCCGATGCAGAAGCTCTACGCCTTCCCGCCCATCAAACTGATTCAGGCGGTTTTGGCCAGAGTGAGGGAGAGCGGAGTCCGCCTCCTTCTGGTAGCCCCATTCTGGCCATCTCAGCCATGGTTCTCGGAGTTAATTCCTCTGCTGGAATCGCCCCCCTGGAAGATTCCAGTCAGAGAGGATCTGCTTTCCCAATTTCAAGGCAGGATTTGGCATCCTCGCCCGGACATGTGGAAGCTGTACGTTTGGCCGATCAGGGGTCGTCGACATTAGGCTCGGATCTCCCTACTGACGTTCAGGAGACCATCGCTAGTGCTAGAGCTCTTTCTACAAGGAGACTGTATTCTTCCAAATGGAAGGTTTTCATGTCTTGGTGCTTGGCACGTGATAGGAACCCAGTTATTTGCCCTGTCGCTTCAGTGTTGGAGTTCCTGCAAGAGAGGTTTTCCTCTGGGGCGGCGGCTACCACCCTCAGGGTCTATGTTGCAGCCATTGCGGCACATAGAGAGTCAGATGAGATTCCTTTGGGTAAACTGAGGTTAGTTTCGGCTTTCATGCGTGGGGTTAGGCGCCTGAAACCAGTTCGCTCCCCTAGAGTTCCATCATGGGATCTTTCTGTCGTCTTGGAGGGTTTAAAGGAGGCCCCCTTCGAACCCTTGGAGTCATCTCCAGATCGGATTCTGACTCTTTAGGTGTCACTTTTGTTGGTTTTATCTTCTTTAAAGCGGGTAGGGGACTTACAAGCTCTTTCTGTTAGCGAGTCATGCTTAGACTTTGCTCCCGGGTTAGTCAAAGTTTCCTTGAGACCTAGACCAGGCTATGTTCCTAAGGTTCTCTCCACAGCGTTCCGCTCTCAGGTTGTTAGCCTTAACGCTTTCCATCCTCCGCCTTTTGCCTCTGAGGAAGATAGGAAGCTTAATCTGCTTTGCCCAGTTCGGTCTTTGAAGTTTTATGTAGACCGCTCCAGCTGTTGGAGAAAATCTAACCAGCTTCTGGTTTGTTTTGGTGCTGGCCGCCGTGGGCTTGCTGCATCGAAACGGAGGATTTCTCATTGGGTCACAGAAGCGATATCGTTGGCCTACCAGGCGCGTGGTTTGCCTTCGCCTCTTAACATTAGAGCTCATTCCACCAGGAGTGTGGCATCCTCTCAAGCTCTTTTCAGAGGAGCTCTTTTAGAGGACATTTGTGTTGCGGCCGGCTGCTCCTCTCCGCACACTTTTGTTCGTTTCTACAATTTGGATCTTGACATGACTCCGGGTTCCCAGATTCTTTCTGTTTGATCCGTTTTTAGTCATCTTATTGATACCAGTCATTTCAGCGCTCTTTGCTTGGCGAGTTTGGTATCCCGTTCCCACTGCGCTTCCGCAGCGTTGAGTGAACCTATGAAAGAGAACGTCTCTGGTTACGTAACCTATGTTCTCTGAATAGGGAACGAGACGCTGCGTTAGCGGCCAAGCTCCTCGCGCTGCTGACAGTCTTCTTTTCGGCAGAGAAATCTGAGGAGAGGATGGCGCACGCGCGTATATGATTATGCGACGTGATTGCGTCGGGCGGGGCCAGATTGCGCGAGCGCCATCAGCCAATGAATTGGCGTGATTCTACGCCAATTCTGCGCTTCCGCAGCATCTCGTTCCCTATTCAGAGAACATAGGTTACGTAAGTAACCAGAGACGGTTCCTGGGTTGCCATTATAATGTTAGTATGTTTTTTAGATCAAAAATAGTCACAATTTAGAAATAAAAGGCATTTTTCCTAGCCTGATTTTAGCCTGCGATATGTCCTCGATTTTAACACGATTTGGCTCAGCTTGTCAGTGATCTACGGCTCGTTGTAGTAAATGCCGCTCCATCTGAAAGCAGGTGAAGGTGATTTACTACTAATCAAGGAACCGGCTTTACTGATTAGATGCGCATAACAACATCGTGCGATTAATCGTGCAGCCCTATTTCGCACGCCACGGAGAAACTCGCGATCGACTGGCCTGACGAGCCCCGCGAATCGCAGTCTTCCAAACTCGATGAGAGGTTTCTCAGTGGCCCTAATTATAGGCCCCAACGGAGAAAACTGCCGTTTTTTAACGATCTGCATTGGGAAATTTCCAGATCCTGGAAGCAGCCTTTCTCTTTGCGTCTCACTAATGCATCAGCTGCTGATTTCACCAACCTCGTGGGTTCTGTGGAACAGGGCTACTCTGCCATTCCGGTGATTGAGGATACTTTGGCCAGCCATCTTGCTCCATCTTCGGCGCCATCTTGGAGGGCACGTCCTCTCCTTCCATCTAAGGCATGTAGAACCTCTTCCTCTCTCATCGGGAAATCCTACATGGCGGCTGGTCAGGCAGGCATGACTCTTCACACTATGGCCATCCTTCAGGCCTACCAGGCCGATATCCTTAAAAAGATGGATGAGGGTAGCGGTGTCACTCCTGAAGCTGTGAAAAAGCTGCGTATGGCCACGGATTTGGCCTTGAGAGCCACTAAACATACCGCACGTGCGGTGGGCCGCTCCATGGGTGGCGCGGTTGCTGCGAAACGCCACTTATGGCTCAACCTCACTGAAATTCGCGATAGAGATAAGGTTTTCCTCCTCGACGCCCCTATCTCTCAGTCAGGTCTGTTCGGGGAGACGGTCAACACAGTGGTCGAGAAATTCCGTTCCTCCAAGTCTCAATCCGCTGCTTTTAAGCAGTTCATGCCCAGGAGAGTTAGGGACCCCCCCGCTCCCTCCCCTGCCCGTAGACCTAGAGAACGTTTTTCTCAAGGAGCGGAGGCCTCTTCCAGGAGAAGTGACCCAGCGCGTCCCCCACCTCCTACGGTTTGGGGAGCCAGCGGTCGGCCGTTTCCCCGCCAACGACCTCACAAACGTGTGCAGCTTAAGCGATCCGACAAGCCGTCCGCTCCAGCTGCCTCGTCCCGCTCCTGACCCCTTGGTCGGGAAAAGGAGAGCTCCTCCACAGGCACGAGGTTGGGACAGACCACGCAAGCGTTTCTGTCCACCTCCAACCAGCTCTCCTTTTCTTACCCTGTCTCCTTCGCCACCCAGGGTGTTTCGAAGAGCAGGCCACATTTCACCACTTCTCCGCAGTCCGGTGCGAGAGAAAGGAGACACCCTGGGTTTTCTCCCCTCTCCGCCGACACTATCTTTGACTGCCGGTCACGTCCTCAGAAGCGTTCTTCCTGTTTCTCTGGAGCAGGCAGGCCCGGTCACCCAGACCTCAGCATTATCACCCCTCATCGCATGTCAGGACGCCAAGGGCTCTCCTGCACAGCCAACCTTGCAACTCCACGACCTTCAGTATGACACCCTCACTCATGTATGTCATATGCATTACAACACCCCTCTTCCTCTTTCACATTTCTTTCCAGAATGGGAGCGGTTACAAGGGGTATCGCCGTGGATTCTTCGCACAGTTCGGTTCGGCTACACTCTCCAGTTTTGCCGCAACCCCCCTCGGTTCAACGGGATTTTTCCTACTGTAGTCAACAGCGCCACCCAGGCTTCTGTGCTACAGCAGGAAATTTCTTCCCTCCTTCTCAAAGGTGCTATAGAGGAGGTTCCTGCGGTGGAAACCGAACAAGGCTTCTACAGCCGTTATTTCCTGGTTCCGAAGAAAGGCGGCGGTTTGCGTCCCATTCTAGACCTCCGCAGACTAAATTTCGCCCTTTTCAAGGGGAAATTCAAGATGTTGACGTTGAAATCCATCATCTCTCAGATTCGGCCAGGAGATTGGTTCATGACAATAGACCTCAAGGATGCCTATTTTCACATCCAGGTCGTGCGGCGTCACAGAAAGTTCCTCAGGTTCGCATTTGGAGGGAGAGCGTTCCAGTACAAGGTCCTCCCCTTTGGGCTTGCCCTGGCACCGAGAATGTTCACAAAATGCGTGGATGCAGCACTGGCCCCCTTGCGGCTCCAGGGCATCCGCGTTCTCAATTATCTGGACGACTGGCTCATTCTGGCCCAGTCCAGGGAGATGGTTACCCACCACAGGGACATTGTTCTCCGCCATATTCAATCTCTCGGCCTGAGGTTGAACGTGGAGAAGAGTGTTCTTACTCCAGCTCAGCATACAGTTTTCCTGGGTGTGCACATGGATTCCGTTCGTATGCAGGCCTGTTTGGCTCCTGCACGGATTTGCAGTTTGATGACATGTTTGGCCCGTTTTTCACTAGGCCATCATGTTTCTGTGGGCACTTCCCGCAGGCTTCTGGGCTTAATGGCTGCAGCCTCTCCTGTGCTGCCCCTGGGTCTGCTCCACATGAGACCCTTCCTGTGGTGGATGAAGCTCTCAGGCATCCGGCCCACTGGGTCAGCCTTTCGCCTGTTGAGGGTGTCGGGCAGTTGCTCTCGCGCCCTGTCAATTTGGCGGGACCATTCCTTTCTTCAGAAAGGGGTCGGCATGGGGGCGGTATTCCGTCGCCAGATGCTTACAACGGATGCCTCTCTAACCGGCTGGGGAGCAGTTTTCGAAGGCAGGCCAGCATGTGGGGTCTGGACGGGCGAGACCCTCGCTTGGCACATAAACTGCTTAGAACTGAGAGCCGTCTTCCTGGCTTTGCGTCATTTCCTCCCTTTTCTATAGGGTCACCATGTCATTGTCAGGACAGACAACATGGCGGTGGTCTCCCATGTAAACCGGCAAGGAGGTTCTCGATCTCGCACCCTGGACAGGCATGCGCGTCATCTTCTTCTATGGTCTCAGAGCAGGTTCTTTTCTCTGAGAGCGGTCCATGTCCCAGGGGTTCTGAACCTCGCAGCGGATTTTCTATCGAGACAGAAACTCCAGTCGGGGGATTGGATGTTGAACCGTCAGACAGTTTCCCTGATCTGGGAGGTGTTCGGGAAAGCGGAGGTGGACCTCTTTGCCTCGCAGGAGTCATCCCAGTGCCCGCTCTGGTTCTCCCTGAATCCTCCAGCTCCGTTGGGGATAGATGCATTCGCCCACCCTTGGCCGATGCAGAAGCTCTACGCCTTCCCGCCCATCAAACTGATTCAGGCGGTTTTGGCCAGAGTGAGGGAGAGCGGAGTCCGCCTCCTTCTGGTAGCCCCATTCTGGCCATCTCAGCCATGGTTCTCGGAGTTAATTCCTCTGCTGGAATCGCCCCCCTGGAAGATTCCAGTCAGAGAGGATCTGCTTTCCCAATTTCAAGGCAGGATTTGGCATCCTCGCCCGGACATGTGGAAGCTGTACGTTTGGCCGATCAGGGGTCGTCGACATTAGGCTCGGATCTCCCTACTGACGTTCAGGAGACCATCGCTAGTGCTAGAGCTCTTTCTACAAGGAGACTGTATTCTTCCAAATGGAAGGTTTTCATGTCTTGGTGCTTGGCACGTGATAGGAACCCAGTTATTTGCCCTGTCGCTTCAGTGTTGGAGTTCCTGCAAGAGAGGTTTTCCTCTGGGGCGGCGGCTACCACCCTCAGGGTCTATGTTGCAGCCATTGCGGCACATAGAGAGTCAGATGAGATTCCTTTGGGTAAACTGAGGTTAGTTTCGGCTTTCATGCGTGGGGTTAGGCGCCTGAAACCAGTTCGCTCCCCTAGAGTTCCATCATGGGATCTTTCTGTCGTCTTGGAGGGTTTAAAGGAGGCCCCCTTCGAACCCTTGGAGTCATCTCCAGATCGGATTCTGACTCTTTAGGTGTCACTTTTGTTGGTTTTATCTTCTTTAAAGCGGGTAGGGGACTTACAAGCTCTTTCTGTTAGCGAGTCATGCTTAGACTTTGCTCCCGGGTTAGTCAAAGTTTCCTTGAGACCTAGACCAGGCTATGTTCCTAAGGTTCTCTCCACAGCGTTCCGCTCTCAGGTTGTTAGCCTTAACGCTTTCCATCCTCCGCCTTTTGCCTCTGAGGAAGATAGGAAGCTTAATCTGCTTTGCCCAGTTCGGTCTTTGAAGTTTTATGTAGACCGCTCCAGCTGTTGGAGAAAATCTAACCAGCTTCTGGTTTGTTTTGGTGCTGGCCGCCGTGGGCTTGCTGCATCGAAACGGAGGATTTCTCATTGGGTCACAGAAGCGATATCGTTGGCCTACCAGGCGCGTGGTTTGCCTTCGCCTCTTAACATTAGAGCTCATTCCACCAGGAGTGTGGCATCCTCTCAAGCTCTTTTCAGAGGAGCTCTTTTAGAGGACATTTGTGTTGCGGCCGGCTGCTCCTCTCCGCACACTTTTGTTCGTTTCTACAATTTGGATCTTGACATGACTCCGGGTTCCCAGATTCTTTCTGTTTGATCCGTTTTTAGTCATCTTATTGATACCAGTCATTTCAGCGCTCTTTGCTTGGCGAGTTTGGTATCCCGTTCCCACTGCGCTTCCGCAGCGTTGAGTGAACCTATGAAAGAGAACGTCTCTGGTTACGTAACCTATGTTCTCTGAATAGGGAACGAGACGCTGCGTTAGCGGCCAAGCTCCTCGCGCTGCTGACAGTCTTCTTTTCGGCAGAGAAATCTGAGGAGAGGATGGCGCACGCGCGTATATGATTATGCGACGTGATTGCGTCGGGCGGGGCCAGATTGCGCGAGCGCCATCAGCCAATGAATTGGCGTGATTCTACGCCAATTCTGCGCTTCCGCAGCATCTCGTTCCCTATTCAGAGAACATAGGTTACGTAAGTAACCAGAGACGGTTCCTGGGTTGCCATTATAATGTTAGTATGTTTTTTAGATCAAAAATAGTCACAATTTAGAAATAAAAGGCATTTTTCCTAGCCTGATTTTAGCCTCTGATCTGAACACTCTGTTTGAAGGGGCATGTCTGCTGTGTGTAACCGGCCTCTGCTGTGATTGGCTGACACGCTTGCATGTGAAATAGCTATATGTATTGTATGTGAAATTCTCTCGAATAATTTTAATACAGCTATTATACGTTTTTACTATTACAGCCATTGAGATTAACGAATCGTGAGATGTTTTTGAAGTATTTAAATCTATTCCCATCACATAAAATGTTGCTGTATTGAGCAAGCAGGGGACAGTCTGTCGATCACGAGGATGAAGATATTATCAATGCAATACAGTTTCTGCTCTCTCTAATATAATGCTTTTTAACCAATGCAAACACGATCATTTAAATACAGTTAGAGCTTCGTTGTGCAGTGTAACGTGCATCATTGAATTCATAACGAGTTTGGCAAGTGTCCAGATAAACTCGCGCTGTGTGGAAAGATATTGATCGCTTTCTGTATATCATTTATTCACAATTATTATTATTTTTTCATCCTACTAAAAGAAACGATGCGTTCCTAGCTTGACTTACTGATGCATAAACAGTATTGAATGATTTTGAATGAAAGATTAACGTTACCTGTCTGAACTTGAACAACAATAACACATCAGCTCGGTCCAAGGCCAGCTCTTAGCAAGTTGAGGAATCAGTCGTCGGTGAAATGTTTGGATATCCAGAGAAAATAAAATTAACCCATTGTTTCTTCAGAGGCTCGGATGAAGGAACTAAAAATACTTTTGTGTTCATGTGTACATCCAAACACTGATCAACGGCGATGCTTCGACTGCGCAGCTCTGTCTCGTCTGTCACTGAAAATGGGCTGGCATATGCAAATATTTTGGGTCATACATATTAATGATCCCGACTTTTACGTCAGAGTCGGTATTATGTGGAGATTCGCCTGTTTTTCAGGGGTGTTTTTTAAAAACGAGATTTAAAGGGTACCTATTATGGCATGTTCCTAATATTGTTCTGGGAGTCCCCGACAACAGTTTTACAAGCATGCAATGATAAAAAGCACTTTTGTTGTCTTATAATATGCATTTATTTTTACCTGATTTGCCCACCGACTCCCATATGAATCGTTAAGCGAGTCCTTTTCCAAAACCCGCCTTTGCGTGATGCTAATCTGCGGTGATTGGTCAGATGACCTAGTCAGTTGTGATTGGTATTCTCTGTGCAGATATTGTCGAAAACGGAACTCTTATCACCTTAAAATGGATTCTCAACTGCAGTCCTCGCGACCCACTGCTCTGCATATTGTGTATGTCTCCCTTATTTAACACACCTGATTCAGATCCTCAGCTCGTTAGGATAGAGCCGGCTCGCGAATTCATACTTTATAGCGTTTAGGTTTGTGAAGCAATCATCTTCAAAATGACGCGAATACAGAACAAGGTTTGGGCTATACTTGTGTGGTATAGCAGTACTTGTATATGTGAACTGCAGCCACTTAGTCTTCAAATACTCCTCACTTGGCAGGTGAAAAAAGTTCGCTTTTGCGTCGCACTTCAAAACACAGCGTCTCGTCGACATGATTGTTTTCCGAAGCCCAGATCTCGAAAAACGACAGAGTCCAAAAAAGTGCGGTGGGTCCAAAACCTCCATGCTCTCAGACCTCCCTGGCCAGACCAGGCAGGGTGGCCCGTCCTGGGCCAGTTTCAGATTTGCCCACCACCCCTGGAGCTCCGGTTTTCCCTGGCGTCTCCGAGCGCAATAAGTGGCTGTTTCTTATTCAAATAACTTGTCAAGTTGACGTCAACTAAAGGAAAAGCATCGTTCTTCGAACAATTCATATCAGCGACTCAGAGTCGACTCTTACTTTTGAGAGACAATGGCCGTTTCTCAATATGCTTTCTTGTCTGTACTTGTGTTCTTGTGGACTTGTAAAACGTCATCAGTCGCGGCACAAGTACTGTCCCAATACACAAGTTTGCATTTAGGCAAGAACGGTTAAAAATCCCGGATGTGTTCTTGACACTCCCATTTTACCGAGGATGCATCGGTTGGTAACTTGTGTGAACTTGACGGCAGATATATCCCATAATTCATTTCGGCATTCGCGGAAGGAGCGGGAAGCAGAGAGAGGCAGGTCAAAAGTTACCTGAATATTACCGAATATTACCGGTGTTGTTCCCCGCCATTGGCTAGTGATGTACACAAACAAACAACAGAAGCAGAATTAAAATGAGACATGTGTTGCTTTATTGTTGTGAATATACATTACATTGTAGCGTATGTAGAGTAATCCCTTTGGCTTGGGCGATAAAGCCTGGCTGTATAATAATTCTCGTTGTGTTTGGGCACTGCAGACGCCGTCTGTGCGGGGATAACGTTACTATTGCGCAATACCAGCAAGAGAACACATCGTCTCAAACTGTCAGCAGCGTTCTGTGTGCTCGTCACCTTGTGAGTTCGTTCTTCCAAGAACAACTAGCAAGAGCTTTCTTCCCAAGAACATAAAGTCCGTTCTTTGCATTCTTGGTTTTGAGAAACGGCCAATAACTTTGTATACGATGAACTTTCATGTTTAAAACTTTGCAGGATGTTTTCGTTCACTTAGATCTATGTTAAACACTACATGAAGGGCAATTTTCAAAAATCCATAATAGGTACCCTTTAAGTAAGAAGGAGTAAACAATGGTGTTTGTAACTCACTGTATGTCATGTCCATGTACTGAACTCTTGTTATGTAACTATGCCAAAATAAATTCAATTTCACATTATAGGGCACCTTTAATTTCAGCAATCCCTCCTGTTTTTCCATCCCCTTCCCTCCAACCACCTGTCATATGGAATCCTTACATAGTTCCATTCTGGCATGGAATGTTCACATTTTACAATACATTGAATCCATGATCAATTAAATATGTCTGAATATCCTGTAAGCTCTACATCTGCCCATCTTCAACAGTCATGTCATCTAGTCAAAACCTACATTTCCCAGCATCCCTCCTGTTCATCACTGCTGTTTCACTGACTTTATTATCCACAGTATCACTGAAGAAAAAGAGTAGATTTCTGATTAATTGAATACCATAGTATAGGCATCTCTTGCCGTTTCTGTATTTCTTTGGCAGTGTTTGCATTTGCAGTAATTGTCTGAAGTGAAAAGCTGACTGCTTGATTTCAAGAATGTCTCTCTGATGGTGGAGAGGCAACCATCTCTGCTGCTGGCCTGATCTTTATATGTTTCTCCAGTGGTCAGGTCAGGTCAGGTCTGCTACTGGTACCATGTAACCCAGTAATATCTGTTTCATGGTTGAGCTTTCCGGCGATCCGGAACCCCCATTGACCTCTATAGGGAATGAGGAGGGTGGGTGTACACCCTGGCAAGAGTAAAAGCAAGACTTGCTTTTAAGGGCAGATGAACTCTTCGTAGTCAATGGCCTTACACCAAAATGGAGCTGGGCTCTCATCAAGGCAATTGTATTGAGCACTGCTTTCTACTTTTGGCATTCCCTGCCCCCGGACATTCTCACAGACGTGCTGGCTGTGCCTTTTCTCTTATTACATGAGCTCTAGGTGAGAGAAGCCCCTGACAAGTGATAGGACCACCCAGGGTAGCTTTTATTATCATAACAAGGGTAGATTATCATAACAAATTATATATATAATCTATTATGAAAATGCCTGACATGGCTCGAAGGATACAGGCAAGTTAAATATCATTGCAAAAATGCAATAATAATGGTCAAATACTGAAACGTGAGTCATATATCATTTTAATGATGTATAGTTTGTCAAGGTAAAAACATTAAATCTTATAGTAACTTTGAACTATTAAAAAAAAAAGCTTTGTGCGCCGAAGCACTGGCAACGGTTAAAAGGTTTAATATACTGGTAATTCTAAGTGTTACGTTCAGTCAAATCTTAACCTTACGTATCATATAAAACCGGCTTAGCTCGTTTGCTATGCTAATATTTACCTGAGTGTCCTTCTTCTGTTGGTGCTGACGTTACGTCTTGCACTGCTGTTTTGAGGCGTGAGATCATCGATATGATTATGACACTGCACCTGCACGAATCCACGAACTAATTGAAGTTCAGGGACTTCTTGGGTGGCTCGCTGTAATTCAAGGTAATCCCTCTGTGCCGCACTGGCGCTTTATACATGTATCTTGGACAGGGCCAGGGCATACAGGCCACTGTGGGAGTAGGATGATTTTTTTTTTCACGGGCATGACGGCCAAAGTGTAGGGCAATGGCGGCCATGGCCGCGGTATAATTTCCACACTGTTCCCAAACCTCATGGAATCTACCGCCCGCTGAAGCTGGGCAGCCCCCGGCCAATTAGGTGCTCCCCTCACCAACGAATTATCAGACGAGGTGGTATGATTCATAGAAACAATCACCTCAAACAACAAAACTATTTTCTACCTGGAACGTCCAAACGCTGATGAGCGGAACTGACAACAACCTTGATCCTGAGAGAACATGCATTAGGAAAACAGCTGTCATTGACACTGAACTTTCCAGGCGCAACGTGCACATTGCTGCCATGCAGGAAACCCAAACCGTGGGTACAGGTACCATCAAGGAATTCCACTTTCTTCTGGTCTTTATGGCACAGGTTTTGGTGTCAGCAATACCATAGTTACAGACGCCAGTTGCTGTTAGTGACAGAATTTCAGTTATAAAGCTCAATACACGACAAATCAAAATAATGTCTGCTTATGCTTCGACGCTGGCTGCTGACCCTAGTGTCAAGGATCACTTTTATCACGACCTTGAGAGTGTTTTGGACCCCTCGTCCGACTCTGAACGTGTTGTGCTCTTAGGAGGCAGGAAGACCAAAAAAGACAAATAACTGATCGGACTTCCTCCATGGAGAAGATAGATGAACATAAGTGTCCAATGCTCACACTGGACACAAGAAGTTCAGCTTTTCCTGGTCTGAAGAGGTAAACGGCAGAGGACAAAAAGCCTGCAGCACAATAGGCCTCGAAATATTGGTTGGCAAATTAGGAACATATCCTTGCTTAGGGTATAAGAATACCTTGACCATCCCCAGTGCAAAATCAAGGCTGTCAAAACTACTGTATCTCTGACTCTTGGGATGAAATGGCTAGAAGGGATGAAATGGCTAGAAGAAAAATGGTCTTGAGTGAAAGAATTTTTTCTTAGACTAACTCTAAGGGCTTGAACGGAGCCCCAGATAGACCTTCCAGTACTATTGCCAGGTCCCAGGCCGAGGTGCAGGCCTTTTCCTCAGAGTGCCATGAAGGAAACGAATAATCAGCGGGTCTTAACCCAACAATGTACCGCCCACCAGGTTGTGGAAAGCCGCATTGGCTGCCACGTAGACCTTTAAGGTGGATGGACATGGACCTTACGCAAAGCGATCCTGCAGAAACTCCAGCACTGTGTGTACTGAACAGTTAACCGGATCCCACTGACGCTGGTGACACCAAGAAGTGAAAACTCTCCATTTCAATGTATACAACTGCCTTGTATCAGGAGCTCTGGAGCTTAGAGTGGTCTCAACAACCTCGATTGAGAGACCACTCTCTGTGAGTTGGGCCCCTCAGAGGCCAAACTTCATATTCTAAATCTCTGGTTGGGGGTGAAATATTGGAGGACCAAGGGAGGACCGACTAGGAGATTAATCAGGTCTAAAACTCAGATTCAACTCGGCCAGCGTGGTGCTACTAGCAGTAGGCTTATTTCGTACTGGTGGACTCGCTCTAGAATTCCTGGGAGCAGAGCAAATGCATACAGACATAGTCTCTGCCACATCTGCACCACAGCATCCCTTTGTTCCATGATCTAGACAGCTCATTGTGTAGATCAGGAAAAAATGGAAGGCCTCATGATGGAGGTGAACAATGACAAGGAGATGACAAGAAGCTCTCGTCTAACTTTCTTTTAGGACGAGTGCCCTTTTCTCAGCTGGCCATTCAATATGCAGCTTGTCAACATCGCGAGTAATCACCTCCATCAGCTCCTCATATGCTGGGGAAAGACGTGGCAAATCCTCTACCCCCGTGATTGTGTCACTACCTACGCTCAGCACATCTACCTCCTCGGAGATAGAGCACTGAAGCATTGGGCTCTCTGCCTGAGTGGAAGAAGCCGCAGCGTGGGCTTCCGACACCAGAGAGAGAGCAGAGGATCTCACAGGAAGAGAAGGAGAAAGATCCCTCCGACCAATCTCCAATCCCTCTTAGAGATCTTTTTGCGATCCCAGGAATGCATTCTTTGTGCTGCCTCAGCAGCAGCGGGTCCTGCACCCTGAGGAGTGTGAGCTTGACCACTTCAGGTTCATTCCACTTCAGATGGAATAAACAAGGTTTGCCTTCGGGAGCGAGGCATTCCAATATAGAGTTCTTCCATTAGGTCTAGCTTTATCTCCCCATACTTTCACGAAATGCACGGATGCACTACTAGTGCCCATGAGGCTTCAGGGCATTCGCATTCTCAATTAATCGACGATTGGTTGATTTTTAAGCTCAGACGGCAGATGGCATTTCGTCAATGAGATGTTGTCCTCGCGCAAATCAGGAAGTTTTGGTTGAAGCTGAATGCGAAGAAAAGTAGACCAATAAGGAGACCACTTTTCTGGGCGTAGTTTGGGATTCGGTCACCCTCATCGCTTCGATTCTTCAGCCTTGAAACAAGTAAAGCTAGGCCAGCTACTCGCTGTAAAGCAGTTTCAAAGCCTGTTGGGTTTGATGGCAGCAGCATCCATCACTATCCCTTGAGGGCTGTTGTACATGAGACCGCTACAGTGGTGGCTCAGGACCAAGGGATTTTCCCTGAGGGGAAATCAACTCCACGCGATCAAAGTCACGCGGCGCTGCTTGTTGTATTATTGCAATGGATGTTTTTATTGTGTTGATGCAGTCACTAACTATAGATTTAATAATTCTTTTAGAGGAATCAGTGGTTTTTTAATTTATTCCATCAGGCAAACGGTTCTAAAACATAGTAAAATATCCCTATTAACACAATTACCACCTCATACCCACATGATACATAATGGATTCAAAAACCACTGATTCATCTAAAAGAATTATTAAATCTATAGTTAGTGACTGCATCAACATTCACTGCATGAATTTATTCCATCAGGCAAACGGTTCTAAAACATAGTAAAATATCCCTATTAACACAATTATCACCTCATGCCCACATGATACATAATGGATTCAAAAACCACTGATTCATCTAAAATAATTATTAAATCTATAGTTAGTGACTGCATCAACACAATAAAAACGTCCATTGCAATAATACAACAAGAAAACAGGTTTACCTTCCATCAAGGAAAAGTACATCACAGGACACCCAGTCCCACACGATACTAGCCAAACGGCTAACTGATGCTGCAAGGACCCCGGCTGCCTTTCCATGTTGCCTGTCCTTTAAATTGGACCATCCTATAGACCTTATGTAGCCCCGCCCCTTTTCAGAGTTTTGCTCGTTGTCTTTTGACTTCTGGTCTGTATTTTCGCAGTGATCTTGCATAGGTATGAATGAACTGCTCGTAAAAAAATTCCCGTTCGACATTTGTTAAGACATCTGCTTTATAATGCTTATGATAAACATTACAATGCTCATGATAACTTTTGTTAACTCTACAATAAGTAAATCCACTTCACCAGCTAACAGCGATGCCATAGAAATATACAGAACCGGAAGTTCAAAGACAATTTTCTAAAGATGACGACGCCCACGTTTCTCTGGTGCATAAGCAATCTGTACTGGGATTGGTAGTTACTTCCCAATCCCCCTCCCATTCTCCTGCTTATCTTGCTACATTTAGAAACATGCATTTTCTGTAAAGCTGCTTTGAAACGATATGTATTGTGAAAAATGCTATACAAATAAATGTGAATTAAATTAAATATATAGGCTAGGGGGCGGGATATACTGAATGCCTCGCGTTCAGCACACGTGAAGCTTGCCGCAAAGCACTGACAACAGAAGCCTATAATGATTATGGATGTGTCGGGAAACAACAGCAAGGATATATTTTAATTGTTTATTATATGAACAAGTTTGTTTATGTTTATTAATGTTTATTAATGAACAAGTGTTTAATAAGTCTGCTGGCAGCAAATATGATTATGGCGATGCAGACTCATCATTCCTGCAGCAGTGAATGCGTGCGCTTAATGTTATATGGATCAGGTAATCAAACTATTCATTTATTGTTTTGTTTAAAAGTAGACATATTTTGACCGACTATAGGGCATTTCTCATGTCTATGAGGCAAATATGCTGTCGGTTCATCTGTGACGCGCTCCAGTTCTTGCAGTCGAAGACGGATGAACTTTGTACTCTCAACAAGTGTTTGTGCGCTTATCAGATTTACCGTGTTACTGGTCTTGGCGGGTCCGTGTACTTTGCTGCCAGCGGATTTTCGTTTTGAAAGGAAAAAACAAAAACGAAAAACGGCCCGTTTCTCAATTACCATTAGTAAATAGGAAAACAAAAAACGGAAAACAACCCATTTTTCGTTTTGATATTAAAAAGGAAAACGAAAAACAATCTCGTTTTCCAGTTGTCCTTGATCTGTTTATAGATGGAAATCGAAAATCAAAATACGACCCCATAAATCCTAATCTTTAATTCTGCATTGGTATTTACGTCACCCGGAAGCGATCGTAAGTAATAAGCGGTTGTCATAGATACACCAATGAGCGGTTGCATGCTGCATAGACTGAAGTCATTTGAACATCAGTGAGAGTGGAATAATCTATGGGAATGATACGGACGTAAAAAATGTTTTTAGATGAATATACTAGCTTTATTTTAGAACACCGAAGAATGGGATGTCTTGTCGGGAGATAGCAGCTGCATTGGGTTCACAGTTTGGAACGATGCGGGGGTTTTCTGAGAGGAGTGTGCAGTAGCCTAGGGCTGTCAATCTTCCTCTATAATACTATTCGAAGTCCATTCCTTATTTTATGTAATATTCGAATAATATTCAAATATTAAATGCTGAAATTGATCCTATTATATTAATATTTACGACATTACACATTCCTATGGATCGTCAATGCCACTATAGCATGTGGTTGTTGTTACACGTTCGGCCCACTAGAGGGACATCTAACATTACTACAATAAACATTAAGGGGCTGTTAACACCTGGCCACTTCATGCGTTTTCTCAGATCGGATAGCTATCTTATAATATCAAAACGATTCCATTTACACCTGGTCACATAAATGTGTTTTTGCAAAACAGATATAAATCCGATCTTCAATTCCCGCGCTATATACAGATTTAATGAAGTGCACGTCACCAAAAGCAACAGATATGATCTGCATTTTATTGATCATCGGCTAATTTCAAAATCACAAAGACAGCAATAAGGGAGAGCAGCAGCAGCCCTGGTAAGATAATTACATTTCTTTACTTTTAATGAAGATGGTAGTGTTATTCGTCTGCGAGTGCGACTTACTTTCACTTTGATTTGCGATAGATTACGGTGCATTGGCTTGATGAATAGGCTCAGATCTGAGGTGATGTGATTGTCATATCGCGTCGGAAGTTCCGGCAGTCTCCCGCATATTGAGCGTCTCCCTGATGGCCGCAAATTAGTTAAAATCTCCTGGGGCCTCATTTATAAAACTTTGCGTAGGATTTGCGTCAGAAGTAGCGTACGGATGAAACATAGGACGTGCGTACGCACAGAAATATTTGGATTTATAAAACCGTGCGCACGCACATCCTACGCATTTTTCCCTTAATAAATCACAATCAATTCTAAATGTAGCGCAGCTTTTGCGGCTTCGTGTCACGCCCATAGTTGCCCATAAATAGTCCGTGAAACGCCCACAAGTTAATATTCATAGATTGCGAAATTATGGCAAACACATAGAGGAAATCAAAAAAACGTAACTTCTCTCAATGTGAAGTAGAAGTTATCGTTGGCGAGGTGGAAAAGAGGAGAAAAATGTTGTTTGGAGGGCACAGTGTGGGCATAACTAATGCCAAAAAGGCACTTGAGTGGCAAAAGGTTGCAGACGCTGTAAATGCTGTAGCCTCACAACCTCGGACTGTGGCCGAAATAAAAAAGAAATGGTCAGACATCAAAGTCGAGGCAAAAAAGCGTCTAGCGCTCCATCGCCAGAGTGTGTCTGCCACGAGTGGGGGAAAGGGGACACCGGAGCTGACCCCTCTTTATGAGAGACTGGCGGCTGTAGTGATATGGTTAAATGTTATATGGTCAATGACCGCCCCCCAGTGGGGAGTTGTGGAAATGGAATAAAAGAGTTGTTGTCACGTTCGTCTGACCTGGTTTTACTTCAGCTTTATATCTCGATAAATAGCCGTCTTAACACAACATGGTGTCAGAAGATTGCACAATAACGGCATAGGAGGACAGAGAGAACCTTTTTGCCATGTGTGATGCGAAGAATTCACGCTAGGAAGGTGAAAAATCGGAAAAGAAAAGATCGTTCGTCACGTGGAGAGGAGAGAGCCGCGTGAGTGAAAATGGATCGGTTTCAGGTAATGCCACCACAAAAGTTTGACTTTTTAAAACCAGAAGAGTGGCCAAAGTGGAGTAAAAGGTTTGAAAGATATAGAGTTGCATCTGGACTTGAGTTACAACCAGAAGAGAACCAAGTGAATGCACTCGTGTATACAATGGGCGATGAGGCAGAGGACATTCTCACATCATTGCGTCTCACTCCAGAACAGCTCAGTGATTACAATACTGTCATGGAGCGACTGAATGAACACTTTGTAGTACGAAGAAATGTGATATTTGAACGTGCAAAGTTTAATATGAGACAGCAAGAGTCTGGAGAGTCTGCAGATAATTTCATCACAGCACTACATTGCCTAGCTGAGCATTGCGGCTATGGAGAATTATATAGTGAAATGATTCGTGACAGATTAGTGGTTGGACTGAGAGATAAAAGATTGTCAGAGCAACTTCAGATGGATCCTGAACTCACTCTTGAGAAGGCTGTCACACGTGTACGCCAAAGTGAGCTGGTAAAGAAACAGCAAGAGGAGTTGAAAGGCAATTTCAAAAGTGACATAGCAACAAATGTTGACATTGTTCATGCACAGCAACGACCTTACAATAAAGGACGAGGTATGATGCAGAGGAAGCCTGCTAGGATGGCAGAGAAACAAACAGTGTCAGAAAAGTCCATTTCATGTAAGTGGTGTGGAAGAACTCCATCTCACAGCAAATTTCAATGCCCAGCAAGACAAGCATTCTGCAACCTTTGTAAGAAAAAGGGTCATTATGCAAAAGTCTGCAGGTCCAGAGGGATAAGTGAAGTAAACATGACTCGTGATGAAAAAGAGAGTGACATTGCATTCTTAGGTACTGTTAGTACAGAGCAGAATGATGCCCCCTGGCTGATCAATCTAAAAGTGAATAATTCTGAGGTGTTATTCAAAGTGGACACGGGAGCAGATGTCACGGTGGTTTCTGAAGAACTGTATAAGGAGGTAAACTTTGGTAAACTGCAGAAAACCTCAAAAATACTGCTGGGACCAGGTCAAGATTCACTGCAAGTCAAGGGTAGGTGCACAGCTAAACTCAGCACGAAAAATAAAACCACTACTCAAGACATATATGTGATATCGGGGTTGAAAATGGCACTACTCGGGCGCCCGGCAATCCATGCTCTGGACATCATCGCAAGAATCGATACAGTGAACTTTGATAGTCTGGAGTCAGTGAAAAGACAGTTTCCAGAATTATTCCAGGGTCTGGGAAAGCTGCAAGGAGACTATGAGATATCTCTAAAGCCTGACGCTAAGCCTTTTTCACTGTCAACACCCCGTCGTATTCCAATACCCCTCATGTCAAAAGTGAAACAGGAATTGGAACGCATGGAGAATCAAGGTGTGATTACCAGAGTAGAACAACCGACTGACTGGTGCGCAGGCATGGTGGTTGTTCCGAAACCAAACGGTGCAGTGCGCATATGTGTAGATCTAACAAAGCTCAACTGTGCAGTAAACAGAGAAAGATACATTCTTCCTTCAGTGGAACATTCTCTTGGTCAACTGGAAGGAGCCACGGTCTTTTCAAAACTCGACGCCAACTCAGGATTTTGGCAGATTCCGTTGTCACAGAATTCAGCCCTCCTCACCACCTTTATTACTCCTTTTGGAAGGTTCTGCTTCAACCGACTTTGTTTTGGTATATCATCAGCTCCAGAACATTTCCAGAAAAGGATGTCGCAAATGCTGGAGGGTCTAGAAGGAGTCTTGTGCCACATGGACGATATATTAGTGTTCGGCACGTCCCAAACAGAACATGATCAACGTCTCTTTGCTGTGCTGCAAAAACTGCAAAAGGAAGGAGTGACTCTCAATGATAAATGTGAATTCTCTAAGAAGAGTGTGAAGTTCCTTGGTCAGATACTGGATGGGTCAGGAGTTCAAGCAGATCCTGATAAGGTGCGTGCAGTCACACAAATGAGCAGGCCGGCAAATGTAAGTGAAGTGCGGAGATTCATGGGCATGATAAATCACCTAGGGAAGTTTTTACCAAACCTAGCTGAGAAAACGCAGCCTTTGAGAGATCTACTGCAGAAAAAGAATATGTGGGCATGGGGAGAACACCAACAGAGAGCTTTTGAGGACATTAAAAGAGACCTTAGCACACCGCCGGGGCTGGCTCTTTACAATCCAAATGCCACTACAGTCGTTTCAGCTGATGCATCATCATACGGGCTAGGAGCTGTATTGCTTCAGAGGCAAGGTGAGCAGCTTAAACCTGTTGCTTACGCGTCAAGAGCACTCACAAACACAGAAAGGAGATACGCGCAAATTGAAAAGGAGGCCTTAGCGGTCACCTGGGCTTGTGAGCGCTTCTCGGACTTTCTTGTAGGTCTTTCCTTTCATGTGGAAACAGACCACAAACCATTGGTACCCCTCTTGAGTTCAAAAAACCTAGACGAACTACCACCACGTATCCGGCGATTGCGAATGAGACTCATGAAATTCACTTACACTATTTCGCATGTTCCAGGGAAAAATATTGCGACTGCTGATGTCCTCTCTAGAGCACCTGGACATCGAGAACATGACGGAGAACATGACGGACAACAAAAGGAAGAGGAGATGAACCTGTACGTGAACTTTATTGTCACAAGCTTACCTGCTACTGAAAAGAGACTTCGTGAAATTCAGCAACATCAGGAAGCTGATCCAGTGTTACAGCTGGTGAAAAAGTATGTCCTTGAGGGCTGGCCATCTAAAAACAGAGTGGAATCCATGGTGCAGCAGTACTTCCAATTTGCTGGGGAATTAACCATAGAAAATGGACTGTTGTTAAAAGGCTGTCGACTGGTAATTCCAAAATCACTACAGAGTGATATCCTAGAGAAATTGCACATTGCACACCAGGGCATTGGAAAGTGTAGAGAACGTGCTAAGCAATCAGTTTGGTGGCCGGGTCTCAGTGCACAGCTTCAGTCAAAGGTGGAGAAATGTGATATTTGTGCAAGTCAAAGGAAGAACTTCAAAGAGACATTGATTCCCACAGAATTCCCTGAGAGGCCTTGGACAAAAGTTGGAGCAGATCTGTTTCAGTGGAAAGAAGATCAATACTTGCTGGTGATTGACTATTTTTCCCGGTTTGTGGAAATAGCCAAACTGTCATCAACAACTGCTGCAGGTGTAGTAACCCATCTCAAAAGTATGTTTGCCCGACACGGAATTCCTACTGAGGTGATTTCAGACAATGGACCACAATTCAGTGCAGAATTTTTCAAGAAATTTGCTGAAGAGTGGGGGTTCTCTCATACGACGTCCAGTCCCAGATATCCTCAAGCCAATGGGGAAGCTGAAAGGGCAGTGAGGACTGTGAAGGATTTTCTTACCAAAGCAGCAGATCCTTATCTGGCTCTTATGGAGTACCGGGCAACACCATTGGCTAATGGATATAGTCCAGCAGAGCTGCTGATGGGCCGAAAGCTTCGCACGACTGTCCCAGTTATTCCTTCAATGTTGAACCCAGGTTGGATGGACATGGATCGTCTAAGAGCAGAGGAAAAGGTAAAGAGGGAGAAACAAGGGAAACAGTATAATAAAAGGCACAGAACTCATGCCTTGCCACAGTTGCATCCAGGTGAGCTAGTGTGGATTAAAGACACTAAAGAGAAAGGGGCTGTGATTAAAAAAGCGGAGACTCCAAGATCATACTTGGTGAAATCACCTAGGGGTATTCTTCGTCGGAATCGTAGTCACCTGGTTTCGTCCCCAGTAGCACTACCATTAGAAACAGCAAGTCATGATACACCTGTTCTGGAAAACAAAGATTCTGGTGTTGGACCAGATGTTGTATGTTCGGATGATGCTTCAGTCCTTCTGAATACTCCAGTGAAAAGGTATCCTTCCAGGGACAGAAGACCCCCAACGTACCTGAAGGACTTTGTGCATAGTTAGCAGGTACTTTTGGGAAAACTGAGTGATTTGCTACGGGGCAGAATAAACCCCCACACTCAGTAGAAGGCTTGGGCAGTCTACCCCACCCTTCTTAGAACAGATTTGTAGTATGGTTGTATACTGTAAAAGTTGTCATTTACATTTCACACACACACATAAAGTTACGTATTTGTGTGATGTTAGCATAAATCTTAGAAAGGGGGATGTAGTGATATGGTTAAATGTTATATGGTCAATGACCGCCCCCCAGTGGGGAGTTGTGGAAATGGAATAAAAGAGTTGTTGTCACGTTCGTCTGACCTGGTTTTACTTCAGCTTTATATCTCGATAAATAGCCGTCTTAACACAACAGCGGCAATTATTGGGGAATCCCTATTAAGTGGAGTGGTGACTGAGGCGGAGGGGGACACTGACGCGCCAGATGCACCGGATGACACAGGTAAGTGAAATAAGTAAAATGAATGCAGTCAAGTCACATGTATGTAGGCTACACAATTACAGTTTATTCATATAGAACAATCTTTATTTCAGTCTCTGGGTGTTGTAGCTGGGGCAGTGCCAGTGGTTCAGAGGCTGCAGCTGAGCAGCCTACGGGGTTGGGGCCAACACAGCAATCGGCGTCAGGGGGTAGAGGCACGTTTTTAAGCTGTGCCACATTGTGTAGCACAGCACATGCCAGTACGATTTGAGACACCTTTTCAGGAGTGTACAATAACCTCCCTCCAGTGCAGTCGAGGCAGCGCCACCTGCCCTTAAACAGGCCGATGGTGCGCTCCACTATAGCGCGAGCTCGGCTGTGGCACATGTTGTAGTGCCTTTCCTCTGCATTATGTGGGTTGAGGAAAGGTGTAAGCAGCCACTGTTTGAGGGGATATCCACTGTCCCCTGCAAGGATAGTGAAAGGGTTAAGACAATGAAGTACAGTAAAATGTGAAATGTCTAGTAATCAAACGTACCTAGAAGCCAGCCATCACGCACAGCACCAGCCTCGAGTCTGCGCCCAACACTGCTGTGTCTTAAAATGAATGAGTCATGGGTTGACCGAGGCCACCGAGCTACTACATTAGTGAGCAACATGTCTGCATCACAAATAATTTGGACATTGATCGAATGGAAATGCTTTCGATTAATGAAAGCATTTTCATTCACATTCGGTGCCCTTATGGCAACATGAGTGCAGTCAATAGCACCGATAACGTTTGGAAAACCGTACATAGCTGCAAATTGAGCTTTCTTGTTTGTCTGTTCACCCACCGTGTATGGAAACTTTATGCACTCATGGGACAAAGCTATTATGCCTTTTAACACGTCTGGCATTATCCGGCTAAGGGCTGAGATATACCTGACCTGTCAGCCAATTCCCTCAGAAAAGTGCCAGTCGCCAGGAATCCTAGTGTTGTTAGGATTTGAAGTGGGACTGGCATGGCATGGTTCCTCCGAGTGCTCCTCTGTAACGCTGGGGCCAAAAGACCGCAGAGGTCCAACAGGACGGCTCGAGGAAGTCGGAACCGGCTCATAAGCCACTCATCCTCATTTGCCAGCAAATCTTCTTGCTGTCATCTTCTACATTTGCCACATCTTTAAGAGCACAAGATCAGCCATTGTGCGTCATTATGCATTGTGATGGGGCATTTTATTTCCATTTAATTGCATCTGACAAGCTACGTTGGTTATAATCTACTTGGAAATGGGAAATAGTTCAGTGCAAATGTAATTTCTTGCAGCTTTCTGAATTGTTGAGACATAGGCTGCGTCACGTTATTTTTTCAAATATAAAACAAACTAAAGGCATGAATACCATGATTCCATAGCTGATGAAGACATTTATACTATGAAAACAACTTTCCCCAGAGGACAAATAATACAACTATTTATCTATCTGTGTTTAAATCTATATCTCCCTAATTATCTATCTATCTGACTGACTATCTAATTGCACATCTGCTCCGCCAGATGGACACATTGGCGAGAATATCAGTTTTGTACATTATTTCGTTCTGTTTACCATCTTATTTATGAGGATAAATTGTATAACATGCCAATATTATTGCCTAACATATTTCACTTTTCTTTTTGGAAATATTAATTTGCATTTCTGTTGCAGATCGATCAAACGGGTGTTCGTGTAGGCTGTTGATTGTAACACTTGCTTTGTAAAGTCTTTG
Source organism: Cyprinella venusta (assembly GCA_038021265.1). NCBI lineage: Eukaryota > Metazoa > Chordata > Actinopteri > Cypriniformes > Leuciscidae > Cyprinella > Cyprinella venusta. Next base: position 19,441,734 of record CM075865.1, on the reverse strand, counting down.
TGTTATTTATAAGAGGAAGTATTGCCATTTATTTTACACAACGGTCTACAGTTTCACACACTTTCACGTTTTTTCCATCTGCCGACGGTGTCGCCATTTCTCATTTCACCCGTTTTTGTGCGTACGCCTGGGTCAGAGCTTGCGTGAAGGCCTGCACATTTTACCGTCAAATTTGTTTTTTATAAATACCAACTATTGCGTAGAGAGCGGCGTACGCAACGTTTATAAATGAGGCCCCTGGAACCTGCGCATAACATACATAGCGCGCGGCGCGTGCATGGCAGAGAGGGAGTGAACGAGACCTTGCGAATGTGCCACGCGAAAGCTAGTCCCGCGCTCCCCTGTTGTTAATAAGAAAGCGATCTAAGGGGCCGTTTACACCTGGTCACTTCGGAAGTATATATATATATATAAATATAAATATATATATATATATATATATAAAAGCAATATTCGAATAGTAACTTTAGCATTCGAATAGTATTGATTTTATTAATATTCGAATTATATTCGAATTTCAGAATTCGTTCCAACAGCCCTAGTGTGCAGTGGTGTGCTGAACAGGGACTTGCCAGGAGGAACTTCTGTCCTGACGAAGTCGCTGAAGGTATTGCTAAGGTAAGTTTTTTTTTTTCTCCATCAATTGCCGTTTACAGCTAGGCCGATGCAATTTTTTAAAATTTAATTAGATCACCAAACGTGATAAATCAGCAGAGGTGAAAAGAGTAAAAAAAATCTACTTAAGTAACATTAACATTACTTAATATAATTAAATTTTTTTTAAAAAATGCATCGGCCTAGCTGTGGAGTAGTTAGCATTCATTGGTATGTTGAACAAAAGCGGTAAACAGCGATTGATGAAAAAAAAAAAACTTACCTCAGCAATACCTTCAGTGACTTCAACTTCAAGTTTTGTAGTTGCTGCTATCTCCCGCCATACAAAAATGCTGTTCTCTCTCATACAAAATTGTTTGTGTAGTGTAAATTGTGATAACTCCAGCCAAATACTGTGTGTCCTCAGCAAATACCTAGGACAGACACAGTGTTTACACTCAGACAGATTCACACATAGCGCTTTCTGAAGGCACAGAAGCTGTTGCGCTGATGTTTTAACACAGTCTCATCCCAAAAAGTCATATAACTGACGTTTTGGGGGCGTCTTTTGACCATACGTCAATATTAGCCTTTTTAGGGCCCCCTTAAACGTCGCTAGATGGCGATCCCGGGCCGTCATATAACTGACGCTTTACCTTTAACGTCAGTTAGGTGACGAGTTGGGTTTAGGGTTAGGTTTAGGTATGGGGTAGAGTTAGGATCCCATAACCTCATCTACCGACGTTTAAGGGGGCCCTAAAAAGGCGAATATTGACGTATGGTCAAAAGACGTCCCAAAACGTCAGTTATATGACGTCTTGGGGTGAGACCGGGTTGGATGTTTTCAGGGTGCTTTATAGTTTCCTGGTTAATGACGTCACCCGCCTAGGATGTTCCGTCTCTCCATTGAACTGATTACATATGTGCTTCAGGACGCACAACGCAGGGGCGTTCCCATAGCGGTTACACGCAGCTTGAAGTTCCTTGATAGGGAACAACACATAATGGGAGCAAATTCCCACAGCATATTCCAACATCTATTGGAAAGTTTTGTGATGTTAAATGAAAGTCAAATGAAATGTTCAACAGGCTTATTTGGGTGTGGTGTTTCATGTCCACTTGCATTTGATTTGACCATGTACTGTATGTGTGTAGTGTCTATTTCTGTGATTTTACTGCTTGCTGACTCAACACTGCCCTCTTGAGGCTGAGAAAGAGAGCAATGGGCTTTGAAGTAGACTCACACTGTCACACTTAGGTTCTTTCTAGGAAAGGCAGGCAAGGGCAATTGTTCTTCAGTTGTGTCAGCTACATGTGCACATCTCTTCTCCTCTGAACCGCCTCTGTTCTGTGTAAGTGCACATTTATATTCCATTATTGTAACAGCATGGAAGTGGTTATCCTTGAGCTTCTTAAAGAGTCTAAGAACATTTGCTTATGGCTTTGCAGACAATATTCATTTACATACTTTGTACTTGAAGTTATTGTTTGGCCTTGTGGAGCGCTTGCCTTTGTTTACTTACTACTTCATGCATATTCCTTATACCTCTCATCCTCTTGCTCTGCTTCTTTCCTTATTTGAAACCCATTTTCCTTTTCTCAGTGGCATTGTGATGCATGTATTCACGCAGATTTGAGATATTATGTCTTGGTTGCCTGTTTGATTTCACTTGACCTTCATTTCCTTTACCTGCCAGTGGTCTTATTGTCTTTTTAATATATATATATATATATATATATATATATATATATATTTATATATATTATTTAGTATTTTGAGCATAAAGAAGCTGCAAGAATTGAGCTTGGTCTCTTAAGGGGTTTGCATGCTTCTCAGATGATCTCTTCCTTTTTAAATTAGTTTGAACACTGTCTGCATGTGGTTGAGCGTTTAAAACAGGCTGTTGAGGAGCCCTTTTGTTTGACCGCTCATTCTGATCTGTAAAGAAAGTGCATGAGAACTAGACAAATTTTAAATAATGCAAAGGTGCATATAATTGCAGATAAATATGATATAAGCATGAATAAGATGCAGAGTCTGATTCTCTGTGCCCACTCAATGCAAGTGAAGTAATGCGTGCCCTTAATGCAGACTCTTTTAGCCTGTGAAAAAGCAGTGCCAGTTCAAAAGTAGTTTCAAAAGCCCATGAGCATTCCTCATGGCGGATAAACGTATAAAATCCTCTTCTGCATTAGCTTGTCACTGGGGCAGTTCCCTGAAAGGGACAACTTTGTGCCTTATCTACCCTGAATAGGTTATAAAATCAATAAAAAATTAAATCCATGTTTTGATTTTCAAAGATTTATTATAAAAACATATTGTTTTTTTCCCAAAATGCAATAAATCCATTAATTTATTATTTTTTTTTTCAAAATGCAATTAATCAAAAAACTTTTATACACATTGAATTTCTTGTGCAATACTATGAATCCATTGCTTTAGGGTTCATACACATTTTAACCAATACTTTTCCATGACTTTTCAATGACTTTTCGGCACATTTCCATGACTATGTATTCCTGAAAAAGTCCGCGAGTGACAGTACTGCCTGGTGCTTGGCGTCTTTCGCATGCTAGTTGGTGCTGATTCTCCCGTTTTAAAGAAATTAATTATCTTAGTTAGTAATAGTAAATGAACATAGTAAATGTTACACTGGGATGCACCGATAGTATCTTTTTCAGAATCGATCCGATACCAAAAATTCTGAGTATCGACCGATACCAACGCAGTTTTTTTTTTATCAAGTAGAATTTCTATAACTCTGTGTGTTGAACTAATAATCACTCTTGTGTGTGTTAATCACAATCTACTTAATACAGACAACTTCATTATAAAGATAAACAACAAATCCAAAAAATATATATTATCATAATCTATCACAAATGCTATTATAAACTAGATTAGTGGATAATACATATTGCTCTTTGTATTGTTGTAAAATACATTCATGAAAAACAAGATACCGTAGCAAAAATCAAAAAGCTTATTATTTTAGATATAGCCAAGGCTACTATAAAACTAACTGAGATATGTTTTAAATGCATAGCACAGGTGTTTAATTAGGCAGCAACATATGATAGATAGGACAGAACAAGAAAGGCTATTAATTAGCTTTCATTGCGTCACTGCATTATATGACAGACTCCAATACAGTGCGGCACAAAACGCTTATGCGCATCACGAGCGCAGAATGATGCGCTTGAAGCCACATAGCGCGCAGCGCGTCGAGTCCTCATTCAGTGAGAAGTTCAAAGCACAAAGGAAATACATATTGATGGACACTGGACAGCATAGGCGTCATTTACGGGGAGGACGGGTGGGACATGTCCCCACCACTTTTTGCCTGGGTCGATTTTGTCCCCACCACTTTTAAAACATCTCGTGGCACAGATGTACCAATTCAAATAAAATATCTACAGTTAACAGTATTCGTTTCATTTGTTTGTTAAATAACAGGCGATCTAGCACTGAAATGTGTTGTCTTCTCTCGGAAAAGCGCTTCAATTCGTTGCGGAGATTCGTTCCAGTGAAATCACAAATCAAAATGCCCACAACGTGTCCCTGTTTCTCATGGGTTCTAATCCACTCTCGTATATTTTTTTTCCCTCATCAAAACATATACAACCACTGACAAACATTATAAACATTATTGATTTTGATGAAGGGGGAAAAAAACTATACGAGTTGGGATTAGAACCTTGAACTTCCCGAGTCCCGACAGGCTAGGCAAAAATTCTACCCCTGGACCATCACTATACATATACAACAAAGTACATACACGTATATACTTTATATACTCACTATACTCGGACATTGTGCTCATTTTTATTTATGTACATCAGGAAGCTACAGGACATTGTCTTTCAAAACATCACCTACTCGAAAGAGAAAAAAAGAATGAATGCGTCATTGTACCCAGCACTTTTGAAAATGCCCTTCCGAATACGTCTCTGTCCCCAGCACATTTCAAACCAAACTGACGCCCATGCTGGACAGTGACGGGTATTATACAGTATCTATCTATGCAATCGTTTATTGACCCTTTTCTTTTAACAGTTTTAAGTGTCAGTTACTGTGTGCGTGAAGTAAGGAATAATTGACGACAGGCCGTTGAATTGGCTTTATGCCTAGTTAAACTACTTCCTGAACTTCAGCCAGCTCTTCGTTTCCTGTCTGCCATTATTGGCCAAATTGATTAATTCAGGTGTCTGATTATTGTTGCCATGACTACTGAGGTCAGGCACACCTGAATTAATCAATTTGGCCAATAATGGCAGACAGGAAACAAGGAGCTGGCTGAAGTTCAGGAAGTAGTGCAGCTGGGCATAAAGCCAATTATTAGAAAAATAATGCACACCCGAGGTGTTAATGCGGTCACGACGCGAAGCGGAGTAAGTGTACGGCATTGGCTTCGCACGTAGCCGACGCCATCGTGAGCATTTATACTTCTGCGTTCAGGTCTTAGTTGCTCTGCAGTACTGCTCCGAAACGCTAGTAGGCGGCGGAGGGTTTTAATGTTCCACTGTGTTTACATTCCCCACGGCTAGGTTACTACAAGCAATAGCGACTGAAAGAGAGTGGATCATGTTGAAGTTGGAGCTTATTGAGGTGGAAAAACAGTTCATTTTAGTGAAATTACTAAAACTGAAAGGCAGAAATGAGAGAAGACGTCGGAGGAGATGGTACGTGTGGAAATGCGTGAAGGTACATCCGGAAATGCGTATGAGGAAATGCGATGCTACCAAGCCGACCAATCACCGATCTTGCGGTCCGCGTCGTCGCGACGTGTAGTTACATTTTTGAAGAGGTGCGCGTCAGGCAACGCGGAAGGGTACGCGGTATGGGACGCGTCTGTGCGTATGCTACGCCGTACCTACTGCGCGCACCATACGCAGAAGTATAAATTGGCCTTTACAATTCGCTGAAATATTCGAAGACCGACTGTTTCCATCGACTGTAGAAGGTCTATCTAAACATCCACTGCAGACACAGACTGAACGCGCGTTTGGGCATGATCAGTCAGAAGTATCAAATTACATCCATAACTGGCCTTACAAATGCAAAGTGCAGTAACTACGCAAACCAAGAAACGGAGAAAAAGGCCTTTAAAGTTTTTATACCAGCCAGTCAGCATGTTATGGGTAGATTATGTGGTAATGCATCTCCGAAACGGGACATAATTTAACCCAGATATCTTTTCACAAGACAGAATACATGTCATAATTGATGTTTTATTAACAAGGTTCGGGAGGATCACGTTCTAATGATCAATCAATCAAGTCAGCCAGCTGTCAGCAATCAGTAATCAACTGGTTCACTCAATCAGCACAAGTAAAGCCTATAAAAACACACAGTCGACTCACCCATATTCCTCGACTGTTCTCAGCATTTGGTGTACTGCTTTGCAAAAAGATGTCCCAAATGCAACTTTCATCGTCCGATGATGAGCTCAACCTCGCTCCGCCGCCATCAGCTGGCCCCAGGACAACTTCTCCACCTGATACCGCTTCCCAGCCCCACGTTTCATCTCGTGGGCGCCGGTCGGTACAAACAACTTCTCGCACACCAAGACGCCGGGGCTTACCCTCACCTCCACCGGCGAGGACTCCAGCTTCCTCCCCAGCGTCCTCCTATCGTTCGGCCGTGCCAACGATTCCGCCTATTGAAAAGTGGACAGTCTTGAGTCTGAGACAAGCGCTGATAAACTCAGATTTTCAGCCCTCGCGCAGGATGACTAAAGTGCAACTTTACAACATGTATGTTACCTTGCAATCATCAAACATCTCTCCTAGATCCACCCCAGGTTCCAAGGCAAAAAATTAAATTTCTCGCGAGGCCCTGAACTCGCCTCGCCCGACTCTGCCACCTTCCCGTGCAAGGTCCGGTTTGCCGCGCGCTTCGGCCCGGAGCGCCAGGATTTCTGCGAGCCTGGGTCGCGCTCCAGATTCCACTGCCACGAGACATCACTCGTCTCCCGCTTCACCTCAGCTTTTCAGCACGGCGCTTCCCGCCGCAGCGCCACTCACAGCTGGGCCCGCCGGCTCACATTCCGCTTCCCAGTCTTTTCCTCCTGCTGTTTCTAACCCTTTTCCTCTGCAGTGGCCTCCGGCTCCCGTAGCAAACGCTAGCGTGAGGTTGCCTCCGCTAGCGGCGGAGGCTCAAACTTTCCACCAGTTTCCTGCGACTACTGCTAACCCCTCCCCTTTTCAGTGGCCTGCAGCCAGGGGCGTAGCTACATGGTGGCCAGGGGGGGCCACGGCCACCATTGGTCAAGGCTCGGCCCCCCTGCCGGCCCCCCCTCCCAACCTCACGGGCAAATAAATTTAATAATAATAAAAATTAAAAATAAAAACTCCAGTAGCGGTCTAAAAAGGAAGCTGAATGTAGGCCTATGCATTTTTTAATCAAGTCATTGATTTGTCACTTACGCTACAAGCCCCATATTAGCAACATGTTGAGTCACGCCCCCATCAACAGTGCGAGACATAACCATTCTGCATTCTGACAGCGCCTAATGAAGACTAGCAGCTAATCACTGATTATACCTCTGTAACTAACAGGTGAGTAAGTTGGTGATACTTGAAAGCATAACATTAATTGAAATGATAAGATCATATTAGTTATCTTCTGACTCAGTTTAATGCGTAAGAATGTGTCGTCAACATAGAGTAAGTTTAGTTAAGCAGCGCCGCTGCTGTTATTTTTGCAAACTTGTGTAATTATCTGGCTGGCTAGCGCTAGATAGTTAGCTTAAGTCAATTCCAATGTGTCACTTAGGGTACAAGCACTAACTGAAGCGTTCCGTTCACGACGACACGTAAAATCCGACTAATCTGGTCTATTTTTTTTTTCCTTCAAACGCACGCGCTGGCGCTGCAATCACGTCTAGTGTAGCCAAGCTAATATATATTACATTATTCTGCAACATTTGTAGTTGTTATTAAATTATTAAAGTGTTGTAGTAACTTAATATCACATTTTAATCATGCAGATTTTTGGAGGATAAAAAGTGAAATGGCACTCTTCATCTGATATTGATTAATTACATTTTTTAAACACTATATCTTGAATTTTGTGATCATTCACATGCATTACATTTTAGGGGTTCCAAATACGTAGCACTTTAGAACCTTTTAAGGTTCTATTTTGAACCTTTTATTCTAAGAGTGTAATTGTTACAGCAGACACAAAGCGAACAGAACATTTCAGGGTAACACTTTAGAATACGGTTCCTTCGTTAATGAATAACTAAACAAGAACCAATGAGTAACACAATATTAACAATCTAGTAACTATTATTAACTAACAAGAAACTCTGATTAACAAACTAGTAAGTAATAGCGGACAGATGAAAGTGGTAGTTCACTATTAACTATCAATAACTTCTATTTTTAATACTTTTTCTAGAGAACTACTGAAAAAGTTTATTAATAATCTAGTAACTACTAAAAGAAACTCTTATTAACGAATTAGTAAGTAATAGCTCACAGATGAAAGTGTTACTGGATACTTCTGTGGGAATTACTAATTATTTGGATCTCTATTATAAAGTGAAGATCATTGGAACTAACTAGTAAAGACTCAAGTGTTACTACATGATCTAGTCATGATTTGTGCAACCGTTGTAACCTGTTGTATTATCACAAATAAATTGGATGTTGCACTTAAAATGCAATGGTTTACCTAAATAAATTATCACCTAATATGACAATTCATATTGTGTCTCTGTCATTTGCACTAAAAACATCCCTGTCTCATGTTAAGGTCCCTAACCCCTCACATAATGATGACACATTTCACTCGCACATTTATCAATTAGACATTATTAGTGTCATAAGGGAGTTCAATCCATTGTTTATGGCCTGACGAGCCACCCGTGAGTTTTAGTAATAGTAGTTTTTGACAATCAAGTGCCACCCCAAATAAAAGACTGGCACAAGCTGGCCCCCCCAGAAATAATGTCCTGGCTACGCCCCTGCCTGCAGCCCAAGCAAGTGCAAGACCACCTCCGCTTGCAACACAGGCTCAGGCATCTCATCCATTTTTTCCTTTTCCCTCTGGTGCGTTTTTCAATCTTCCTTCTCAAGCCCCACAGGCCGACCTAAGCGTGAGGCTGCCTCCGCCGATAGTCGCAGCCCAGGCTTCTCTCCCTTACAGCTCTCTTCTAAATGCCAAATCACAATACTCTCTTTTCACAGCTACCCCGATGCCAGTTCCACCAAACGCCGTCGCTCTGGAGCCTCCCCCGGTGACTCAAAACATCCGAGCACAGATTCTGGCAGGTGCGGATGTAGATCTCTCACATTTACTTTCTCTTCTTCCCGTATCTGATTCCAACCGTCAGTTAGACTGCGGGGATATTTCAGTCACTTTAAAAAATCAAAATACACATTCGTCACGTTTACTTTCTTTTTCAGAGTTTTCAATTGCTTTCAGCCACTACACAGACATCATTTGCACAGCCTTCCCCCATAGGCGACGCGAACTGAACGACTATTTAGCACTGATAGCCGAGCTCGCGTTGTCCTACGGGGGAGGGCACTTTTACACTTACCACAAACTCTTTTCAGCAAAATGCGCCGTTAGGGTTTCTCAGTGGAACCAATGCCCTTACTGGGGAGCACTAGACACTGACTTACACAGTAGAGTCTTCCTCGGCTGTAGGAATATTTCCTGCGCGGTCTGTAGGTCAGTGTCGCATCCCACGTCATCGTGTCCCCAAGTTAACCCCTTCATTTCCCCACGCCCTGAAACAGCACCAGTCAAATCCACCAGCTACACACCAAGACCGGCGACTGGCAACCGTCACGAGGCTAAATTCAGCTCCAGAGCACTTACAGACAACAAACAGCCTTGCAACAATTTTAACATTGGCAAATGCTCCAGGCAGCGTTGCCGGTACTTGCACATATGCAGCTTTTGCGGCGGTGCTCATGCCCGTCCTGTATGCCCTGTGTATAAAGATGTCAATAAAAAATCTAGAAATTATTTATCGACTCCTGTGAATATTTCTCGCCTTTCCATCGAACTAGCTCACCACCCGGACTCTGAATTCACCGAATATCTGCTGTCTGGCCTACAACACGGCTTTAAACCTGGAGTGGTTTGTCCGCTCTCCCAAAACATCATCTGCGATAATCTCCAATCGGCTCTCGCCGAGCCCGACGTGGTAGACAACCTCATTAAAAAAGAAGTTGAGTCAGGCTTCATGATTGGCCCTTTTGACGAGCCTCCTTTCAAAAATTTTCGCATTAGCCCCATTGGAGTGGCTACGAGAAAGTTTTCAGGTAAGAAACGTCTCATAGTCGATCTGTCAGCTCCACATAAGTCTATGTTCCCAAGCATTAACAGCCTGATCCCACTCGACGATTTTTCTCTCAAATACCACGACGTAGATCACGCAGTCGACCTGATTAAAATCGTGGGTAGGGGTGCCTGGCTCACTAAAATTGACATCACTTCGGCTTTTAAAGTGATGCCCATCCACCCGGATTCATGGCACTTATTCGGCGTGCACTGGCATGAGAAATTCTATTTCGCCGTACGCTTAACTTTTGGATGCAAAAGCAGCCCCAAAATTTTCGACATGTTATCTGAAGCCGTTTGCTGGATCCTGTCAAACAATTACGCAATTCCTCACCTCATTCACCTGCTGGACGATTTTCTAATAATTTCGCCTCCCGGCGCCATTCCAGCAGCCCAGATCCTCACAGTTCAAAAAGTCTTTTCTGAGCTCGGAATCCCCATCGCCCAGGAAAAAACCATGGGTCCCGCCACATCCATCGAGTTCCTTGGCATTAATCTAGATTCAGTTCGATTCCAGGCCTCCCTGCCCAAGGAGAAAATTGATAGGATAATCCTCATCTCATCTACCCTCGCGGACAGTCCAGAGTGTTCCAAACGCGAACTCCTATCCATGCTCGGCCACTTAAACTTCGCCATGCGCATTATTCCACAAGGCCGCCCTTTCATTTCTCATCTCCTCTCCCTCGCGTCTTCAGTCCACGCACTAGAGGATCTAATTTCCATAACTCCGGCATGCCGCGATGAACTCGGGCTATGGATAACTTTCCTTAAACAGTGGAACGGCCTATCCTTTTTCTATAAGGACCTAATTTCCTCCCCCCTCGACATCCAGCTGTTCACAGATGCAGCCCCCTCTGTTGGCTTTGGAGGGTTCTACCAAGGTCGCTGGTTCGCGTCTATGTGGCCCCCCCAAATACAGGACACGCTTCAGTCCTCTGAATTATTCGAACTCTACCCTCTCGTAGTAGCAGCCTTCCTGTGGGGGAAAGAATGGACTGCTAGCAGCATTGTAGTGCATTGTGACAACGAAGCTACAGTCCAGTGCATTAATAAAGGCCGTTCCCATGCACCCGCACTAATGCCACTTTTAAGACGTCTAATCTGGATTTCCGCATGTGACCAATTTATCTTAATTGCCAAACACATCTCCGGGTCAAAAAACCAAATTGCTGACTCTCTGTCTCGCTTTATGTTTCAGAAATTCAGGATGCTGGCTCCAGAGGCGGACGAGCTCCCAACTCCAGTACCTCATTATTCGGAATTAATATTCCCATAACCCACCCGCAAAAATCCCTCCTCAACATATCGCTCGATACCATTCTCCAAGCTGTTTCCCCCAGAACTCTCCAATCCTATGTGACCGCATGGAGATGTTTTAAAGCCTTCCACCTTTCTTATAACACGCCTTTCCCTGATTTTTCCCTCCTTACAATAACTTCCTTTATCTCTTACCTTTACAGCGTTAAGAGCCTCCAAGTCGGGTCCATCAAAAGTTACTTAAGCGGCATCCAATTTTTTCACAAATTGATCTACGGCGCCCCCTCTCCGGAAATAAATAATTCACAAACCTCCCTCTTGATTAAAGGCATCCAGCGATCCCAGCCCACCCGCCCGGATATCAGACAACCCATAACATTAGATATTCTCACTAAATGCATTCAGACCCTCCGCACAGGCTACCAATCCCTTAATACCTCCCGCACACTCGACGCCATGTTCATTCTAGCCTTTTTTGGTTTCCTAAGATGCTCTGAACTGGCTATCACTTCCAGATTCGACCCAAAAATCCACCCAAACATCTCAGATCTCTCAGTGCTTGACAGCGAAACAATCTCGTTTCTGATTAAACAAAGCAAAACAGACCAAACCAAAAAAGGCCACTTCATATATATTTTCAACCTCTCGTCACCAATTCAACCGTTCCAAACTATACTAGCCTACCTCCAACTGAGAAACTCTCATGCGAAATCCCCTCTCGAACCCTTGTTCATCGACGATTCTAACAAACCCGTGACACGCTTTTGGTTTCAAAAACACCTAAAATCTGTTCTCCAACTTTCAGGCATCCCAGCAGAGAATTTCTCCAGTCATTCCTTCCGCATTGGAGCAGCAACCTCAGCAGCCCAAAAAGGCCTCTCTCAGCAACAGATCCAAGCGCTTGGAAGATGGTCCTCAGACGCGTTCCAAACCTATATCAGAACTAATCGTTTCCATATCAAAAAAGCCCACCAAATCCTCATTGGTAAAAAAAAAAAAAAGCGAGCGCTTTCCTGGTCGAATATTTATGTCTATTATTTCTCCGTCCAGCGAGTATTGATCTCCCAGCGGACCCAGCGAGAGCCTTCCCGATCAAATATTTATATCTATTCTTTCTCCATCCAGCGAGTATTGATCTCCCAGCGGACCCAGCGAGAGCCTTCCCGATCAAATATTTATATCTATTCTTTCTCCGTCCAGCGAGTATTGATCTCCCAGCGGACCCAGAGACAGCCTTACCGGTCGAGTATGTATATCTTCTCTTTCTCCGTCCAGCGAGTATTGATCTCCCAGCGGACCCAGAGTCAGCCTTCCCAGCCGAGTAATTATATCTCCTTTTTCTCCGTCCAGCGAGTATTGATCTCCTAGCGGACACAGCGAGAGCTTTCCTGGTCGAATATTTATGTCTATTATTTCTCTGTCCAGCGAGTATTGATCTCCCAGCGGACCCAGCGAGAGCCTTCCCGATCAAATATTTATATCTATTCTTTCTCCATCCAGCGAGTATGGATCTCCCAGCGGACCCAGCGAGAGCCTTCCCAGTCAAGCCTTTGTCTTCTCTCCGTCCAGCGAGTAATGATCTCCCAGCGGACCCAGAGACAGCCTTACCGGTCGAGTATGTATATCTCCTCTTTCTCCGTCCAGCGAGTATTGATCTCCCAGCGGACTCAGCGAGAGCTCCCTAGGTCGAGCATCTTCATCTCCTCCTCCATCCAGCGAGTATTGATCTCCCAGTGGACATAGCCAAACCCTCCCAGGACTGGTGAGGATTACCGATGCTGGGACCCTTGCCACAAGAACCCTCCCGTTCGGACACCGCAAGCTCTCCCAGCCAAAACTACCAGGCTGTCCTTGAAATGCCAGCCTGCCAATCTCTGCGCTCTTTTCGGGGGGTCTTTAAGCAGGCGGCTGTCCTTTACACACTTTGCTTTTTGGGGAGTACTCTGGGTTCGGGCACAATTTCCGAGCTCGGAGCCCTCCCCTCGGACAGCACGCCAAATACGCATAACCATTTTTATTCTCTGATCATTAGTGAGTGTGAACTTGTGAATTGATGTTTTATTAACAAGGTTCGGGAGGATCACGTTCTAATGATCAATCAATCAAGTCAGCCAGCTGTCAGCAATCAGTAATCAACTGGTTCACTCAATCAGCACAAGTAAAGCCTATAAAAACACACAGTCGACTCACCCATATTCCTCGACTGTTCTCAGCATCCCTCCACCACCCCATCTCCTCACACTTACCTAATTAACTTCCTAAACAGAGATACGGGGGGAGTACTCTGGGTTCGGGCCCAATTTCCGAGCTCGGAGCCCTCCCCCCGGACAGCACGCCAAATACGCATAACCATTTTTATTCTCTGATCATTAGTGAGTGTGAACTCGTGAAAGCCCATTACAAGTCTTAACTCATTTTTGACCAAATGTGTAGTTGTGATCTAACAGTGTCCGACACCCGGTAGAAAGTAACATGATTAAGTCCAGCAAGATAAAGTTTCTTTTTTCGAAACCATACCTTTTTCTACAGATCAATTATAATAGTATTTACACTGAATCATCTTGAAGATAGTTTCATCATCATTGACTGTAATGTATCCGAACCATGATCCGAACGCGATGACTGACAGCTGCAGAGGAGGGAAAAGTTACGTGATCTTGAATTTAATGACTTAAATATTAATTTCTAATCAAACATAATGGCGTCAGAACACTTATAACAGAGTGCACGAAAACCTTATGGTACTTTAGAATGTTTTTATGCCTTATGTGGGGTTTAACAATAACACAGAATAGTAGCCTACGCACATAGGATTTAAATCAGCCTCGGCTGACCGATAAGTTACCTGATACAGCAAAAATGGCAGTATTGGAGCCGTCAGCACAGAATTCGCCTCAGGCAACAAGTAGGCTAGGCTAAGTTAAGTGAATCGGAAGTGAACTGAACGTTATGCCGCCCGAATTTCAGGACGTTAAGACAACGCAAAATATTTTTTATTAAACAGTTTTTGTATTAATCACATATTATGCATATTATACATTTTTAACATATTATGAGTTAAAAATGAATCAAAAAATAAAAATTCAAGGACTTTTCCAAAACTTTCTGGGTCTTTTTATTTTTCCAAAAACCTTTCCAGGCCTGGAATTTGCATTTTTCAAATTCCATAACTTTTCCAGTTTTTTTCAAAACGTACGAACCCTTCTGTTACACTCTAAGGGTAGCACTACATGTCATGAATTATCATGAATTCATGGATAAATGAATCATGCATGAATTATGCATTCATTCTACATTAATATCATCAGGAACTAACAAACGTTTTTTGTTTTTTGTTTTTTTTAACAGTTCAACGTTTTTCATTCATGACTTCATGGATGAACAACACCTTAATTAAAACATTAACTAAGATGAGCACATCATGAATTATGATTTAAGCATGATCTAACGTTACTTCTGCATTTCGCTGTTGTCAACCTTGGGATGTCGCCGCTGCATTTTTGACGGCGATCAGCTGTAAAATGCCAATGGCTTGGTCCTGCTCGGTTTTCGTTGACTTTGAATAAAACAACTGAAAGTTTTTCCAAAGATCCCTGGGGTCAGTGTGTCAGCGTGACAGAAGTTTGATGCTGTCGTGTGAGAACAAGCAACGGCATTTCCTCCTCCCGAGTGCCTCATCTTCTGAATCTCCTCACGTACTAAATGATTCGATTCCGATGTCACGTTTACCCATGCAGGATGCCTTACCCTCCGCAGGTTTACCAATGCTGTCAAGATTATTCATTTTTTTGTTTGTTTGTTGATCGAGAGGAAGCCGGGTGTAGTTAAAGCGCTGCCGTTACTGCAGTACATTGTGTGGAATGGTGCGTTGTGATTGGTTAAGCGGATATGTCGCATTTTGCAGAAAAGGGAGACTGGCGTTTGTCGCGGTTTGGAAAGAAAGGCAAGTGGTGCTCGATGCAGAGCCAAATGGGAGGAGCTAGAGCTCCAGCTCCTCCCCCTCAATGGAGCTCCAGCTCCTCCCCCTCGCTGGAGCTCCAGCTTCATCTCACGCGCAGGTTACGAGCACTCGGCATGATTTCAAAAAGCAACATATTTCAGCGTCAGCTCGATTTTTATTTAACACAAATGAACAAAATAAATACTATGTTAGTTAGCAAGAGTTCGCTCTGCATCGAGCACCATCTCATTTTATGTGGCGTGAGAGTCACACACCACGCGAAATCCGATCTATCAATCGCTCAATTCTGTAAATGTGATGGAGAGACGGCATTAACGTTAACAGTCTGGTCAGTTGAAATGAAACTGGAGATATGGTTACTGAGTGGAATAATTCATAATATGAACGTTACTGTTAATATGATTCATTTCAATATACATTTACATGTAGACAGTCCAATTACGTATGTATTTTTGTGTTCTGATGAATGGTTTGAAATGATGTGAAGGTACATTACCATACTAATGAATCTTGTCAATGTTAGATCGTATTTAGGAGTTATTTCACTCAGTAACCATCTTTCCAGGCACACACACGCGTGTGTATGCATAGGCCTACTCTACCACAGACTACCAGTCAAAAAGTTTTGGATCAGTATTTGATTTTTTATGTTTTTAAAAGAAGTCATCTCTTCTGCTAACCAAGGCTGCATTTATTTGATTAAAAAAGTTAAATATTATGACAATTAAAATAACTATTTTCTATTTTAATATATTTTAAAGTGTCATTTATTCTTTGATCACAGGAATAAATGTACACTTTACACTATCTATCTATCTATCTATCTATCTATCTATCTATCTATCTATCTATCTATCTATCTATCTATCTATCTATCTATCTATCTATCTATCTATCTATCTATCCACACACACAGGTGTATAGACACACACATACACACACATAGAAACAGTTGTTTTAAATTTTAATATTTCATAATATTACAGGTTTTTTTCTTGAATTTTTAATCAAATAAATGCAACTTTGGTGAACAGAAGAGAATTCATTTAAAAACTAAAAATCTTACTGATTTGACTTTTGACTGGTAGTGTATACACATTGTTCTTGAAACTTTTGTGTCAATAAAGCCCTTTGAATTGAATATATATTTTTGTGTGTTTTGAATTTCTACCCTTAAGGTAGAATACATTTACTGTATATATTTTTCTCATTGCTTCTATGGTCATAATTACTAGCACATCCTTAAGTTATGTTATGTTAAAATACATTCACATGAACCTGCACAACAAGTAAATATCAATTAAAGCTGCTCAGTTTAAGTCAAAAAAGAAGTTTGGTCAACAATAAAAAATATACAAGGCAACCACTTGCATTCAACAAAACATTTATTTATATATTATATCTAGGGAGATGTTACGAGGCGGTAGACGAGATAAGATCCAAGTGCAGCTTTATTGAGAATCGTCAAACAGGCAAGGGTCAGGCAACAGCAAAACAGGGTTTTCAGAGAATCAGCACAGAGAGTAGTCAGGTCACAGGCAAGAGTTCAGGGCAGGCAGCAAACAGGCAGGAGTCAAGAAACAATCCGGGTTCAGAATACAGATAAGGCAGGCACGGGAGAAACGCTCAGAAATTACAGCCGGGGCAATGTAATACTTCGCAATGAACCAGTGTATGGGTGTGGCTTAAATAGGAAGTCTGATGAGGTTCAGGTGTGTGCGTAATCAGTCCAGGGAGGTGTATGATGGGAAATGGAGTTCTTGAAAGAAGTGAACAGTTCTGATGTGGAGTGCCCTCTGGTGGTTTTCTCGGGCACTCCACCTGGTGATCGTCACATAGCCCCACCCCAAAGAGTGGCTTCCAGACGCTCAAAATAATAAAAACAAAACTGTCCAGGTGGGCGGTGGAGCGGAGGCGGATCTGGGGGTGGGATGGAGGGCCAGGTCCGCGGAACAGAAGAGGAGTAGGTGACCAGAGCGAAGCAGGCTGTGCAGACGACCTGGGTGGAGTAGGCTGAGCAGGCGAAGGCCAGGGTGGAGTTGGACGAAGCGGAGACCAGGGCGGAGCTGTCGGACCCTCGGGCGTCCAAGGCGGAGCAGATTGTGGGCATGGCCAGGACAGAGCAGGCTGTGGACGTGACCAGGGCGGAGCTGTGGGACCCACAAGCGTCCACGGCGGTAAAGACCTCTCAGGCGACCACGGCGGTGAAGAGCTCTCAGGCGGCCACGGCGGTGAAGAGCTCTCAGATGGCCACAGCGGTGAAGACCTCTCAGGCGACCACGGCGGTGAAGAGCTCTCAGGCGGCCACGGCGGTGAAGAGCTCTCAGATGGCCACAGCGGTGAAGACCTCTCAGGCGGCCACGGCGGTGAAGAGCTCTCAGATGGCCACGGCAGTGAAGACCTCTCAGGTGGCCACGGTGGTGAAGACCTTTCAGGAGACCACAGCAGTGAAGACCTCTCAGGAGACCATGGTGATGAAGACCTCTCAGAAGACCTTTCAGGAGACCACGGCAGTGAAGACCTCTCAGAAGACCTTTCAGGAGACCACGGCAGTGAAGACCTCTCAGGAGACCACGGTGATGAAGACTTCTCAGAAGACCACAGTGGTGACGACCCCTCAACTGGCCACGGCGGTGTAGACCCCTCAGACGGCCACGGCGGTGAAGTCCCCTTGGGTGGCCATGGCGGTGAAGACCCTTTAGGAGACCACGGCGGTGGAGGATGAGACGAAGGGCATGTCTGCAACGCCTTCATGGCCCTCACAGAGTGCCTACTGCCCTCCCCCCAAAAATACTTGGGAAAATCCCCAGGGATCTGAAGGGCACAGCTTGAACAGAGCTTGAAGGGCACTGGTAAGGCGAGGCGCAGAGGCGGGGCCGGCAGAGCGAGGCGCAGAGGCGGGGCCGGCAGGGCTAGGCGCTGAGGCGGGGCCGGTAGAGCGAGGCGCAGAGGCGGGGCTGGCAGGGCGAGGCGCTGAGGCGAGGCCGGTAGAGCGAGGCGCAGAGGCGGGGCCGGCAGGGCTAGGCGCTGAGGCGGGGCCGGCAGGACGAGGAGTCCTGGTACGCTCACCGGAGCCTGGCGAGCCGAACGATTCCTCCTTCTCCTTCTGCGGCGGCATATCACAGGGTTAGACACACTCACTGGGCTAGACGATTCACTCATTGGACTTGATGATTCACTCACAGGATTCAATGGTTCATTCACTGGACTCCGTGGTTCACTCAGACTCAATGATTCACTTACTTGACTCAATGGTTCACTCACTGGACTCAGTGACTCACTCACAGGGCTGACGTGAATCGTGTGCTCGGCTGAACTGACGTGAACCTTGGGCTCGTTAAAGTTCATGTGGAGCGCGGGCTCGGCAGGGCTGACGGTGAGCGCAGGCTCGGCAGGGCTGACGGTGAGCGCAGGCTCGGCAGGGCTGACGGTGAGCGCAGGCTCGGCAGGGCTGACGGTGAGCGCGGGCTCGGCATGAAGCTCAGGCATGTTGTGGTGAAGCTCTGGCTGGACGGTCTCTAGCTGAACGGTCTCTGGCTGAACGGTCTCTGGCTGAACGGTCTCTGGCAACACCCCCTCGGTCTTATCCTCAAAGCCCACAGTAAATGATGAACCACTAATCCTCAGGGCGAATTCAATATATTGACATAAAGTCCATTGAGGGGTATTGTCAGGCATGAGATAATTTACTAAGTCCTTAAGTCCATATCGGAAGGCATCTTTTAGTACTGAATCTTCCACGTCTACACCATGGCATAGCTCACAAAACTCCTCAACATATTCTTCTATAGAACCATTACCTTGGCTGAGATGGAAGAGACTGATAAGTGGGTCCATGATGGATCTCGGTTCTCTCTCGACTGCTGGATCTGAAGTGGCGAAGTATTCTGTTACGAGGCGGTAGACGAGATAAGATCCAAGTGCAGCTTTATTGAGAATCGTCAAACAGGCAAGGGTCAGGCAACAGCAAAACAGGGTTTTCAGAGAATCAGCACAGAGAGTAGTCAGGTCACAGGCAAGAGTTCAGGGCAGGCAGCAAACAGGCAGGAGTCAAGAAACAATCCGGGTTCAGAATACAGATAAGGCAGGCACGGGAGAAACGCTCAGAAATTACAGCCGGGGCAATGTAATACTTCGCAATGAACCAGTGTATGGGTGTGGCTTAAATAGGAAGTCTGATGAGGTTCAGGTGTGTGCGTAATCAGTCCAGGGAGGTGTATGATGGGAAATGGAGTTCTTGAAAGAAGTGAACAGTTCTGATGTGGAGTGCCCTCTGGTGGTTTTCTCGGGCACTCCACCTGGTGATCGTCACAGGAGAGGGTTGGTAAGTGTTCCTTGAATCTTCTGTCTTTAAAGAAACTCGTTCGACTTCCTATAGGCAGAGAATGATGGCAGAAAGCAGGCCAGAAAAGTAATACAAGTGTTCACAATAGCCATTACATTCTGCCACCAAAGCTGTAGGATGATCTGGAGACCTGTTGGTGAATTGAGAATCAGTCAAACGCTTAGCCAGACATTGATAACAAAATCATTCAAACTCCACGCTATAAGTAATAATATACTTAATTGGATTTTTGTGTGAGAGCATTCACCTGTCAGAAGCAGAGCATGTCATTCAGAGGAGACCTAATCTTGAAAAAAGCCTGTTTCTTAGCCAGAACTGGTAGGGGTAAAGAAAGGAAACAGTGTTAAGTTAATACATTAATGGACAGATTAAATGCACATTTAAAGCCTATGTTTCCTAAAAATGTTCATGAGGTTGAGATTACAGAAGTGAGAGTAGCCTACACACCTAGTAGACCTTGTCAATACTACTTGGGCATTTGTAATGATCTCTGTTATTTTGACTATTATTGTACATAATTTGAAATTAAATGAGAACAAAAATATCTATTTACAAACCACAATTGTTATTCTTACACGACATTATGGAAGAAGCTGAATGATTATTTTGCAAATTAGGGAAAAGATCATTTAATTTTTGTATTGCATTATGATAACATTGCTGTATAAAGCACAGCCATACATTCTGCTTTTCTATGAAGTTCAGGATTTTCTATACTGTCATAGAGGTGTAACTCCATTTACACGTTTTAGCATTGATGTCTTATTTGTGGGGGTGCTTTGTATATTATTTATACATTATTACATACAATATTTGCAATTATTTTGTTGCATATGTACTTATTTCTAATATTCTGACCACCTCATGTATGTAAATAGGGTTGACAAAAAACTCTGAATACAATGTAGTGCAACATCACATTTAACTATGACCTCACTGAATTTACACATTTCTGACTGGTAACGTTAGCTAACGTTATAGTGAAGTGTTGGTAAACATTAACTAAAGTTGGCTACACAAATTACAATTATAATAATGTATTTTCATCAACTTACCAGCGAGTGTAGGCCTACTTCGGAAACACTGACAATCAATGGGGTTCAGTGCTGTAACTATCTATCGGCTGCTCCCTCCACGACACCATAGGCGTTGCTTTGCAGGGAGACGTAACAGGTTGTCAACATCATATATATCTATATAAAGGCCTTTATATAGATAAAGTTGTCCTTTCAAACTTGTCCTTTCATCACGGGTGAAACTCGCACAAACAGGCTTGATAGCGCGTCATGTTTTGTCCACTAAGTTAGATCCAGCGATGGTGAGCTAGAACTCTAGCTCAAACGGCTCTGGCTCATCCCATTGGAAGCTGCAGCGAAGCCCCGCCCACTAAATTTAGCGAGGTGGAGCTGTAGCTCCAGCGAGGGGAGGAGCTCTAGCTCTAGCTCCTCCCATATGGCTCTGCATCGAGGACCATCTCAAGAAAGGGAGAAAACATTACATAATAACACGGCGGATATCGCATTTTACGTCAAATTAACCAATGTTTTGTATCTGGTCGGTATTGAAAAGTCAGATTTTTTTTAACTCATTTTTTTTTAAAAATGGCGTTTATCGCGTTTTGAAACCAAACTCTTCACACACACGCACACACACACACACACACACACACACACACACATATATATATATATATATATATGCTTCCAGCTTATCCAATGTTATCAAAGAAACCCAGCCACAGCTACTTCGGCAGTAGACCAAACTGAAAGCAGCTATTTTTGCCTGGTAGAGCACAGCTGTTTATGCTCTTCAACTCAGAAGTCCCACAGACTGTTTCCTTTAGATCCCTAGCGTACCATCTCCCAAGACTTTTCACTGGCTTCTCAAGAAACTGTTGGTATTGCCTCACCATTAATGAAGAATGTTTTATCTACTACCTTTGCTTTATCTATCGAGATGTTTCGTGATTTAGAGGGCTTAATTGCATTCGTGCCCATTCAATTAACTTAACCCAATTCAATTAACTTACAACCGATTAGTGTCATGCTACTGTTGTAGTCATGGTTGTCAAGTCATCCATGTATGCTCTGATTGGTGGTGGTCGCATCCCAGAAGCCAAGCGCTCTCCTCCTACTACCAATCTTGATGCCCATAATGATTACTTCCATTGCCATGGTAAAAGCCAATGGAGAAATGGTGCCTCCTGCCATTATTCCAACCTCTAAGCATTACCATGAAGTGCAGAATTCTGGAGTTGAGAAACTAAATCGCAAATCTCCAAAATAGGCTTTCACTAAATTGTTATTGACATTGATACTCTGAGAAAATCAAATGCTGTCCAAAGAAGCTCATTAGCCAATCCAGGAATGTCACATGGAGCTCCTTCCTCTCTTTTTTAGCTGATTGAATTTGATGCCAGATAACATTGATGTGTTCTAAGCATCCTGAGAAACCTGGAATGCCCGCATTTTGAACTGAAGTGTCAATGAAGCCATTCAGCAATAATGCTGAAGGAAATCTTACCTTCAAAGTTCAATAGGGATATAGGACGAAACTGACTGATGCTTGTAGCATCTTTTATTTTAGGTATAAAGACTCCACCTGCTCTGTGCCATGCTCTAGGTACAACCTGTTTTTCCCATGCCACTTTTATCAATTTCCACAAAATTCACAGAACTCCTGAAACACTCTTGTACACTCTGTATGGAACTCCATTAGGCCCATAATATCAAAAGGCCCCCAATCTGACTTCTAACCTATAATGCTGCCTGAATCATAACCATATACTGTTTGTATGTGGCCAGAGGAGAACTGGCTCCCCGACTGAGTCTTGTTTCACCCAAGGTTGTTTTTCTCCATTCTGCCACCTGATGGAGTTCCTTGCCACTGTTACCTTTTTTGCCTTTGTCAACTTTTTTCACCTTTGTTGCCATTGCCTTTTGACTTGCTTAGTTGGGGACATTAAATTTAACATTTAATTTAATATTCATCAATAATATTGATCTGCCTGCATTGACACCATTAAATTAGAACTAAACTGAGCTGAACGATGACATCACGGTTTTCTCCAGAGCAGCTATACTGTAAATTAACTAAACTAATTTTTTTTTACAACAAAAATGATGATGATGATGATGATGATTTCTTTGTACAGCTGCTTTTGAAACGATCTGTATTGTAAAAAAGCTATATAAATGTGACTTGATTTAAATAAGGGACCAAAATCTTTTTTGAGATTACTGCCCTATATATGTAACAAGCTGTTGTGCAATTTTTCTAATTTATTTTCTAAGGTTGTAGTTTTAATGCTTAAAGGGTACATATCGTGCTTTTAAATCATTCATTTTTACTTATAAATCATACATTTGTGGTCTATATAAAGCATAACTGCAATGCTTGGGTCTGAATTCCTCATTATTATAGCTCAACAGGCCCCTTTTCTACCCCTTTTCTGATGTGCTTCTGTGAGCAACCCGTTTCGAAGCGTCTCCTTTAAATAAAAAGGAGTTGCGTCTTTCCCCGCCCGCTCTCCAGGTCGCTGAGTTCGCGTTCGGTTCAACTCCCCGCGTTCAGCCATTATTGTAGTTTGATAAGAGATATACGATTACTATAGTTTCAAAGAACATTTTTATTCACACGTTAACAAAATGTCAACAACGGAAGACTTGTCCATCAAGCGTTACGTATTCGAGCCAGAGCGAGCGATTTGAAAAAGACGACGACAAACCTGCAGAACAACGTCTTCATATGGATGCAGTGGTATGTAAAGTTAAGTTAACTATGTTGTGTTATTAGTGAAAGTCGACTATTTCTCTTGTTAAAACAAGCACACTGACAAGATAAATGACTGCGGTCTGATCTTACCACTAAAAATCTGTATGATAATAATATGATAACTTGCGTTTAGAACGCGTCAGAAAACACAGCAGCTAAATGATAGAAGGAATTTACCCCTCATTCAGACGAAGTCGATCGGCAAACCCTTCTGTATACTGGCGGAGGTTGTTGGATTGGGGATCCTTGAAGTGCTTCAGGTCACTACATCCAACAACCGAACATTTTGACTAGCCCTCCCGTAACTTCTGCATCATTGAGCTTGGACTACAAAATCGGAGCGAGAAATAATAATGGCGGATTGCTCGAAGTGTTGGACCGGTAGTCAATGTCCTTATTTGTCAGTTCCGCTGCAAATACTGTGACGTAATTGTTCAAAAAACGTAATAGACAACAGGAAAATCCGATCAGGTTGAAAAATATGACCAAAACAGAATATAAAGATATAAACGAAGCACCTGAAGAGAATAATTTAATCTTTTCTGTACTTATAAACACTCCAAATACAACAAAATGCATTTAAGGGCTAAAAAAGTGGATTTTGCAAGATATGTCTCCTTTAATTGAATTGCTATATTCTGTTATGTAGGCCAAGGTGCTTTGAAACCTCTGAGACATTTTTATATTATATTCTGGGTCAGAAAGCATTGTATTAAATAGTCTCACCCCGGAGACCAGATCTTTGGTGGTCGGCCCTGGGTAAAAAACAGCTTACAGGGTTTTTCCTAACAGGCAGTCTCTACTTGTACCTGGTGATGCTTCTGAAAGAGATAACCTCAAATTACATTGCATTTTAATTTAACACAGATTTTAACACAGATGTTCTACGTCATCTAATTGACATATTTTCCTATATATCTTTTTTGTCAGTGCTTTGTAAATAGGCTACCGTAATGTTGTTCAGGGACAATGCAGACCTTTGTGTCCCTGCAAATTTATTTGGAAAGATGTTGACGATTTTTTTTTTCACAGATGCTGTATTTTGAGTCTCTCTCCTCAGTTTCTGTTGCTGGGTCTTCCGTGTAAGGCTTTGGATGTTGGTAAATTCTTCAAAAGCTCTGTACAAAACAATGATTCTAATTTTGAGAAAGAGTGTCATCTTGTGGAAACTTTTGGGAATGACTCAGTCTGCGGAAGGTGAGGTGTCTTTGATGTATTGGTTTTGGATTTGTCTGATAAATACTTTTTGCAAAACCCCATTTTGCACATATTTATTCGGATCAACTATTCAAAGAGTCATGGATGTGGTTTGGCAGATGAGTCACACACTGACATGATCCTAAGTGGACTGAAAATGGGATTTAAAAATTTCATACAAAAAAAAAAAAAATAGGGACAGAAAAAGGTGAGATTCTTCAAACGTTAATCAAAGTATAAAAATCAAACGTGCAAAGAGGTGTCTTCATGCATCATTGTTTCTGAAATAATACATACTGATTGCATTACAAAGGAACTGTAACATTATATTACAGAATGAGAATGTAGCTATTACAGTAAGGGGTCTATAAATAAAGTATAATTAATTATTTGAAAATCAGCTCCATACAGATTAGCTCCATCCGTACCACCTTTTCCATGGAAACCAGAGAAAAAAAAATCATATGTATACTATTTTGGCATTTTTCTTTTTCCACCAAACTCACCAAACCTTTCACCAAAGGTTTTGAATATCCACATGATTCAGATCCTATTGTTCCCCAAAACACCATCTTAAATATAGTTAAATACAGTTATATATAAATTAATTCTTATTATAGCTTCTTTTGTTGTTTGATTATTGAAAATAATACAGACAGCTAATAGTAGACAATAGCAGGTTTTATGCTGCCAATAAAACAAAATAAAACCGACATACTATAGTGCATAAATGTCCGGTACCATCGGTACTCATGGTACTATAGAAAAATAGCTACTGTCAGGATTTTAAAATGTTGATACCAAATTGTTATCAAAGAATCGGTTCTCATGACATCGCTAGTTTGCTCTAGGTTCTCCTGACTGTCCAGCCACCCCATGTAGCTACTGTGCAGTGGCACTTTGGCACTTAGCAATTCTGTCCATGTCATGTACTCATTGCCAGTTGGTACATCTATAAAGTTTTTTTTTTTTAAGCTTAGACATGTCAATCTCAGGGCGCTCTGCAGGGTGACTCCATCTGTTGGGGTTAGCAAGGTCTTTTAGAGTCTTTCCCTTTGTAGGTCATCCGCTGTGTGGTGATCTGGCTTTATGTGGAAGATGGTAAATGACAGCTGGAACATTGCTGGCCCATTGTCTCAATTAAAAGCCTCCTTCAGCTAACAGCTTCTTCAGCTTGTCAACCAATTACTTAGCCTCCTCTGGTGATGACAAGTTCTGCAAGCAACTGTAAAGCACCTTTAGAAGCACCATTTTATCTTCATTGGACTGGCTATGTTCTCTCAGATGCCACTGTAAGGCAGAGGTGGCACAGCAGGGGCTGTAGGTTAAACCTGCCATTCATAGACAGAAGTGGTCTATCTTTTTGAAGAAGGTCCTGGACCAGATGAAATATGCCACTGCATGCTCAAGTCATCGTGACCAGCTGTGAATATTGTGTGTAACACGTCGATAGAATTGACCCGGAGGTAATATAGCCTTGGTCAATGATGTCATCGCACACACCTGCAACACAAGGATATAAATAGATGAATCGCAGGTGCATCATCAGGTCTTTTGTCTTCAGACCATTCTGTGCATGTGTGAATGCGCTCTCTCTATCTCTCATCTGTTCTCAGATCTTTGTTTGGAGTTAGTTTTGTCAGGCAGTGTGCAGAAAATTTCTCATTTCTCAAACCTTTTTCTCTCATGTTACATCAAAGAGTTTGAAAGTAAAAAAAAAAAAGAGGAGAAATGAGCCAACAAAATAGTAAGCTTTGTGTTCCTCCATGCTCCCGTCCCATGTCTGAGCTGGATACACACGATTACTGTTTTGTTTGTTTGGGGGAAGAGCATGCGGTTCTGGCTATAGAGAAGGGCGGGTGCGCGCATTGTTACCAGCTCATGGTTAAAATGCTTCGCTCCCGTCTGAACTATTTCCAGTCCGCACCCGCATTACCATCGTGGGGCTCTCGTATGGATCTGCATGACGAGCAAGAGACGGGTCCGTCCCTTTCGCTTGCTGCGTCACCAGACCCACCCATCCCTTGTGATCTCGAAGCGCGCTCCGGTGTTTCTTCATTTCACGAGGGGGATGATGTGTCTCTTGGGTCTTCGGACCGCGAGCAGCCAGCTTCTGAACATTTCTCTCGTGAAAAGAGATCTGTCGAGGAATTGCTCGAGGTGGTTACTCACGTGGTGGCCAGGTTACAGCTTGGCTGGCCACGTGAACAAGAGACCCCCAAACAGTCTAAGTTAGGGGATAGGTTTGTGTCCGGTGGCAGGGGGGAGGGACCAAAACATCAGTCTCTCCCCTTTTTCGAGGACCTCCATGACAAATTATCTAAATCATGGAGTAAACCATATACTTCTTGAGTCTTTGTTCCCTCAACATTGACTTTTTCGACTACCATGGGTAGTCACGGGGGTATATGGAGATGCTGCAGGTTGAAGAGATTTTCGCGAGCTATCTCTCGCCTGACGCTGCATCTTCATTAAAGAAACCTACCCTCCCCACTAAACCCTGTCGTATAACATCATCTTTAGTGGGAAAAGCTTATCAAGCTGCAGGTCAGGCTGGTGCTGTGCTGCACACTATGGCAGTGTTACAGGCATACCTGTCTGATCTGTTGAAGGACTTGAGTGCAGGCAGTACTATCGATGAGGAAGCGTTTTCTGAACCGTGCAGGACCAGAGATCTGTCTCTTCGTGCGACCAAGCAAACGGCCCGTGCCATTGGTCGTTCTATGTCCACGTTGGTCAGCACAGAGAGACATCTGTGGCTCAATCTCTCTGGTATAGGAGATAAGGATCTTGTGTTTTTATTAGACTCTCCGATCTCACCATCAGGCCTGTTTGGCGATGCTGTTAACACCGTAGTCAACAGGTTCAAGAATGTTAAAAAAACACAAAGAAGTGTATGTTCAGTTCCTTCCTCGCCAAACTCTGCCCCGCCCTGCACCAGTCCTTCAAAACCCAGGGAGGTTAAAAAGCAGAGTGTGGCGAGTCACGCTCCCCCTTGTAGAGACTGGGGACAGGCTCGCCGCACTCAGCAGCCTCCCAGACCAGACCTCAGGACTATTATTAATAGGAAGAAGAAGTCCTGATGGTCTGGTCCCCAATCTGGTGGGGGTAGCCCCCCGCGGGATGGGGCGCATTCAAGATCTTTTCGTCCCTTCTTGCTACCCTCACAAAACCTCTCCATCCCCACCACCTCTGGTGTTTCGGGGGGCAGCGGTTTCCAGCGAAATGTTAGATGTTCCTTTGTTTCCTGCAGTCATTCAGGACACGGAATATCTAACATCCTCTCAAAAGGAAGTATTAAAATTGATAAAATCGACTCTCAGAAAGTCTGGCAGCATGGAAAATTCTGCCAGGCATTTCTGCGTGGGTATTAAGCACAGTACAGATAGGATACAGAATCCAATTTATACGTGTGGTTATCTGTTATCTGTTTATTGGGGCTGGTGAATTTGAATGTAAACTTTCAGTGGTTCCTGTACAAGTGAAGTCTAAAAAAGGAAATAAGACCGTTATTACTTATGCTTTTCTGGATCAAGGTAGCACTGCAGTATTTTGTACACCTGCATTGATGAACAGACTTGGTCTTGCAGGTAAAAAGACTAACATTCTCTTGCGTACGATGGGACAGGAGAAAGTCACAACTACCCATGTTGTTTCTGGATTAGAGGTGGCAGGTTTGAACAAAGATGACTTTTGGGAGTTGCCTGATGCCTATACACAAAATACCATGCCTGTGCATAGTGGAAACATCCCAAGACAAAAGGATTTAAAGAGATGGCCTCATCTGAAACATGTGACACTACCTGAAATTGACTCTGAGGTTGAATTACTTATAGGAATCAATGCCCCAAGGGTTATGGAGCCAATTCAAGTGATCTGCAGTGTCAATAATGGACCATATGCAATTAAAACCAGGTTGGGATGGACAGTAAATGGACCACTAAGAGGAGATGATGGGGACCATTCTGCCTTTGAGTATCCGGATGTCACAGTTAACAGGATTTCAGTTTCAAACTTGGGAGAGCTTTGGCAACAACAATTCAAGGTTGATTTTCCTGAATGTAACAAAAACGAACAAGCTGGGTTTTCAAGAGAAGATCACAAGTTCATCGAGATGGTAACCGACTCCTTAAAGCTTGTAGATGGGCATTATTCTATTGGTGTTAGTGCAAAAGAGAGGATCCAAGTGCAAAGGCAGGTTCTTGCAATAGTCTTTAATAAAGAAACACAGGCAGTCTGTCGATCAAAGACACAGCACTGGAAAAACTGAGGACAGCAAACATAGAAGACTTCTGTCTTGGAAATAACTCGAGGATCAGATAATTCACCAAGCAGCAACTCCGTCCTTGCAAGTGTCCACAAAGTCACAGGGAGATGATGCCTGAAGAAGATCACCCGCTGCCGCAGGAATACAGGGCAGACAGAGAGTACACAAGGCGAGCGCAACTCCTCCGGACTAGACAAGACAATACAAGGTAAATCTTCCACAAGACAGAAACTCACACTGGCATTACTCACGAGCACATGAAATAATCCGACAAAGAGCCAGGAGAACCAACACTAGAAGTAGAGAGAAAGTAATGAGAGTAGAGTGAGAACAGGTGTAACAGAGAAGCAGCGCGAACGCTGATTGCAAAAGAGGAACAGGTGGGAAAAGACAGGCAAGGTCAAAGCGAGAGAGAAAAAGGACAAACCCAGCTCATGACAGTACCCCTCCCTCAACGAGCGCCTCCAGGCGCTCCCGAGGGAGGAGACTGACGAGACCGGTAGAAATCGTCGATGAGCGAGCGGTCCAGGATATCCCGGGCCGGGATCCACCGCCTCTCCTCAGGACCATACCCCTCCCAATCCACCAAAAACTGGTGACCCCGCCCCCGAGGACGAACGTCAAGCAACCTCCGTACCCTGTAAATAGAGGACCCCTCGTCAAGGGCAGGGGGGGAAACGGTAGGACGGGTGGGGGTACGAATAACGGGTTTGATACAAGAAACATGAAACACGGGATGAACCCGACGCAACTGACGCGACAATCTGAGCTTAACAGCTGCCGGACTGAGAACCTTAATAATAGAAAAAGGCCCGATGAAACGGGGCATGAGTTTGCGGGAGCTAACCTTAAGTGGTAAATTCTGGGTGGAAAGCCACACCCTTTGACCGCGAACGTATCTGGGAGCCTTAACCCGCCGGCGATTAGCGGCCCGCCGAGTACGAGTTCTGGTACGACACAGAGCTGATCTCACCCTTCTCCAGGTGCGTCTACACCTCTGCATAAAAGCCTGCACCGAAGGCACGGAAGACTCGGTCTCCTGGGAAGAAAACAACGGAGGCTGGTAACCGAGGCAAGCATGAAATGGGGATAGTCCCGTGGCGGACGATGGTAGTGAATTGTGAGCGTATTCAGCCCAGGAAAGTTGGTCGCACCAGGTAGCAGGACTCTGAGAAGTCAGACAACGCAACATGCGACCAAGAATCTGGTTGGTACGCTCCGCTTGCCCGTTGGTCTGGGGGTGGAACCCTGACGACAGGCTGGAAGATGCCCCAATCAGTCGACAGAATTCCCCCCAAAACTGGGAGGCAAATTGAGGACCCCTATCCGAAACGACGTCTAAAGGAAGCCCGTGGATCTTAAAAACGTGATCGACCATAACCTGCGCAGTCTCTCTAGCCGACGGTAATTTGGGAAGTGGGATAAAGTGAGCCGCCTTGGAAAACCGATCTACCACTGTCAAAATTACTGTGTTCCCTGCAGATGACGGAAGACCGGTCACAAAGTCCAGAGCAATGTGCGACCACGGACGCGAAGGAATAGGAAGCGGTCTAAGGAAACCCGCGGGCGGAGAATTATTCGACTTGGACTGAGCGCAGACAGGACATGAGGCAACAAAACGACGTATGTCGCGCTCTCTAGTGGGCCACCAAAATCTTTGGCGAATGCTGGCCAGCGTTCCTCTAACACCAGGATGGACGGCTAATTTAGAGGAATGACCCCACCGGAGAACAGCTGAGCGGGCGGCTTCGGGGACAAATAACGATCCCACAGGAGCACGAGGCGGTCTTGTGACGTGCGAAAGTGCTCTTCTCACAACCCGCTCGACTCCCCAGACAACAGACCCGACCACGCAATGGTGTGGTAGGATACCCTCCTTGGAGGGAGCCCCCTCAGACGAGCCGAACTGACGTGAGAGAGCGTCAGGCTTGCTATTCTTTGAGCCGGGTCTGTAGGAGATGGAAAACTCGAACCGACCAAAGAATAGCGCCCAGCGAGCTTGTCGAGCGTTCAACCTCTTGGCGGAGCGAATGTATTCTAGATTGCGGTGATCGGTCCAAACAATGAAGGGAACACTGGCCCCCTCCAACCAGTGGCGCCACTCCCCCAGAGCTAAACGGATCGCCAAAAGTTCCCGATTACCGACATCATAATTACGTTCCGTGGGGGTGAGGCGATGCGAAAAAAAAGCACATGGATGAATCTTGTCATCCCGCGCGGAACGTTGAGAAAGTATAGCTCCCACCCCTACGTCCGAAGCATCGACCTCAACAATGAACTGTCGTGTGGGATCCGGAGTAATTAAAATTGGGGCGGAGGTGAATACCCTCTTGAGATGATCAAACGCTTTCTGAGCCACCTCGGACCAGGTAAAATGAGACCTGGTCGAGGTGAGTGCAGTAAGCGGGGCGGCAACCTGGCTAAAATTTCGGATAAACCGACGGTAGAAATTAGCGAACCCTAAAAATCGCTGAAGCGCGATGCGAGAGTCCGGAATGGGCCATTCAATGACTGCACGAACCTTGTCGGGGTCCATGCTGATCCCCTCAGCCGAAACAACCGATCCCAGGAAAGTTACTGATCGTGAGTGGAACATACACTTCTCAGCCTTAACAAAAAGGCGATTCTCAAGCAAACGTTGCAGTACGCGACGCACATGTTGAAGGTGCACCTGGAGAGAGGGTGAAAAAATTAAAATATCGTCCAGATAAACGAACACGAATACGTTAATCATGTCCCGCAGGACATCATTAACCAAGGCTTGGAACACGGCGGGGGCGTTGACCAGCCCGAAAGGTAAAACGCGGTATTCAAAGTGCCCAACTGGTGTATTGAACGCAGTTTTCCACTCGTCTCCCTCCCTTATACGCACGAGATGGTACGCGTTGCGCAGGTCTAACTTCGTGAAGATCTTTGCCCCCTGCAAGATCTCGAAGGCTGACGACATAAGAGGCAACGGATACCGATTCTTGACCGTTATGTCGTTCAGCCCCCGATAATCAATGCAGGGGCGCAAAGAGCCATCCTTCTTCTTGACGAAGAAGAACGGACGACGGGACAATGATCCCAGCGGCAAGAGACTCAGTGAGATATTTCTCCAGAGCCTCACGTTCCGGCGCAGACAGGGAATATAGCCTTCCGCGAGGTGGCATGGTGCCCGGAAGGAGATCGATACTGCAGTCGTATGGTCGATGAGGAGGCAGAGAAGTGGCCCGGGAACGACTGAAAACCGCTCGCAGATCGAGGTACTCCTTAGGCACTCCAGTCAAATCACCAGGCTCATCCTGAAACACAGAGACAGAAGAGACAGCAGGAACTGCAGATACCAAACAATTGACATGACAGGCAAGACTCCAAGAAAGAATAGTGTCCTTCTCCCAGTTAATCTGCGGGTTATGTTGAGTTAGCCACGGATGGCCTAACACAATGGGGGTAAAAGGGGACTGAAAAACAAAAAACGAAATTGTCTCTTGATGATTCCCAGAAATCGTGAGACTCACCGGGATAGTGACACGGAGAACAGTGGAAAGCACCCGACCGTCCAGGGCAAAGACAGTTGTAGTGTCCTCTAAGTCCACTAGAGGGATGTCATGCTCACGAGCCCACTTCTCATCGATGAAACTCCCCTCCGCTCCAGAGTCGACGAGCGCTGTGCAAGGAACAGAAGAACCGGCCCAGCGAAGAACAGCAGAGAAGGTAGTCCGAGTCCTGGGTGGTGAGGAGAGAACAGTTGCGCTCGCCAGTACTCCCCGATCTACTGGCGAGCCTTGGCTTTTAACGGACACGAAGAGGCAAAGTGGCCAGCCGCACCACAATACAGACAGAGACGATTCTGAATACGTCGCTGTCGTTCAGTAAGAGAAAGGCGGATACCACCCAGCTGCATGGGCTCGGGCTCTGGTCTGGGAACAGGTGAATCAAAGGCTGAATGCGGGGCTTCAAGCACTCTGGATGAGGAACCTCGGACGCGTCACCGTTGCTCAAAGCACTTATCCAGGCGAATAGCCAGCTCCACCAACTGATCAAGGTGAGCGGGCGGTTCACGAGCATAAATCTCCTCCTTAAGCTCAATGTTAAGTCCCTCCAGAAAACGAGCGACTAACGCCGGCTCGTTCCACCCACAAGTAGTGGCCAGAGTCCGGAACTCGATGGCAAAATCAGCAACAGACCTCTTCCCCTGCTGCAGCACAGCCAGAAGGCGCGAGGCCTCGCGTCCGTACACAGAGCGATCGAAAATCTTGATCATCTCCTCCTTGAATGAATCGTAGCGGTCACAGCAGGAATCCTGTGCCTCCCAAGCGGCCGTTCCCCAATCGCGTGCCCGCCCAGTCAGCAGAGAAACCACATAGGCAATCTGGGCGCGATCCTCCGCATAGGTCTGAGGTTGAAGGGAAAAAACCACCTCACATTGGGTTAAGAAAGCTCTGCATTCAGTGGGCTCACCCGCATAGCAAGGAGGATTATTTATTCTTGGTTCGGAGGAATGACGATTCTGCGATGACGACTCATGACGGAGGTGAAGTAGACGGGCAGATAAATCAGAAACTTGAGCCGCTAAATTCTCCACCGTATGTCTGGAGGCAGACAACTCCTCCTCATGTCTACCGAGCATGGCCCCCTGCAACTCGACCGCCCTCGCTGGATCCATCCTTGGTCGGATTATTCTGTTAGTGCAAAAGAGAGGATCCAAGTGCAAAGGCAGGTTCTTGCAATAGTCTTTAATAAAGAAACACAGGCAGTCTGTCGATCAAAGACACAGCACTGGAAAAACTGAGGACAGCAAACATAGAAGACTTCTGTCTTGGAAATAACTCGAGGATCAGATAATTCACCAAGCAGCAACTCCGTCCTTGCAAGTGTCCACAAAGTCACAGGGAGATGATGCCTGAAGAAGATCACCCGCTGCCGCAGGAATACAGGGCAGACAGAGAGTACACAAGGCGAGCGCAACTCCTCCGGACTAGACAAGACAATACAAGGTAAATCTTCCACAAGACAGAAACTCACACTGGCATTACTCACGAGCACATGAAATAATCCGACAAAGAGCCAGGAGAACCAACACTAGAAGTAGAGAGAAAGTAATGAGAGTAGAGTGAGAACAGGTGTAACAGAGAAGCAGCGCGAACGCTGATTGCAAAAGAGGAACAAGTGGGAAAAGACAGGCAAGGTCAAAGCGAGAGAGAAAAAGGACAAACCCAGCTCATGACAATTGGCTTACCTTTGAGGAAGAAGAATGTTTGTATGCCAAACAACAGGACGATTGTTGAACAGCGTGCTCTAAACCTGAAGAAAAGGTTGAAAAAGGATGTTTTGTTTCATTCAGAATATTCTGTTTTCATGAAAGACCTTATTTCTAAAGGTTATGCTGAGAGAGTTCCAATGGAAGACTTAAGACGCAACGACGGGAAGGTATGGTATATACCCCACCATGGTGTCCATCACCCACGAAAAGGAAAGCTCCGGGTTGTATTTGATTGTGGCGCCACATTTCAAGGGATATCGTTGAATACCCAACTGTTACAGGGTCCAGATTTCACCAGTTCATTGATTGGAGTGATATCCAGATTCAGGAAGGAAAGAGTTGTGATCACATCAGATATCGAAGCCATGTTTCATCAGGTGAGGGTGCCAAAGGATGATGCAGATATGCTGAGATTTCTTTGGTGGCCTGATGGTGACCTTACTCAAAATCTGGTTGAGTATCGGATGGTCGTGCATCTCTTTGGAGCTACTTCATCACCCAGTTGTGCAAATTTTGCCCTCAGAAGGTGTGCTGAAGACAACAAACATTTCAGCAAGGAAGTAATTGAAGCAATCCTGCATTGTTTTTATGTGGACGACTGTCTGTTGTCAGTAAATTCAGAGGAAAAGGCTGTTTCTCTGTATCATGACCTTGTTGCTATTTGTGCGAAAGGAGGTTTTTCACTGTCGAAATGGATGAGTAACAATCGAAATGTTTTGGCAAACATTCCAGAGGAATTAAGAGCAAAAAATGTGAAGGATTTGGATTTGGACCAGGATCCACTTCCAGTGGAAAGAGTGCTGGGAGTACAATGGTGCATACAGTCCGATGCCTTCAAGTTTAAGATTGTGTTGCAGCAAAGACCTTTGACCAAAAGAGGGATCCTGGCTACCATGAGTTCTGTCTATGATCCTTTAGGAATTCTGTCTCCCGTGATTTTATATGCAAAAAAGATCTTGCAAGATCTGTGCAGGAAGAAACTAGGCTGGGATGAAGTTATTCCTGCTTCAAATGCTCAGGATTGGATCAAGTGGTTGGATGGATTGCATGAATTGGAAAACTTCAAAATTGATAGATGCTTCAAACCACTGGGTTTCGGAGAGGTGAGCACAGCACAATTACACCACTTTTCTGATGCAAGTGAAGATGGTTATGGAGTAGTTTCTTATCTGCTTTTGCATAACGTTGACTCACAATCGTACGTCGCTTTCGTAATGGGGAAAGCTAGAGTAGCTCCTTTGAAGCTTGTGTCTATCCCTCGAATGGAACTTACTGCTGCAACACTGGTAAGTCGAATGGATTCAATGTGGAGATTAGAACTATGCATGGACTTTCAGGACTCTGTCTTCTGGACTGATAGCACTTCCGTACTTAAATACATCAAAAACGAAGTTTCTAGGTACAAAACCTTTGTTGCCAACAGAGTTTCAGAAATCCTTAAGGTGTCTCGATCAACACAATGGCGGTATGTGAACACTGCGGCTAATCCAGCAGATATAGCTTCTAGAGGGTTGAGTGTGAAATCCTTCTTGAAGAACAAGAATTGGGTGTTCGGACCTCAATTTCTTCTTTTGCCTGAACAGGAATGGCCAGTTAATCCTATTGACCTGGGGGAATGTTCACCAGATGATCCAGAGATAAAAACAACTGTTACAGTCAATGCTGTACAAATAGAAGAGAATGTGGATGTTACAACATACTTCATCCAGTATTTCTCTTCTTGGACTCTTTTGAAGCAGTCAGTGGCTTGGATACTCAGATTCAAGCAATTACTCTTCAATCTAAGTCAGAAGAGGAAATCACTGCGTATGTCTTTAACACAATCTTGCATTGACAAAACTCAACAAACTCAACATTTGCAAGAGGAAATGGAGAAAATCAAGGCACAATGTTGCAAAAATGATCTTTCTGTGGTTGAGCTAAAGAAAGCTGAATTAGAGGTAATTCGTTACTGCCAAAGAAAAAGATACCCCGATGAAATCTCAAGCTTGCAAAAGGGAGAAAATGTGAAAAAGAACAGTCACATTTATAAGCTCAATCCTATCCTAGAAGATTGAGTTCTAAGAGTCGGCGGACGTTTGAGTAGGGCAGTTATGCCTGAAGAGACAAAACATCCCGCTATACTTGCTAAGGATTTTCACATCTCAGACATCATTCTTAAACATATACATCAAGAGGTGGGTCATGGTGGTCGAAACTATATGCTTTCAAGGTTGCATCAGAGATATTGGATACCCGGCGCCAGTGTAGCTATAAGGAAGATATTGTCCATGTGTGTGATCTGCAAGCGTTTGCAAGCAGCCCCAGGGCATCAACAGATGGCAAACCTACCTCTGAACAGAGTTTCTCCAGATAAACCTCCATTTACATACGTCGGAGTTTACTGTTTTGGACCCTTCGAAATTAAGAGCAGAAGAAGTATCGTGAAGAGATATGGAGTTATCTTCACATGTCTAGCCATTCGTGCTATTCACATTGAAGTGGTGCAGTCATTGCATACTGATTCCTTTATTAATGCACTGCGACGATTTATCGCACGACGTGGACAAGTCTTAGAAATGCAATCTGACAATGGTACAAATTTTCGTGGAGCGGAATGTGAGTTAAGGCAAGCTATTGAACATTGGAACCAATCTCGGATCAACAACATGCTTCTGCAGAAGGGAATAAAATGGATTTTTAATCCCCCCACTGGTTCACATCACGGAGGCATTTGGGAAAGAATGATTAGGTCTATAAGAAAAGTACTCAATGCCACCTTAAGAACACAAAACCTTGATGAAGAAGGCCTTCATACAGTTCTATGTGAAGTTGAAGCCATTATTAATGGACGTCCCATTACTAAGGAATCTACTGACGCCAATGATTTGGAAGCACTGACACCCAATCACTTGCTGCTGTTAAAGACTACTCCATCATTGCCACCAGGAGTCTTTCAAAAGGAGGATCTATATGCTCGGCGTCGATGGAAACAGGCACAATATATATATCAGATCTGTTCTGGAAACGATGGACAAAGGAGTACTTGCCTCAACTACAAGAGCGACAAAAATGGTCAGCTCCATCTCGTAACTTTGTTCCAGGTGATATCGTGCTTTTGGTTGATGACTCAGCACCACGTAATTCATGGATAACTGGAAAGGTGATTCAGACGTTTCCAGATAACCAAGGCTTTGTTCGTCAAGTGAGACTTAAGACCAAGACAAACTGTTTGATCAGACCAGTGACAAAAATCTGCCTTTTGCAAGAGGTGGATATGTGACATTTTCCCTTGATAGAGAATTGACTTTTAACATGGACATGGACTTATCACACTTAATCGCATTGACACATTACATATTTCTCACTTCACATCGATGGTGAATTCCCCTGGTGTTGACACTGTGTTATGAACTTTATATGGACTCAGTGCTGAATAATTGATATGCAAACATTTATGATTGTTGTAAAAAAAAGGGGGGGGAAATATGTGTATTTTCAGATCTTGTATTTATAAATGTCTCCTGTGTATATTTAAAATAATTATTGATTTATAATAATTAGGGGCTGGTATGTAGGAGCCATTTAATGGGAAGGTCATGTGACCAAATGATTATGGGCGTGTCGTTTATACGTGTGGTTAAAACACCTGTTGTTTGTGTGTGGTAATATGGAAGAATGGGGGTGAGAGCTGGAGCACAAATTTTGTTGAACGTGTAAAGCGTGCAAGCCTGTAAAAATAAAACATCATGCAAGCTGTACAAAGAAACGCGTCACAGAAGTTATTCCAGCTACTCAGTTCCTTAGCGGTCTTTGGTTCGTCTGTATGAGCCGTTACAGATAAGTTTATCTATAAATCCACCAGTTGAGCCACTCGTGATCGACTAGTTTTACCAAAACTGGAGGAGTCAAAGCCAATTCCTCTCTGCACTCTAAGCGTTTTGTTATCACTCCGATTACATCCACTACGGGTTTTCCAGTCTCACTCACAGGAAAAACTGCTCCGTGTTCGCGTGAGCAAAGTGCACACGTTTCTCTAAAAACACCCAGCACAAACTTGCCTAATCTTGCCTAAAGTCTTGTGCTGTTTTAAGGCAAAAAGCCATATCATAGTTTCGTTTTTTTTAGTTCATTGGCAAAATATAACGATAGAGACCTTCATGTTAGCTTATACATTTTACATCTCATATTCGACAAAAAGCGGATTCGAACTCACGTCCGAGCGCATCAATAACTCTTTCATAAACTACAGGCTCTACGATCTACGCCATCCTACCTGTTCCGTGATTTTTGATTTAAAGACAGGCACGGTGTTCCTGTGCCAAGTTTGAATACACAAAGCACAAAATGAGATTCAAAAGTGTAGATTTTCAGTGAATAATGACTAAAATGGACATACTTTACAATAAGGGTATATATATGAATAGTTTAGATCCAAAAGCCTCTAAGTGCCATTTGAAATTTTCTTCTAAAATGATCATTTTTATCAAGCTTGTATATTTAAGTTCAGTAATTTCACTTAAATGGCAATGAAGATTACCTATTAATTGTCATTTAAGTGAAATTACTGAACTTAAATATTCAAGCTTGATAAAAATGGTATATATATATAAGGATATAAGGATAAGTCTCACACCAAGCTAAACTCAAAAGTTGGCAGCTCTGGTCAATAGCTTAGAGACAACTTATCTTTTTATTACATCTGAACTGTGCCCTGAATTACACATATGTTTGTCAATTTAAAAAGATAATTATGAAAGTCAAGAAAGTATCAGTTTGTCATAAAACAGAAGAGTAACATTTAGTTTTATGTGAAAATCGCTCAGTGCAAGATCCGTTACTCGTTTGTGTGCAATCTGGTACAAAACACTCAGGCATGATGGCGTAACATTACGATTATAATGTAAGACGATAGAAAAAATAACAGATGTTAGCTTCAGTAAAGTTAGCTTCATTCATTGAGAGAAAATGTGCACCTTTTGGCTTTGTAGTCTTTGTAATTACGTATTTTCACAGTCTTATACCTCAACAGTTTTACATCAAACTTCTACTTTCTTGACTTTAAAATGTATTTTTTAAATTGACAAACGTCAAATGTGTAATTCAGGGTGCAATTCAAACGAGATCAAAATATTTGTTGTGTCTCGCCATTGACAACCATACAATTTTTTTCCCCTCGAAATAAGGTCCCATCGTGGTCGACCGGAAGGGGAGGGACTTAGGCTCTCTATGATTGTATCCAGCGTGATGCACGCACACATATAACACTCCAACTTGATCGACTTGCTTTTTTTCTTCACAAAACACTTTGCTGCATCATTTTAAAAGGGAAACAGGTCTTAAAGCATGCAAGCTGTTTACAGTTAAAAACACAAACGTCATCAACATCATCGCCGTGCACACATACCCTTACATTCTCAGCTTGGATGTTACCTTATTCCACACATTGTGACTTTTCTTATGTAAAATGTTTACGTGTTTGGTATCGATAAGGATCTCTATAGCATTCTTCAAAACTGGAACCAATAAATAAATAAATAAATAAATAACAATAACAGCGAAACCAATTTTCAAACTAAATCAACAAAATCTAGTAATTTTGCATGCTAATATGGCCATTTTGATTAGGCCAGTATGCATACAAAATATTTTATCTAGGCTTTTTGCCAGAGTATATTGTTTTAAATCTTAAATCGTGGTAAAATAATGAACAAATCAATAAATTAAAAATGGAAAATTGTATTTTGTGAGGCTTAAAGAGCAAAGTATGGTGAATGAGAGGGTGAATGTAATTGGGATGCTTCTGATTAGTATTTTTCCTAACCCGGCTGATTAATTTAGCTTGAGATGACTAAAACTATTTTAATACAAAAACAACATGATTTGTCTGGCAGAACTACAGGGATATAAAAGGCATCTGATTAGAGAGAACCCAGGTGCACAAGTGCAGGCATCCTGCTTGCAGTCATGCTGGGTGCTTCAACAAACGTGTGTTCTTGCCCTTACAGCCCCTTCAATATTAGCACAGAATCTATTTTTATAGCAAGCCAAGTCAATTTGACTTTCTAATTTTTGATACACTAACTGAGCATGCTCTCAAACATATTGTGTGAGGCACTTATTTGCCAATGCTATAACATCACATATTGTGTGCAAAAAGGAAAGTTTACAGGGGTTGGACAATGAAACTGAAACACCTGGTCTTACAACACAATCATTTATTAGGATGGTGAGGGCCTCATTTTGCATTCAAATAAAGCACCAATTCATCTTGGGAATGATAGATCGAAGTCCTTCACAGTGACCAGAGGGATTATGAGCCGTTCCTCTTCCAGAACAGTGTCCAGGTCACTATATGATGCTGGTGGAGGAAAACGTTTTCTGACAACTCAATAATATTCAGATCTGGTGACTGTGCAGACCATGGGAGATACAGTATTCAATGTCACTTTCATCTTCATCAAACCCTTCTATCACAAGTCTTGTGTGTGTTGGTGCATGATCATGCAGATAAGCGGTTTGAGCATCAGGTGCTCATTATCCTCCAGCTCATGATTTTTGACTCGTGTCCATCAAACACAGTCATGATTGTCATGATATTGCAGCGCAAACCATCACTGATCCACCCGTGCTTCACTCTGAAGATTGGCCACCAGGCATATAGATGTGAAACCTCCAACATTGGCCAGTGTTTCAGTTTCATTGTCCAACCCCTGTATCTACAATAATTTTATGTATGAATAGAGAGTGATAGCTGAATGGACAGGTGTGACTTAATGGCTTTGACAAAAGCTGATGGATTTTCCTATTTGGCAGAGCACTTATCTAATGGAGGATCGAAAAGTTTCCTTATGGCAGTGCACTTACAAAGAAGAGTAATGTTTGCTCTCACTCCAGCAGTGCGTCTAAAGACCATAAAGACCTTGTTGGCTTAAAAGCTACATGAGATTTCACAAATGTTCATTTTATGAGAGCCAAACCACAGGAAGAGCGTTTTTAATGTGCAGGTCGCACTTAACCTATACAAAACATCTACATCAAAAATGTTGTAATTAAATGTATAACATACACATACATTCATTCATCCACACACACATATACATATATCTTTTTGTGAGAAGCAGCATTCAGTCACCTCAACTGAAAATCCACTGGATATACCATCTGATGGACACGCTTGCTGTGTTCAGTGTTTGGATTGTGCCCACGATGAACTAGCATTTGTGGGTGGCTTATGCTCTCACTCTCTTATGTCTTAAAAAACAAACAAACAAACAAACAAAAAAAAAAACGAGAGCTTTCACAGCTGCTTCTGCTCCTTGTCCTTCTACCTACATAGACTTCATTGGCAGCAAGCATTGAGGACGATCTGTGGCAGTGTTTCGCTGGGTAAATCCCCACAAACTTCCAATTCCCCAGCACTCTCAGTTCCTGCGGTTGAGTTCCTGGATGCATTTGCCGCAGTGAGCCTTATTGCGCACACTCTGTGCAAGGTAAGGGAGGATGAGGAACAAGTCCTAATGGTTGCACCTTACTGGCCCAACTAGACTTGGCTCACGCTAATGGCGTCGGACACTCCCTGGTGATTCTCACCAGGTTGGTTAAGACTGGTGCGTCGCGTAGGTGTCGCTCATTTTCAATCATGCCACCGGCCTCATGCCATTCTCTCACTGCTCTCGGCCTCATCCTGCTCGCCACAGGAACGATGCCAGCCCACTGTCAAAGCCACCAGTTGCCAGCAATGGTCTAATTTTTTCAATGATATTCTTAGCCTGATGCTGAGACTGAAATTGTCCACATAGAAAGACTGCTGGATGGACTGAACTACATCTTAATTTCCCTCACTGTTATCTCTGACATGTCTGGAGGGCATTTGCTTATAAGTGAAAGAGCAGGAAGCACCATTAACTGTAACACATACAGTTTTCTCTTCCAACATGGCAAGAGCAGCTTTACCTTTTATGGAGCATACTCTACTTATTTCTCATTTCTTGGTGGAAATATGTTAAGCAGCCACTACTGCTCAGCATGTTGACATAACTCTTGCATAGGAGAAAGGAATGTGGTGTGGAGGCATGAGCATACATTTGAGGTTGCTAAAGAAAGATTGTTGGCCCTTAAATTGTACAGACAAGCAGTGTGTGTAACGCTATAGGCCTGCCAAGCGGACCTACAGTATACAGATTGCGCAGTTTGGTGTGATCACCTGAGAATAATCCGAAACAATGATTAGCAAAGGTTTGCTGCACTTTAGCGAACTCTAGAAAGGGAATGTCCCTTAAGGTTTGATGTTTTACACTTAGGTGTCACAGGGTAGATACCTCAAAGGAGAATGTGAGTCTGATCATCAGACTTCAGCAAGGCCTCTGAGACTGTAACCCTGGCAGTGAAGATACACTAGCTATATTAGGTGGCTGTATGATTGGTTGCGGTTGCTGCAGCTGCTGATGCTGCATAGAGGACCCGTGGTAAAGTTTTTCCTCATATTGTGGGGATGATGCTACAGTCACAGAGGGTTCTACACTGTAAAAAAAAATCCGTAAAACTATGGTACAATGTACCATATAAATTTGAAGGATTTTTCCGTTTTTGTCTTTTACAGGTCATTTACCCGTATTTTGAATTGCGCGTTGCATTGTGGGAACAATAACCTGGCAGAGCGAAAAGTTTAAGACGCAACCGCCATTACACACGCAGATGACCGCGGCCAAAGTTGCTTATTAAAGTCGGATTTCTGGTGTGTGGAAGCCATTCTGACACTTCTGTGGTAAAATATGACATTTATGTTCAAATAAGCTGTTAACGCAACATGACATCATGACTTTTGCGTAAACATATACGCCACTTTCGTGTCAAGTGGCGTGTTATCTCTACGAATTTTGAGCTATCCGCGTGTATCCGCGTGTATGTCTACACCATTAATGTTCGCGTCATTCCGCTTGTTCGCACACGCCGTCAAATGTCCAGTCATAAATGCAATTAACCCCAGTGACGGTTAAGTTTAGGGATGGGGTTGAGGTAAGTCATATCTTTATATAACGTTAAGTCAACGGCGTTTATAAACACGCTGAAAAGCGATTATGCGTTTTGATAGCACGCCAAAAATGGAAATACGAATTGGCGTGTCATACACACGCTACTTCATGAGATCAGTCTGGTTAACGTAACGTTATTTAGTTGCCATCTGGCATGTTGGGCAAATTAATGTCGGAGCTGTCACGTTTATCATTTTATGCATACCGTCACATATTAAACGATTTAGTATAGCTACACTCGACTCGTGGAGGTTCCCTGATATGTGTTATAGTGTGTCCTCGTTGTAATTTGGTTTATTTACTTTTATTTGTCGGTTTATTTCTTAACGAGCTGAGCGCATCCGTTAACCAGTTGTGATAAAATGCAGTAACGTTACTAACGCGGTGGTGTTTTTGGAGCAGTTTAATGCCTTCAAACAAAAGCTACTAGAGGAATCGTCAAGAAAAGAGGCCGTCAAGGCTTGCTTGAGTTAAAAAGGTATGAAGATAGAACGTGAAGATCCTGGGTGTGAAGATGCAGTAACAGCTGGATCAAGGAAAATACCACCACCTTTTCTGCCAGATGAGGTAAGTTAACGTTATGTTTACGTTAAACTTGTTTTTGTTTTAGACGACACACACTTTTAAAACCGAAATATTGACCATGAAATATTAATTTACATTTAACATGACTGCTATTATCTACTCTTCTGTCTGTAACGTTAGTCATTCTTTACCAGATCCCTCCTCAGTTTGTTTCAT
The DNA here is from genome assembly GCA_038021265.1 of Cyprinella venusta. Taxonomy (NCBI): domain Eukaryota; kingdom Metazoa; phylum Chordata; class Actinopteri; order Cypriniformes; family Leuciscidae; genus Cyprinella; species Cyprinella venusta. The sequence continues at coordinate 19,398,032 of CM075865.1, read as the reverse complement.
AGTGTTTCTGTTGTTTTATATATTGACAGGAATTTGCTGCTGTAGTTTGCATCCCAAGCACCACCTGCATGCTGCCTGTGGGTTTGTATTTTGTTTTAATATCATTTTTTTTATTAATCACTACGAGTGTTCAATACTTCCAGCACACATTTAAATTTAAAGTCTGAGGAGAATGTTGATAAAAAGGTGGTTGCTGAATACCCCCTTCAAAGATGTGTGGTTACATGGTCAGTAGAAATACAAATTGTATAGACCTTATGTAGCCCCGCCCCTTTTCAGCGTTTTGCTCGTTGTCTTTTGCCTTCCGGTCTGTATTTTCGCAGCGATCTTGCATAGGTATGAATGAACTGCTCATAAAAAAAGTCCTGTTCGACATTTGTTAAGACATCTGCTTTAGAATGCTTATGATAAACATTACAATGCTCATGTTAACTTTTGTTAACTCTACAATAAGTAAATCCACTTCACCAGCTAACAGCGATGCCATAGAAATATACAGAACCGGAAGTTCAAAGACAATTTTCTAAAGATGACGGCGCCCACGTTTCTCTGGTGAATAAGGTAGATAGGGAAGATTTAAACAACTATGTTTAAAGGGATAGTTCACTTTAAAATGAAAATTCTGTCATCACCCTCATTTCTTTTACTCACCCTCAAGTTATTTCAAACCTGTATGAATTTTTCTTCTGCTGAACACAAAGATATTTTGAAGAATGTCGGTAACCAAACCATTAACTGGAGTCATTGACTTCCATAGTATTTTTTTTTTCCTACTATGGAAGTCAATGGCTCGAGTTAACTGTTTGGTTACCGACATTCTTCAAAATACCTTCCTTTGTGTTTGCAGAAGAAAGCTTTCTGGAGTGATTGTGTAATGTAATATCTTTATTAATGTAATATCATTTGTAATATATTTTTTTGTTTAAGGTGGTGGACATTCATCTCTACCCCATTGAGGCAGTGAGCTACAAAATACCTGACGAAAAAGGCACTTATCCTGGAGTTCATATAAAGGTAAGCAACACATTTTAATTAATTAAATGATTTATAGCTATGTTATTGTGTTTCTGTTTATTTAGTTGAACATAATTAAACATATTATAATGTATAGTTGAGCAGACAAGCTAACGTGACATGCAATTGGAGTCCACTTGAAACAAAAGTTTTAGCATTTTTTTATATACAGTGTTTGAATTTGAAAGAATTATGGATGGCTTACTATTTATAGTTGATAATTTAACGAATTTAAAATACTGTACAATTGTTTTTCAACATCAACCTGGTCTGCATGATACTCTGTAGTTAATTTTCCTTTATTTAAAGTGTACCTATTATGGCATTTAAAATGTTCCTAATATTGTTCTGGGAATCCCCAACAACAGTTTTACAAGCATGCAATGACAAAAAACATTTTTGTTGTCTTATAATATGCATTTATTTTTACCTGAACTGCCCACCGACTCCCATATGAATCGTTTTAGCGAGTCGTTTTCCAAAACCCGCCTTTGCGTGACGCTAATCTGCGATGATTGGTCAGATGACCTAGTCAGTTGTGATTGGTATTCTCTGTGCAGAAAAACGGAACTCCTATTACCTTAAATGGGTTCTCAACTCCGGTCCTCGACCCACTGCTCTGCATATTGGGTAAGTCTTCCTCAGATCATCAGCTTGTTAGGATAGAGCCGGCTCGCGAATCCATACTTTATAGCGTTTAGGTTTGTGAAACAATCATCTTCAAAATGATGCGAACACAGAACAAGGTTTGGGCTATACTTGTGTGGTATAGCAGTACTTGTATATATGAACTGCAGCCACTTAGTCTTCAAATACTCCTCACTTGGCAGGTTAAAAAAGTTCGCTTTTGCGTCGCACTTCAAAACACAGCGTCTCGTCGACATGATTGTTTTCCGAAGCCCAGATCTCGAAAAACGACAGAGTTCAAAAAGGTGCGGTGGGTCCAAACCTCCATGCTCTCAGACCTCCCTGGCCAGCCCAGGCAGGGTGGCCCGTCCTGGGCCAGTTTCAGATTTGCCCGCCACCCCTGGAGCTCCGGTTTTCCCTAGCGTCTCCGAGCGCAATAAGTGGCCGTTTCTTATTCAAATAACTTGTCAAGTTGACGTCAACTAGACAAAGGAAAAGCATCGTTCTTCGAACGATTCATATCAGCGACTCAGAGTCGACTCTTGTTTTTGAGAGACAATAACTTTGTATACGATGAACTTTCATGTTTAAAACTTTGCAAGATGTTTTCGTTCACTTAGATCTATGTTAAACACTACATGAAGGGCAATTTTCAAAACCCCAAAATAGGTACCCTTTAATTTCTTGTGTAGCTAAAATATATCTTTTTTTTCTTCATATCCAACTTTTCTGTGCAGAAATCCTGAACGAAGGTCGAAATGGCTGAGATGAAGGAAACCAAACGTATTACATTCCTTCAAGACTGCTGAAGTCCCTGTATGAAAAACTTTGAAAAACCATGTAAAGTTTTAGCTTTTGTCAAATCTGAAAATGGAACTTTAACTGAACATATCGATCACTCCTTCATTAGGTGATAGACGGGGATCGGCACTTCCTCATCAAACAGATCCTGGATAATCTACCAGATGAACATCTACATCCAGCCCTGAATCATCTACCTGTGTCGGAGAGAACAACAGCAACCTGGTGGGACAGCTGGGCCGTGATACAGGCCTCTCACCGCAAGACAGACAGGTACAGTTAGCCGTAGACGGAACCATTACAGTACACGGTAACTAAATTTGAAACCTCATGATGGATAGGCCACACACTGTTCTTTCTCCTCTGTAGTTTTTGGTGGCTCAACCCAAGTCTGCAGTCCTACCAGGACCTGGTCCAATCAGTCTGGTGGCTCTGAAGAATTTACTACACATTTCTTGGTGAGTGATGAGTTCTCTCCACCTACAATCTTTGTTTTCATTGTTTTGACACATTCTGTATGTCAATACAGTATGTCCTGGCCTCACAAAATAGTGTTTTGTATTTCTATTACAGCCTTCATCTTACCTGAGGACAAGAAGAGTCATTAAATAACAGAAAGTGTCCTGTTTTTGGTAACACTTCCTTTTACAGTCCAGTTACCCATGTAAATACTATGTACTTATTTTAGTAATTACAATAACTAGTACTAACCCTAAACCTACCCCTAAACCTACCCCTGTTCCATGTATTTACCTTATATTAGCCAGTACTTTCTAGGTAAGTACACTGTAAGTACACTGTAAGTACTGTACTGTAAAAGGAAGCGTTACTGTTTTTTTTTTTACAATAAATATATCATTAAATTACAGAAAGTGTCCAGTCTTTTTACTATAGATATACCATTAAATGACAGAAAATTTCTGTTTTATTTACAGTGGGCACACTGTAAATTAACAGAAAATGTCCGTTTTTTAACGGGACAAAGTCCGGGTAATGAGCTCCCAGTACTTTTTCTGTTATTTTACGGATTTATTTCTTAGAGTGTAATTCAGTGTTACTTAGTTCAATCTGAGGAAGACTCTTAGTGTCCATAAGCAGGAAATCTAGATGCAAAAGAAGGCGGGACTTCTAAGTGATGCAGCTTTTCATTTCAAAGTTTCTGTCCCTTGGAGCAGGAGTAATATTCCCTAATAGGTTTGCATGAGATATTTCCTTGAGCACCATCTGCTGGTGAAGGAGAACTGGATAATCAACAACATAATCCTCCAAGTAAGTAGGCACCTGACGGGTACGACTTGGACATGGACCTGGCACATTGTTCTCCCTCGTAGTAATCTCTGGATGTAGCCATAGTGGAGCTAATGTCTCGAAACGTATTTGGATGGTTGGCAACTCATCTGATCAGGATGGTTGGATGGATGGCAATTCAACTGGCCTAATTCTTCAGAAAGAACTGCTGCTACTCCAGAGTGAATGTGGCCGATCTAAAAGTTTCTTAGGCATACCATTCCAAGGCATAGACAGGTTTGCGTGGATATTCACATAAATGTGGTTTGGCATTATTAATGCACAGCAATACCACACAAGGAAAAACAGACTTTTAAGCAATGAACAAAGCCAGCAAACTCCATATAACTCTGCAACTGGATGCTGCCGAAATGAAACTTTCTGAACATTCACCAGACAAATCTGAACAAGTTTGACTTGCGCATGCGTGTGGAAGGGAATTTTGTACAACATCAGGATTTTTTTTTTCTGAGGCATGTTAAAAAAGCTCCTTAAGTGCCCTAATTGAACCAAGCCCCCTAATCCCAGCTTAATTTAAGCCCTGTCTGATACAAGATATATATATATATATATATATATATATATATATATATATATATATATATATATATATATATATATATATATATATATATATATATATATATATATATATATATATATATATATATATATGAAGAGTTCAGATGCAAAAGCCTCTAAATGCCATTTGAAATTTTCTTCTAAAATGACCATTTTTATCAAGCTTGTATATTTAAGTTCATTAATTTCACTTAAATGACAATTAATAGGTAATCTTCATTGCCATTTAAGTGAAATTACTGAACTTAAATATACAAGCTTGATAAAAATTGTCATTTTAGAAGAAAATTTCAAATGGCACTTAGAGGCTTTTGCATCTGAACTCTTCATATATATATATAACAAATTTTCATTCCACATATCTATCTACAGTATATCTATTTATGTATATATACATTCTGTCAATGAACTGCCTACTACTGCACATGTCTGCATGGGGTGGACCATAGTATAGTAGTGAACACTGATGATCTGGACTTGTTCTTGCTGCCTGCTGGCTGGCACATGGTGCTGGACTGTAGGGAATCCCAAGAAAGACTGCTCTATCCCCTTGGGGAATTCTGAATAGAGTGGAATTCATCCATTCATTTCAGGCGAAGGGCCCCAGGCAACATTATGCTGCTTTGGTTTATCCCAGAATCTTTGGTTATTGCCTCCTCCTTATGGTAGCTTCCAAGCAACCCCTCCTCCTTGTGCTCTGCTGACAGTGGCTCAGCATCGCTTGAAACAAAGACATGAAAATGACAGATACATCAGTAATCTTGGCCACTGTATCCTGGTATAATTGTGCTCGAGTTTTCCTGACTGTGGAAAGAGAGAGACAACTGATCCCCCAGGAGGCAATGAATGGAACTCAACAATGCAGGAATGCAAGCCAGTGTGTGTATGTGTGCATGTGTGTGTGTGTCTGTGTGTGTGTGTGCACCAGACAGTGTGTGTTTTTGTTGGTGCGCATATGTCTGTGTTTGAGTGAACAACAGTAGCGAGATTTGGAAGCCGATTTCCAGTTCCTATAGCAACCATGATGTAAGCGGAGAGGGGCAACTGCGCCCCATTTCACTCTATCTCTCCCCCTCACTCTCCCTTTCTCTCCCTCTCCCCCTCGAAAAAACAGACAGCCTTGCACATTGGAAACCTGGGTGTAGAAGATAGGGAAGTCATCCTCATTCTTGCTGGAATATAAGGCATTTTTTCTTGAATTTATTTTCTTTTTATGTTAGAGAAGATTTGCACGCTGTTCATTAACATGTACGTTTCAATCTTGGGAGAGAAAGGTCTGCTTGACATGTCTGCCAAGAAAATTGTTCAGTGCCTGAGGCGGTGTCAATTGGTGTATGGCTGTTCTCAGATGAAGTCCCTGTAGAGAGCGCCTTTGTGAACTTTATTGGTTTTGGATTTTTTGAAAAGGATAAAACTGTAAGTCATTTTAAAACTTTGTCATATGTGAAATATGTCATGTTTAAATACTGCATTTATAATAAAATTTTTAAATTGTTCTATGTGGTTACATGTTATATTTTTTATGTTACTTTTTATTATTTTTTTTTTTTTTTAGATTAAACTATTTAGTATTATTCTTTTGTGCAACTTCCAACACCTGGAACAAACTGAAATAAAATTTGTTTTTAATTTAAAATGTTCCCTCATTCCAACTTTGCTGGACTTAGCTTATGCATCATGTTAACTCTAAAATAAGTTATTATCCCTGACCTATTTCACACTTTAGAGAACACATTTTTCAGAAACTGAGAAAAAGTTGATACGTTTAAACATGTGCCTCAGAATGTCAGTATAGAATTTTAGTATATATTTACTTTATTTGGGGTAAACCTCTAACTTAACCACACTGGCTAAAAAGGTTACTGACATTTTGATCAAGTTTACCGTGTTGTGAGATTGGTTACCATATGCTTTAAAATAAGAGATCATTAGTGATTTTATTAAATGTTTCATCTTTTGCTCTGTATTCTTTTTAAGGGTAAGTCCCAGTCACCTCTAATGAGGTCTGCCCTTTCACTGTGCTTAGAGACCCCAGAAGCAGCGGCATGGAGAACCGGCGCTGCCAGCTCCCTCAACAGCCCAATGCCCAGGCCCAAGAGGCCTCGACTTGCCCCCAGTCCTCCATGCCTCAGTCCGCTTTACTGTCAGGAGCCTCCTCCCTCATCTCACTTACCCAGACAGAGGAGTTCTTTGACCTGATAGCCAGTTCCCAGAGCCGCAGACTGGATGACCAGAGAGCCAGCATAGGGGACCGACTGGGCATCAGGATAGCACAGAACAATGTGGAACACTTGTGTGAGGCATGTAGTTCACACGAACCTAGTGACGAGTTTTTCAACATGCTCATAAAGTATCAGGTAACAATAGTAATTGAAATTCAATATCAAATACAAGATGTACAAATGTGGTTTACACTTATATTCCTCAGAATTCCTCTGTTTGCATGTTGTGAACTTTATCACCTCTCCCCTCCTTCAGTCCTCCAGAATCAATGATCAGAGGTGCTCTTTGCCCCCAGCGCCAGACCCAGATGAAGACTTCTTCAGCCTAATTCAGAGAGTGCAATCCAAACGAATGGATGAACAACGGGTTTCTTTTCACTCTGATGAAAAGGATGAAACAGACTTAAATCATAAGTCCAAAACCTCTGAGGGCTCAAGCTAGAGACTGTGGCATTTCTGATGTGACTTCCACAAAATTCTTCTTCATACTCTGACTCTCTGGCTGCACATTTTGTGAGATCTTCCACAGATGGGGTTAGTTGAAAGTAATATAGATTTATTTTAATTAGTAGAATGTTGAATTTTTTTTCATATTTTTGCTGTCAAATTCAATTTACCCTAAGGTCACGGTGAGTCCAAATGTGGCCTCAGGATGTGATTCAAAGGGAATGGAAACACTCACCTTTTTGTATGTTCCAATATTGTTCTTTCACAAAAATGTTTGTGCAGATTTCGAGTAAAACAACACCATGGAAAATTATTAACACACTGATGCTTTCCAAGGATAATATTACTAACCGTCACACAACACAATATAAATCTGTGTGACAAACAACGGCAGCGCATAATCCTCAAGCAGGTGTGTGTTCATTTAACTCAAGTGGAAAGTGAGTTTCAGCATACACTGAATATGAATTTACCGTTTCCCAGCAGATGGGAGCAGTTATATTGAAGTTATATGGCTCATGTATCAGTTCATTTGGTGGTCTAATTCTGCTGCTAAGTAATATAAGTAATACTAATCGTAATAGATTTCCTTTAGAATATTTGAGAGAGGCTAAATCCATCTTTAATATTAAAAGGTGCATACTCTGTGAAAAGTGGATAGACTCATTTCAAGGTGCACTGTTTAACATGGATTTTTGTTGCATTGGAATAAAAATGATGTTTCAGTATGATTTCAGCATGTCTTTAAATTTTGTATGGTTATTTTTTACTAATCATAATGAAATAAGGTTCTGGTAACACTTTATTTAAAGGGGTGTGCATAAGACTGACATGACACTGTCATAAACATGACATAACACCTGTCATGAACATGAAGTAGTCTTAATGAAAGTTTATGACTGTTGTCATTAAGTGTCATTTGGTAAATTATGACACTTTTAATGCAAAGTTGACATTGTTTAAATTGTCTTTGTTATGACAACTTGACATTAACAAAGACAAAAAAATGTCTTGATTATGACAACTTGACATTAACAAAGACAGAAATGTCTTTGTCATGACAACTTGACATTAACCAAGAAATCATAACCTGTCAACCTGACATCTTTATAACTAGTCCAACGTGTTCCACTTTACTTGAGGTAAGGGGAAATATTAATGACACTGTTGTTTGACAGCATTTGACAGTGTAATAACCCTTAATGACATCTTTATAACTAGTACAATGTGTTCCACTTTACTTGAGGACAAGTAAAATATTCATTAAAGAGTTATGGTGTCATGATGGCCAAAGTCAAAACCAACCACATATGACAGGGTAATGTAATGTTAACACAAAGCTAAATAACTTCTTTAAGTTTGATAATTAGACCTGTTATGACATATTTGTGACAGGTTATGATTTCTTGGTTAATGTCAAGTTGTCATAACAAAGACATTTCTGTCTGTGTTAATGTCAAGTTGTCATAATCAAGACATTTTTGTCTTGGTTAATGTCAAGTTGTCATGTTATGACAACTTGACATTTAAACAATGTCAACTTTGCATTAGAAGTGTCATAATTTACTGAATGACACTTAATGACAAAAGTCATAAACATTCATAAAGACTCCTTCATGTTCATGACAGGTGTTATGTCATGTTTATGACAGTGTCATGTCAGTCTTATGAACACCCCTTCAAACAGTGTAAAAAAATCAAAATCGCTTACCATTGCAACAATTAAGGAATTATTGATATTCTGTGCCACTATAGTGACACCAAAAGCAAACATATTCTGTTTATTTGAGCAGACATAAGATTGGTCTAACCTGTGAGTTTGGGGTGGGTTTATTTTCATATGAAGCTTGTTTGAAAACAGTCGTTTTTGTATGGAGCCCTGCACATGAAAAGAAAAATTATTTGTGGCCTCATTTTATTAATTATTCCCCTTAGTTAAATCTTTTTATTTAAAGGGATAGTTCACCCAAACATAAATGTTCTGTCATCATTTACACACCCTTGAGTTGTTATAAACCTGTATGTGTTTCTTTGTTCTGTTAAACACAAAAGAAGATATTTTGAACAATGTTGGTACAGTAACTAGCCCCCATTGACTTCTATAGAAAAAATATAGGCCTACTATGGAAGTCATTGGGGGCCAGCAACTGTTTGGTAGCCAAAATTCTTCAAAATATCTTGCGCTCCACAGAAAAAAGAAACTCATACAGGTTTAGAACAACTTGTAACTGGTAAAGAGGGTAAACTTGCATTTTGAAACCTGTTTTAAAAAGTTTCAGTTTTCAAGCACCCAAAACGCTGTTGTCGTGTAGGCTACGGCCAGAGAACACATAAAAAGTGTTACTTTTTTAGTTGAAAACTGTTTGGTAAACAAAATCCTTCAAAATATCTTGTGCTCAGAAGAAAGAAACTCATACAGGTTTAGAACAACTCGAGGGTAAAGAGCCCCTAAATGGAGATGTGAAGAAAAAATACTTTATTTGGCAATGCTTTTGCATTTTCTCGCAAATTTATGGGTTCCCCAGAGAAACTTTGCATTCTTTCGCAAAGAACACAAAAGTTATGGGAGCGAACGCAAAGGTTTTTTCTTTCTGGGTAGGGGGACTTAAAAAATTTGCGAGAGAACCCAAAAACGTTGACATATTTAGCCTCTCATCTCATTTTGTTTTGGAGTGAACTATCCCTTTCATTCGTGGCCACATTGTTCGCACATCGTTCCATAATGGGCTATATGCACGCATAAGTTCCGCATTTGACGCAAGGATGCTCGTCCATTTCTGGTTGTGTAGATTAAAGCGGAGGAAAACCGAGGAAAACGGGATTATGGCTGGGTCTTCAAAATATACTGTCCTCCCGTCTTTGAAATGGAATGTACATACGTTTAGATGTAATTTTATATATAGTTATGTTTATTTTATATAATTTTAAAAAGAAGCATAAACACAATGAGGGATGTCTGTTTTATCTGTTTTTGTGACTAACGTTTCTTTAGTATAACCATGGAGTATAAAATTCAATATTAATTCTCGGTATTGCATTGGACTCTACGATCGGCGGAAGTTATCGAGCATCCTTATATCTTCACCGGAAATACCGCCGTGCATAGAGCCCATTAAGTATAATTGTGGCCGCGATTTAACTCAAACCTAGGCAATGATTTAGTAAGCTACAACTTAGCCTACTAATACAAAGGATTTGTTCCCTCTATTGATCCCTTCGATTTAGGTAAATCGCAGGATTTACCTAAAACAAGATAATCAGTAGAGGAAACAAATTCTTTGATGATTTCTCAATGTCATTAATTTTCACTTTATTTCGATTTAGCCTACTACTTCTCTTATCCCAACCTTCGCCTATCCTAACAACATTGTTTTGTTTAAATTCCCACAGTAGTCAATAATTGTATCCCTTGAAACTCTACGTAATTGTATCCCATAAAAAATTATTCATGCCTCAGGTTACATTTACACGTCAACGATATGCTTAAAACGTAGAAGTTTTTCCTTTGAGTTTTCTGCATACAGAAGATGCAATTGTCAAAATCATCCCCATTCATAAGGATCCGCAAAAATGCTGTATTCTGCTGCCAAGCCTTAGATGGGGATGGAACACTATAGATTGAACATGTAATACGCATGTGCATGACGTCATCGTTTTCGGATTCGCATTTTCGTTGTTTACACAGAAACCGTTTTCAAAAACTTGTACTTTGAAACCTGTTTTCAAAAGTTTCTGTTTTCAAGCACCCAAAACACCAGTGTCGTGTGGGCTACATGAACGGCCAGAGAACACATAAAAAGTGTTACGCTTTTAGTTGAAAACGGTGTACAGTAAACAGACCCTTGAAATAGCTTGCCTTTAAACACAACTTTGCTTCATTTTGAAAATGGAAATTAGCTCTGCCTCTACTCACTCAAATCAGCTCAGTAATTCACGTGGTCAACTTTACTGAGGTAAACGCTGTAAGATGGTATCGCTATTTATAAAGCCGGACAGTCGGTGATTAGCCTTTGACTATGTTATCAAACCTGGTAATCTATTGCTAATGCAAACCATGTTTCGCTTTGCCATGTCAGAGTCAGACAGCTGCCTTCTAAAAATCTGTATCCTTACAAACGTTTTGAACAACTTGGAACATCAGTGTAGAAAGTCATATTCACAACATCGTAATGCTATTCACCAGCTACAGCCTATTGCTATGCTACACGATTTTTCATTTCAAGAGAAAATTATACCAGGATAATATGGCTTCTCTTGAAACTCCCTGCTTCGCTTCTAATGATGATGAAAAGCCTGCTCGTATATTGAAGTGATTGGTTTTTGAGACTTTTTCTTCACTGCACAATATGTTGAAGTGATTGGTTTTTGAGACTTTTTCTTCACTGCACAATTTTAAGGAACATACAACAGTTTTGTTGACTTATGAATTTGCAATTTTTGTAGCATAGAAAACACCACATAGACATAGTCATAGCCTAAACAACATTAAAAACTTGATTTTCATTTTTAATAGGAAGCTTTAAAAAAAACTGTGCTGGGTTAGCTATTTTGACAAATTAGATTTAAAAAAAAGTCAAACAAAATCAAACAAAATGTTATTGTGGCATCTGATCACACTTTTTATAGGAAGCTTTAAAAAAAACTGTGCTGGGTTAGCTATTTTGACAAATTAGATTTAAAAAAAGTCAAACAAAATCAAACAAAATGTTATTGTGGCATCTGATCACACTTTTTTTTTTATTGCGGTAGCCACAAATATGCTGCTCGATATCGATTATTAGACCATTGCTCGCGACTACGCAGCGTTGCTAAGTGTCACATTGAGCTCAGCATTCATGAGCGTGACTAATGTTGAATAGAAACACATCGCCCGAGGTCATCGGCGTCAAAGCAGCGGAGAACTGCCCGATGCAATGGTGCAACACAGTACAGCTGTTCTGAGGGTTAAACGCAACAGATGAGCAGATAGACAAGACACAGCTGCTGCTCTACTGATTTACAAACGCTGTTCTGGATAACCGGAAAGAATGAACACAAACGACGCGAAGGATTACCTCTCCAAACGACAGATCCCACACCTTTTTGAGGTAAGGATCACCCAGAAGAGAAGCATTGTATATTATATTAATATAGCCTTAATAAAATGAATATGGCAAATAACACATCTGGAAACATCTGTGTGTCTGAAATCTGATTATGTCTATGTTTTCAATGTGACTGTATGGCTACCTCTCAGTTCTTCTCAGAGTTCTTCAGAGAATATGATAAATTATATAGCCTATAGTAGTTAGGCTGTAGCCTATAGGCTACCTATATTTCTACTGTCAACACTCTTTCCATCAAGAATCTATTGGGAAACTGGCCTGACTAAAGATGAACATCATTAATCAAAAACTCTGTGCCTATTTAGAATGCACAATTACATGGCAAATTAGATAGCCTACTTGAAAGTGTCACTATGGTGATGCTGAATTAGGGTGCTGTAATGGAAAAGCAGAGTGTCTCAAGCTTGTCAGAAAGAGAATAAGATTCTCCTCAGACAGCATCAACAAGTGCTTGTGTGGGAGATATGTAGTTGCATACAATACTGTGTCCATGGTGGATCATTGCACACACTTCTGACAAGCTTTCCATCTCCAAATTTATACTATAATGAAGCACAATATAGGCAGGTCAGAAACTAAAGAGTGAAGGTTGTAAACATGAGTTTCTCAACATCAACACTTTTGGCTGTCACCAAGGCAACAAGCTATACTTTATATTCACTTGTAACTTGGGAAATGTGGGCAATGGAGAGCGAAGGACTGAAACAGTCCTGTTTTTGCATGTGCCCGAACACGCAGCTCACTGGGGAATGCAAACATGCAGGTTTAAGTTCATGTGCATACATCTCTGAAACTCCTCCATCTGTGACCGAATGCGCATAAAGATATGGCATATAGTGCAAGGATTTAGAAAGAGGGAAGTAAAGTTAGCTTATATATATATACAGTATATATATATATATATATATATATATATATATATATATATATATATATATATATATATATATATATATATATATATATATATATATATATATATATATAATATTATTATTATTTAATTGTACTTAATTGGGGATTATTTAATTATAACTAGTATTTAAACTTATCAAAGCTGCTGACATTATTCTTTTTAAAGATTATTTTCCAATAAAATATGACTAAAATATATTGTTTGCCTGTATTGCTTTTTAACTTGATGGTAATACTTTTTATGTATGTCAGTCTATTAAACTTAGGCTACTATAAAAAAAAAAACACCTGCCAGCAGCCCCTCACGGACAACTGCTGGCTACCAAAATGAAATATAACAAAATGCAAACAAAAGCAGGCCTGTTCTTCTCTCAATCATCAATATCATCAGCAATTGCACCACCGGCCTCGAGCCATTCTCTCACGTCCCTCGGCCGTCCTGTTCGCCACAGAGGTCATGATTTTGTCTTTGAAACTGGTGGATAAATAAAAAAATTATGCTGTTTGCTGTTAGCTTTGTATTTGCCAAATCAGTTTATATTGTTTTACACAATATTCTACTGAACCCTGTGGGCTCCATATAACTCTGGTTATATATGTGGATATATATTACATTGTCTTTTAATTTAGAATACTATATGAGTTTAAAGATGCATTGCGCAACATTTCGGGCTCTATCTTGCACCCGGCGCAAATGACTTTATACACTGACGCATTTATCATTCCTATTTTGCACGCGCGCAAAGCGGGTTTTTTCCCTCCACAGACGCACGTCGGTAAACTAGGAAATGAACTTGCGCTCCCTGGGCGGGTTGGCGCAAAAAGGAGGCGTGTGTCGGCGCAAACAATTCCTAGTGCTATTTTGCAGTTCCAGAAAACAATTGGCTTTATGCCTAGCTAAACTACTTCCTGAACTTCAGCCAGCTCTTTGTTTCCTATCTACCATTATTGGCCAAATTGATTAATTCAGGTGTGTCTGATTATTGTTGCCATGACTACTGAGGTCAGGCACACCTGAATTAATCAATTTGGCCAATAATTGCAGACAGGAAACAAGGAGCTGGCAGAAGTTCAGGAAGTAGTGCAGCTGGGCATAAAGCCAATTGCGCCAATGACCAGAAAAAACCTGGTCTAAAGTCAGTGGCGCGTTGCGCGTTGTTCATAATGCTATTTTAAGCGCGCCTGCTTGACCATAATACAGAGTGCGAACAACGCGCATACACTGTAGATGATTCTCTCATCTACACAGATGCATTTTACTTTTTGCAAATGAAACATTATTATAAGAAAAAAATATATAAACATGAGGGAAATCATTGTTGTGTCCATGATGATGGGAAAAATAGACATAAAGCTTATTTACCCACGTTATATGCATGTTTAACCGAAGCTAATTTGGGTGGGTTTGTCCCATCCCCAATGTCCCTTCTCTTTCTTTTACGGCCCTGACGAGAACATTGATCTCCTCGCCTGTGAACCGTGCCGTTAAAATAGAATTGCACCATTGAACAAGCGCACCTCGTTCATCACGCTCTTAAAGGGAATGTGATATGACGCTCTTATTGGTTTATTTCCGTTACGCCCAAACCACACCTATGAATAATGAAGCTACTCCAGACCAACCCCTTTTAGATTTGCGCCAGGCGCAAGAGGCATTTATCCCGCGGGGAAAATAGCAACAGCGCCGGGATGCGCCCACAAAGTTACTTGCGCTTTGCGCTTTGACACTTGCGTTTTAGATCGTTAAAATAGGGCCCTTCATGTTAAAAATAGCCGTTTTCTAACACATACATGCTTAAACAATCGCCTGATTGGCTGAATGAGCCCTTCTCTGATCAATGCGATCGCCTCTATAATTCTGTACAGTAAAATAAATAAGAGGGATTCGGGCTCGAATCTGAGACTGGGCGTGACATCATGTGCGTTCACGCTCGCCTGGCTATGTGCCTATGTCTTGCAGGTTAAGTGTATTCGCCGCCATTCTCCGTATCAGAGAAGACAACTCGAGCGACATAACTTTAGTCAACTTTCCACAAAAGTAGAAGATGGATTCAAAGGAGCTGTTTAGCCTACATCTGGTCATTTCATGCGTTTTCTGTGATCGGATAGCTTATTCGATCGTGAAAAGACCAGGTTGCCCTCCGAAATGCATTTGAGACTGATTTGAATCCGATCGCTCAAACCACTTGAGGACGTGGTCTGGGCCGCATTCCAGACGAAACTGGACAAGTGTAAATGCATCTGGTTGTTGAAAACAGGCTATATGTCATGTTGTTTTAGTCATATATGACGACGCGCATCACTTCAGATGAGCAGCTGAGTGTATTCATCAAGCCAGCGCGCCGCAATCTATCACAAACCAAAGTGAAAGCAAGACGCATACGATTAACACTACCATCTTCATTAAAAGTAGCCTAAAGAAATGAAACGATCTCATACCAGGGCTTTTGCCGCTCTCGCTTATTGCTGTCTTTGCTGATTTTGAAATAGTGTATGATTTACTCAAATGCCTTTCCTTTCATATATTTTAAATGACTTGCAGATTTATAACTGTATTAGCTCATTATGACTGTAACAAAAGATGTGTGCCGCACAGTATGCGGCTGATGCTCCTTTGGGTATAAACAGCTTGTGCAAACGTGCGTGTATGCGTGTGTTCCATGAGCGCGCACGCAGTTTCGCTTGTCGCCAGAGGGGGCGTAGTTCTGCAAAAACTCAGATACTTGCTGTTGGCCACCAGAAGTGACAGACACAGCAGATAAAGAGCAATACTCCTCCAAATGGCTGGATCATTGGTGCATTCATGGGGTTGTAAAAAGAGGGACGTGTTACTGCAGATGCCAGGCAGCAGCACATGCCCACTCCAACAGACCTATTTAAACTTGACCAAAAAAAGGCACGCAGAGTATTCATTGGCCAGATACCTGGATAGCGGTCAGATTAACCAATCATGCTCAAAGCAACACGGAGAGACAGCAAATAGCATTGCCGCTGTGTGTGTGTATATATATATATATATATATATATATATAATCTTTCATATATATATACTGTATATATATGAATGATTACACATGCATATTTTCATTTTTATTTGAAGGTTGTTACATTTAATTAATTGGCCAAATTGCGTTTTCAGATATGCTTACAACCACGGTTAGGTGCTTCTAGTTCTACATCTGTGCTATTCATATTCTGCGTTTATATATTCTGCGTTTGTGGTTGAGAGAGGAACAGCATCAGCTACATGTATAAATGAAGCGTTGATTATGGCTAAAATGTTGACGTATTAACTATGGCTACATTCACACTGTGAGTCCAAATCCGATTATCTTTGTATCCGATTGGAATCTGATCTAAAATAATGTCCACACTGTGTATCGATTTGTGTGTCCATGCAGCTCTTGGGCAATATGGTACTGACATTGCGTTGATGGAGGGGTTTGCATGGAGGGGTTTGCATTTGCAATAGAGATGTTGTCTTATTTAAATTTTTTGGGAGATGTGTAGCCACCGTTCTTAAATTGAAGACAGTTCACTTTGTGTATACAGACCCGAGCCATCTAGGAAAACAGTCACTACAAGTCAAGCCACGAACGACGTGCTGACTGTATGAACGGCGTTCGGGGATCGACTTATCGAGACTATTTCCTAAGATGGCTCCTGTCTGTATACACGAAGTGAACTGTCTTTATAAAGTGTCTTCTTATTAATCGGTCTGTACACTTACAAAGTTCTCAATGCTTCGTTATGCATGTATGGACCCTCATTATGTTACTGTGTTACTGGGGCTATTTTGAGCCTTGTTAGTGGTATAAACTAGCGATTTCTTTTTACTTAGTAAAGTTTCTTTTTACTTAGTGTCCCCAGTACTAGCATTATACAATGTGGTGAGGGGGGCGTGGTTTTCGCGTTGTCTGTAGTGAGAGATGGGTCAATGAGCTGTGCGGTGAGTAAGTGGGTCAAGTGCAGATGATGAACACCTGTGTCTGATTGCAGTGATTAGAGTGGGATAAAAGACCGATAAAAGCCACACAGTGGGAGAGGACGAGAGCGAGAGTTGGCTGTAACTCGTGCGCTGGAAGGAAAGAAGCGGTAGCTGTCTGTTGTTCGACGTGGAAAAAGTTTTGTGAATGAATACTGTAGCAGTGCTACAGTGAACGTGCTGTGTGCACGCCTTTTTGTTTTGTCAGAGTTTGAGTAAATAAAATTCCGTACGAGTTCCAGTCTCGTTGACCCTGTCTCCTTCCTACCCTCCTGTTACACTGGTGCCAAAACCCTGGAGGAAGGAGGCTACCGCCGCCATGCAGAGCCCGCCAGGATCACTCGCGGCTCTTCAGAGAGACCAACACCAAGCCCTGCTGACCATCAAAGACGAGCATGAGCAGCGCTTCAAGGCGCTGCTCCGAGGCCAGCAGGAAGACTGCGAGTTGTTCTGGAGCTATTTAGACCGGGGGATTTCTGCCACCCCCTCCGCAGCGTCGGCCTCGCCCCTGTCGTTGTCCAAGATGGGTCCACATTAGGGCTGCACGATGTATCACTTTAACATCGATATCGCGATGTGCGAATCCACGATAGTTACATCGCAAGGATGTGCGATGTCACTCATATCGTAGTTAATCCGTGATTCGTGATCAGTAGGCTACGTGCCAGCAGCTCCCCGGCCCGTAAGGCTTGTGATTCGCGGATTAAATGCAAAGTTTAACCATCATAGTGTGCGTTTATCAATTTGCAAGTCCTGTCAGTTTAAACATCAAGCGCAAGAAGACTGGAACTTGCGCGTTATTTTCTGTCAGTCTTACTAAAGCGCATTTTTGTCCCGCCAAAGCTTGACCGGTGAATGATGTGTGATGCAGATGACGATGAGTGAGTGACTTCTGCGCTCGTTTAAATGAGAAAGTGAAAGTCCCAGTCGCGCGTGCAGTCTCACCGTCTTCAAACTGTCTTGATCTCTCTCCCAGTCTCGCGCATATAATGATTTGAGTTGACTAATATCTTTGAGAATACATGACGGTAAATGGTCGGAAGACAAGTTATTTTTTTTTCTGAACTACTACTGGTTGTGAATTGCCGTTCCACATCCAGATGACATTACATAAACCACACTTTGAATAATAAAAAAAAGCTATCCAGTGATGAAATGTTTTCTGTGTTGACACAAATCTTGTGCGATTTTCTAACCTGCCTGGATAATCACACAACGTGTGGCGTGGTCCGTTAATGACGCGTCCGATTCGCGAACTAATGACTCGTTTGAACCGATTCACTTTAATATATGGTTAAAACAACTGATCTATTCAACACTGAACTGAAGATACATAAATCGGAAACACTTCA
Source organism: Cyprinella venusta (assembly GCA_038021265.1). Classification (NCBI taxonomy): domain Eukaryota; kingdom Metazoa; phylum Chordata; class Actinopteri; order Cypriniformes; family Leuciscidae; genus Cyprinella; species Cyprinella venusta. The sequence goes on along the minus strand of CM075865.1, from coordinate 19,379,695 downwards.
CAATAAGGTTACATTTATTAAAGTATAGTAAACTACATTAATAATAGTAATTCATTACATTTATATAGCACTTTTCTCTGCACTCAAAGTGCTTTATATAGGGGGAAGGGGATCTCCTCAACCACCACTAATGTGCTGCATCCTGTTAACATAACCTGTTAACAACATTAGTAAACATTCAATTAATATTAGTTTCTTTCTATGCGGATTTACTCCATGACAAAACCACCCCAGTCATTCTAGAATGATTCATTCTTTCCAAATAGAGCTATTCAAGTCATCTGGGGAAATTGTTCTAATATCGCAATATATATCGTGGAAATATAAAATATCGCAATGCCATTTTTTACCAATATCGTGCAGCCCTAGTCCACATGACGAGCCGGAGGCGTTCCTGGACCTGTTCGAAAGGACGGCTGAGGCCCGGGGAGTCGCAGATCACCGCCCACCAACTGCCAGTCTCAAGTCTCCTGGTGTATCAGGATCTACGGCGCGCCATCCTGCAGCGGGTCGGTCGGACCCTTTAACAACATCGTCAACGCTTCAGGTCCCTAACCCTCGAAGAGTCCGGCCGGCCCTTCGTGATGGCGCAACAGCTCTGGGACTCCTGCCGCAGATGGCTGGTAGCCATGGGAAGCGACGTCGAGGAAATCATCGACCAGGTGGTACTGGAGCAGTTTATTGCGAAGCTACCGAAAAAAACTGCTCAATGGGTCCAGTGCCACAGTCCGACATCGCTGGATCAGGCCATCCAACTGGCGGAGGATCACATGGTGGCGTGCTCTGGGGTCAGCGAACCCCTCCCTTCTGTCTCTCTCTCTCCCTCTCTATCTCTCTCTTCCCCAGCCTCTCTCTCTTCCCCTTCTGCCAAACCGGTCCCGGCTCCCTGGTCTCGGGGTGGGCTGGCGCCCAGGCCAGCACCGAGATGGAGGTCCGGGTGGCCGGGGGACACTAGTTCGGCCTAGAAGATGTCGCAAAGGGGGACGCCTGCCGGGGATTTCTCCACCCTGGCTCCGGTGGCTCCGCTCTCCCCATGCCAATCCCTTGCCCCGCTTCCCGCCACTGGGTCAGCGGTAAAACCCGGGCCGGGCTGTTGGCGCTGTGGGGACCCGGGCCACTTTATCGACCGGTGTCCCGTGATGGAGGTGGGGACACTGGTTTGGGTTCCCGACACACTACGGGCCCCAATATCTTTTCAGCGTTTGATGGACAGAATTCTCCAGCCGCATGATGCCGCTGCTTATTTGGATGACATCATCATCTATAGTAATGATAGATGCTAGATCTATAGTAATGATTGGCAGCGTCATATGCAGTATTTGCGTGCTGTCCTGAAAACGCTGAGAAGAGCTGGGCTCACGGCCAACCTGAAGAAGTATGCAATTGCGGGTAAAAAGTAAAGTATCGTAAAAGTAAAAGTAAAGTATCTGGGCTTCCACTTGGGGCATGGACAGGTGCATACCCAAATTGATAAGACAGCTGCGGTTGCGACCTGTCCGAGTCCTAAGACCAAACAGGAGGTTTGGCAGTTCCTGGGGCTAGCGGAATATTATAGACGGTTTGTACCTAATTATTCGGACCTCGCTAGCCCGCTGACTGATCTGACTAAAAAGGGCGCTCCAGATACGGTTCAGTGGACGGAGCAGTGCCAGTGGGCTTTTACCCAGATAAAGGCTGCTCTGTGCGGCGGACTGCTTTTACATGCTCCTGACTTTTCTCTCCCTTTCATCCTACTGACGGACGCCTCGGACTGGGGTTTGGGCACGGTCCTGTCCCAGGGGGTTGGGGGGAGGAACGGCCGGTCCTGTACATCAGTCGGAAGCTTTCTAAGAGAGACGATGTACAGCACCATTGAAAAGGAGTGTTTGGCCATCCGATGGGCTGTCCTCACCCTCTGCTACTACCTCCTGGGCCGGGAGTTCACCCTGTGTTCGGACCACACGCACCTTCAGTGGCTCCACCACATGAAAGATACCAACGCGCGGATCACCCATTGGTATCTGGCTCTACAACCCTTTAAATTTCAGGTGGTCCACAGGCCAGGGACGCAGATGGCTGTGCCCGACTTCCTCTCCAGGAGGAGGGGGGGGGGGGGGGGGGGGGGGGCTGCAGGCCGGATGGTTCCCCGGCCTGAGTCGGGCGGTGGGGGTATGTGGTGAGGGGTGGGGGGGAGGGGGGGCGTGGTTTTCGCGTAGTCTGTAGTGAGAGACGGGTCAATGAGCTGTGCGGTGAGTAAGTGGGTCAAGTGCAGATGATGAACACGTGTGTCTGATTGCAGTGATTGGAGTGGGGAGACCGATAAAAGCCACACAGTGGGAGAGGACGAGAGCGAGAGTTGGCTGGAACTCGTGCGCTGGAAGGAGAGAAGTGGTAGCTGTCTGTTGTTCGACGTGGAAAGAGTTTTGTGAATGAATGTTGTAGCAGTGCTACGGTGAACGTGCTGTGTGCACGCCTTTTTGTTTTGTCAGAGTTTGAGTAAATAAAATTACGTACAAGTTCCAGTCTCATTGACCCTGTCTCCTTCTTCCTACCCTCCTGTTTGTGTGTTACATACGCTAAACAGTTTTCAGAGATAAAAATCTTTACATTCGATTATCATGAAAAAAAGAGAACGGTTGACTAGGTACTGATGTTTTATTAGACCAAAGGTTAATTTTGTGCCGGAGTTCTCCTTTAACATGGATATATCAGTAAATATAAGTTACCACTTTGTCACAGATCAGAAGGACACAAACAGGTAAAGTTCAACAGGATATTTATTTAATAGCACTTAGGAACAGTCACGGCAGGTAAGTTGAAATGAAGGAATTGTGAAAAAAAGTGAGCTTGGCGATAGCTGACCCCAGAGTGTTAATGTTGGTGGGTTATGGCCAGTTGGAAACAGCTTCCACCTTCCTCTGATCCATGGTAATTCCATGAGGAGTGATCACATAACCCAGGAACTGGATAGTCTCTTAAAGAAACACTAATGTTCCAGTTTCAGCAAGAGTCAATGATCGTGCAGACGTTGGAGGACTTGATTGACATGGTGGTGGTGCTTAGATAAACTGGAAGAATATATGAGGATATCATCTATATAAATGATGACAAAATATTGAAGTATGTCCCTAAAGATCTCATTCATGAAGCCCTGGAAGTCGGCAGGAGCATTGGACAATCTGAAGGGCATGACCTTGTACTCATAGTGGCCAGCAGGGGTGATGAATGCCATCTTCCACTTGTCTCCCTTCCGAATTCTCACCAAATTGTAGGCACTATGCAGGTCCAGTTTAGTAAATATCCAAGCACCACATAATTGTTTGAGAGCGGCTGGAACCAAAGGAAGGGGATACCAGTACTTGACTGTGGAGTTATTGACGGTTCGGTAGTCTATACAGGGGCGCAAGCCTCCGTCCTTCTCAGCGACGAAAAAGAAGCTGGAAGTGGCAGGGGATGTAGATGGACGGATGTAGTCTTGATGAAGAGCCTCGATCTACTCCTCCATGGCCTTCTGATCTGGGATGGACAATGGGTAGATTACCAACAGTGTGAAAAGCAGTCTCGTTCCCATTGACAATTTATCCGATGTCCAATAGATGTTAGGTGAGTGGAGTTCCAGCCACTGATGTCCCAGGATGATATCTGCTGTAGAGCCCTCCAGCACCAGAAATAACAGTCCTCTTTATGAAGACAACTGATTTTCAGAGTGATGGTGGGACTGCAGTGCCGGATTTGCCTGCGACCAAGCGGTTTTCCCAGGATGGACTGGATATGTAGAGTTTTTTTTACGGACTTGAAATTTGTCGAGAGTGAGATTAAATTCCCAACGGAGCCAGAGTCAATTAACACTTTCGCTGGAAGAGATCATTGGAGGTAAGTTACCAGAACAGGAGTGTATTTCATATGGGAAATAGGTGAAGGAAGTTGTACAGTACTCACTGCCGTGCGTGGGAGATGGACTGGACAGGTGATGAGATGATGACCGGCTATCCCACTGTAGAGTCAGAGATTATTGGTAATTCGATGATTGCTGATGAGTTAAAGTCCCATGGGTTTTGGTGCTGAAGGGCTGGCAGAGGATGAAGGACGAAGAGGAGGCAGTGCAGGGCTATCAAGCTGGCAGGCGGTTTAATGTTGGTCTACTCGAATGGAACGATGGATGAGGTTTTCTAGACCAATGACGCCATCGTAATTGGCGAGCTGTAAACAAATCTCATGGTTTAAACCTTGGCGAAAAGCAGTAATAAGTGCCAATTCATCCCATCCAATGGAAGCTGAGTATGAAACTGTGATCCATATGTTGACAGTTGTTTGCCGTTGGTGTAAACAAAATAATTGATCATGAACAGAAAGAGAGTTTGAGGCTTGTGAAAACACTTCATCGAAATGAAGTTAACGAGGGATTGAGTGACAATACCATTCACATGCCCTCAAGATTTCACGTAGTGAAACTGCGCAAAGCTTCTGTGTTGCATGTCACACTATTGGTCGACGCTGGTCATGTGTGTGATGCGTGTGACACAAAAAGTATTCTCGTCGCTTGATAAAATTAAGATTGAGCCACTGTTGTCACTTGGACTATTTTAACGATGTCTTTAACTTTTATGGGCCAGCCAATTTTGATCCGTTAAAGAAGCCTATGGATGAGTGATCCAGCTCTCAGATTTAATCCAAAATATCTTAATTTGTGTTCCGAAGATGAACCAAAGTCTTATGGGGTTGGAATAACTTGAGGTTGAGTAATTACTGACAGAATTTTCATTTGGGGTGAACTAACCCTTTAATATGAGAGTGAAGAGAGTCCAGATTGCAAGCAGGTGATGAAGACAGTGCAGGTGATCGATATTCAGGGGATGCGGAACAAGTGGGCGAGGTGTGGAGGTCTGGTGCTGACGATTCCGTGACAATATCTCCCAATAATAAGTAGGCTGATAATTCAATTATGTAACTAAAGTTTTATACAAATAACATTCCTCAATAGTATGATGCATTTTTCCTAAAATAAATAAATGAATTTTAACCCTGTTTTTTTTTTTAACTAAAAGTTTATATGTACATTAAGAAGGTGACAATTGCAGGTTGCTATTTTTTACAGTGAAGCTTAGTTTGTTTGTAATGCTTATTATCCATATGATTACTGCATTAGTCCTTAAAAATGCACTGTCTATTATGAAACGGATACCTTTTGCAAATTCAGCCTTTTGTTTCGTTTCTGTTTAGACACTGCTCCTTTATTCAGCAGTTGAATGTGTCTTTAGCCGTTTGATACCCATGAGGATTGAGATGTAAATTCACAAGCAGTTTTATTTGCATCAAAAGAAGCAAACAGCTGATTATTTAGAGCTCAGATTTTCCATTTCCTGTCCCTCTGAATGGTCCGGTTTACGAACTGCTAACACGTGTGGGATGAATAGAACAACAATTTGCAATTATTATTTTCTCCCACCTAGATTGTTATTCGTTGTTTCCCTCTGTCTTTCCATCAAGAAATCGTTTAACTGAATTTGGCTAATAAATGAAAAATGTGCTCATATCCTTCTTCTTTTTTTTTAGGTGAGAAAGAAAGACTCAAGGAAAGACTCTGATTGATATCTCAAAGGCCAAATTAAAGAACTCATTTACACAAATAGATTCGAATTGTACACTTTACAAGAAATACAGATTCATATTTGTGAACCACTCGTATGAATTAAGCATTTCATATAACAAAATGATATGAACTCTATGTGTGAACTCTATCTCACAGAGCATGTTAACAGGGCTGATGTACCACAGGCCTGAGGACCCTTTGGCATTCTTGGAGAGTTGCCTGCAGAAAACGCGTGACCTCGGCGGTCCTGAATGTGTGGTCTGGGACACTTTCATTACACCTGATCGAAAACCTCTACCACCAATCACCCCAGCACAGGGGAAGAAAGCCCCCTGCAAACTCGGTAATTCAGCTAGAAAATCTAATCTTAGCTTGAAATAAAACAGTTAGTTGTGTACATGATGGATATACATGATGGATATACTTTAAAATGACACTTGCATTTTAGTTTTATTGACTTTTTTTAGCAGTTCTTTCATTTAACTGAATTACACATTGAACAATGTTTTTTTTGTTAAATTGTTATGCTTATTAATGCATTACTTTTTTTTGTTGTTAAATTGTTATGTTTATTAATGCATTACTTGTTTGTTTTTTACCTTTCTCTTTAAATCACAAAAATATCCACATTATCTAGATAAAAAGCCAGCAGGTAAGTAACCATTATTCAGGGATTTTAAATCTGAAGGATAGAAAATGAAAACATTGCAAAGACATTTAGGAAGGTTAAAGATGGTCAAGTGTTAAATTTACCCAAATATCTCAATAATGAATGTCTAAAAATACAGTATTGTGTGGATTCTTATAAAATGAGTGAATTAAAGGCTAATTCGCACTGTACCAAGTTAAAACAGACGCCTATCAGTGCTGAAAGTCTTTGCAGTAAGTAATTTCTCCGATATTCCAAGACCCAACAAACGCAGTGTTGAATCGGCGACAGACTCCGACAGAGGTAACATACTGATCTGACAAAACCTGACAAAGTGTGTGCTGCTGTCTGTCTGCGTTTGTCGGTGTGGTGTTTATTGGCCTTAAGAATGAATCTGAGGTCATATAGAACTGATGAATGTAATCTGTTTCACTCCATAGACAGTGGTCCTGGTCCTGGTCCCGGGCCTTACCGTCGATATGACAGGCTGCCACCAATCCAAGCCCAGTTCTCCATAGAAAGTGATTCAGATATGACTGAGTCTTCAGGGCTCATACAGGAGTATGATGTCTTTGACCCATCTAAACCACGACCGCACATAATATTCATCATAGGTGAGTGATCATCACTGTCAGCTGGTCATTTCTCATTTTCGGTCTGTTTCAGTAATCTTTTTCTGAATTCATCTCATTCTAAATTCCAACTCTATGAGCTGGATTAAATAACATTCAGTAGACCTTGACATTAATTAATTTGAAATTAACATTTCCATTGTGTTTCTGTGATGTAAAGTGGGATTTGCTCTAATATTTTCCAGGTGGACCCGGCAGTGGCAAGGGCACTCAGACAACTAAAATTGCACATCGCTATGATTTCGAGCATGTGTCTGTAGGGGAAATTTTAAGGAACCAGTTGCTGCATCATGCCCCCAGTGACAGGAAATGGGAGCTGATTGCTCAGATCATTGCAAATGGAGAACTGGCACCTCAGGTTTGGAAATGTGACCACCAAACAATGTGAATTTTTGCAGCTATGGTGTATTCAAAACTGCTTTGATCGTCAATGTTAATTTTTACATAAACTACCATTCAAAAGATTTGGATGAGTAAGATTTAAAAAATAATGTGTAAAAATAATAAAAGTAAAAAGTAAAGGCATTTATAATGTTACAAAAGTTTTATATTTCCAAATAAATATGTATGCAGCACATATGTTTTCAACATTAATATGTAATACATGTTTCTTCAGCTCCAAATCAGCATATTAGAATGATTACTGAAGGATCATGTGACCCTTAAGACTGGAATGATTGGTGCTAAAAATTAGTTTCCTTTCGTTGTCACTCCGAGTTCTGTCGGATGACGACAAATGGGGTTTCGCTTAGAAAGCCCATCGACTTTGAGTATTACAAAACGAGCCAATGGCAAAGAAATGCCATGGGTCTTCAGAATTTGTATGGCGCAACTCCGCCCCACCTCCTGGGTATAAAGGAAAAATCTTTCTAAAGACGCGTCTTTCTAAAGACGATCTATCCTTGTATTACTGAGTGCGGTATTTTGATAGATTCAGCTGATGGGCGCGAGTGCTGTTTGATATGTTTGGGCTTCGATTGTGCTCAGACAGCGCTTGTTGATGTGTCACGTTCTCCCAGCGGGAACGTGACCATCGCAATGTAACGGTCGAGACTCAATGAGCTCAATAGAGTGAGAGTCCCCTCATCCACGTCCCGATCTATTTTTCTCCACGCGAGATAATACTTCGGCTGGTGGCCAGGGTGACCTAAGACGGCAGGTCTGGAACTAAACCAATGCAAAATCCTTGGTCCACAACCTGCGTTGTCCCGAGTGAGTTCGCCGGCCCGCGCGCGGTCTCATTTGGCCCCCCGGCTGATGAAATCATGTATTGTATATCGCTGCATCACAAGGTGAGCTGGAGTCCTTTGGAGATGAGGACTCGTCTGTGCTGCCATCCTCGGATGTGTTAGCATAACGAGTCTGATCCAGAGTTGACAGCTATGCTTTCCTGGGCTGCCATGAGTATCGGGCTTGTGTGGAACCATCCGCCATGTCCCAAGCACTTAAGGCTGATGATTGGTTTTTGGGGAAGGCAAACCCAAATCCTTTCTACCCAGACATGCATGAAGAGGTCCTGAGATTTTGTGAGTCTCCTTTGACATTTCGTGACTGCTCAGCAGCCTCTTCCGCCTTCTCTACACTCGCAGAGGCCGCGGCCAAGGGTACACGGGGTTCCCCCCATGGAGTGTTCTGTGGTAACACATCTGTGTCCCCACAGTGCCTCCACCTGGCTTGGCGACCCTAAGCACCCATCCAATCCCTGTAGGTTTTTTGTCTAGTGACAAGGACCTATAAAGCTGCGTGGCAGGCTGCTGTCTCACTGCATGTTATTACCATCCTTCTGGGAGCTCAATGACATGGATGAGGGTAGGGCTAATTCAGGGCTCATCCAAGAGCTGCCTGCCGTCACCAACCTTGCTCTACGAGCGGAAAAAGTGACCGCACGCTCTCTGAGTCAGGTGATGTCCACATGCGTGGTCAGACATCTCTGGCTTAACCTGGTGGATATGCGCAAGGTTGAGTGAACCCATTGCCTCCACTCCTCCATATCCCAGGCTGACCTCTTCGGCTCTGCCCAACAGTTCTCTGCCGCCCAGAAGCAGGCTGTGGCTACCAGACTTGTCTGACCCTGAGATGGGCATGGCAACACGGCATGCTCCGAGTACCAGTTACTCCGACCTGCCATCAGACCTTCACCCTGTGGTCGAACCTCAGTTTTCTACGGGCTGGAGTGGCCCTGTAACGAGCTTCCCGGCATGTTGTTGTCTCAACAGATGCCTCCACCATGGGCTGGGGCGCCATGTGCAATGGACATGCTGCTGCGGGCTCCTAGACGGGCCCCCACACCTATGGAATGTCAATTGCCTCGGGTTGCTGGCAGTACATCTTGCTCTGCTCCGCTTCCGGGTGTTGCTCCAGGGTTTGGGACCAGTTCGGGGACGCACAGATAGATCTGTTTGCCTCTCACGACTCAGCCCATTGCGCCCTGTATTATTCATTGACCGAGGCCACGCTCACGTTTCCCCCAGTGAGCCTTCTTGAGTAGCCCCTGCGCAAAGTCAGGGAGGACGAGGAGCAGGTCATTTTGGTCTCGCCACACTGGCCCACCCAGACCTGGTTCTCTGAACTCGACTCCTCATGACAGCACCTCCCTGGCCAATTCCTCTGAGGAAGTACCTCCTTTCTCAGGGACGGGCACCCTTTGGAACCTCGACGTGCGGCTCCTGAACGGGAAGAGGCAGATTTGAGTATCACCAACGGTGGTGGTTACCATCACTTCTGCTAGAGCCTTGTCCACGAGACACGCCTCCGCATCTATGTAGACAGAAGGCAGTGTTTCAGGACCTCAGACCAGCTCTTTATCTGTTATGGTGGGAAGCTGAAGGGAAAGGCTCTCTCCAAGCAAAGGCTGTCCCACTTGATGTGGACGCCATTGCTTGGCATTCCAGCAGCAAGGTCGACCGTGTCCCCATGGTGTGACTGCCCACTCCTCCCGGCATCCTCTTACATTTATATTTATAACTTTAGCCGACTCTTTTATCCAAAGCGACTTACAATTGCTATATATGTCCGAGGTCGCACGCCTCTTGAGCAACTTGGGGTTAAGTGTCTTGCTCAGGGACACATTGGTGTCTCACTTTGTATTCGAACCCGGGTGTCTCACACCAAAGGCATGTGTCTTATCCACTGCGCCATCACCCCCCCCCCCCCCCCCCCACTCCATGGACTGGATACATGCGATATTCTCCTCAGGTGAGCCTCACAAGCCCTGAGTGCCTCCAGCACTGCTGACGTCGACGCCAGTGTCTATTGCCTGCGTGTTGGCTAGGTGCCTCCCCTGAGAAGGGAACGGTGACGTTCCGTTTTCCTGCCACCTTTGCCATACTGCTGGAACAGCCGAGTTCAGTCTTGGCTCCTCAGCGAAGAAACATAGCTGCATATTGCCCGCGTACTCCTTTATACCCAGGAGGTGGGATGGAGTTGCTGCATGCTAATTCCGCAGACCCATGTCATTTCTTTGCCATTGGTTCATTTTGTAATACTGACTAATATTTACTAAAAGTCAATAGGCTTTCTAAGCAAAACCCCATTTGTCATCATCTGATGGCACGTCTCCGTTCCCTACTCAGGGAACGAGGGTTACATCCGTAACCGAGACGTTTTGCCATCACAGGAATATATTACATTATAAAACATATTGAAATAAAAAACAGTTATTTTAAATTGTAATTATCACTGGTCATGGAATGTCATCTCATGCTAGTCTTGTTCTGACATGATATCCTTTAGGAGACGACTATTGAAGAGCTAAAACAACAGTTTATCAAGAAGCAGGATGCTAAAGGATTTATTGTGGATGGATTCCCCAGAGAGATCTCACAGACGTTCACCTTTGAGGAGCAGGTCAGATATTCCTTCAGATGGTCTATACCAAGGGTGTACAAACCTGCTCTTGGAGGTACACTGTCCTGCTGAGTTTATCTCCTGCTTGCCTCAATACACCTGCCTGGAAGTTTATAGTATGCCTAATAAGACCTTGATTTGCTAGTTCAGGTGTGTTTAAATGGGGTTGGAGCTAAACTCTGCAGGACAGTGGCCTACAGGATCTATACAGTATATAACCTGTATAATACATGTCTTACTATGTTATGGCAATGTCTGATGTACAGTAAATGACTCTCGTGGTTCCTCAGATTGGCTCTCCAGACTTGGTGATCTTGCTTGCCTGCTCTAATCAGCAACTCCGGCAGCGTTTAGAGAAAAGAGCGTCCCAGCAGGGCCGCCCAGATGACAATACTCGTGCAATTGAGAAGAGACTAGATACCTTCAAACACAATATCACACTCATAGCCAAGTACTACCAGGAGAGAGGACTTATTGTAAGGGTAAGATGCTGTTCTTTTCTTATTTTTATGTTAACTGTTGAATTCAGCTGGTTTTGAAAGCACGAACTGTTCTGATTACATGTGCTTATTTAATGATAACAATAATCTCCAGTTTAAGGCTGTGAAACACAATTCTGTCTCACTCTGCCTGGTCAGGTTGATGCGGATCGAGAAGAAGACGATATTTTCACAGATATTTGTGCCATTGTAGAGGAAAGATTGTTCCCTAGTGACACGAATGCAGTAGGTTTTGAATGAAAGTTACACATATTCTACAATTTGTGTTTTAAAATTTTGCTTTTGCTTCATAAAAGTTATTTTCTTCCTGCAGAGCAGTACTGAGGATCTTTAGAGGGACATCTACACATCCAAACCCACAGTTGCTCCTATTAAATCCTAAATGTAATTTGAAAATTTTCCACTATATTTATCAATAATCTCGAGGGTCAGGATCAGTGAAAAGGGACACTTACATTTATTTTGTTGCCTCTATTTGTACTTCACTGTGAATTTTCTCTGTACATCTTTTGCAGTAATGCCTTAAAGGGTTAGTTCACCCAAAAATTAAAATTCTGTCAGTATTTACTCACCCTCATGTTGTTCCAACCCCGTAAGACCTTCGTTCATCTTCGGAACACAAATTAAGATATTTAACATATTAATATCACTCCTGCATACTAGTCCATAGGCCTCTTGAGGGAATGACAATTGCTGCCCTTCAAAAAGTCATTAAACAAATCGTTAAAATAGTCTAAGTGACTACAGGGGCTCAATCTTAAGTTTATCAAACGACGAGAACACTTTTTGTGCGCAAAAAACAACAAAAATAATGACTTTAAATAATGACAGAATTTTAATTTTTGAGTGAACTAACCCTTTAAAGCAAAGACCTTTGTTGTTTTGACTTGATTTTATTAATGTATATTTAGAGGTCAAGCCAGAATTAATGAGTTGATAAAAAATGCACCAAAGTAAAATTCAATATCAATGTCAAATGCAACATTAACTGTTTTCAAACAAATTACCTCACCTATTCCTACAACAAGCATTAAAATGGATTAAATTACAACTGATTAATACAGTGTTTCTGCTGTTCTGAGGACATGGTTTCATCGTACACCACATTATGAACGCACTGGATAAAGACAAATAATAGAGATGCAACAAACGTGTCCTCAGGCTGTGTTCTCATTAATAGATGTTCAATCCAGCTGTGCCACATTCTCACAGTGGGACCTCTGTGAATATAGACATCCTGCCCTTGTTGGCAGACCTTGACCAAGTGCCAAAACGCTGTCACTTTAAATACAGAGGAGAATAGAAACATGCTTATTGAAAGATGATTCACAGTAGAATAACAAGTGGTAAAGTTAAGTATCATTTAATAATGATACAATCTCTACACTCACTTTGCTATGTAGATGGACATTTCTGGCTAAAAAAAACAAAACAACATTTAAGCCACTAGATGGCAGACTTTTATTATTTAAAAATCATTTCTTCATTATCCTCACTGGTTTTAAAGTTATGTCATAGCCATTTACAAAAATACTTTCTTATTCCATTTTTAACAAATTAATATTATGAATTTTTTAAGTTTTGTAAAATTGATTAATAAAGAAAAAAATGTTTCTTTAAAAAATGCTTGGAAAAAAGTTTGCTTTGAGTACGCTTTAAACTAGACTTAAAGTTGTATCTTTAGTGTGCTTAAAATACTGTGTTATAAACAGCATCACTGTGACGGAGTGATGGTATGTGCTGGCACTCAGAATAGATTCAAGCTTATCACCTGTCTGGCAAATTTCGTGCAGCTCTTAGTGGCATGAGTTGGAGATTCCTCCATGCTCAAATATATGCTTAAAGGACAACTCCGGCGCAAAATGAACCTTTGGTCTAATTACATATTGCTACCTAGTCAACCGTTATCTGAGATTTGTTTTCATGATTGCCGAATGTAAATATTTTTATCTCTAAAAACAGTTTAGCCTATAACGCTAGTATAATGCTAGTATATGGCATAGAGTAATGACAAATAAAAATCGCTTGTTATTACCACTAAGAAGGCTCAAAATAGCCCCACAGTAACACGACAGCATAATAAGGGTCCCTACATTCAAACCGAAGCATTGAGAACTTTGTCAGCGTCCATACAGTTTAATAAGAAGATATTTTATACACACAATCAACTTCGCGAATACAGGAAGAAGCCATCTTTGAAAAATAGTTTCTACCAGTCGATCTACGAACGCCGATCCAAGTGCGCCGGTGAGATGTGAATAAGGTGATAAGGTGAGCGCGAACAGTAGGCTACGTGTACATATTGAAGAGAAGAAAACGGTTCGTGTTTGTGTTTCTTCCGAAAACAACGGACCATATGACATTCTGCACAGTTCAGCGCACTTGGATCGGCGTCCGTAGATCGACTGGTAGAGACTATTTTTCAAAGATGGCTTCTTCCTGTATTCGCGAAGTTGATTGTGTGTATAAAATATTTTCTTATTAAACTGTATGGACACTGACAAAGTTCTCAATGCTTCGGTTTGAATGTAAGGACCCTTATTATGCTGTCGTGTTTGTGTGGGGGTATTTTGAGCCTTCTTAGTGGTAATAACAAGCGATTTTTATTTGTCATTACTCTATGCCCTATATACTAGCATTATACTAGTGTTATAGGCTAAACTGTTTTTAGAGATAAAACTATTTACATTCGGCAATCATGAAAACAAATCTCACATAACAGTTGACTAGGTAGCAATGTGTTATTAGACCAAAAGTTCATTTTGCACCGGAGTTGTCCTTTAAGGTTTGAAATGTACAAATTTGAATTATGCATCATATATGACATAAATGCACTTTGTTTTGAATGTTGTTCTTCATGTTACATATTAGCCAGAACAGATTTATATCATTGAACACTAAAACATTGGTATGTTTCTCTACTCTCAAAGTTCTTGAACTTTTCCTCTAAAATGGGGCTGAGACTACAATGCTCCTTTAAAATAGTGTTTTTGTTTGTTTGTTTTTAAAAATGTTTGTTTTTGCACACTATCTTGGAGGAATAGAATATATTTTGAGAGATGTTACACTGCTTTTATTCCATACAATTGATGTCAATGATCAGACCAAAACTGTTTGATTAGTTCACCCACAAATGAAAACTATTTTATCATTTATAAGGTTGGATAGCTTTTAAGTTGGTGTTACCTGGAAAAACTTGACATTCACCCTGTCTTTGGCATGATTATGAAAGAAGAGGCAAAAAATATTTTTAGATTAATCTTTTTGGTTGGGGATATTTTAAATGTTTAAAATATTTAAACTTCTGTCGTCATTTCAAGTTGTTCCAAAACCTGAATGAATTTATTTCTTCTGCTGCACACAAAATAAGATATTTTAAAGAATATCGGTAACCAAACAGTTGACATTGTTTGACATTGTCCCCATTGTTTTCCATAGTATGGAAAAACAAACAAACAAACAAACAAACACACTATGGAAGTCAATGGGGACTATCAGCTGTTTGGTTACCCATACTCTGCCAAATCAAGTAAATTATGACAGTTTTTGTGTGTGTGTGTGTGTGTGTGTGGTGATCAAAGCTGAACAGAATGATTCATTGTTCACAAATCAAACTTATCCAATTCTCAGGTTCAACTCACTCAATCCAGTCACATGCAGTGGTCAACAACCTGAAAGTGAACATTATCAGTGAACAATGACTTACATCTTGGTCTGTTCCTCACATAAAGTTATCATTATGTGAATAAACAAATATTATTTTTTGGGTGAAAAATTACTTTAAAGTCTGTAAGCTAATATAATTGTTCTGATCTATTTAAAAACTTTTAAGGAATTTGTTAATTTGACTGGGGTAAAGGGGTGGTTGGTCTGGTCTTATCTACAGGACAAAAGCATTTCAACAAGATATGAGTAACACTAACCCTAACCCAGTTCATTTCCTTATAAAGTCTGCCACTATTCCAGTTCTGATAAGCCTTATCACACTCTCTGACATGTCAGTATAAAAACCCAACAGGGGCTCTTACAACACATTTCCCAGCTTTTCCCATCTCCACTCTCAGCATCGGCATTATGGCACCGAAAAAAGTTGAACCCAAGAAACCAGAGCCTAAAAAAACAGAGCCGAAGAAAGAAGAAGCCCCAGCTCCTGCCCCGGTTCCAGAGACACCCAAAGAGCCCGAGCTGGACCTGAAGAGTCTCCCGCTGGAATTTACCGCTGACCAGATCGAAGAGTTCAAGGATGCCTTTACTCTTTTTGATGAGACACCAACAGGTGAGATGAAGATAAGGTATTCCCAGTGTGGAGACGTGATGAGGGCCCTGGGTCACAACCCAACCAATGCTGACGTGCTGACCGTGCTGGGAAAGCCCAAGGCTGAAGATATGAACAGCAAATATCTGGACTTTGAGACATTTCTGCCCATGCTGCAGCATATCTCAAGAGCCAAAGACCAGGGGACATTTGAGGACTTTGTTGAGGGTCTGAGAGTCTTTGACAAAGAAGGAAATGGAACAGTGATGGGTGCTGAGCTCCGTCATGTCTTGGCAACACTTGGGGAGAAAATGACAGAAGATGAGGTGGACCGTCTGATGGCCGGACAAGAAGACGCCAACGGCTGCATTAACTACACGTCCTTCATCAAGCACATCCTCTCTGGGTGAGCTGAAGCTACAAAGATTGCTGAATGAAATTGGAACTCTAAATGGCAACTGTCAAAACACTGGAAAGAAAATATGTCTTGTCTGTATGTCTTGGAAAGCATCAAATAAAAACTATCCAAATTTGTTTCGTCTGAGATTTTTTTTTTTTCTGTAAATCTTGTTGAGTTGTGAAATTCAGATAATATAAGGAAGTTATAGGTTTAACTAGTTCTACACTAGGCAATACTCTTAAAAATAAAGGAGCCAGCAAAAAATAAATAAATAAAAGAGCCAGCCTCCCAACTGTCTTTTAGGGAGTTTTGGCAAAGATACCCTTTACAAAGTATTAATTCTTAGTTTTCTAAAAGCAAGCTTATGCAACAGTTAGGGCTAACTCGAATTAGATTGGCAAAGAGATGTCAAGTCTATGATGGGATAGTGTTTTTATCACTCAGCTTGTCTGTATTTTTTTTCTTCACGTGTTTTCTTCACACTTATTTATTTTTACTTTGACAAAAACATGTCCCACTAAAAAAGTGCTAATTCTGTTGGAAATTAATAACATTTTCATGAATGAAAAGAATCGAGTTTATAATCAGGGGGTCCTTTGCACATATGTAAGGTTCTTTTATAGGTTTATTTTTCATTTTTATTAATTTAATGATTATATGCTGGCCCATTGCCTACAAAATCAGCTGTCCTCGGATAGGAGATAATCATTTCAACTTGATTAAAAAAACAAAAAGGAATAATTGAATTGAATAATATATTTACCACACGAAAGAGTACATTGTAATATGCATTAAAAACTACAAACAGTGAGTTTTGAACAATATTTACTATTATTTTGTGGTTGTTCAAAATGTGTCCCACATATTCGTCACCACCGTCAGATATTTAGAAAAAGCAATAAAATCAGGCAACTACAAGGTCAACTAGATTCCTCCATACCCCATTTTCAAACTTTCAGCTTTACTGCATGGTTCAAGATCAGTCAAGCTCCCGTAATTTTGCTATTTTCTCTTAAACTTATTCATATATTTGGGCACTGCTGCTGTCACAACCATAACATCTCAACACCGTCTCTTTTGTATAGAAAATATTAGATTAGATTATGGCATAAATGTATACTTTTTAAGAAGAGGTCTGAAGTAGCTAGCAACAGAGGAGAAACAAGATGGCTATAATGTGAACAACTCATGCATTCCATGTGAAAGAGTAGGTTTTGTCACCACCGTCAGATGTCACCACCACGTTGGTGACAACCCCAAGGCTAGAATATAATTGTTGAGCACAATAAATACCAATATATTATCTGTAATGTTCCATTAACCTCTTTAATTTTTTTATTTATGTAATTCCGCCTATATTTCTTCCATACAGGCTTACACTGCATGCTACTATTAGCGCGAGTGAGAGTGAGGATGTTTGTGGATATCCTCACGGCTGTGGTTCAACCGCAGGAAATACAGCAGTTCAAATCTGAACACGTTTGATGCAATTAAATTTTGTTCCATGACGTTTATTTAGATTTTTGCCCACACTAAAAATTAGTTAAAGCCTAGCATGGATAGGAGCAGCAATAACCCCCTTGGGGTAAACAGAACAGAACCAGCATGAATGTTTTTTGCAGATATCATTATTTCAAGATTTAAAGTACAACATAATTCGGGAATTTATTCTGATTCTAGGGGAATCAGAATGTCAAGTCCTGACTGACGAGAGGAGCTGGGGATGGAGGAAGGTAATGAGCTCCTGAGAAACGAGAGGAGCTGGGGATGGAGGAGAGTAATGAGCTCCTAAGAAACGAGAGGAGCTGGGGATGGAGGAGGGTAATGAGCTCCTGAGAAACGAGAGGAGCTGAGGATGGAGGAGGGTAATAAGCTCCTGAGAAATGTGATAGCTGATGATATTACTGAAGGAGCTTATGTGTACAGTGATAGGCGTCATATTCCTAGGTAGAGGTGGATCAGCTAAGAGTCGGCTGATGCGAGCTTGACTAACGTGAAATACCAGAACTAACTTGATATTTAGACAGATTTTTTGAATAATATTTGAGAGAAATAGCCTTTTTGTGTACATAGAAAAAGTCTTAGATCTTTGAGTTCAGCTCATGGAAAAATGGATGCAAAAACAAGTGTTGGATTTATAGTTTTATTCAGTGTACATATTGATAAACTATACCATCAGCCTATCGTCCAACCCTAGGGGATGAGGTGTGCCTTCCCTCTCTCTCAATTCACTATAATGCCATGTTCACTTGGCTTATGTCATTTGGGATGCACATATTGCAGCTACTGCCTACCTACACAGCACATAGTATACACTATCCATTGTAAACTATGCATCTCCAATGACTAAAGCCAAATGAAAATGGCATGACATCATTTAAACAAATCTAACATTCACTGTAATTACCCCCAATTTCATAGTCATTACACTCAACTTTGACTTTATGTATTTTAGAAAGTTATGGCTAGGCAGCAGCTATCTGTAGAGGAGAGAAGGAGAAGAAACAGGGAATACCAAAAGAAGCTGAGAGAGAAAATACACAGTGAGGCAGAGTTAAAGGAGGAATACCTCATAAAAGGAAAAAAAAAATGTTTATCTCAGGATTGTTATTTCTTGGACCAAAGAGTTAAATAAAGTTGTTAAGCTAGAAGGCATTGACTTGAGTGGTATACATTTTGGAATTGTATGTTGTAAAGAGGCCACAGTCACCACCGTCAGATTAATGTCACCACCACCAGTTCTAAAGTCACCACCGTCAGAGGGAGTTTTATTTGTTTTAAATGAATATGCTTGAAACATGATTCTTCGGTGCTGTTGAGTTATTTAAGTAATAGTCTCTTTTAATACAAAAATATGTTTGTTAAATAAAACAATATTACCTTTTCTATTTAGGCTTAAAGGAGCCCTCTATAAAAATTGAGCTACACGCATCAAAAGAATGAGAAGAAATAAGGTAATATAAAAAATTAGAAGTTATAGTGCTGCCGAGATATTAACCTGAATTAGCATGCTAAATTACTAGCCCCGGCCAGCAGGTGTTGTAATACCAGTTTCGGCCATGGTAGCCGGTATGCGAGGGGGCAACATAACCACCAGCCAAACTGCAATAGACAAGTAACTCGCGCGGCTTGTGTGTACTTGAACCTGATGTCAGTCGTGTGGAAAATACAGCCCACTATTACATTTCAGTTCAGGGAAGAGTTAAAAAAAATGATTGGTCGATATTATGCATGAGGAATACATTTTGGTTGTGACATACTGTATCTTTCAACAGTGTTCATAAAAAAATAAAAATAAAAATCTACCAACACAATATGGGCAGTATGGTGGTAGTGGGGAGTGGGATGGTGATGGTAATGACAATGGTCAGGGCCGGGTCTGCCGACAGGCGACACAGGCGGCCGCCTGGGGCGCCATGTGCTGGACGGGGCGCAAATTGCAGAATTGAAAAAAAAAAGTTAATTAAATGTATCGTATTATGAAAGCTGCGCACACGCTGTACTGTGCATTGTTCACACACTGCTTGTATTTGTCCATTTCTTTAACAATATACAATCCTAAAAGTCTAAGAGTCACTCTGACAGGCAGCTGTCAAACCCACGCGCGTTGCTCAGCAACCGGGAGTGGCGCGAAAACATCTGACAGCTGGGTTTAGCCAGTTCCTCGGTGTGTTCCGCACGTTTCCGTGACGTCGGCTCAAAATAGTCCTCGTCGGCTTTGTTTCGCCTGATTCGACATGTTGACAAGGGAATACCCGCGTATATTCAAAACGGTAAGCACGCGCTGCTTTGTTTACTTTATGTGTATCTGCAGTCGGCGTATATTAACCTTCAAGAAATGATTTTCGTTTCCTGTTTACACTTCTGGGCTTCAGGGTCTAAACGACCCAAACAATTTATTGAGTAATTGTACAAAACATATACATTTTTAATCATATATATATATAATATATATATATATATATATATATATATATATATATATATATTTGCTCAATAAATTGTTTATATATATAAACAATTTCTCAATAAATTGTTTATATATATGGTAATAAATAATAAATGGTTACTTTGTTTACGCATACACACACATATATGGTATATGATTTGATTTTTTATGCCAGAGGGCACCTATAAAGTAAACGTTGTATGATGTTAGATCTTTTAAAGGAGTACACGCGAAACAGTATAAAAAATGAACAAAAGTGAATATTCAACATTTAACAGCATATATGTGTAGCCTACTAAGAATCCCAGATAATGATTTAAAAACTCTAAATACAAATTAGACCAAATAAAATAATAATAATAATAATTTGCTATTTATTTTATCTGACGGTGTTGACAAAAACAAAGTGATAACTGGAGAAACGCCTATTTTATGAAAAAAAAAAAAAATGAGGAGGTTGCACCGGTACATTGCTGAATAGCCAAGACCTTGGTTTATAATGATTTATACCACGGGCTGTTTAAATACTCGATTCTGATTGGCTGGAAGGTGTGCAGTAAAACCCTTTAATGCACAGGTAGTTCCAGTCAGTTTGATTACAGTTTGAAATGAATCCGCTTAGACTGTAAACCATAGACTGTAAAACAAACATTGGTAACCATAGTAACAGTTACGCTTGCAAACAGATTCATAATTCATTCAAATAAATGCAATCCGATGGCTCTACTTTATTTAAAGTGGACGGAGTAGAACTAACGAGCCGTAACTTAAGAAAATAACCGTCATTTTTACATATCTGTTAAAAAATTACACTGTTAACATCAGTTATAGCTTTAATTTCTTTTTAACTTGGCAAATAACCGTGGTATAAGCGGGATAATCCACGGCTAGCCATGCATTAAAGGATTTTAATGTACGGCGTAGAGGCAACCACCCTCCGCTTCGCGTCGGGTGGTTCTTAGCCTCTACGCCGTGCATTAAAACCCTTTAATGCATGGCTAGCCGTGGATTATCCCTTACGTATACAGTCGGCAACGCGTCATACTTGGGGGGCGTGGTCGGCGTGGGGGAAAGCAGCGCGACCATTCTATGTATTTGAATGACAAAAATGTCACATTGCGAGTCATTTATGCCTGCCGACCGGCAATGGTACATTGCAAAATGAACTGTAATAGGTTATGATTGCCCTTAAAGGGTACATATCGTGCTTTTAAATCATTCATTTTTACTTATAAATCATACATTTGTGGTCTATATAAAGCATAACTGCAATGCTTGGGTCTGAATTCCTCATTATTATAGCTCAACAGGCCCCTTTTCTACCCCTTTTCTGATGTGCTTCTGTGAGCAACCCGTTTCGAAGCGTCTCCTTTAAATAAAAAGGAGTTGCGTCTTTCCCCGCCCACTCTCCAGGTCGCTGAGTTCACGGTCGGTTCAACTCCCCGCGTTCAGCCATTATTGTAGTTTGATAAGAGATATACGATTACTATGGTTTCAAAGAACATTTTTATTCACACGTTAACAAAATGTCAACAACGGAAGACTTGTCCATCAAGCGTTACATATTCGAGCCAGAGCGAGCGATTTGAAAAAGACGACGACAAACCTGCAGAACAACGTCTTCATATGGATGCAGTGGTATGTAAAGTTAAGTTAACTATGTTGTGTTATTAGTGAAAGTCGACTATTTCTCTTGTTAAAACAAGCACTCTGACAAGATAAATGACTGCGGTCTGATCTTACCACTAAAAATCTGTATGATAATAATATGATAACTTGCGTTTAGAACGCGTCAGAAAACACAGCAGCTAATGATAGAAGGAATTTACCCCTCATTCAGACGAAGTCGATCGGCAAACCCTTCTGTGTACTGGCGGAGGTTGTTGGATTGGGGATCCTTGAAGTGCTTCAGGTCACTACATCCAACAACCGAACATTTTGACTAGTCCTCCCGTAACTTCTGCATCATTGAGCTTGGACTACAAAATCGGAGCGAGAAATAATAATGGCGGATTGCTCGAAGTGTTGGACCGGTAGTCAATGTCCTTATTTGTTAGTTCCGCTGCAAATACTGTGACGTAATTGTTCAAAAAACGTAATAGACAACAGGAAAATCCGAACAGGTTGAAAAATATGACCAAAACAGAATATAAAGATATAAACGAAGCACCCGAAGAGAATAATTTAATCTTTTCTGTACTTATAAACACTCCAAATATACAACAAAATGCATTTAAGGGCTAAAAAAGTGGATTTTTCATGATATGTCTCCTTTAAGTAATTAAAAACTGGGTCAATGACCCAACCAAATGGCCGGAGGAGTCGTTTCCAGACTATATCTGGTTGAGGTTGAATCTCCAGGTAAGACATCGCGGATCGAAGCTATACCGGCAACATAAGCCTGTAACTCAATCAACTTGCGTATAAGTTACTATAAGTCCATAAAACCATGTCACTTACCAATTGTACGTATGCTTCACTCCAAACTATTATCCTTTTGTAAAACGGTGATCAGAAGTTGCAGAGGGACTTTGCTGACATTATCCGAATTCTCACAGACTGCAGTCTGATAACTTTGTGAATGAGACATAATGTGAATGAGACATATCCCTTATGAAAAACTAAAGGAATCTTGTAGAATTTTAGGACAAAATATTATAGTAACGTTAATCATATATTAATACTATATAGCCAAGAGGTATAGATGTATTAAAGAACATCACAGAAGTAATACACTACTATAGAATACTATAGCCATAGGATTACTATTCTTTTTAGTAATGGATGTAACGTCAGACAAATCTGGCCCACTGCCTAATACGAGTTAAAACATCTAGCCTACTACTATATCACACAGGATCTACTCACACACTGTAATCTAATAAGATATGATTAATTTTGCCATTTTGTCCTCCTCTCCGGTTCTGTATGTATGTAAGAAAGGATGTAGAACTTCAATTTATAATTTGTTAGTTTATTGGTGGTACAGAAAACGACACAGCAACTCTTCGGCATGATTGTCGTATGTATTTCAATGAGCGCCAAGGCAATGTTTTCCTCCACGAGCTGCTCGGCTCTATGCACGGCGGTATTTCCGGTGAAGAAGGATCGATAACTTCCGCCGATCGTAGAGTCCAATGCAATACCGAGAATTTATATTGAATTTTGTACTCCATGGTTATACTAAAGAAACGTTAGTCACAAAAACATATAAAACAGACAACCCTCGTTGTGTTTATGCTTCTTTTTAAAATTATATTAAATAAACATAACTATATATAAAATTACATCTAAACGTATGTACGTTTCGTTTCAAAGATGGGAGGACAGTAAATTTTGAAGACTCTGCCATAATCCCGTTTTCCTCGGTTTTCCTCCGCTTTAATCTCCACAACCGGAAATGGAGCATCTTTGCGTCAAATGCGGAACTTATGCGTGCATTTAGCCCATTGTGTCAAAACGTCAAATTAAACACAATGCACTATTTAAATCGATTGCTGGACATCGGTATGTAATTGGACAGGTAGTACGATTTATCACTTAGCCCCACAAAACCTTTGACACTAACTTATCTGAGGCGATTTAATGCTAACTGTTGCAGTGCCACTGCCCACACATTGATGGTAAATAGTTCTCACCAGAGCCATTAAATATGAGAGTTGTTACACTCTCTGATCTCGCCGCCACGTGGTCACGTGGTTTGTGTAGCGCGCTGTCAACCAGTTTGGATGATTTTAAGCGGGACAGACAGGCTTACTTTAAATACATAATAGCATTTTTTTTTTTACTGGGGAGTAACAGAAACACAGCATTAATACGTTTTTGTGTTTAATTTTGGAGGGAAATGGACTGCTCCCATAATGTAGAAGTCTGCATTGTTCGGTAAAATTTTAACTTCATAAAATGAAACTGAAGAGATAGTTAACTAACCATAACCCATACAAATAATCGTGGGGTCCGGATAACAGGAAGACCAACTTGTAAATACATGAATTTATGCTGTGAATATGGACATTTTAACATGGGGTCTATGGATATTTGCTCCCTTTTTGCAGTTTTTCGCACTTCCGGGTAGGCTTCATTTTTCAGATTAGAATATGTTGCTGCTTGTGTATTACACGGCTGTTTGTATGTGTTGGATATCACAACCAATATTCGGAAAACGGCACGGTGTGATATTGCTTAGTTTTTTTTTATTTTACTGAGTGTGTGAAGACCTTTTTATAGTCCAAAGAATATTTTTCCTCTACAAAGAACCTTTTATGCAATGCCAAGGTTAGCAATTTGAAGTAAAATAAATGATCAAACTTGTGGACTTTATCAGAACATAATGGCTATTTCTGATTTTGAGTATACTCTTGTGCCTAATGACTATGGTCTTTTTGAAGAGCAGCACTGTGTGGTTAATTCTTGCAATTTTTATTTTCTTTCAAATGATTCATATTAAATTTATAAAATACAGACCATCAGCACACATCCTTAAACAGACACCCTGCAGTTCTGGGCCCTGCATTCAATTTCAATATAATTAAGTTTAGGACACAGTGACTATAACATTGTTTGGCTAAGTAGGGTACATGTTGTACTTGAATCTGTAGATGAGCATGTAATACTCTGGAAGGGGGGCGAGTGGGTAATTCCTAACATTATGAGTGATAAAGAAGGCAGATATTGCGGCTTTGAACCTCAGAAAAATACCTGAGCCATTTTCCTCGCGGCTGTCATGCATCTTGTTCTTGTAAATTCACCTTTTCCCCATTATCAATCATCAATATGCTATAAAAATAAACACAAGCCGTTCATATTATAACATTATGTTTGGCGGGATTCCTCCACGGTCTTCCCATGTCTGACATTTTTGTGATGTTCTCTGCATAACTACATTCTTCATGATCTATAACTGCGTTTATTGAGTAATTTAGATGCTTAGAAGTTTTGCCAAGATTCAAATGCTTGTGAATCCATGAGATTCGCTGTTCGTGCAATTTATATCTGCTTGCAGTTATAATGGCAGCTTACCCAGTAACCCAACCCCCTTTTGCTTACAGCTTTGGCAGCTAGAAGCTCACTGGATTTTCCCCATCTATGCTCAATCAGGACAGCAAAAACAGAACTGCAGGTAAGTCCAAGGAAGGATGTTATTTCATTGTTTATGAGAGGAGAGTTTGTTTATGGTGACAGGTAATGCCCTGGCAGGGCCGGATGACACCACATCTGTACTTCCCCTCTGTTACATCCCAAACAAACCCAGGAAAAGCAGCCACCCATCAATCAGATACTTATTCCTGTCACCACACACATTATGTCTATCAGGCATGCGTCTTTTTTCTTTTTCATTTACCACATCTCCCATGTTAAATGTCCTGTGAGTCATTTGGTCAATTTCACTTCTTGGTGGCCAGTTTTCCAAAGTGTGAGACGAAACCTCAAATTTTTATTTTTGTTTATTGAATAGTTCGGATGAAATAGTTTGTCATTTTGACAAGCCGCAGATTTGAACAGCAGAGTTTGATTCTCTAGGATGGACTATAGGGCCAAAAGTGAATCTGTCACAGACAAAGGCTGTTTTCTTTGGCTGGACTGAGCTATAACCAGTTTTGTCTCTTTTCATCTCTAAGAGACAAAGTATGTTTTATTTTAGATATGTGTATGGTTGTTTTTATATGTTCTTTCAAGACATAAAGACCACTGACAGAGATAACAGTTTAAGCTGAGTTTGGATCCAAAGACAACGTCTGACCAACTAATGACTCTTTTTGTGTGTGTATGTGGTTCACGTGGGGATATACATATGGCAGAAGAGTTTAAGTTCACAAGAAACCTATAGACATGAAACTGTAGTCGATTCTGGGGGATGTTTGGCACATGATCAAGGAATGGTGGCCTTCAAGACTGAGCTTGAGCATCTTTATTATCTCAAACAACAGTTTATTATTCATTGATGTCCAGACGTATATTTTATTCTTTCAGAGCGCATGGGTTCACCGAGAAATAACAAAAGGATCCTTTAGCAGAGACCTCTCACAGGCGAGACTTTCTCCTCAGATGGCCCGAAGAGAGACATGAGGTGATAGGCTTACATTCAACACAGTGCAAATATCATCCTAAATGTCAGAGAACCAAGAGTGCTAAGGAAGACTGATCTCTGAAGCTTACATTGGGAGAAGGACTTCAAAAGATATAAGGTATAAGGTGTTTCAAAAGAGTCTCCTTTTCTAGTCATCAGTCTTTATTTTATTTCACTCACACAATTAAATGTTCATAATATAGATAATAAGAACGAGGCATACATAGTTCCCATTCAGGGAACTTCGAGCTGCGTGTAATCGCTATGGGAACGTCCCTGCGTGAATGCGTCATGAAGCACGTATGAAATCAGTCCAATGGCGAGACGGAACGTCATAGGTGGGGTGACGTATCGACCAGGAAACTATAAAGTACCCTAGAGACACAAGCGCGACAGCTTATGAGTCTTCATCAAGCGCTCTATGTTGAATATAAAGTCTATGGGCCCTATTTTAACGATCTGAAACGCAAGTGTCAAAGCGCATGGCGCAAGTAACTTTGTGGGCGGGTCCCGGCGCTGTTGCTATTTTCCCGGCGGGATAAATGCCTCTTGCGCCTGGCGCAAATCTAAAAGAGGTTGGTCTGAAGTAGCTTCATTATTCATAGGTGTGGTTTGGGCGTAACGTGAAATAAACCAATCCGAGCGCCATCCAACATACCCTTTAAGAACAGGTGCGCATGTTGCATGACGGATTGTTATTATAACGGCGGGTTTACCAGGCGCGCGCCAGGAGCGTTCACAGCCGATGTGACCGACGTTCTTGTCAGGACAGTGAAAGACAGAAGTGACGTTGTATAGGGATGGGAGAAACTCTTGTACATCAGCGTCGGTTAAACATTATAGCCTATACGTTTCTGCCACTATTGGGCAAACAGGTCTGATCCTTTAGTACTACAATAGCCTTAAGAAATGGGTATTTCAGTTTTTTCATCTTCATGTAAACCACAATGATTTCCCTCTTGTGTTAATATTTTTCCTTGTTATAATGTATGATTTGCAAAAATAAAAACTACTGCATCTATGTTGATGAGAGAATCAGTATTTGCGCGTTGTGTACCCGCTATATTATGGCCAAGCATGCGCGCTTAAAATAGCATTATGAACAACGCGCAACGCGCCACTGACTTTAGACCAGTTTTTTTCTGGTCAGTGGCGCAATTGTGCTCTGGAAGTGTAAAATAGCACCTGGGAATGTTTGCGCCGAAACACGCCTCCTTTTTGCGCCGATCCGCCCAGGGAGCGCAAGTTCATTTCCTAGTTTACCGACGTGCGTCTGTGGAGGGGAAAATCTCGCTTTGCGCGCGTGCAAAATAGGAATGAGACATGCGTTTGTGGATAAAGTCATTTGCGCCGGGTGCAAGATAGGGCCCATGTGTCTTTGTCTGTTTAGAAAAGCACTATATATATAATGGCGAGCAAACAGCAGCAGTTCAGAAAGTGTGTTCATCCCTGCCCACGCTACATCACGGGTGGGGATACACACAATCTGTTTGTTGTGTGTATGGGAGTGCAGCATGCCCAGTCAGCTCTCGAGGGGGCTGGCTGTGAGCATTGCGAGCGTTTGCCCATGAAAACTCTCCGCTCCCGGCGTGCCCTCTTCGAGGAGAGCGGTGCGGTTCGCGCTCCCCGCTGTTCGGGTCCCGCTGCTGCCGAGGCACACCGAAGGCTTGCATCGTGGGGATCGCAGATGGATCTATCAGCGGGGATGGAGACGGGCTCTGCCTTTTCTCTGCCCTTACCTGATAGATCCAGCGCCTCAGATTTCAGTTCGGGGGTCCGCGCTGCGGTTTCTCCCGTCCGGGCTGAGGCTCCATCACTTCAGCTATCCAGTTCCGAGGAACTGGATGTTGAAAGTGTGGATGTGGAAAGCATAGACACTATGGAGATTGGGGACTCGCCATCCCAGTGTCCCGCGAGTGAAGAGCTTATGGAGGTTTTGACTCGGGCAGTGGAAAAATTAAGTATTGATTGGCCAGTTGAAACACAAGAGTCCAGAGTGAAAAGTAAGTTAGATGAGAGATATTTAACGTCACATCCTTTGCCTCCAGGCCGGTGTTTGGCCTTTTTTTTCCGATCTACACACCAAGGTGTCGAGATCGTGGAATAGACCAGTGTCAGCAAGAATTTTGACTCATCAAACTACTATGTACTCTAATATCGATGGGTCTAAAAGTCAGGGTTATGGGACGATGCCGAAGATGGAGGAAGTTTTGGCGAGCCATCTTTCTCCTGATACGGTATTGTCCTTTAAAACACCGGCGTTGCCCACCAAGCCACTCAGAAATACTTCGGCTTTGGTGGGCAAAGCTTACTTGGCGGCAGGACAGGCAGCCTCATGTCTACATACCATGGCTATCCTTCAAGCATATCAAGCCGATCTATTAAAGGATATTAGCGAGGGGGAGGTTGTAAGTGCTGACGTTATTAAAGAACTGCGTCAGGCAGCTGATATTTCTCTCCGTGCCACTAAGGAGACGGCCAGATCTGTCGGCCGTTCTATGGCAGCCCTGGTGGCCACAGAGAGGCACTTATGGCTGAATTTAGCAAACATGAAGGAGAAAGATAAAGCTTTTCTCCTGGATGCGCCGCTGTCGACCGAGGGTCTTTTTGGTGGCTCTGTGAATTCGGTCATTGAGAGATTTCAAGAGGGAAAAAAGCAGGCAGCGGCGCTCCATAAATATCTCCCCCTCCGTGTGCATGTCCCTGGGGCTGCAGCAAAAGAAGAGTGTCGCGTCTTGCGCTCCTCCCCAGCAAAACTGGGCCGAGACGCGGCGCTCTCAGGCGAGGTTTTCCCGGGACAAAACCGCTCTTCTGACAACTCAACGGTTTTTCGGTGTTCCCGGGACAAAACCGTTGCCAGGAACGCCTCGTCGAAGAAGTCCTGACGCCATTGGCGTCAAAATGCTGAGGGTGGTCCCCAACGTGAGAGAGAGGTGTTCACTGCTGAATACGGTGCCCGCTCTCTCTCGATGCCCTCAGGGGCCCGTTCTGCCAACCCCGCCTTCGTGTTGGGGCGTAGACGGTCCCAGCGAGTGTTTTCCCGAGGGACGCGCACTCGCTCTGAGGAGCGATACAGAATGGTCATTAAACCCTGCCTGTGTGCGGTCACAGGGCGTTGTTTCTGTTTTACAAAGTACTCCAGAGGCCAGTCTCGAGAGACTGGTACCCTTAGTAGAATTTCCGGTGGAGTGGAAGAGTCTTCCAAACATATCTCAATGGGTCCTGCAGACTATCGAACACGGGTACACGTTCCAGTTCAGGTCACGCCCGCCTCGGTTTCGGGGGGTTTTGCCCACGGTGGTGGCCCCCGAGCAGGCTCTGGTTATGGAACAGGAGGTGAAAGCTGTTACTGAAGGGTGCAATAGAACAAGTTCGTCCTCCCGACAGAGAGTTGGGTTATTGCAGTCGATATTTCATTGTTCCAAAGAAGGATGGGGGGTTACGTCCGATTTTAGACCTGTGCCTGTTAAATCGTTAAGTGGGGAAGCTCAAGTTCAAAATGCTAATTCTCAAGCAGATCGTGTCACAAATCAGGTCCGAGGACTGGTTTGTCACGATAGACCTAAAGGACGCATACTTCCACATTTCCATCCTTCCGCAACATCGGAAGTTCCTGAGGTTCGCTTTCGGGGACGAAGCGTACCAATATCGAGTTCTTCTGTTCTTCTGTGACCTAGCATTATCTCCTCGAACCTTCACGAAATGCACGGACACGGCTCTGGCCCCGCTGCGACTCCAGAACATTCGCATTCTAAATTATATTGACGATTGGTTGATTTTGGCTCAATCGGAGCATCAGGCGGTTCGGCATCGAGATGTCGTCCTCGCCCATATCAGAAGGTTGGGGTTGAGGCTCAACGCCAAGAAAAGTGTGCTTTCGCCAGCTCAGCGTACGACTTTTCTAGGTGTGGTGTGGGATTCGACGACGATGCAGGCACGTCTGTTGCCGGCTCGTAAAGCCTCGATTCTCTCAGCTGTCAATCAAGTGAAGCTAGGCCAGTCACTGTAAAAGAATACCAGAGAATTCTGGGTCTGATGGCGGCAGTGTGCAACATTTTACCGTGCGGCCTGCTGTACATGAGACCACTGCAGTGGTGGCTCAGGACCAAGGGGTTCTCCCCGAGGGGAAACCCACTCCGCAAGATCAAGGTCACACGACGTGGTCTCCGTGCCCTGGCTATGTGGAAGGAACCTTGGTTCTTGTCCCTGGGAGCTCCATGTCATCAGGTAACAGTAACGACGGACGCCTCTCTCATGGATTGGGAAGCGATCATGAGTGGTCGCTCGGCCCGCGGGCTGTGGCAGGATCATCATCGTCATTTGCATATAAACTGTCTAGAAATGATGCCGGTGTTTCAGGCTCTGAAACATTTTTTCCCAGAACTGAGAGGTCACCATGTTCTTGTCCGATCAGACAACACGTCGGTGGTCTCATACATAAACCATCAAGGGGGTCTGCGCTCACGCCTATTATACAAGCTAGCTCGCCAGATCCTTCTGTGGTCCCAGGGGAAAATTCTGTCATTGAGGGCGATTTATATCCCAGGATATTTAAATCAGGGAGCAGACATCCTGTTTCGAGGCAGGGGCCGAGGCCTGGGGAGTGGAGACTTCACCCCGAGGTGGTGGAGCTCCTTTGGAGACACTTCGGTCGTGCCGAAGTGGACCTATTCGCATCCAGAGAAACGTCACACTGCCCTCTGTGGTTTTCACTGAGCCCACCAGCTCCATTGGGGGTGGATGCGATGGTACAGGAGTGGCTGAGGTCACCCCTGTATGCATTTCCCCCGATTGCTCTGCTCCCAGGAGTTCTGGAGAGGGTTCGCCGGGAAGGGGTCAGTCTACTGTTAGTAGCCCCGTACTGGCCGGCCCGAGTATGGTTTGCGGACCTGATTTCTCTTCTCGTTGGCCCTCCTCTGGAGATTCCGGTCAGGAGGGACCTTCTAACCTTCTATCTCAAGCATGCGGGTCGATACTTCACCCCCGCCCAGATCTGTGGAGGTTGTGGGCTTGGCCTCTAAGGGGGCCCAGTTCATAGAGTCAGGTCTCTCGACTGAGGTTGTGGAGACCATCCCCCAATCCAGAGCTCCGTCCACGAGGAAATTATATCCCTTGAGGTGGAAAATGTTCACCTCTTGGTGTGTAGAACACCAGTTGGACCCAGTTAACTGCCCGGTGTCGGCAGTACTGGAGTTCCTTCAGGAGCATTTCTCCAGGGGGTTATCCCACTCTACACTGAAGGTGTACGTGGCGGCCTCATCTGCTTACCATGTCCCTTTGAGTGGAGCTTCTCTCGGGAGACATCCACATGTAATTCGTTTCCTTCGTGGTATCCTGAGGCTGAGGCCGGCAGTGCGCACAAGGGTGCCGACTTGGGACCTAGCGGTCGTTTTGGAGGGGCTCTGTCTAGCTCCTTTTGAGCCCATTGAAGAGGTTCCTGAGAAGTTTCTCACTCTGAAGACTATCTTCCTTCTAGCTATATCTTCCCTAAAGAGAATTGGAGATATTCAGGCATTGTCGGTTTCTCCCTCGTGTTTGGAGTTTGCTCTCGGTATGGCGAAGGCTTTCCTCCTCCCTAGACCGAGATATGTTCCTAAGGTTCCAACTAACGTTGTCAGGCCTGCTGCAGGCTTTCTGTCCTCCTCCATTTTTAGCACCAGATCAAGAGAAACTTAATCTGCTTTGCCCTGTGAGGGCTTTAGACGCTTACGTCCATAGAGCTGCCCTGTGGAGGAAATCGGAACAGTTATTCGTCTGTTTTGGGCCTCCTAAGAGAGGTTCTCCCGCGTCTAAGCAGAGGTTGAGTAAGTGGGTGGTCGAGGCCATCTCACTTGCATATGAGTCCGCCGGTCAGCCTTCCCCTTTGGCTGTCCGGGCTCACTCAACCAGGGGTATGGCCGCCTCTAAGGCGTTTTTGTCGGGAGTTCCTATTAATGACATTTGTGATGCGGCAGGATGGTCATCACCACACACATTTGTAAAATTTTATCATCTCGATTTCAGCTCTACTCCTGGGGCGCAGGTGCTGTCGTCTGAGTGTGCGCTCTGATTTCATACTACGGGCATCTGCTCGCATGGCGGCGTTGGTATTAGCATTCCCATAGCGGTTACACGCAGCGTCTCGTTCCCTGAATGGGAACATCTCTGGTTACGCATGTAACCTTAGTTCCCTGAAGGGAACGAGACGCTGCGTGTTTGTGCCATACTCCCAGCATGCCCGTAAGCACTTGCTTCAGTCTTATCAGAAGCTGTCACGCTTGTGTCTCTAGGGTGCTTTATAGTTTCCTGGTCGATACGTCACCCCGCCTATGATGTTCCGTCTCGCCATTGGACTGATTTCATACGTGCTTCATGACGCATTCACGCAGGGGCGTTCCCGTAGCGGTTACACACAGCATCTCGTTCCCTTCAGGGAACTAAGGTTACATGCATAACCAGAGATGTTCAAAGTTGGTACTCTTCTAACTTATTTGTCTTAAACAAATTAATACTTTTATTCAGCAAAGATGCATTCAAGTTGATTAAACTGATTGTCATTGAAAATATGACAGTAAAGACTTGTTACAAAAAATATATATATTTCAAATAAATGCTGTATTTTGAAATTTCTATTCATCAAAGAATACTGAAAAAAATTATCGCAGTTTCCACAAAAATATTAAGCTTCACAATGGTTTTCGACATTGATAATAAGAAAAGTTTTCTCAGGCACCAAATCAGCATATTTATGAAGGATCATGTGACACTGAAGTAATAATGCTTTACCATTTATATTTTTAAAATATATAAAAATCAACAGTTATGGCGATCATGATAACAACAAACTATATAATTCAAATATGTAATATAATAAATAATCCAAAAAGCTAATATAGAGAGAGAATGCTTAGATGGAGTCAAGTCCTCCTTTGTCTTAAAAATACTGTATCTTTTGATATTATATCTTACATTTATACAGTATATTTGACCTTCATATTTATGACATTTATCATATTTTACAGAAATATGTCAAATAAAATGTGAAAAGTCTTTTATAAGTGCTCTGTTTTTAAGCGATATACACCTCCTTAGTCTCTTTAAAATAAATGCCTTTTGGACCCCTTTTACTGAGAAAATGAAGAGAGGATGTTCCCAGCCTACCTTAATCAGTACTATTGAGGTATCTCAGTGCAAAAGCCCTCAGATCTGCACTGAATCTTCTTCACTGATGGGGGATGGGTCAGTGAGAGATGACATCATCGGCTGGAGTTGTGTGCTGTCTCTTGTGTGTTGCAGAGATTTTGCCTTGTAAGAAGGACGCATTTTTTATAATGACCACGTGAGGAATGACTTGCAGCCACATTCGACTATTAATATTATGATACAAACAAGAACAAACATCCATTTACACTTTGAATACACACATACTCAGTGTTAAAATTGATGTGGTGGCATGTGATATCACTAGGGGGCATTACTGCCCCAACACTGTTTGTATGTGTAGATATATACAGTATATGCTCTCGGCAGAAAGCAATATACAGCAGAATACAGAATATGTGATAATGGCCTAAACCAGTAGCTAGAGAAATACAGCACTAAGAAGCTGAAATATCAATGTTGTAGTACCAGACAATTACTTGTTAGAGCATCACTAGGGGGCATCAACATCAAAATATTTATTTCCCTCTACATAACATCTGGGATTGTGCAGACAATATCCATTGTGTAACTTGTCAGTAATCATACATTCACATGTTGTGCATTAGTTCAGGCATCTGGTCACCAGAAATAAAATGATTGAACCAAGATGCTCAGAGTCAGGGTGGACTACAACCTGGGCTACAGTGCATTTGCACCAAGATTTACAGTTTCTCAGTAGACCAACCTGGTCATGACCTACATAAATTCACTGTCATGTATATAGAACTTGCTAGGACTCATTGTATCATGATTGGGAAGCTCTGTTCAAACCCTGAATAAATTATGGCCAGCCAATTGATAAAAGCCATACAGAGTGTAATGAATCAAGCATTTGAAGACTGCACAGAGCAATGGTTGAAGTCAGTCAGGTTTGGAGTCTAGTGTTGCTCCTGTGGGGAGATGAGTGGATCGGCAGGCTGACTTTATGCACAATGACATGGCCACAGGAACCTGCCAGAGTCCATTAAAATCTTCCCCAGTCAGGTGTCTCCTCTGCTTCTCTACACACGGTCCTCCAGCTCACCGCCAATGCACTCTGGTCCCAGAACAATCGATATGTTATGTTACCATCCAGGATGAAACGGGCCTCTCCAACCTGCTGTGCCATTTCAGCAGGTTTGGGTGGGGGGGGGGGGGTCAAAGTCAGCTCTTAAACAGATATGATGGTGCAGCTGCTTCATTGAGCTTCCTGCACTTGAGTGAAAAGGGAATGATGGATAAACAAGCTTTGGTTTGTCTAATCTCGTTTTGCGTTGCATATTTAGCAGTTTTTAGCACCTCCGATGCAGGTTCAGTGGCAGTTTTAGCTTTTTGAGTAATTCATCTCTTTTTATTTGATATGGGACCCCACCTACAGTGAATGCCAGCCGAATATGGTTATTTGGATCAAGAACAGATCACTGTGTTTATTTTACCCCCTAAGCCAAACCATATGTGGACTTCCAGTTTAGTAGGTGTTGTATCCTCAATGACATAACATCCCACACAAGCAGCACTAGATTGATGACTTACTATGATGTTGTAGAAACAGACCAGAGAGAGTTTGGTGAAAAAAACTTGTAATTTGATATAGGGTCTTTTAAACTAAAACTGAGTATTAGTTTAAAAGGATAGTGGTCATATTTAAAAATGGTTATTATTTAACTACTCCCCAAACTTTCCATCTTTGAAACACAAATTAAGATATTTTAATGAAATTTGATCATTTTAAATATTTTAACCTCCATTGAAAGTCTGATCCAGATGAAGAGCGATCACTTTAAATGATGAACAGATTTAATTTAGGATTTTAAACATAGATCACATACAAGCAAAAGCTCAAATATGCTGCTTGATGGAAGAACCAGCGAGGTATTTTCGTCCTGTCACGTAAGCATGTTTGAGCTTCCTTTTACCATTTTTTATGTGTTCTATGTATGTGCATTTATCAATGTTTATATGTGAAGAAATTAAATATCTTCATCATATAAAGGGAATATGCCTCTTTCTGAAACAAGTAGAATGTAGTAGAATGAAATAGTAGAATGGACTTTAATGGTGGCACAGAAATCTCTCAGGTATTATTAAAAATAATAACAGGTACTTTTGTTTTGAAGAAGATCAAACTTCTTTTAGGTTTGTAATGTTACGAGAGGGAGTAAATGATGACATAATTGTTGGTTGAACTAACCTAACATTTGAATTAGCGCTCATTCCAGAAAGCTAAGGAATATTTTCCATCTGACAGCTAGCCAGAAATTTTAGCCTGCTAAGAGCTTTTAAGAATCTAATTTATGTACATGTCAGTCATCCTATCACATGTGTTAGTTTTGTAATGTAATATTTTCATGTTCCTTCTAAAAAGTTGTTATTCTATCCTAAAATCTGTTCTTTGTTCTTCCTGTTAATCATTACATATAATTTTCTCAAGTTTAAACATGGACAAGGAAGTACAGCTTCTAAAGAATCAGTCTTCTGTCTGTATTGTTGTTTATTTAGCTTCTTATTTCAGAGTAAGTCAGATTTTTTTTTTTTTTGACAGGCAGGAAACCAGTAACATAGGTGTGATAACCATGTCATATTTTGGAGGATGTCGATGGCATTAGAAAACTAAGACGAGTGGAAAAACAAACTATTTGCTGATATTATATTAGAAACAATTCACAATTGATAAAAAAAAAATGGATCAGATGTTGCTCAGTTTTAATGGGACACTTATAATATGCAACGCTGTTAAAGAGATATTTCACCTAAAAATGTCATCACTTACTTGCCCTCAAGTTGTACCAAACCTGTATGAGTTTTTTTTTCTTCCGTTGAACACAAAAGAAGATATTTTAAAAAATGGTGGTAACCAGACAGTTGACAGTAGCCACTGACTTCCATAGTAGGAAAAAAAAATACTATTGAAAGACAATGACTACTGTCAACTTTCTGATTACCAGCATTATTTAAGTTTAAAATATTTTCTTTTGTGTTCATCTAAAGAAAGAAACTTGGAAGGTTTGGAATAAGCCAAGGGTAAGTGAATGACAAAAATGGGTGAACTATCCCTTTAAGGTAGCCTGGTAATACCAGACTCTGCTACTTCACTTTGCTTCGTAGACAGAAGGCGTTTCTCAATGTCAAGGAAGGATCCTCGGAAGCCGGAATTTCGAGGATGCTACGTCATCGACGTCCGTCGAAGGACTGTTCCAATGTCGAGGATCCTCAGAATTTCAACCAAGGGCCCTGTCCCAAATGGCACACTCCGGACTTGTGGACTTCCTCAGAGTCCACACTTCGGTGACGTCATGCAGTGTAGACCTATAGGGCTCTTAGCGCGAGTCCGCGAGGGTGCATTGAGAGGTATTTTTGGGACAGACTCGATCGTCACACCGGAAACAGGAACTCGTTCCTCACGCCTGTGAAAGCCCTAACAGTTATCCCTCTCCATACGGAGCTGAATAAACTTAAAGATCATCTCATCAGTCCCTTTATTAGAAATATATAATATTTATTTTTTTAATGACACAAACATATCATTAAAAAAATTCCATTCTTTAGCATCGAAAACAGGACTTATTTTATTTTCCAAAATCGTATCCATGTGAACTAAACGGCCTGCTTTTACAGTTCTATAATTGTATATGCCACCTGGGCATTAGAGTAGATGTCATGGTTAGCCTACATAATATTCAATTTAACACAAAATGAAGACGAGTTTAAGAAAAATTTATAGGTTTCAAAATTTATACTATGTTATATGACGGTTCTATTTATGTAATGAATCATAATGCAATCGTATATTCAACAGCTATTATTACGTTTGAGATACAACCACTGGTTGATAATATGTTTGTATGGTAAAATGTACGCCTATGTCATAAAAAAACATAATTAAACTCTTAAATGTTCTCTTCTCAGTCATGTTTACAGTCCGTGAGTGAAATCTCCTCCCATCTGTTGTCTGATTGGCCTTTCGCAAGGATTCCTGGGTAGTTGAAGTGCGCGGAGCCTGCATCTATGCGGGCTTCGCGGAAGACCGCTTCAAGGGTACAAAGGGGGTGCTGCTGAGCACACTTCAGAGCGTTAAAATGCCAAATGGGACAGCCTACGGACTCGTGGACTCGGCGAGCACGCGCAATAGAAGTCCACGAGACCGCAAGTCCGCGTGAAGTGCGCGATTTGGGACAGGGCCAAGGAC
This sequence comes from Cyprinella venusta, assembly GCA_038021265.1. Taxonomy (NCBI): domain Eukaryota; kingdom Metazoa; phylum Chordata; class Actinopteri; order Cypriniformes; family Leuciscidae; genus Cyprinella; species Cyprinella venusta. The sequence goes on along the minus strand of CM075865.1, from coordinate 19,342,481 downwards.
TGAGTCCTTCGTTCGGAAAATATCCCATACACAGGAAAGGATGGATAGGTGTAGCCTTCGCGCACTTAAATCACCCACAATCCTATGCGCAGCTTTGCTATCTGGTTCAAAAAATAAAAAAATGCCGACCGTTAGCGGAGTCGGAGTGATAACGGCAATATGCTTTCAAATGTAAGCAAGTATAATTTCAGTTTAGCCATTTATTTAATGTTTGTTAACATTTCGGCTCAAATTTGCTGAGGGGATTTAGCTGTTCCCTTTTACTGGTGATTGACTTTTTAATTTTTACTTTATATAACGTTATAGCCTTTTTTGTTGGTCACATATTTTACCATTGCATGTGTTTTAACAGCTAACGTTAGATCATGTTGCTATGGACGTAGTTCTGTTCACTCCTGTAATATAACTTAGTCGTTTTTGAATAAACTCCTTTTCAAATCAATATTTTGTGTCAAATTATTGATTTTATTTGGTAGGTAGCCATGTTATAAGTGGGAAAATGTATAGCGAGGCGGTTGTTACAGCGAATAAAACCCATTCAGGCTGATTCAATCAAGACCCCTCCGCTTTAGAGTTTGCGGGGTTGCTATAACAACCGCCTGGTTATACATCCCTTATACTTTATTTATTTATTTCTATGAGGACTGACAAGACAAAATAAGGACTGTCAAGTGTATTTAAAAACTGCAGTACACCAGCACTATGATTTTTGCAGCGCCGAAGCAACTTTTCACTGAACGTGCACTTGCTAGCCTGTTCCATTTACGTGTTCTCCGAATGCTAAAGAGGACCCTTGCCTAGCCTCTGAAGGAAATGACTTGGAAGCACCCGTCCTGCCAAGGAAGTATCCTTGACATTGAGAAACACCTAAAGTCTGGAATGGCATAAAAGAGAAGTGTTTTCTCTCTCACAAGGGGGCGCTTCTCTGAAGTTTAAAATCATTGGTTACCCGTAAGCCAATCAGATAAGTTTATTTATGACATATGTTATGCGCCGACACAGCCGCATCGAGACATTATACATCGAACTCAAATCTTTGATCGAACTTCCACTGTAAACAGGGAGCGACGCTTTTGTAAAGGCTGCAAAATGTGTGCCAACCAGGAATGAACAATTCACAAACTAGGTTATTTATATGATTTACTGAGTTGCGGCCGCCCGCAGCGTCGGCGCGTGCCCTGCTCTCACGAGTCATGACTGATTTAGCTTCCGCCACCCTGCAGCGCCGTGAGGATGAGCCCCTGCCTGCTTTCACGAGTCATGACTGATTTAGCATCCACCGCCCCGCAGCGCCGCGAGGGCGAGCCCTGCTCTCGCGAGTCATGAATAGGAAGTTCATTTTACTGATTCTCTGAGTCATTTCGTTTATTTAAGTGGCTTAATGTTATAATTTTAACAGCCAAATTCCCCGATCACATCCACCTACGCAATGTTGATCATATTCTGAATTAAACGTACAATATGTAATTTTTTTGGCCACCAGGGGTCACTCATTTCACATAATAACAAAGACGTACTTTGATGACGTCAGGAAAGAGCGTGGGCTCACGGGAGTTGTTGTCGCTGTCAATGACAACCAGCTCAGCTCATGACATGACATGATTGTTTTTACAAAATATACGGATACACGTCATCTGTCTGTAGATTTAGCTTGTCAAGAAGCTTTAAATGCAACCCCAATGTTTACCTGTGTCGTGCTTCTCCTGTCGCCAAACCCTTCTCGGGTCATATCTTTCACCCGTACGTTTGAGCTTTAGTTACTGAGCTGTAGCAGCAGAAGGTGCAGGCAAAGCGTAATCGTGGTTTATAACCAGACGAATATAAATATTTATATTACGCTCCTTCAATGAATGACCTATTTTAGAACATTTTTCGGGCACACCAGATTTTATAAGCACGTAAGATACTGCAGTCAAACATTTGACTGGGTTTGCGTTATGCATCCACTATGTGCTAAAGGCTAAAGGGAATGTAGTGAGAGCTTGCGCTGCAGGTGAGGCGTTTATTTAGTAAGCATGAGCACGCTAAAGTGGGCACGTACATTCGCAACCTGACTCATATGAGTATTCAATGTGCGCGGCTCACTAACAGCAACAGTTGGCTGATTTGAATGAGACGACCGGAACGGGGAGTGCTATATGCGCGAGCAGCACCGGGGGACAGTGCATCTTGTCAGAGTGAGCGCTCGTGAGCGGGCACGTGATTTACACGCATAAAAATACGTCTTACTTTTTTTTCTTTGTCAATTTCTATGCTTTCTTGGCGGTAGTCCAGTGTTCCCCTTTGTGTTTGGTGGTTTCGCCGGGTTCCGCAAGGAAGTTAGAGAAAATAGAGGAGTCAAAGGTTATATGACGCCATAGACAGACGACGAAACGGAAATAAAGAAACGTCCCGTTTCTTTTAAACTATAAATTAAACTATAAATTTCTCCGTATTTGAAAGTTGGTGGAAACTGTCGGGATAATGTAAGTACACATCTAATAGAAATATATAACATAGATACAGTTATTTTTGCTATTTTTAAAGCCGAAAAAGTACAGATTGTGGCTTTAAGAAATCATAATGTAGTAAAAATGATTTACAGAGAACATAAATAATCACTTTACCTTCGGAGTCTTACATTCATTTGTCACATGACATACGTAATGAACAGAATGTTCATGAATCACATATCTTGGACTAATGCAGCAGGAAGTCGAAACGAAATATGGTGGATTGTTGTTATTATTATGATAATAATAATATGATAATACGAGCGCGCCAGGAGCATTCACAGCCGAGGAGACCGACGTTATTGTCATGGCCCTAAAAGACAGAAGTAACTTTGAATGGGGGTAAGTTATGTCCTTATAGTTATGCATATAGGTATGGCCAAACAGGTCTGATCCGTCATTACTACAATTAGCCTGAAAAAAAATGGGTAGCCTAAATACTAAGCTTGAAGTGTTAAGATTTTTCCTTGTTGTAATGATTTGCAAAAATAAAAACGGCTGCATCTGTGTTGATGAGAGAATGAAAGTGTATGTGCGTTGTGCAAGCTACATAAGTTAATAGCCAAGCGTGCTGGATTTTGCTGGTATACGTTGCAAATAGAGGGGCAGCAAAATTGTTTTTCGCCTAGAGCGGCAGAAGTGCACGCGCCGATCCTGGCTGTAAACACTTGATGATGCGAGCGAAATACCGGAGTGAACATGGCTGTAAATGACTTTTGCTTCAGTTTGAAAAACCCCGGAATGTTCTCCATAACAGAGCGAATTGCATCCCGTGTCTTGTTTCTCAAATCTGTGGTCTTTTCGGTTTTCAATTTCTGTAACCTACAATGTAAAACTCGGCGCTTAGCGTCTACGTCACGGCTCTCAGGCCGCCCTCTGTTCGTTGATTGGCCGGCTGTTTTCAGGCCGGTGGAAAACTGAAAGATAGGCTGCTATCTCAGACGGACTACAGGAGGAAATGAAAATGAAATACGAAATGAAATTAGCGGAAGTAGGAAGTCTGACGTAGTCAGGCTACCTTTAAGGTGTTAAGCCAATAATTTAATGTTTACTAATTATTTTAATTTTTTTAAATATTAAAATTTCTCACTTGTTGGGATCAAGTGGCCACATTCTAATCTGAAAAATGAAGCCTACCCGGAAGTGTGAAAAATTGCAATACATCGAAAATCCGCTAGAGGCCGGTCCCAAAAGGGAGCAAATGTCCATATACCCCATGTTAAAATGTCCGTTTTCAGAGCATAAATTTGTATTTTTACAGGTTGGTCCCATGGACTTTTATTGTAATCTTCAATATGTTCCACGTGCCTGACAACTGTGAGGGGGGTGAATTTTTTTCTAACTCGTTAGTTTAGATCGTATTTAAATATAAAATGTATGACAAATAAGGGTGGTTAACTTTGATTGACAGCTGATAACGGGCTGCGCCGAGTGGAATTTGACATCTCGGCCATGATCTGACACAACACATCATACCACCTCTGTATCCTTTCTGAACATTTGTATTTTGTATTTCCCAATATTTTACAGTATGGCGCCGCCCATATAAACAGCCTCAAACCCGTTCTTCAGAAAGTCTACGGGTGACGTCACAGACGCTTTGTCCATATTTTTTACAGTCTATGGTTGGGATTTAGTCTGAGTTGGGAGTACAATACTTTGAAGGCTTTGTTTTGGTCAGTGGCTTTAGGGTTAGGGTGTGGAAAGGGGAACCCCTGTTTTCATGCATTTTTTAACGTTAAAGGTGGGCAGGGCCAGAAAGCATTGATTTGAAAATGAGACGTCCCATGTCAAGCCTCATGTCTGAGCGGAAGGTAATGGGGGTATGGAAAGAGAAGGGGCCAACAAGGAGGAGTGGGGCACAGGGTCAATATTCTGGAAAAACATAGGAGGGGGGTGTTTGAAGTGGGTGGTCTCATGAGAATGCCTGGCAAATTAGGATGCAATCTGGGAGTAACTATGGATACAACAACATAGGCTGGAATACAAAGAAACATTGACAAAACAACAACCCAGTGGCTTGGATAAATTGTAATCCATACGTCACATATCATATACTGCTATTCAACAAAGTATAGTGTGACTTTTTAAAAAAAATATATTATATGAAGATTTAATAATTAAGTTAAATTTAGTAGTAAATTATATTTGAATGCAATTGTTCTCTGCTAAGACTTTAATTGTATCAAAGAGTGTACTTTGTGGATGGTGTAAAATATGATTGGGTCTAGTACTCAAAAAAGTTTGAACATTGTTGCTGTTGCCCACACCAAGCCATATTTGAAAGTAGTTGCTACACCAAAGAAAGACAACTATCAATTTGAAGAGGTCAACTTGAATGGGTGTATGATGTCTTAAGTCAGTGGAAGAGTGGAGGAGGGGATTTGGAGCATCTAGGGGGGTTGAAGATGGGATGAGGTAGAGGGTTGGGGCTGTCACCACAAGATTGAGTAATTTTTGAGATATTGATTTCACATCTTAGGATAGTTTACTCAAAACTGAAAATTCTGGTATCATTTACTCATCGTGCACATGTTTTATTTTCTTGGGACATGAAAGAGATATTTGGAAGATTTTTTTTCTTCTGTTTTTGTCCATACAAAGTCAATGGTGTCGAAAAAATCATTGTAATGGCAAAAAAAAATATATATTTCGTTTTCGGGGGCATTTCCATTACTTGTTTTTAAAGCAATACTTTAAAAATTGCATTAAAATAGGGTGCTGGAAACATTTAAACAAGCATGACATATCACAATTTGGCATACACAAACAACATAATGCTGGGATGCAAAGTATTCAGGAGTAGAAGAGCATGAAATGCAGTCTGCGGTAAAATTAATTCATTTATTGATGTCAACCTCAACCCATTGACTAAGCGTCATGAACAATACCTTCAGGAGGAGCAAGAGAGATCATTGATTGACCTCTATCTGGGTGGACAAGTGATCTCAATATCTTTTCACTCTCATCTGTCAGGTATTGGGTTTCATGCACAGGAGAACCTCTCATGAAAAATCTTGGCGTAATTCACAACACTTGCTTACGCACATGAATTTACCGTATTCTCTGCACTATAAGGTGCACCGGATTATAAGACGCACCTTCATTGAATGACCTACTTTAGAACATTTTTCATATATAGGGCGCACCGGATTATAAGGTGCATAAGATACTGCAGTCAAACGTTTGACTGGGTTTGCATTATGCATCCACTAGATGTGCTAAAGGGAATGTCAACAAAAGAGTCAAATAAAGTCAAACTTTATTAAGTGTTCTGACAACTCTGTTAACTCCCATGGTAATGTTGTTCAAACGTTAATATGCATATTAACAATATTACAAACGGCCTTGCTCAATCTGCCAAACGTGGAGGGGAACTTATCCCTTTTTCAAAGACGTAGACAAGTAAACACCATTAAATCAAACGTTAGTGCATATGATGCTCAACATTGTTCAACATTGTTCAGTAACCGGTACTCAGAACACATAATGTATTAAGGCTAACTGTTCTCCCAAACGTAGAGGGGAACTTTTCCCTAATTCAGAAAACACGTAGCACGTATGCTACTATAGTAAAAGAAACAGTCTGATAACACTCAGTCAAACGTATAACCATAACTCAATCAGTTACGTATAAAAAAGCGTATAACAAAGCTCACTTCTTTCAGTTTATTCCCCATCCACGAATCCCTCAAATTCTTCTTCTTCAGTGTCCGAATGAAACAGTTGGCATCCAACCTGCCCCGCTCCCTCTCATCATTATCCGAGTCAGTGTCGCTGCTGTTGCCTGGTAGTTCAGATATTATTCCTGCCTTCGCGAAAGCTCAGATCACAGTTGAGACTGATATATCAGCCCAGGCATCCACGATCCATTGGCAGATAGTGGCGTAAGTCGCCCGGCGCTGTCTCCCCATCTTGGTTCACCTTCTGTCATCCACTGCTCCCACGCAGCTCGCAGTCTAGCTTTGAACGCCCTTTTGACACCAATATCTAGCGGCTGGAGTTCTTTTGTTCATCCACCCGGAATGACAGCAAGCTCCGAATTAGTTTGCTTCACTTGTTTTTTGACAGCATCGGTGATATGGGCGCGCATGGAGTCGTAGATCAAAAGGGATGGAGCTGTGTGGAAAAAGCCACCCGGTCTCTTGACGGAAATTTCTCTCAACCACTCACTCATCTGTTCCTCATCCATTCATCCTTTCGGGTTAACTTTGATGACGACGCCGGCTGGAAAGTTTTCTTTTGGCAAGGTCTTCCTCTTGAAAATAACCATGGGTGGAAGTTTCTGGCCATTAGCCTGGCACATGAGAACTACAGTAAAAGATGACTTTTCATTCCCTGTGGTGCATACAGACATCGTACTGGTCCCCGTTTTCTCCACAGTGTGGTTCGCGGGAATATCAAAGGTGAGTGGAACCTCGTCCATGTTGGTGATGTGCTCTGGCTGGATCTTCTTTTCAGTGATTTTGTTTTTGCAGTATGCGTGGAAAGTGACTAGCTTTTCTTAGTAATCTTTTGGCTCTTGCTGCGAGACGGTAGTTCGTGTGCGGATGGAGAGATTGCGTCTTTTCATAAAACGAAAGCACCAAGAAGGACCGCCTCTAAAGTCATCGATGTTCATGTCCCGTGCTAGTGATGTTGCCTTCATTCGAATAGTGACTGTAGAGACGCTTCTACTTGCTGCTCTCTGTTCAACAACCCAGTGTTCGAGTTCGTCCTCTAACTGTGGCCATCTCGCTTTGTTCCCTCGGAAACTCTGTTTAGTCTTTTTTGCCTGGCGCAGGTCATTTTCTTGCCTCCTCCACTTCTGTACCATTGACTCATTAATGTTGAATTCTCTCGCTGCTGCTCTATTCCCATATTCTACTGCGTGACCGACAGCCTTGAGCTTGAACTCTGCATCATAAGCGTGTCTCTTGACAGGTGCCATTTTGAGGCATTTATACTGTTATATTGTTAGTAAACACAGCTACGTCGGATGACGGAGAATGGGGGTTTCGCATAGAAAGCCAATCCTCTTTGAGTATTTAAAAATGAGCCAATGGCATGAAAATGCCTTGGGGCTGCAGAATTTGCATAGCGTATCTCCGTCCCACCTGTGGGTATAAAAGGAGGAAGCAGATGCAACCGCAGTATGTCTTCGCTGAGGAGCCGAGACTGAACTCAGATGTCTACCCAGCAGTACAGCGGAAGTTTCAGGGAGACGTAATGTCTCCGTTCCCTACTCAGGGAACGAGGGTTACATCCATAACCGAGACGTTCCCTTTCGTAGTCACTCAGAGTTACGTCAGATGACGGAGAATGGGGGTCCGTAACATTACGCCACCTTCACAGCTGTCTTCCAGTGCCCTGCGAAAGTCTGGACTCCTAACAACTTGCTATGGACAAGGAGTCCTACCTTAACACAGGAATACCAAGGTACACTGGGGAGCATATCCTGGGAGGAATATGCCGCAGTACGCCTACCGTAGGGAGGACTTAAGAATACACATATGGCCCAAGGGGACTTCATATTGGGGAACACTGGAGTCATCAACCTGAGGGTGGCTAGAAGCTTAACTCCAGGAATGGCAGATGGCTTGCCAAGGGAAGACACATGCTCAGAGAGGCTTACAGTGGAGAATACACATGTGACAGTTACCGGGGGAACCGTACACATGGAGGCACCTAGCCAATGTCCAGAGCAATACACACTGGCGCCAGCATCAACAGTGCTGGAGGACTCAGGGCTTCAACGGAAGACTCAACTGAGGAAATATTGCACTTATCCAGTCCGAGGAGTGGAATGGCGAGCAAGCGAAGACACCTGAGTGGGTCCAGTACTGGCGGAGCGAGTACACGAGAGGACACAGGCTCCACTCTAAGATTATAGAATCTCGCGAATGTGTTCGGTGTCACCCAGCCTGCAGCTCTGCAGATGTCTGTTAGCAAGGCGCTAGAGCCCAAGATGCACTATGACGCCCGAGTGGAGTGGGCCGTCACACCAAGGGGGCACGGTCGACCTTGCTGCTGGTTAGCCAAAGCAATGGTGTCCACTATCCAGTGAGACAGTCGCTGCTTTGAGAGAGCTCTTCCCTTCTGGCTCCCACCATAACGGACAAAGAGCTGGTCTGAGGTCCTGAAACACAGCGTTCTGTCAACATAGACACGGCATGTACCGGACAGAGCAGTGCCAAGGCTGGGTCTGCCTCCTCCAGGGGCAGCGCTTGCAGGTTCACCACCTGGTCCCGGAAGGGAGTGATAGGAACTTTGGGCACATATCCATATTCCAGGTACGCTTCGTCAACGGAGAATGCGTGCAGGTCCCCTACCCTCTTGATGGAGGCCAGTGCAACCAGGAGTGCTGTCTTCATTGACTGGAATTTAATCAAAGCTGAGCAGGAAGATTTACTTCCTGCTCAGCTACAGTTCGGACGCTCTTGCTTACTGCTCCGCGCTTTGCTCTATCGCCTTTATATTTTTTATATATTTTATCTCCTTTTCACCTAATTTTAACTTCAGCAAATCAGCACAGTGCTCAAACGCTTGGATTACTTAAAAATACTTCACATTTTTATTCAACCAGCCTCTCACTGCTTACATTCTGGGGAAGAGAAAACACAACTCCCTACATTCTTAAGGATAAGAAAATGCCTCTTCGGGAATCTACTTGCTGCTCTAACTGCCACAGACTTTTACAAAGGATTGCAGTTCTTGAAACAAAGTTAAATGCTGGAATGACAAACCAGACGGAACGCACAACAGATCTTCGTCATGGACGCCCTCAGCACACAGCCGGTGAGTCCCATGAATCTAGTGCTCCTCAACAGGCTATACTGACTGTAGAGAAACAAGCCGATCGACTTACAAATCGATGGCACAAACAGGGAGCGAGACCTAAAGGGACTCGAGACATCAGATCACGAGTACCACATAATTTAGCTGTAGCATCATCTACCCCAAATATGGATCTGACAAGGATTGCAAATACTGGTCTCCTACCAGTATTGCACATGGCTCCCCATCCCGTGGTAGAGGCATCTGTGGAGACAACGACATGCCTGGAAACTCGCAGAAGAAGGACCCCGGCCCGTAAAAAGCTGAGGTTCGACCACGGGAAGAAGGTTTGACGGCAGGTCTGAGTCACAGGGACTCTGAGCGAGCCGCGATGCCATGCCCACCTCGGGACTCGATCGCGAAGCCACAACTGAAGCAGTCTCATATAAAGCAGTCCGAGCACCGTCGCCGCGCCTGCAGATGCCATATGCCCCAGGAGCCTCTGAAAAAGTTTCAGTGGGATCGCACTCTTGCCCTCGAACTGTCGAAGACAGCAGTGAGTGAGCGCGCTCGCTCATGAGCTGCGCGGACATGGCGACCGAGTCTATCTCCATACCGAGAAAAGAGATCCTCTGCCCGGCAAAGTTTGCTCTTCTCCCGATTGACCCGAAGGCCCAGACGGGTTAGGTGCTGGAGCACAAGGTCTCTGTGTTTGCAAACCTGTTCTCGAGAGTGTGCCAGGATCAGCCAATCGTCGAGATAATTCAGGATGCGAACCCCGTGTTCTCGAAGGGGAGCAAGGGCTGCCTCGACAACCTTTGTAAAGACACGAGGAGACAGAGCTAACCCAAATGGGAGGACCGTGTACTGATATGCCTGTCCCTCGAAAGCAAACTGAAGAAACGGTCTGTGTCGAGGCAAGATGGAGACATGGAAGTACTCGTCCTTCAGGTCTATCGCTGCAAACCAATCCTGAGGCCGAACGCACTCGAAAATGCATTTGGCCGAGAGCATTTTGAGCGGCACTCAGTGAAGAGCACGGTTCAAAATGCGAAGATCTAGGATCGGACATAACCCACCGGTCTTCTTGGGGACAATGAAGTAAGGGCTGTAAAACCCAGACCTCATCTCGGCTGGAGGGACAGTCTCGATTGCACCCTTCGCCAGCAGGGCGGCAATCTCTGCTCTCATGATCGGGGTATTGCCAACGACCACCGTAAAGCGAACTCCCCGGAAGCGGGAAGGAGATCGTGCGAACTGAATCGCATAGCCGAGTCTGATCGTTTGGGCGACCAAGCGGGACCGGCCGGGGAGCTCTAACCAAGCTCCCAGACCCGATCCAGTGGGATCATCCGAGCCACAGACATCCTCCCAGAGGGGCAGCGGGGCGGAGAGACCAGCAGACGCGGAGGTGTAACCCCCCGCAGGTGCACAGTCAAGCTCCGCGTCCCGACAGAGGAGACCAGGGAAGGACCAGCGTTTGACAGGGGTCTGCTCTGCCGGGGGCTTGGCGATAGAGGGGGATGGGTGTGGCGTGGTCCAGGGACGACACACACTCCCATCCGCACCCTTAGAGACAGAGGAGAATGAGAGTGGCGAGGCACGGCGGCGTTGCGCACTTTCATCTTGCTCTGTGTGCTCAGAGATGGAATGCAGCTCTATGAAGAAAAGATTCTCCCCCAGCCCTCCACCAGGGGAAGGAGTGGGCCTGCAACCACTCCCTGAAGAACTGCAAGCCATACCTGAGCTGCCAGTAATGGGAGCGATGCAGCAGGTCTGGTACGGGCAGGGGCGCCTCCTTGCGACCACCTCCACGGCACGGCCCGGTGATGCTGGGGCCGGACCGGAGGGGGCGGGAGTCGCAGGAGGGCGCATTTGGCTGCAAGCGGACTGAAGCATCTTGAACCGGCGGCTAGTTGCAGCAGAAACCGCAGGGTCAGACAAAAGCCACAGTCCGCTTCTGGGCGGCCAATAACTGTTGGGCAGTGTTCTCGACCGCGCCGCAGAAGAGGCCAGCCTGGGATATGGGGAAGTTGAGGAAACTGGTTCACTCAGCCTTGCGCACATCAACCAGGTTAAGCCAGAATGTCTGACCACGCATGTGGACATCACCTGACTCAGGGAGCATGTGGTCACCTTCATCGCTCGTAGAGCAAAGTCGGTGACGGCAGACAGCTCAAGGATGAGCCCTGAATCAGCCCTACCCTCGTGCATGTCACTGCACACCCCAAAGAATGGCAATAACACACAGTGAGGTGGCAGCCTGCCCCGCCGCTCTATAGGTCCCGCCACCGGAGTAGACAAGAACCTACGGCATTGGGGAGGGAGGGAGGGAGGGAGGGGGGTGTGCTCCGGGTTGCCACGCCAGGTGGAGGCGCTGTGGGGACACCTAAGTGTTGCCACATAACACTCCACAGGGGGGAACCCCAGTGCACCCTAGACTGCAGCCTCTACGAGGGCAGAGAAGGCGGAAAAGGCCCCTGAGCCGGGTAGAAAGGATTTCGGTTCGCCACCCCCAAAAATCAATCATCAGCCTAAAGTGCTCGGTACATGGCAGAATTTTCCACACAAACCCAACACTCGTGGCAGCCCAGGAAGCGTAGCTGTGAACTCTGAATCTAACTCGCTATGCCAGCACATCCGAGGACAGCAGCACAGATGAGCCAGAGAACTCCAGAGAACTACAGCTCACCTTGTGATGCGGTGATAACCATGATAAACATGATTTCATCAACTGGGCGACCGAATGAGAACACGGGCCCCTTTATTTATTTGTCTGGAGCAATCATTGGATTGCTCCTTCGAAAATGTCTAGATATATTAATCATGCAACTGGTGATCTTTTTTCAAATCTGTATATTACAGCCCCATCAACCTTAATGTTGGAGAATCCACCATCGCAGTGGGATGTAGAGAAGCTTCTCAATGTATTTAATTCTACATGTGCTGACATTTTGGACAGTGTTGCTCCTGTTAGGATGATCTCTGTCAGATCTAAACCCCAGCCCTGGTTTAATAAAGTAACTCTGGCCTCCAGGTGGGAGTGCAGAAAGGCGACGAGAAGGTGGAAAAAGGATGGTCTTCAAGTGTCATTAGAAATTTTTAAACAATCCCTGTCTACCTATCAAAGCTTAGTAATAGAAGAGAAAAATAAATTTTTGGCTGATGCCATTGCTCACAATCATCATAATCCAAAGTTTTTATTCAATACTGTAAAATCCATCATAAACTCCCCTAAGTTTTAAGTAACATAGGGGACAAGTAACAAGTAACTCCCCTACATAACATTTGATATTGTTGGGCCAAGTATTCTTTCTGTTATCAACACAAGTTTGTCTACTGGTACAATGCCTCTTTCATTGAAACATGCTGTTGTTCAGCCACTTCTTAAAAGGCCAAATTTAGGACAAGAGGTCTTGTCTAATTTTCGTCCAATTTCTAAGTTGCCATTTTTAGCAAAAGTTCTAGAAAAATCTGTTTTTAACCAAATGCAGAGTTTTTTTGGGCCAAAATGTGGCACTGGAAAGGTTTCAATCTGGCTTTAAAAACAAACATAATATAGAATCTTCCCTCCTAAAAGTCTTAAATGATATATATATATATATATATATATATATATATATATATATATATATTATTTAGGGATTCTGGCCATTCTGTTGCTATTTTATTATTAGATCTTACTTCAGCTTTTGATACTATAGACCATGGGGTCTTAATTTCGCGCCTTGAAAATGTGGTGGGCATCTGTGGTGTTGCATTAGAATGGTTTAGGTCATTTCTGACAAACAGAAGGTTCTCAGTTAATCTAGGACATACCTTTTCGTCATCTACTTCATTGGATTGTGGTGTTCCGCAGGGATCGATTCTTGCGCCAATGTTGTTTGCCCTATACATGTTACCACTAGGGTCTATTTTTTGCAAGTATATCTCCTTTCACTTCTTTGCAGATGATATGCAAATTTATTTGCCTATGAGTAAAAATCTTAATTCATCATTGGATTCCCTTAATGTCTGCTTACAGGAGGTAAAAACCTCGCTGTCAAATAATTTTTATACTTAAATGAAAGCAAAACTGAGCTTGTCTGGTTTGGAGGTCCTGCTCTGAGTGATCTTCCTATTTTAGGTGAACTGTACCCCTATTGTACACCAGTGGTAAAAGATCTTGGGTAATGTTGGATTCCTTCCTAAAGTTTGAAAAACAGATTAACTCAGTGATGAAATCTGGTTTCTTTCACTTAAGACTTGTGGCAAAGGTAAAGCCGTTTTTAACTAAAATGACCCTGAGATGTTGATCCATGCTTTTTTATTTTCAAGACTGGATTATTGTAATTCATTATACACTGGAGTCTCCCCAGCATCTTTACGTCGGCTGCAAGCAGTACAAAATTCTGCAGCCAGACTTTTGACAGGGACCTGTAAATATGATCATATCTCTCCTGTTCTGGCCTCACTGGGCTGGTTGACCATTCGAGATAGAGTTGATTTTAAAATGCTAGTATATGCCTATAAGTGCTTAAATGGACTAGATCCATCATATCTTTCTGAACTTCTTGAGGTCTATAAGCCCTCTAGATCATTAAGATATACTGAGAGGAATCTCAAGACCATTATCCACTCAGGCCCCTCTTCGACCCTGGGCTGGTGACATCCTGTCCAGAGTTCCATCTGCCATGGTCCTTGTCCAGCCCAGAGTGCTCACTTCACCAGCAGAAACGGCAAAGGAGGAGGAAGGAGCCCGGAGGCTGTGTTCCAGCAACCCGTCACTTTTCCAGAGGCTGATTCTGAAAGGGTTCACATCCCGTCTGCCCAGCCAGAGACTCTTCACGTCTCGTCTCCCCAGTCAGAGACTGTTCACGTTCCATCTGCTCAATCAGAGACTGCTCATGCCACGTCTGCCTGGTCAGAGACGGATCAGGACATGCCCATTTGCATGACCGCGAGGACACTAATGGACTATTTGAGGCATCTGGCTCGGATCCTGGACATGCCTCTGAGCCAGTATCTCCTGTTCCAGAGCCGGAGACAGTGTCTCCTGTTCCAGAGCTGGAGGCAGTGTCTCCTGTTCCAGAGCCGGAGCCAGTGTCTCCTGTTCCAGAGCCGGAGCCAGTGTCGTCTGTTCCAGAGCCGGAGCCACTGTAGTCTGTTCCAGAGCCAGAGCCAGTGCCGTCTGTTCCAGAGCTGGAGCCAGTGTCATCTGTTCCTGAGCCTGTTGTAGTTTCCACAGACAAGATGGCCGCCCAAAGGGTCTTCACCGCCATGGCCGCCTGAAGGGTTTTCACCGCCCTGGCCGCCCGAAGGGTTTTCACCACCCTGGGTGCCCGAAGGGTTTTCACCGCCCTGGCCACCTGAAGGGTCTTCACCACCCTCGCCACCTGAAGGCTCTTCACCGCCCTCGCTGCCCAAAGGCTCGTCACCGCCCTGGCTGCCCGAAGGACTGTTGTCTGCTCCGCCCTGGCCGCTCAATGGAATGGCTTCTCCGCCCTGGCTGCCCGATGGACTGTCTTCTCCACCCTAGCTGCCCGAAGGACTGTCTTCTCCGCCCTGGCCAGCCGATGGACTCTTGGTTTCGATCTGGCCGTCGGCTAAGCCCTCACCCCTTGTTCCTGTTTCCCTTCATGGACCTGGCCCACCATCCTCCACCATTTCACCTCCCTCCTGAACTCTTGTGATGTGTTGTACTGTAGTTATGTTGTGGAGCGTCTGGTAACAGCTTCGTAGAGGGGGGGTTATGTCACAGTGTCGGGTGTATGTTCCCTGGTATCCACTAGAGGTACTCTTTCCCCATGGTGTCATTAACTTTTGGAACTACATTCCCCACAATCCTTGTCTGCGCTCATCACTGTTCATTGCACTCAGCTGTTCCCCATCATGATTGTCATGTTCTGTGTGTATAAATACCCTGCCTGTTTAGTGTTTGTTGCGGAGTCCTTGTTTAGATGTCATTACACTTTGGAGGTCTGTCTTGTTTCGTTTCTTGTTTTTGGATTACTTTATGGATTTCGAACCTTTGCCTGGCTGACCATGAGTATGGATTGCCCCAATTAATCTTTCCTATTATTGGATCTTCTGTTTCTGTTGTGTGGTTACGTGACACCCAGATTAGAGACCTTTCATTAGCCAGCTGTTCAGATGCTTAAATTTGTTAATATGGTATAGGTTTTCATTTTCCCCTAGAATAATCTTGATTTTAATTGCAATTTATTTGAGTAATTTGAGTTCTATTTTATATTTGTTTTTGAGAACACGCATTGTATGGAGCGTGTTTACAGATCTTGTTGTTGACGCACGGTGATTTGATCAGTTCCCTTTCATAGTCACTTTGAGTTACATCGAATGACTATGAAATGGGGGTTTCGCTTAGGAGCCTATCGCCTTCGAGTGTTAAAAAAACTAACCAATGGCAAAGAAATGACATGGTTCTGCAGACTTTGCATAATGTAACTCCACCCGACCTTGTGGGTATATAAGGAAGAACGCTGGCAGAATGCAGACATGTTTCTGCTTCGGAGTCAAGAGGTCCTCTTCACTCTTACAGCCTGAATTCTCTGAATTCGAGTGTCATCGAGTATCCTTTGAGACGAGTAGCTCTCCAAGTCTGTGTTGGTGCAAAGGCGATTTCCAGCGAGTTTCACATTCCTGCCTGCAGATCTATGTGGTGGTCTGCATTCAGCATGCGTGTTTTTCCCTGGCTGCTGAGCGTCCTTTTACAAAAGACCTTGCACGAGGATGTCTTTTACAAGATGTTTCGCCTGTGTATTTCTGGATATGGTCATTCCGTCGCATTATCTAAAGGGCATGATCATTGTCTTGCATGTTTGGGCTTAGAACACGCAAAGGCAGCTTTCATGGATGAGTCATGTTCTCACTGCGGGAACATGACCATCTCTGCGCTAAGATTGAGACTCTGTGACGTTGTTAAATGTAAGAGTCCCCTCTGCCACACCCCAATCTACCTCCTCCTCGAGAGCTGGTACTTCGGCTGGTGGCCAGGGTGATCTGAGGGTTATGGTGTGGAACACTGCCCCGATGATGCGTCCTCCGGCCACACCCCCCTCACCAGCACAGCAATCTGCGTTCACCTCATGCCTCGTGCCTCATGTCTCATTTGGTGCCCCAAATGATGTCGAGTCGAGCATTGTCCGAGTCCAACCTGTAACTAACAACTAAGAGCTATGCTTTCCCGGGCTGCCGCGAGTGTCGGGTTAGCATGGTACTCTCCACCCTCTCCTTAACACTTGCGGTTGGATGATTGGTTCTTGGGGGCTGCACCCCCGGTTCCTTTCTTCCCGGAAGTGCTTGAGGAGGTCACAAGCTCCTGGAAGCTCCTGATTGCTCGGCGACCTCCTCCACCTTCTCTGGCCTTGATGAGGCCGCGGTGAAAGGGTACACTGGGGTTCCCCCATCGAATGCTCTGTTGCGATGCTACTGTGTCCACAGAGTGTTTCGATGTGGAATGGTGACCCAAAGCACCCCTCCAAAGCCTGTAAATTTTCGTCTATCTTGGTGGCGAATTCCTACCGAGCTGTGGGGCAGGCTGCCACCTCACTGCATGCCATGGCCATCCTCCAGCTCTACCAGGCCAGGATGCTCAAGGACATCCACGAGGGAAGAGCTGGCCAAGAGCTCTTTGAGCTGCATGCCGCCACCAACCTTGCTCTCTGAGCGACGAAGGTGACCACACACTCACTTGGTCAGGTGATGTCTACAGCTGTGGTACAAAAAAGAAACCTGTAGCTTAACCTGGCCGATATGCGGGATGCTGAGCGGACATGTATACTCGAATCTGCTATATCCCAGGCAGGTCTTTTCAGCGGCGTTGTCGAGGACTTCGCCCAAAAGTTCTCGGCCGCCCAGAGACAGACTAGTCTGCTCATATCAACCATCAAGGTGGTCTACGTTCCCACCATATGTCACAATTCGTCTGCCACCTCCTCTTATGGAGTGTTACATCTCCTGATATAGAGATATGAGGAAGACAGACATAATAAAATGTTACTCTTTTTTTTGTGACTCTTTTTTGATTTCTGGGAAGTATTGTAGTGGAGCGGCTAAGTGCTTATGTTTGGCAGAATCGTTCAGTATATGATACAAGCGTGAAAATTGGCACGAGCAGTCTCCATTGGTCACTTGACAAGAAAATTGTCCAAGCCACTTGAAATTTCATGATGGCGGCCATTTTTCAAGATGGCTGACACCTTAGTGGAGCAGTTAAGTGATATAGTGGTTTATTTGGTGATACAAGCATGAAAATTGGCATGAGTAGTCTCTGATGGTCACTAGACAATAAGCCACCCACCACTACTTGAAATTTCAAGATGGCGGCCATTTTTCAAGATGGCCGGCGCAGTTAAGTGATATAGTGGTTTATTTGGTGATACAAGCATGAAATTTGGCATGAGTAGTCTCTGATGGTCACTAGACAATAAGCCACCCACAGCTACTTGAAATTTCAAGATGGCAGCCATTTTTCAAAATGAAGATCACCTTCATCTAGTCGGGTTGGACTAGGTAAGAGAGAAGTAAGATAGGCAGAGCATTGATCTTATGAAATAATGGAACATTTCTTGCAATGGTATCATAACCAGTACGATCGTGCTCTCTGTTGAATAAACTCGGATGAATGAGTTTTTCCTTGATGTCCTGCTGACAAATGAAACATCTGTCCCTGTTAGTTTTCTCAACTGTAATGATGGCTTCTGCCATGTCTGCAGCAAATGTATAGGCAGAGGCCGAGGGTTTATCCTTTATCACCTTTTACCAAGCACTTTGATGTATGGGATAAAACTAAGTTCATGCCTTAACCCTACACTTAGTCCGATCGTTCATCCAATGCCATTTATATCCCGTGCGATCTGTACACCATCCGGGTAAAGGGATCATGACATGTTTTTTGTTTTGTTTTATTATGTTCCCTTAGATGCAATTATAGTATTACTATAGTTTTTGGACAAAAAAAACTTAATAAATTTAGTGATTTATGACCTTTTCCCACCCTATTTCTCATCCTCTTATTCAAACAGTCTGTTTTGGAATTGTTTCTCCTTTAAGAGTTCAGTGTTAACGCCCACTGTTATGATTGGCTAACTTCATTGCTTATGCATAAATTATTATCACCCCCTAGCCAGAACATTTACGGATTCCGTGGAACTGTTTATAGTAGCGGGTGCTGCCGATTGGTGCGAGCGAGGCGATGCCTCTTGAAATTCTACAACCCTATATGTTTGAGCCAGAATCAGATGAGGAATCAAAAGAAAATGAACCATAACGACAACTAAGAATGGACCAGTCCGTGTCCACATGTAAAGTGTGAAACTATTTTGAATTAATGTAATTTGTAACCCGAGGACCGAGACACTTATTGTTATTGTTGCGTAATTATCCAATAATTTGGTAACAGTTGAAGATTATTTAACTAATTTCAATGAAATTATAGGGTGTACCATGGACAAAATGCATGCACAGGCCATATTTGAAGATGCAGCATTGATATAGCAAAAATGTTAATTGCTCCACACAATGCTCCGCTATGTGAAACTTCGGTCGTCCGATCTTTTACCATCGTGTCAATTCTCAATCGATTTTGATTCAGATGCTTTTGATTCATATTCACAGTTTGAAGGCGTGCGCGTGGCCGGGGCTCTCTGTTCGTTCTTTCAGTAACATGCACCCTGTCACACTCATCTACATCACTCACCTATCAAATAAGGCTTATGTTGCATATGCTGCAAATAAACTGCATCCAACTGCTTTCCCTGACGTTTGGATCGTTCGGCAGCATATTCAAAGATGTTGTTTGTCCACAGCCAGGAACAGCACATCTGCATCTTCTTGTAAACAGACCCACTCACTGCACGTCGACTGAACACTTGTGGACATGACAACGATACGATTATGTGAAATGAGGTGTAGTTGTCCTGTGCTGGAGGAGGTCATATGCAAACTACTGGTAGGCTACGTCACTTCGTACCGTGACTTCACTTCATACCATGGATCCACAACGAGCTGTATTTAGAGCTTGATTAAATAAATACTTCGTTTATAATGGGGAAGATTATAAAGACAGCATTTGCGATACTAACTTTACAATTAGCTGACATTGAACCCCACTCTGAGTTTAACAGCAGTGATATATCACCAGTGTGCCCTGGTAGTGCAGATATTCACTCTTGTCTAATCTATCTATAATCAACAAATCAACACAACTGTATTTTGATGCATTATAAGTTGTTCTTTAGAATAATCTTAAACATATCAAATAAAATGACACCAAATCGTCCAAACTCGTCTTGCTCTCGTCTTGACTCGCCATGACTGCCGCGCTTACTTGAATAAACGGAAACACGCCCACAGTGCGTCTGCGTGCTTACAGCATCCACCAATCCTACAATGCGTCGCTACTGTAAACAGGTTAGGCTGTAGGCTACCTCAGCCAAAATTAATTAATTTAAAAAGTAACGGACAACACACCATATGGTAACGGTAACTGAGTTAATTTATTTTAAAAGTAATGCGTTACAGTATTAGTTACTGTCAAAAGTACTTTCTGTTTAAGTCCGTTTTGTGTTTGTATAGACCATAATGCATAAAAGGGCATTAATGGGAACATTAATGAGCGTTCTTTAAAAAACTAGTTACGCGTTACTGCCCAACACTGGTCTCAACTGTACCCGTTCTACCCTACTTAGACTCTAAAATGCAAACTGGTGTTTATTGTCATCATCTTGTTTTGTGGTGCAAATGATCGTCAGTCTCCCCTGCAAACATTCACACCTCTCAAGACTGGTTATGGTTCCAAATATGCTTTTTTTGTCTGCATTATACTAACGACTGGCTATTCACACTGTTTTAATGGCTCATTTCTTTTATCAAAGTTCTCACTTCAGTATAAAACTGTATCAACTGTCCTTTTTGAAAAAAAATAAACATTTCAGTAAGCATTTATATTAAAAAAAAATCATAAAAAATAACAGACGGGTGGCTGGTGCACCTAGAGCTAGCTAGCATGTTAGCTTAGCACACCATCAATACATGACAATTTATGAGATTAAAACCATGTCTGTGATCCAAACTAAATTTATAACACAAGTAATAAATTAAACAAGTAACACAGAAGTATAACCTTCTGTGATCTGATTTGGCTTTAGATAAATAAAAATAAGACAGAAAATATATAATTTTACAGTATTCTGCACAATGATAAAGTCTATATCGATTAGCATTGCATTATGAATATAGCTATTATTATGAAAATACCAGACAGGGCTTGACGAACACAGGCAAATCAAATTTCATTGCAATCATGTTTATTGTCTTCAAAACATATTTATCTGCATTTTAAAGCATTCTCTGGTAGCTTTGTTTATGTCAGGCAGTGACTGAAATGTCACATGATTATGGTTCTTCTTCATGCCATATACAGAAAATGCTGTGCAAAGGGTGCACTCAGGCTGCTCTGTCTCTAACTCCTGAGACAAATTAAGACATAACTGTCACTAGAAGTTTCTCAGAATACAATAGTGGACAAATATCGAAACTTGAGTCTTATATTGTTCTACTGATGTATAGTTTGTCAAGATAATAAGATTAAAATGATAGTAACTTTGAAATATTAAAAAAAAAAACGCTTCAGTGTGCCAGCGCTCTGGCAACGGTTAAGAGGCTAAGAAAAATCCACAGAGAGAAAGAAAACGAGTGCTAAACAAACAAAATAACAAAACCAAAACACTAACTAACCTTTCCCCACTCTCTAAACTCACTAAAAACAAAACAGAAAATAAAGAATTCTTCAGCACCAAAACACCATAACTAAAACTTCACTAACTAACCAAACAAAAGTTACATATAGTTGAGCACGCTCCTTCCCTAGTGTGTCTAGCAATGGTACTTCTAAATGTATCTACAATGTAGGTCATGTGATGTACTTCCTTTTTCTGTTTACTCTGGGCTGGTGCCAGTTTGAGATCAGGTAAGACAGTCCTCAGTGAGCAAACATAATCCTACTAGGAAAACAAGCAATCGAACCACCACAAAGTCAGTCCTTCTCAGCAACAACAATAGGACAAGCCAACAAACACTCCAAGCTCCCGTTCTCCACAGTCCCTTATATTAGAACCACAGCCAATGATTGGTTGTCTCCGACCAATAGCAGCACTTAAAAGCTCAAGGTAGCAGAGAGCGGGAAAACAGGAAGAAACCAACAACAGAGGGAAGAAATGCAGCAACCAATAAACAAAAAGGGTAGGGAAGAAAACTAGCATAAAAGCATAAAATGGAGCCAGAAGCATCTGAGTCGCTTCATGCTACGATCTCTCAAGGATTCAGCCTCTCTCCGGCGAATGGCGACTCCATCCCCAGTCGGTTTAGCTGATTTGGGACCAGTTTGGGGATGCTCAGGTAGAACTCTTTGCCTCCCATGACTCGACCCATTGCACCCTGTTTTATTCCCTGACCGAGGGCACACTCGTCACGGATGCACTGGCGCACAACTGGCCGTGGGGCCTCTGCAAGTATGTGTTTCCCCCAGTGAGCCTTCTCGCACAGACCCTGTGTAAGATCAGGGAGGATGAGGAGCAGGTAATTGTAATTGAGTAATTAGTAATTGAGTGATTGCGCCTCACTGGACTCCCAGTTCTCCAAACTTGTACTCCTCGCTACAGCACATCCCTGGCCAATTCCTCTGAGGAAGCACCTCCTTTCTCAGGGACAGGGCACCCTATGGCACCCTCGTTCTGATCCATGTCTGGTTCTTGGACGGGATGTGGTAGGTTGAGTACCCTTCCACCAGCAGTGGTGGCTACTATCACTTTTGCTACAACATCGTCTACTAGACTAGTGGAACCTCTTCATCAACTGGTGCTCTTCTCGCCGAGTAGACCCCATGATATGCCTGATCTGTGTTGTGCTTTCCTTCCTGCGAGATGGGATGGAGCGAAGGCTGTCTCCCTCCACCCTGAAAGTTTATGTTGCCGCTATCGCCGCACATCATGTTGCAGTTGAGGGTAAGTCCGCTGGGAAACATGACCTGGTCATCAGATTCCTGAGAGGAGGAAGGAGACTAAATCCTCCTCACCCTCCTCTTGTTCCCTCTTGGGACCTCTCAGTGGTTGCAACTGCCCAGCGGAGTGCTCCCTTCAAGCCCTTGCAGTCAGTAGAGCTTAAGTTAGTGTCCATGAAGACAGCTCTCCTGATTGCATTGGCCTCCATCAAGAGGGTAGTTGGAGTACAGACTAACATACATCTCTAGTGCTGCAGGCTGGGTGACACCTAATACATTTGCAAGATTCTATAATCTCTGAGTGGAGTCAGTGTCCTCTCGTGTACTTGCTTCAACTAGCCAGTACTAGGATACGCTCTGGTGTCTTTGCTTGCTCGCCATTCCACTCCACGGACTGGATACATGAAATATTTCCCGCAGGTGAGTTACCCTAGAAGCCCTGGGCTCCTCCAGCACTGTTGATGACCCAAAGTTGTGCCACCGGCAGTTTTCACAGTTGCCTAGGTGCCTCCATGTGCATGGTTCCCCTGCTGGGCGACCCCCATGTGTGTATTTCCACTGTAAGCCTCCTTGAGCATGTGCCTTTCTCTTGGGAAGCCACCTTGCCACCCCTGGAGTTGAAAGTTTCCACCATATGGACTGGACATTTCAGTGTTCTTTCATATTCAGCCTCTCTGGCCATAGATAGTTGCATATGGTTTGCATATTTCCACTGAGATATACTCCCCAGTGTACCTTGGTATTCCTCTGTTTGAGTCCTTCGTCCGTGCCAGTCTCACAACAGGGAGCTCACACTTATGCAGGGCACTGGAAGACAGTTGAGAGGTGGCGTGATTGGACTGATACCCCCATTTCATCATTATTCGACGTAACTAGAAGTGACTACGGAAGGGAACGTCTCAGTTACGTATGTAATCCTCTTTCCCTGAGTAGGGAATGGAGATGTTACATCTTCCTGGCACCTCCACTATTCCTCTGGAATGCCAAGCTCAGTCTTGGCTCCTTAGCAGGGAAACATCAATCTGTGCGTGTTCTGCCTGAGAGAAGAGCACGCGCTGGAAGCTCTCAAGGGAGTTTTCTGCGCGAACTGAGAGTTTTCCTTTCAGAACTCCTCAGAAACCTCAGGAATTCTGAGGAATTCTGAACCTCAGGAATGAGCTTCGGGGGCGAGGCATTCCAATATAGGGTTCTTCCTTTCAGTCTAGCTATGTCCCCATACTTTCTCAAAATGCACGGATGCAGTACTAGTGCCTCTTAGGCTTCAGAGCATTCGCATTCTCAGTTACATTGACGGTGGTTGATTTTAGCTCAGATGGAGCAGATCGTGGTTCGGCATTGAGAGATCGTCTTCGCGCATTGTCAGGAAGTTGGGGTTGAGGCTGAACACAAAGAAAAGTGGGTTATCTCCTTCTCAGGAGACCACTTTTCTGGGCGTCATTTGGGATTCGTTCCCACCCATTGCTACGATTATTCAGCCTTGAAACAGTAAAGCTAGGCCAGTTACTCACTGTAAACCAGTTTCAGAAACTGTTGGGTTTGATGACAGCAGTGTCCAGTGTTATACCTTGGCCTGTTGCACATGAGACCGCTGCGGTGGTGGCTCAGTCAGGACCAAGGGACTCTCCACGAGGGGAAATCCACTCTGCACAAAGTCACGCGGCGCTTCCTTCGTGCTCTGGTCTTGTGGAAGGAAACTTTGTTCCTGTCCAAAATGGTGACAGGACCATCATTTTTCATGGCATATAAATTGTCTAGAGATGTTGGCAATGTTTCAAGTTCTGAAACACTTCCTTGCAGACCTGAGAGGTCATCATGTGTTAGTTCAGTCAGACAAAACGTTGGTGGTCTCTTATATAAATCATCAGGGGGGCTTGTGGTCACAGCGGCTTTACAAGTTGGCCCGTCAGGTCCTCCTGTGGTCCCAAGAGAAGGTACTATCACTGAGAGCAATGTATCTTCCTGGGTATTTGAATGTGGTAGCAAACTCCCTGTCGAGGCAGGGGCCTAGGCCCTCTGAGGTGGTGGAGCTCCTATGCTTGAGTTTCAGTCGCGCAGAGGCGGACCTATTCACTTCCAAGGAGACCACGCACTGTCATCTGTTGTTTGCCATCAGTCATCCAGCCCCTCTGGGGTTGGTAGCTATGGTGCAGCTGTGGCCAAGGTCACGTCTGTACGCTTTTCCACCGATTACTCTGCTACCAGGAGTTCTGGAGAGGGTTTACCAGGACTGGGTCATCCTACTATTTGTAGCCCCATTCTGGCCAGCCCGAGTATGGTTTGCGGACCTGTTTTCTCTCCTGGACGGCTCTCCTTTGGAGCTCCCGTTCAGGAGGGATCTACTCTTTCAGGCGGGCAGCACAATATTTCACCCCTGCCCAGAGTTGTGGAAACTGTGGGAGTCCAGCTCTTAGATTCCCGTCTCTCAACCGAGGTTGTTGAGACCATCCTTCAGTCCAGAGCTCCATCCTCAAGGAAGTTATATGCCTTGAAGTGAAAACTTTTCATTTCTTAGTGTGGAGAACAACTGCTGGACCCAGTTAACTGCCCAGTGGGTGCAGTGCTGGAATTCCTACAGGAGTGTTTCTCCACAAGGTTTACCCCCCTCCACACTAAAGGTGTATGTGGTGGCACTGGCTGCTTACCACTTCTCTTTCAGTGGAGTTTCTATTGGGAGACACCTGCTTTTAACTTGTTTCCTTTGTGGCACTTTGAGGCTGAGCCCAGCAGTCAAGTACAAGGCTGCCGACCTAGGATCTGGCCATTGTATTAGAAGGTCTTTCCCTAGCTCCTTTCGAAGCTATCGAAGAAGTTTCTCACTCTATCTTCTCACTCTCACTCTATCTAAGTCTATCTTCCTTCTTGCTATCTCCTCACTTAAGAGAATCTGAGATTTGCAGGCTCTGTCGGTTACACCCTCTTGCCTGGAATTTTCGTCTGGTATGGTTAAACCTTTTCTATACCCTAGGCCAGGTTATGTTCCTAAGGTCCCTACTAATGTTGTTAGACCTACAGGTCTGCAGGGTTTCTGTCCTCCTCCATTCCTAATGTCAGACCAGGAGAAACATATTTTGCACAGAGCTGCCCTGTGGAGGAAATCAGAACAATTATTTGTATGTTTAGGAAAAGAGGAATGGGACCCACCCAGGAAAGGGTGTCCTGCGTCTAAACAGAGAATGAGCAAGTGGTTATGGTCACTTGGTTATGAGTCAGCTGGTCAGCCTTCACCTTTGGCTGCACAAGCCCACTCTAATAGGAGTATGGCTGCTTCCAAAGCTTTATTGTCAGGAGTTTCCCTGAGTAATGTTTGTGATGTGGCTGGGTGGTCTTCACCACATACTTTTATCAAGTTCTATGATTTAGACTTAAGCTCTACCCCTGGGGCGCAGGTGCTCTCGTCCGCCATGCGCTAGATCTCACATGACGGTCACTTGCTCCTATGGTGACGTGGATATTCGTGTTCCCACAGCGTTCGACAAAGCTCGAAGTTCCCTTGAAAGGGAATGTCTCGGTTATGTATGTAACCCTAGTTCCCTGAGAGGGGCCAAAACACTGCGTCATTCCGCCATCCTCCCGGCACTCCCATTAGTGCTTCCTTCAGGCCTATCAGAAGCTGATGCGCTTGTGTTTTTTGGGTGCTCTATAGTTTCCTGGTCAATGATGCCACCTGCCTATGATGTTCCGTCTCTCCATTGGGCTGATTCCATATGTGCTTCATGACACACAACAAAGCGTTCCCATAGCGTTCGACGCAGCGTCTCGTTCCCTCTCAGGGAACTAGAGTTATATACGTAACCAGGACGTTCTGTCTCATACTCCATTTGGCAGGACACTAGTTGTGTCGTTGTAAAAGAGCAGCCTGTCCCTTGAGCTCATTCATCAATTGATCAGTTGGCAGACTGAGCTATTTCATCAGTTTGAAAGATGGCTTTATGAATCCTTTTTATTTCTCGATTCACTCCCCCACTGACTTGAAATGCAATACACAAATTAAAGAATATTCCTTAACAACCTCCATCCTCATCAGCAAAATTACAGTAGTTAGGAGAGAAGACCAATTACTGTATGTTCATTCTGTCCTTTTTACTTCTACACAATGTATCATTACATAATGTATATATTTACTCACCTTTAATTGATCTTCCCACTCAAATGCTTTAAATAATAAAATCCAAAACTGAGTTGATTAATAAGTCAGCAAATCAATCCCATCTCTGCAGAAAAGGCGTGTGAATTTCCAAACTGGTCCAGATTGCGTGTGTTCTGTATTAACTTTTCATCAAAATTATTTAACCAGTATGATGATGGTCGACTTGCTCTTTAAACTTTTTAACCACACCAGCATCTTATTCTTATGAGACCAAAATCAACAGAGATGCTCTGCCAATTCCACTGGCTTATCGCAAATAGAAAAAATTCTAATTGCAGTTTTTAAAGCCCTTCATGGTCCTGCACTGCAGTATCTAGCAGATCTTATTCATCCTACTCTCCTGCTCAGACACTTAATTCCTCCGGAGCCAATTTATTCACGGTTCAAGATTGTCCTCCATGGGTGGTAGGTCTTTCAGTGACCCCTATAGACACGGGTATTCTCTCCCGCATTATCTCTGTGTTTCATCTCTTCCCACCTTCAAAATTCAACTGAAAACACACTGTTCACATATTGTTGTTGAGATGTTTATGCACTTCCTTTTTTGTAACTAATTAAATTAGTTTGTTTTTATCTTTGTTTGCTATGTTTTTGTCTATTTTTTTATATTCTTTCTGTCATGTGAAGGATTTGTGAAATGCATATTAATGATAATATAATAATATATAATAACTATAACCACAATTTTGATTTATATTATTGTTGGTATAATTATTAATAAAATATTTGTGAAATGCACAAATAATATTTTATCATTTTATTCTGTGAATCTTTGGGTGCAATTTTGTTTCTCTTTGTTTGTTTATCTTTGTTTAGTAGTAGTATTTGTGAAATGCACTATATTATAATTATTATTAGCAGTAGTATTAGTATTTGTGACATGCATGCACTACTACTACTATTACTACTGTACTACTACTACTAATAATAATAATAATAATGTTATTATTATTATTATTATGCATTCTAAAAACCACTTATCCTCTATAGGGCCCTGGTGGTGATGGAGCCTACCCCAGTGTCTCAGGCCACATGCAAGGATGGCCAGTCATAATAATAATAATTACAGAATCAGTGAAGAAATAACAATAAAAAAATGAATTGGCAATAAAAATAGAAAGCATTTTTCATTTGTATGCAACAATTAAAGCCACACTGTGGAACTTTTTAACCTTTATAATATATAACCAAAACCCAATGAGATGGTAGATCGACTTACAATAGGTTGAATGATACATCTGCTGTAGCCTGAAGGTGCCAGTATTGCTTTTACTAACATTTTGTAACTTCGGGTTTCGGGTAGGAACCCAAGCACAAAAAGAACTACAAAATTCGACCGCTTTACGGCATACGTCACTTCCCCCACCACCCCAAACTTCCTCAGATTCTGATGTTAAAGCTCAACTCGCGTTTGATTGCCATCTGTATGTTTTCGCTATGGCCGAACAACAGCTACAAGGAAGAAGGCAATGGTTTTATCAGAGGAAACTAAAAAAAGAAAAGGGCAGAGTGACAAATTAAAAGCCAGGATGAGGATTAACACATTGGTCCAGCTTTCGCTTCGCTCGCTGGCGTGAGCTAAAAGAGGAAGGGTGCTCGACCGATGCGAACACTTGCCTGCACACAAATGCTGTTTCCAAGGTAACCCAGATAAATTCATAGAAGCAGTGTAGTATTTTCTGGTATTCCGGCCACAGCTGATGGTGTTTTGTGTGTAATAAAATGCCCACAGCCCAGTGTTCATTTCTACACACAAACACAGCCCACCTCAGTGCAGGGCTTGCACAAATAAAATCGACTCATGTCAAATGTAACGTTACATTAAATGTAGTGAACGTGCCCACGACTCAGTAGTACCCACAAACACTACACACCACATGTCCCACATTTTTCTGTGAAAATAAACCAACACAATGTTACAGTCAGCTCAGGCCGACGGTGTTTTCAGTGCAGTGAATGTGCCCGCTGTCCCGCGCCCACATTCACTCTAAGACATGATAAGCCCCACAGGGCTCACCCTAACGTTACTCGCTCTCTCAGCAGACTGCTTGAGGGAATCGAGCGCGGCAAGGCTTCCCAGCCTGCCTCAAACACTGCAAGCACACACAATCTAAAGACACTGGAGGCTGACCGGTTGACTTTAATTTGCAACATTGCTGCGGAGCTTGTGGCCTCTAGGGACGCTAGACGTGAAAGTTACCGGTCGAGCGTCACTAGTGGCCAAATGTTCCGCAGTGTGGCTTTAAAGCAAAAACTAGTAGTGTAAATCTGAATATTAGAGGTAGTCATATAAACAGAACAAGAGGAGATTAAAGCTGTGTGGACTAAGTAAAGGGAGCAGGAGAGAAGGAACAGAGGGGTTTTAAAGGTGAAGTAATAGCAGGGCTACGAGTGTAACAGTATCTCTACCCTCAGCAGGCACAAATGTTTCTTCACATTGCTCTATTTGGCCTGTAGAGCTGAGATCTGCCTGTCTGCAAAGGGGAAACTGTTTATTTGAATTAGATGTCATTCCTGGGGTTCCATATGGAACTGGTATATCCTTCATTTTTATGTGGTCTGTTTGATTTGAGAAATCAGGAGCTGTCCTGCATTGCGCTCAGGCTGGAGGCTTAGGTTAAGGTCTTTACAGTTTCCTATAGGTACACTTTCCAGACCACAGGGGGGAACTAACTTTGTGTAAATTGGCCAAGGTCCATCATGCCGTCTTCTTAGGGTTGGAGAAACAGACAAAGTCTGTGCTGCTCTCTAAAAGGACCTCTTGTTTGTTGCGTTTGAGTACGACCCTCATTAATACCGGCCACTTAAGTTCTCATGGATTCTGTTTGAGCTACCTGGCCCCCGACTTTAAAGCAACATGGTTTCATATTTTAAAAGTCTAGTTTCCATTCAGCAAATAAATACATTACTAAAGCACCAATGTTATGGAGAGATACTAGTTTTCCTACTGTACAGCTCCAGTTTAATTTCACCCCTTGGTTCATTGTCTGAGAGGAAAAGCTTCAAATCTGGTTGAAAGATCAGATCCACACATCCAGAAATAGATATCTGACTAGCAAAGATTCACTCCAAACAAGCTGTTACATGAAATGTTAAGTTAAAAAAAAAAACAGTTACACTTTGATTATGTTCATCTTAGCATTTAAAAGTGTTTGTTTGTGTAACTCTATGTTATTAGTTTATTCTTGGCTATGTCGTTCTTCTCATTACTTCATGCTCACTCTGCAGTTCTCTGTAGTTAAACAGAACACTATGACTCAGTAAATTGAGACCAGCATTGCTAAACTCAATTTTCATGCCAATATGAAATAGCTTTTTGAGAGGATTAGATGTACAATTAGATTTTATGCTGATGCCATTGCAATGGTAAGTAGGCATACAATGTAGCTATATGGATGGAAAACATCACAAATTTAATGATTATGTTTCTGATTCAATTCCTCTTAATGATTACATTTTCTTAAAGTCGGCATGAAAACAGAAGATGTGATCTTTTCTTCAGAAGTCTTTTCTTCCCTATTGTGACGTATGTTCGAGTAAAACGGCTTCAGGAATGAGAAATAAAATGGAGAACGGAAATTGATTGTGTCCTTTAGGAACTGATTGAATTGTAAGAAGTTGTGTGTTGCTAACTAAATGGAGGCAGATCTGAATGCCAGTTTGCAGTCAGGTATGGAGGATATTTAGTTCCACCCTCCACTGAGAAATATATGCAAGCTTGAGAACTATGCAAATATGCAATCTTGTTATGCAAGGCAGAACTGCAAGGCTGCCTTTTTTTCTCAGAATTGCATGATATAAGCTTGCAATTCTGAATTATAAAGTCGTAATTGGGTGTTATATAGTTAGTCTCGCAATTTTAACATTTTTTTTACATTGTGAGTTTATATCTCACAACTTTATAACGTGCAATCACAAGTTTTAATCTCACAATTCTGAGAAAAGCCTCGCAATTGTGAGAAAAATTTAAACTCACAATTGTGAGAAAAGAAGTTAGAATCGTCACAATTATCTTTTTTTTTTTTAATTCTGCAGGAGAAGCAAGCTTCCATCGAGAACATACGTCATTTTGAAAGGGAAGGAGGTTAGCGTTTTTCCATTCCAACTGATTCAAATGCGTTTTTGATTGACTAAAAACAACTGGCTCATGAGTCTTTTGTTGAATCTCACTACATGGTTAAAGAGGCTATATGCAGCTTTTTCCCCAAAATAAACATAACAATAGCCTTTTTATTTTACCATTTATGACTCAAACATCTCCTGATGAGCATACTGACACCTTGTCCGCTCACAGTGGATGCACCTATAAGCCTGTATCCTATTTTTCCTATTTTCTGTTGGATCGGACTTTTCCCGTGCTGTCTGCAGATGTGACGTCAGGCGCGTTCATGTTACGTATTTTCCGCAAAGCATCCAGGCGGCGCTACATTTGAAAAAATGCAGCGCGTCAAAAAGCTGGCCGATGCCCATCTTTATGCAAATGAATAAGGTCGTTCTCTATATGAGTTCGCATCTACCATGGATTTTTTTAGTGCAACAATGTGTTCAGTTGTACATTAACAGTGCAGTCGATGCTGTTGTTTACATCCGAGTGCCTCCATAATGGCCGCTCATCCGGGTTACCGGCCAGAACGTGACGTCGGTGAAAACCCTCAGTCAGATCACTCTGCCAGCCCACCACTGCTAGTCAGCAAGTAGTCTACACTCGCAAACAGAACACTTATATCAAACAATATATGTATTTAACTGTTCTTACCTCTGTAAACATAATGTTGACCTCCTTGCAGCAGATGACTTGTGAAGTGTGCACGTACGAGCGCGCGCTGCGAGAGCGAGCAGAAAGGAAGAGCAGTTCTGTTTTTTGGCCACCGTTGTCAGTCGCGAGTTTAAATTTCAGGAAAACGCATGTAGCCTCTTTAACCTACGCTATCTCACGACCAATTCGTACGAATTCGTACGAGTGATTAAAAAGTGGCTAATTTGCACTAATTCATAGGACTTCACTCATACGAATTTGTATGGTTTGTCCAAACCCACGTGATGGGTAGGTTTAGGGGCGGGGTCAGGGGTAGGTCATTTGTACGAATTCATACAAATTGGCCAATTCGTAAAATATGTACGACCTAGCAAAAATTTACTAATTTGTACGAGTGAGGTTGTACGAATTGTTACGAATTAGCCACCTCGTAAAATTCGTACGAATTCTCGTGAGATCGGGTTGCTGTAATGTGCTGTAGATTCAGTAGCAGTGTGTGCTGAACAGTATGCAGGAAAACATTACTGAGTATTTTTGTTCAGTGTTCTGTCTGCATCACTGGAAGAACGCTAACCATGTCATTTGGTCATTGTATTTTATTTTTACCTGTTCTCGAGTTAAAAAAAACCTGCACAAATACTGTGTATGCAAAATTACACAACTGACTTTTAATTCTACTTGTTTCTGTTACAGTTTACTGCACAAACCAGGTAAATTGCCTCAAAATCTGACACCTTTTGAATGTAGCCTACATGTCTCTATACAATATAGCCACATACTGCTGTTTTGCATTAATTTAAGACCTGTCTGTTTTAAAATCTGGTTTAAAACTGTTTTCATTGGCCTGTGCACTACCAATTGCATGTGTTGCTATCATGGGAAGCATTTACTTGTTTTTGTCCTTGACCCAGTTCTTACAAGTATGCACCTTTTGCCTCCTTTTCGTCATCATCTTCATCCACATTGTTTGATCATTCTCTGAAATTCTATCTGTCCAGGATAGTGATGAAAAAACTGTGATTGATTAATCAGTGGTAGTGTTGAATGCTGCTCTTGATGGAAATATGTCAGCATGTTTGACAGGCTAATGTATTGTAATAATATACTTTAAAGGGATCAGTTCCCCAGGGTACTACTTGTGTGGAAGATAATCCTGAGCATCAAACATATGTGCGCACCTGCTCTCCTCTACACCGTAGATCAAAACCAGGACAAATATGGAACTAAAAATTTTGTATGAATTATGTAAAGTAAACTACAGGAATGCAAATTATTTATCTGATTGAAACTTTATGTGCAATGTTATATGTTGAATTAGTCATATTAGCACATCTTTCTGTGGCAGTAGCTCCCAACTTTTTATTTTTCCTTACAATTTATATGTAAATAATGGGACCAGTGATGCATTATATTGACCAAAAGTTTAAGCTGTTAAATAATTATAATATTGCATTTAGAATTTTAAAAGATTTCTGTTTAAATAAATGCTGTTCTTTTGAACTTCTTTCAAGAATCCTGAGGGGAAAAGCACAGTATCACCATTCCATGAAAATAATATAAGCAGCACAACTGATTACAATATTGACAATACAAAATTTCAGCATAATGAAATTATTTCTGAAAGATCCGGAAGATGAAAGTAATGGCTGCTTAAAATGGCATATTAAATTGTAATAATATTTCACAATATATTACTGTTTTTTGATCAAACACAGTAAATGCAGCCTGGGTGAGCATAAGACACTAAAAAAATATTGTATTTAAAATTGTTTTCTTTGTCTAAATGCTACATATTAAACATTCCGTTTCTATCTCTTTTTCTACAAGATACTTAGCTCACTTTTTCTTGTTGGTTGGACTTTTTTTCAGACAAAATATGTACTATACTCAGTGCCAGAGCTGGCACTATACATCACAGGGATGCTCTCTTTACGGAAGGATAACCTGTCACCCGCACTGCAGGGTGACCTGAGGGAGTTGGGCTCTGAATGTTCCCACCACGTTATACCCAAGTAGTATAACTGTCACACAGAGGAACACATCCTGACTCATGCGTTCCCTTACGTCTTCCAGAGCAAAGGACACAGGTCTCTGAAGTGGGAACATCTAATGCCCTGGGATAGACTGTCTTATGTAAAGAACTGAAATATTAATTTGTCCACATGAGGGGGCTTTTCATTCCAAACACCTGAAGAAGCCACTAGTTGTGCGCAAACACAATCTAGGTCGGCCGATTCACGTGCTGCAGTTATTTGAAATTTGATAGACCAAATGTTGATTAGAGGCATGTAACTTTCTCCAGTCTAATTATCGTTAATTACCATAAAATAAAAGGATTTGCATGACTACAAAATTAACTTAACGCTCAATTAAATTAAATTAAGACCATGCATTTATTTTAGTCTTCATTATTTATAATTCGTTTTTCTTAAAATGAATGAATTTAAAAAGGAGAATTACGTCAAATGATATCACACATTAACACATTACATTTGCCACTTTGCCAGAGATAAAATACTGAATCTAAATATTAACTTAAATATACAGAAACTAGAAAACATAAACTAAACTATTAATTTAAATTAAAGGTGCCCTATAATGTTTTTTTAAATTATTTTATAATGTTTCCTGGGTTGCCCTTATAATGTTAGTATGTTTTTTAGATCAAAAATAGTCATAATTTAGAAATAAAAGGCATTTTTCCTAGCCTGATTTCAGCCTCTGATCTGAACACTAGGTTTGAAGGGGCGTGTCTGCTGTGTGTAACCGGCCTCTGCTGTGATTGACTGACATGCTTGCATATAAAATAGCTATGTATTACATGTGAAACTGTCTCAAATAATTTTACTCCAGCTATTATACGTTTTTTTTTTTACTATTACAGCCATCGAGATTAACGAATCCTGAGATGTTTATGAAGTATTTAGATCTATTCCCATCACATAAAATGTTGCTGTGTTGAGTATTGAGCAAGCAGAGGACAGACAGCCTGTCGATCGCGAGGATGAAGATATTATCATTGCAATGCAATTTCTGCCTTCTCTGCTTTCACTAATGCAGACACGATCATGTAAATACAGCAAGAGCTTCGTTGTGCAGTGTAACGTGCGTCATTGAATTCATAATGAGTTTGGCAAGTGTCCAGATAAACTCGCGCTGTGTGGACAGATATTGATCGCTTTCTGTATATAATTTATTCACAATTATTATTATTTTTTCATCCTACTAAAAGAAACGATGTGATGTCCCTGGCTTGACTTACTGATGCATAAACAATATTGAACGATTTTGAGTGAAAGATTAACGTTACCTGCCTGACTGAACTTGAACAACAACAACAACACATCAGCTCAGTCCGAGGCCAGCTCTTGGGAAGTTGAGGAAACAGTCGTCGGTGAAATATCCAGAGAAAATAAAATTAACCCATTGTTTCTTCAGAGGCTCGGACGAAGGAACTAAAAATACTTGTGTTCATGTGTACATCCAAACACTGATCAACGGCCATGCTTCGACTGCGCAGCTCCGTCTCGTCTGTCACAGAACATGGGCTGGCATATGCAAATATTTTGGGTCATACATATTAATGATAACGACTTTTACGTCAGAGTCGGTATTATGTGGAGATTCGCCTGTTTTTCAGGGGTGTTTTTCAAAAACGAGATTTAAGTAAGAAGGAGAAAACGATGTTAGAGACTCACTGTATGTCATGTCCATGTACTGAACTCTTGTTATTTAACTATGCCAACATAAATTCAATTTCACATTATAGGGCACCTTTAAATTATATTTTGTTTTGTATAGCGCTTTACACAATAGTTTCAAAACACCTTGACAGAAAAATGTATGTTTCTAGATTAGAATTTTGAGTAATCTGTTATCACAAGTGACTCTGTCAAAGTAATGTTTATATGGAAGAAATGCACAGTTCTAAGATACAAATCATACAGCTGGGTAACATGTACTTATTTAGACAGAAACATTGAGCTTATTAAAGCAATCATTACAAGTTGTGATCATATGTATCTAAGATTTGACAGATTTCATCTGGTTGTGAGCACTCGCGGTGCTACCATTGGGCCCGGGTGGGCCTGGGACCACCCATTTTAGGTCCAGGCCCGTCCATTTTGACACAGGTGATAGATTTTCACTCTAGCAGTTCATCCAATAAGCAGCCCGGAGAAAGCTTTGAGTGAAAGCTTCTCAGACAATCTACGGCTTCTACCTCACGTGTGGACTGTTAAGCCTCCTCACAGGCTACATCATCACCAGCAAGTGATCCAATGAAATGAATGACGTTGGTGCGCAAGCTTTTCAAGCAAGCTCAATGAGACAGACACAGATGGTAGCTATTAGCTAATATGAAACACAAAGCAAAGTAGCTTGTTTGTGCCGCAGAAACAGACACAGAAAAAGTGGGCCTTGTGGCACTCCATAAATAAGTGACTTGGATTTAACTGTCACCGTCCCGCTAGCAGGACGTCTAAAGCCTCGTTCACACTACATGATTTTAAAACATCGGGCTGAACTGTGTGGTTCACACTACATGACTTGCTCTCAGTGAAATCAGGAGTGTTCAAGTTGTTGAGCTGTTCACACCACAAAACACAACGTGATTGATCAACAACAGGAGGTAACGCACTACACAGAGATACAACCACGATCAGATGATAAGAGCAAATCATCTGTGACTCAGAGCTGTTTCAGTACTATGGTAGGCTAAAATCCTAAATCCTGAAAATAATCAAATAAATAACCAGTTGACAACAACTCTGTCACCCAACGATTCTATCTTGTCTACAAACCACGTTTTGTCACGAAAAATCATGCAATAAAACTAACCAGAAATGACGCGAAACAGCAAGTGCACTAATACCCAGTGAAGAAGAGAAGACAACACGTGAATATGGACGTTAGACAGAAACTAGTGCTGCACACTGTTTGTGCGATGATTTGCTCTGAGAAAAAAATAAAAAAAAGAAAACATAAGATTTAACCATAGACCGGTTAGCTCAACCCATGCCTTGCTATAATTGGCTGTAGCTACATAGACCGGTTACCTCAGCCCATGCCTTGCCATGATTGGCTGTAGCTCATGACATCACTGAGGTTGAGTCGCGCGACGTCTGGATAGCATGCTAGATATTTTTTTGGGCTCAGCGATGCGTCTGCAAGCGTCTTCACTGCGTTGTTGGCTCCTTCATACTAAAAGATTGGTGAGAGTTCTTCGTCCGCTAATCCCCCACGATTTGCACGCGATAACACCCTGACCTGTCGGCAAGCCCAACGATTTGCAAATCGGGCTTAAATCGGGCTTAAAATCCTGTAGTGTGAACTTGGCTTAAATTTACTTCAGTATATTTCTATTAAATCCTAATCTAATTATGACAAATTACATATTGTTGGAAAGGTCTAAGATTTCTAAATAGATATTCTGTTTTGTATTTAAAAAAGTAGAGTAATTGAGAAGAGTGCACCTCAAAAAATCTGCATCTTAACAGGAGGTCTGACCTTTGTCACAAAAAGTCGATGCACCCACTTTTAATCATTGAAACTTCTGTTTTTATGCTAAAAGTTCATGTTAAAGTATATAATCTAGTATTTTCAATAAAAAATTATAATATAATGTTATCCTCTAAAAATTATATATATATATATATATATATATATATATATATATATATATATATATATAATCGACTTTTTTATTATATCACATATTTTAGTAGTTACCATCCTTTTCCCGACACTTCTCTGTTACCATGTCTACCTTCATTAGTTCATCTTTCTGTGTCACCTGGTTTGGTTAATCAATGTCTGTATTTAGTTCCTTCAGTTCAGTCTCTCTTTGTCATTAGTTAGTTGTATGTAGCGTGAGTTGTCCTGCCTGTTTGTACCTGCCTGAAGTGTCTTAATTTGTAAAAGTATTTGCATTGGAAATACTCTCGCCTTGTTTCCTTCTTCTGCCTGC
Organism: Cyprinella venusta; assembly: GCA_038021265.1. Taxonomy (NCBI): domain Eukaryota; kingdom Metazoa; phylum Chordata; class Actinopteri; order Cypriniformes; family Leuciscidae; genus Cyprinella; species Cyprinella venusta. Next base: position 19,305,365 of record CM075865.1, on the reverse strand, counting down.
ACCACGCTGTGACAGTTAGATTTATGGCTTTGATTTTATAGTAATTTTAGAGTAAAAAATAATTTGTAAAATATATATTTTATATAAAATAAAAAATATATAGTACAGTATACTTCCATAACTTTTTCATACTTTCCTTTTTCGAAGTGTCTTGCACTTGCACTGAGTGTTTTTTTGTTGTTGTTGTTTTTTAAACAAGACCAAACTTGCGTATTTATTCCAAAGCATTCTTGAATTACAGAATTACAACCATTTTAACCCCCATTCTCAAAAAAAAGGGGGGGAGGGGGCAGCTAAGGGTAACCTGGATAACTGACTGCCATGACGGGAAGAGGTATACCCGTGCCTGTTAGTGACCTTTTTTGGAGCAATACTTCAACAGATATCCTCCAAATTGAGGCAAAAGAGGTTACAGTATAGCCTGACTATGTCTGACTTCGTACTTCCGCTCTATTTACTGTACTCAGTCTGAGACAGCAACATGTCTCTTCGTTTTCCTCCGGCCTGAAAACAGCCGGCCCAAATCAATGAACAGAGGGTGGGCTGAGAGCCGTGACGTAGACACTAAGCGCAAAGTTTAAGATTGGGGAAATCGAAAATGACCGTGGATATGGACACACGGAATGCAATTGACTCTGTTATGGAGAATATTCCCGGTATTTGCAAACTGAAGCCCGACTAAGAGGAGAAGAGTGTTTGTTAAACATTTTGAATGGAGGTGATGTTGTGGCCGTACTCCAGACAGAGGGAGTCTATTGGGATCTTTTATCTGTCAAGCTCGAACCAGCACCCTTTTGAAAGGTCAGTGTCTCCTTTCTTTTCCAGTTCTTAAATATTGCCACTTCATGCTGTAATCTTGCAATTAAGTTGCAGCATTAACAACAGAATCGAAATGAACAAAGAGCTGTGTTTGACAGAACTAATACTAACATTGACATTTGGCTGCAAATATTTTCCTGTTTCTCTCTACTGTCAAATATTAGTTTAGAGGCCCCGATTGTGCCGTGGATGCATAGATTTACTTCACATAATCTACAAAAGCCATTCACAGCCACGTGCACTCTGGTATTTCGCTCGATGGTTTCGTTTTCACATCATATAACTTATGTGTTTACAGGTTTAGTTAATGCAGCTGAGCTGGAGCATAACCAAAAGTTATGTGATTGGTTTATGGGTAACCAATGATTTTATACTTCACACAAGTGCCCCCTCACGATCAAAAAACAAAACAAAACACTTTTCAATGATGCCACTCCAGACTCTGTCTACGAAGCAAAGCGAAATAGCAGAGTTTGATATTACCAGGCTAGTTACAGTATGCAGTGGAGGGATATATTCAAAATATAAAAATATGCAATGAAGGAGACACGACTGCTATCGAGACTTATGCTTACCGTTCTCAAGTGAAATCTGAGACACCCCATGACCTGTACCTCAAATGCAACCAGCACAGTCTTGAAGATTTTATAAGCTGGTTCAGTGGCTAATTGTTTAGAGTTAGAAATATATAACTCGTGCTGCATATTTAGGAATTTTGCCTCAGATATAGGATTAAATACCCTCACTTAGGAGGAGCTCACCACCCAGGTGGGCATGTGCACCTTGGGAAAACTTTCTCACCAAGATGAAGGCAACCACATGTCATGAGCCAAGCTCTGCTTGGAAACAGCCTTCCCTTCTGCTTGTTTCTGTAACAGACAAGAGCCGGTCTGAGGTACAGGCTTTGCATTCTGTGCACGTATAACCGCAATGAGCTGACAGACAGTGAAAAGCCAGGGCTGGGTCTGCCTCCTCCGGGCAAGGCTTGCAGGTTCACCACCTGGTCCCAGTTTAAGGGAGAGATAGAAACCTTGGGCACATATTCAGGTTGGGGTCTCAACTCGTGAGAGTTAACCAGCCCGAGTTCCAGACCGAAAGCGAGCAAGTCCCTACCCTCTAGTAGAAACCATGCAAGCAGGAGAACTGTTTAAAAACAGAATTTATACTACTTGCAGTAGCTCAGGGGTGGTCTCTGCAGATCAGTTGCATTAGAGATATGCCCAAGAGGATAAAGGGGGCAACGAAATTTCCCTTGCTCCCTTAGGAACCTGACAATCAGGACATGCTACCCATGCTTCTGCATCATGATGTGCATCAAGAAAACCGAGGCGATATTTTGAGGGTGGAGGAAAACAGCCTGATTCCAACCCATCTTGCAGAAGAGACCACTGAAATGACCGAACGCCCTCAGGATCTCCTCACGGAGAGAATACTCACTCAAGGAATTGATTCCACTTCTCATAGCAAAGCACAACTTCATCTTTTTAGGGGATGCTTGCAAAAATGATGGTAACTACCACATATTCCTGTGGTAGCCACCTGAACGTCCAATTCTTTGAACGCATGCCATCATGCCCCAACCATGAAATGTATTGAGGGGAAGTCAGGAAGTCTGTCAGGGGAACTAAGTCTGGTTGGGCCAAAAAAGAGGCAACTATCAAGACCTGCTCCATTCCTGACGTAGCACAGAAGGTGCAAGCGACATGCGAGTACAAGACAAGAGCACTGCTCAACACTACGTGTGAAAATCACAGTGCTTCAGAAGCATCTCTGCTCAACACCTAAGTGTGATAAAATTCACTGAGCTTCAGGAGCATTTCTGCTCAACACCTAAGTGTGATAAAAATCACTGAACTTGAGCAGGCGCCAAGCGACATCGCATAGCTGCTTTCCTAGGCTCACTGGGGAATGCATTTCTACAGAGCCCCGGGGTCAGCTGAGAGCCACTGTTTATATCAAAGGGTTGTCCGCTCAGACAGGAACAACTGGCAGAAGGACGAGTCCGGAGAGGCAAACCGATGTAACTGTGCGGCCCCGAAGTGGTCCCTGTCCAGCTAGACTGCCAGGGGATGGAGTCTCCACTCTCACTGGCAATAGCTGTTGTGAGGCTCGTAGGCGGCATGATTGAGCGGACTGGAAGAAATAGTGGAATGAAGCGACCTCAGAAGCTTCCTACTCCAAGGAGGAGGTGATGGGCGAGTTGTGACAAATGCGAGGGAAGCTTAGTGCAACGGTCGCAATGTTTTCTTTTCAGACCAGTACCAGCTCGCTGAGCATTGGTGGCTCAAATCGAGGTGAACTGCAACAACTCGAGGTAATGAATACCAATGCAGTCGGAGGTTGCACAGGCCTCCGTTAAAGCATGCCCTTTATAGTCAGTCGGTGTTAGTTGACCTCGTTCTAGGAGCAGTTTGAAGAAATGAAAGGACTGACCACAGGTTGAGGGTTTGGCAGCAGGCCGGGGTGATCTGTTATCACACAGGGCTTGCCACTCTGCCACAGTCACCTCGGGACTCAAAGTTAGTGCTGAAACAGTCTTCACATGGAGGAAGCCATAGCGGCTGTGTCTGCCGTATGCCCCAGGAGGAGCCTCTGAAAGTTCTTTCAGTGGGACCCTTGCTAACTTCAAGCACCAGCCGAACACACTCTTCTTGAAGAGACATGTTGGACCATACCTTCTCCTGAACTGAATAAGAGAAACTTAGCCCATGGACGCGATTACTCTCTCCCAATTGACCTGAAAACCCAAATGGCTATGGAGCACTCAAAGGGTAGGACTTGTACTGATACATCGCACCTTCGAACGCAAGAACACAGAAGGTCTGTTGAGTAGAAAGACAGAGATCTGAAGTACTGTCCTTCAGGTCGGATTCTGCAGGCCAACCTTGGGAAAGGAGCATTTAAAACTACATCTGTGTCAGTAATTGAATGGAGGCTTCTGAAAAAGAGCCCATCTCAATTGACACAGGTCCCACCACATATCTAATGAAACTGGTCTTCATATGACTGGAGGAAGAGGCTACATTGTGTCCTTTGCCAGTAGGACTGCGAAATGCACACACAGGACAGGAGCAACGCTAAACACGGTGTGATAAATATCACTAATCTTTGGAGCATCTCAGCTCAATACCTAGGTATGATGAATATCACTAAGCCAGGGCAAAAGCCAAGCGAAATGAATCGCAAGCCAAGTCTGGTGGTAGTTTCGGGGCCAGGTGGAGTGGTAGGAAGCATTTTTAGGCTTAACACACCATACACCATGGGACCAGAAAACCACCGACATACCCGAGGTTGGGCAGCAAGGTTGAGGACAGGGACCTGGCTTGGAAGGCGGCCCGAAGCAGGGTCTGAGTGTGGTGCATGACACTTGCCTGCCTCCATGAGAAAGCCAGGGATGCATGAGAAGGCGGATTACCAGGTCCTCAAACCGCAACTAGCTGCCATGCTGTAAGGCCCAGCAGAAGCGGCTGCAGGGGAATGCCCTGGCGACAAGCAGGTGGAGGAACTGCCACTGCGGCAGGGTGGAGGCAGCAGCGGGCCGTCGCGGCAGGATGTGCCGGATGGCCTCTGTCTGCGCTTGGGCGGCAAAGAACTGCTGGATGCAGTTTTCCGCCGCATTGCAGACCAGCCCAACCTGGGAAATTGAGGACACCAGAAACCGAACCTTGTCCACATCTGCCATATAAACCAGACTCATGCAACAATAGTTCTCCTGGACCACTAAGGTGGACATCGCCAGACCGATCGCGCGTACCCTGGAGGGCGAGGTTGGAAGCACTGCGGCGTTCACCTATGAGCAGATGGTCTGGCCTACCCTCATGCTTGTCCATGGGTGCCCTGGCCTGACAGACCTTTAGCAGCGCCATGGCACGCAAGAGGATGCGGCTTGCCCACAGGCTTTGTAAGCTCTTTTCGTCGTAACAGACAATAACTCACAGGCCTTAGGGGGGAGACGAGGATCCTTCCCAAAAGTCGTCCACAACATGGTAAGCTCTCCATGCACTTTGGGAAAGATGCGTCAAATTCGCGTTTACCACGTCTAGTTTGATGCTTGACCACTTTGTGTTAATTCACGTGTCAAGAGTTAAACTGATGCGTGTAAAAACAAAAGTTTGGAGTGAAATTTGAACGCATCACGCACGTCAGAATCGAAATCCGTTGACGGCCAATTTTTTATGTCGACCTAGCGTTCATCGAGAGAGTCACTGCTCCGTATTTGCTCTGGAGAGCAGAAAAGCGGAGTACGGATCATCGTCGCCATATTTGTGTCCACCAGATCCTTCGGAGGCGAACCGTTAGGCGAGTTTCACCATTTGCTCACTCCAGGAGCTACACCTGGATGATGGCTACTGTCAGTGGTACTTCCGCCTGTCCCGTGCCCAGTTTGCTGACTTGTTGTCTGCATCAGAGTGAAGATCACCCTCGCCCTCATTCATCTAATCTGTAATTTATTTTTGTTTTGATTTTGATTTTTTTGTCTCTCTCACGTCCAGACACGAACTTATGCACATATGTTGGTTGTCATAATAATATTTCATATAATCTAGATATGGAATAAATAACATTCAGTACAACATGAACATGTCTCGTATACTGAAATAAAGTTTTGAGTGATAAAATAGTTGCTTTGTTGTGCATTAGAACCACATGCATTTAGTCATGATACAAAATAATTTATTGAAGCATCCAGATACTTCACCACGTGAGCAAGCAGCAGGCTCCTAATTGGTCAACGCTGTGTGAATTTGACGCCAAATTTCAGATTTTTCAACTCGGGCGGCAGACATGAATTCACGTCATACGCGTGAATTCACAAATAGCACTAACTAAATCATTTGTGCGTAACGCGCTTAACGCTCAATTTGCGCCATTCGTCGTGCCGTGCTCTACACCTCATCGCGCCGCAGGAATTTTTTTACATGCGTGACGCATCTTTGCATTGACTGAACACTGAAATCATTCGTGCCTGGTGTGAACGCACCATAAGAGTATTTGTCCATTTCCATCTGTTTGGAAGTCGAAGAAATCCCGCCAGTATGGAGATGAGTTTTTGAGGATCAGTGCCGATGGCAGCCGTGTCGTCTCATTTATATATACAGTAATGTAAGTCATACATACGACTTTAATTTGAGAATTGCGACTTTAAATAGTAAAATAATTATCCGAAAAACAGCTAGCCTCTTTGCTAAATAACACACAAAACACCATTGGAATGCTACTTCCGCCGCCTTACTGGAAGTTGCACCCACTTTATTTTTTACATGAGCGCGTTTTGTGTATGCTAGGCCAAAGATATGTGTTTTTAGTCTAGATTTGAACTGACAGAGTGTGTCTGCTTCTCAGATAATGTTAGGAAGATTGTTCCAGAGTTTTGGTGCTAAATAGGAAAAGGATCTACTGCCAGTAGTCGATTTTGATATTCTAGGTATCAACTGGCCGGATTTCCGAGATCGCAAATAGACTTGAAGGATTACAATGTTTTAAGAGCTTGCTCAAGGACTGGGGAGCTAAGCCATTTAGTGCTTTCTAAGTAATCAACAATATTTTAAAATGTATACGATGTTTAATAGTCAGCCAATGCAGGGTTGACAGAACCAGGCAAATATGGTCATACTTCCTAGTTCTGGTAAGAACTCGAGCTGCTGCATTTTGAACTAGTTGAAGTTTATTTATTAAGCGTGCAGGGCAACCGCCTAGTAGAGCATTACAAAAATCTAGCCTTGATGTCATGAACGCATGAACTAATTTTTCCGCAGTTGTCAATGAGAGCATATGGCGTAATTTATATATATTCTTAAGATGGAAAAATGCGGTTTTACAGATACTAGACTCGTGACTTTCAAATGAAAGATTGCTATTAAAGAGCACACCCAGGTTTCTAACCGACGACGAAGACTTAAAAGAGCAGCCATCAAGTGTTAGACAGTATTCTAGGCTTTTACATGTGGAAGTTTTTTGTCCAATAATTAGAATATCTGTTTTTTCAGTAGGAAATTACTAGTCATCCAATATTTATATCAGCTATTTATTCCGTTAATATTGTGAATTGGTAAGTTTCGTTAGGTTTTGAAGAAATATATAGCTGAGTATCATCAGCATAACAGTGAAAGCTAATTCCATGTTTCCTAATGATATCTCCTAATGGCAGCATGTACAGAGTGAATAGCAGAGGTCCTAGTAGTGAGCCTTGTGGTATGCCATTCTGAACTCAAACTCTGATGTGTGTGTGTGTGTGTGTGTGTGTGTGCGTGTGTGTGTGTGTGTGTGTGTGTGTGTGTGTAAGAAGCTGGAAACTTAAAAGCACACTGTAAGTTTATCCTTTTAAACTGTGAACAAATTATCTTAAACATAAATCAGAAATAAAAATAATATGGGATATGTATGGTGTCAATAACTGCTTGGTGGAAACAGACAGTGGTGATCCAAATGCAGGCTTTATTGAGAGGAAGATCCAGAAACAGGTATGAGAGAACAGGTAGATGTCAAAACCAGGTTAGCAGTCCAGATCAGCAATCATACAAAGGATGAGGCAAACGGGAAAACCAGATAGAGGCAGGGAGTCCAGCAACTGTAAAACTAGAAAACACTCTGAGACACTAAGAAACTAGGAACTAGGAAAACGCTCAGCATGCAGTATGACACTTACAAAAGTATGCAATGGTACAAAGGGCCATCCAGGTTTAAAGGAGCATTTCAACCATTTAAACATCTTAAACTTTACTCCATCACTCCATCTAATCTTTATTGAAAGTGGATCATATATGAAGAGTTCAGATGCAAAAACCTCTAAATGCCATTTGAAATTTTCTTCTAAAATGACCATTTTTATCAAGCTTGTATATTTAAGTTCAGTAATTTAAAAATGACAATTAATAGGTAATCTTCATTGCCATTTAAGTGAAATTACTGAACTTAAATATACAAGCTTGATAAAAATGGTAATTTTAGAAGAAAATTTCAAATGGCACTTAGAGGCTTTTGCATCTGAACTCTTCATATGTAGAATTTTTGAATTTGGTGCCCTCTTGATCGAGAAAAGACGGAAGGGCGCATTTTTATGTAAGACAACAACTTCCACAATGCCACAATACATTGCACAGCTCTGCAAGCCACACCCACTAAACCAGAACAGCGCAAAATCACTCTTCCGTCTACAAAGCTAACATTAGCTGTCACCAGAGTTTGAAATTCATTTCACACAAAGTTTCTAGTTAGTTGGCTGTGGCGAGCAGGACGATCGAGGGTTAGGTACGTAAGAGGACAGCGCGAGGCCGGTGGCGTGAGTAATAATGAAAGACACCGGTGAGACGCACCGGTCTCCCATCTCTCACGGAGGAGCAAAAGCATAAATTGAGGAGCGACGACGGCAGATCGAGAGAGAAACAGGCCTGATTTTATGTTGTGTTTTGTTTCTGTTGTGTGTAACGTTACAGCAGTCGTCAATGAGGGGCTGCTTGCTTATACTTTCGTTTTATATTTGTTCATTTTACTATTAAAATGTTTAAATGTTCGCTGGTTCCCGCCTCCTTCCTCCCACAACAACAAACCCTGTTAACGTTACATTGGCAAACTCATTAGTGAATTACTCCTCTTTGTATTTATTTCTATGTGGTGAATTACTGCATGATACCTGGATGTTCAGTCAAGCGAAACTAGGATGGTTCACATCACAACACAAACGTCCGTGTGCTCGTCTGATTCAGAGATTTCGTTCAGGAGAAATTGCCATCATTGAAATTCTCTGCAGCAGACAGACTCTATCTGTGTTTATAGTTCATAGCGAGAGCACATGCACCAGAAGTCCGCCCAGCTCGTGCCAGTCCAGGCTTCTCGACCGCGACAGGCAGCCGTCTCCTGTTCCTTCATCTGCCTCAGCTGCTCTTCACTATATTGCGGCTCGTAAAGACAGCCACAAACATCGGATTCGAGCAGCAGAATTTCAAAATCCTTTTCTTCCATATCATGTTTAGTTTCTTCTAGGGATGTCCCGATCCGATCAAGTGATCGGAAATCGGGCCCGATCATGTGGTTTCAGACTCGATCGGAATCGGATGTTACCTCCCGATCAGGACTCGGATACATGTATATAAATATATTCTCAGTATTTTTAACACGTCTATTAATGCGGTGGCACAGAGTGCCCTGTGACACACTGGCTGCGTGGCGTGTCCGTTTTTATTTCGGCTCCCATGTAAACAGGTAAGAGCTTGCAGGCTGCCTGAATGACGCGCGTCTCAGGCGCGCTCGAGCAGTGAGGAAAACGCGCGCATGCTATAAATAGAACCGACGCCTATTTTTCACGCGACACGCAAGTTCAGTTAACTTGTTAGCCAGGCACAACGTGCAAGCATTCAGAAACATAGCTTCAGAACAGCGCAACCAAAATAACAGACGAACTTCCTCAACCCGCCCCCTCTCCCCAGGCCAACCAGCAGCGTGCCCGGGGTTCCACATCGCTGATTGACAGCCACTGACAGTCGCTACAGTATGTTATTTTGTACACGAATACATGATATTAATAAATTCAGTTTTGACGGTTGAATGTCTAGGTTTTGACATAGTTTCAGATAGAAATATAATTTGAAAATAAATAAATAAATAATTATCAATTTTCAAATATTGCACCTGTCATACAGAACAAAATATTCTGTGGTCAATTTTGCTGTCAATACTGCTGACAGTGTCTTTATCAGTATATTTATGCTTAACATTATAAAGTTAATGACAACAACATTGCCATAGCAAACTTGCCGCAGGACATCACAGCCAAGATAGCACAAATGATCGCAATGAGTGCTAGGCCTATTTGTTTTTATATTAGACTTTTTTTTATATTTACTGTTGCACTAAAGTCCAAAAGTGAAGAATTTATATTTATTACCTGATTGTTCAAGCTACCTCACAGAAGTTATCTGTTTCTTGACAGAGTTGTCAGATGTTAAAATAAGGTGAATTAAATTAAATTGAAGGAAATCCTGGATCTGTTTTTTCGCTCTTCTTTATTCTAGTTGGTATATATTTTAGAAGTATCGGATCGGGACTCGGTATCGGCAGATACTCAAAATCAAATGACTCGGACTCGGACTCGAGGGCAAAAAAACCTGATCGGGACATCCCTAGTTTCTTCTGTCATTATCATACTTCCTATCTCCACAGCGCTTGTTAGCTTAGCTTCCAAACAAGATTGATTCAGTATGCAAGTGAAGTCCCACCTACTGATCTGTAACCATACCCTTGAATAATAATGAGCTAATGTTTGTAGTCTCTACACTTTTTAATGAAATGTGACTTCCTGCTTATTATGAAACAAAATGAAGATTTTTACGTCATAATAAGCAGGAAATAAAACACTTAAATCCTTATTTCTCCCATCTCAGGGGAAAATAAGGGAATAAACCATCATAGACATATACACTAGACCTCACCTTGGGGTTCTAAGCATGGGTCAAAACCGCCGCCATCTTGGAACAGGGGTCTTGTCATAGGAAGTAGCTAGGTAACGCTGCTATCTCTGCCTTTACTTCAAATTCATTGATGGTGGCGGACTTTTGTACAGCGTATGATGTTCACGGATGAAACTAGGAAGAATGTTTTTAAAAAAAATTTTTTTTTTAATTCTTTCTGGAATCAATGATAAATACATGTCTGACCATTGGAACAAACCAAAAAAACAAGAAAAACGCATTCATGATGATTTATGGTGATGTTATTTCCGTTAGACCTGTGTCTACTACATTGACGCTGATGCATTAAAGTGGAGGGGCTCCCCTGTTTCAAGATGGCGGCTCTATTCACGCATTCGTTCCAATGAACTGCCGTAGCCAAGGTGAGGTCTAGTGTATATGTCTATGATAAACCATGACCATTCAAAAATATGAATATTTCTAAAGATGCAAGCTTAATGCAAATGGGTGAAGTGTCCCTTTAAGACAGATGCACTAAACAAGATAATCAAACACAGGTGCACAAAATCAAAGGTTATAAGACCAGGTGGAGAATGAGAGAAACAATGCAAATAACAAAACAGGGAAGGAGTGTCCTCCTGAGGCTCTCGAGGGCAATACAGCTGCCGATCATCACATATGGTATTTTGGGGATATTTGTCTATCTTTTTACGGGATTATTTTTCATTGTGGGTTTATTCAACTCTTGATGATCGTTTTGGTCAATGGAAATTGTAAATGGTAAATTGTATAAAAATACCAAATTTCAAACATGAAACATGCAATGATTAAAGGTCTGATAACATACCCACCTTTAATCTCATATTTACAACAGTATGATATTGTAATAACAATTCACAAACATTCCAATTTAAGTCACTTACCGTTATCTTTTTATATTTTCCTCTCCTTCCATACACAGAGAATTAATAAAAATCAAACTAGCCAACTTTGCTAAAGGAAATGGCTAAAGCAGATGCTTGTCTCAGTGGTGCAGTGGTGAGATATTGATTCAGAAGTTGAGAGAAATTATTTGATTCATTAAAAGCTTTCGTTGCTTAGAAACACAGATCAATTACAGCAGCAATTAGAATCCCAAGCAAAGCAACTGTCCTGAGGGAAATGTCTATTTTTTTTTTTATTTTTTCTTACTGTCAGAATGTGATTATAAAATCTAAATGCTGGTCCTGCTAAGTTTATTTGTGTCCCATTTAATCTTAAAGTTGAGTCAGAATCGACAAGCTAATTTCAGCTTAACATACATTGACAAAAAAGCATTGCTGATTTCATGCAATTAAGTTTAATTTTTAACAGCATTACTGTGAGGTTGTGGCTGCCCTCTTTTGATTTAACTGAGCTCTTAACTTGGGCTCTGTTAAATATGTATCTACACCAGATGCTTGAGTTACAGGTGGCTGACTTTGTCCTTCTCTGCTGGGACACTGAATTAAACTGAAAATGAATAAAATTAATTAGCTGTGTGATGGGCTATTATTACGAAAAACAAATAATTTATCAGATTAACATTCTGAGGGGACACAATGAAGACTTTACTTGTGCTTCACAAACAAGGATGACAATATGTGACATCACTTTGTCTGATTAATCAGCATATATATATATATATATATATATATATATATATATATATATATATATATATATATATATATATATATATATATAAATGCATATACAGATCACTGGAGCAGTGTGAATTTCCCAGCTGCTTCAAACATTCCACTATCATTCCTATCAACAAAAAAAAAAAAAAAAAAAAAATCGCTGCACTACAGACCACTCTCACATCAGTGGTCATGAAGTAGTTTGGTGTTGGCCTACCTGAATCACATCACTAAACCCTTAATGGATGGATCATTTTCAGTTTGCCTACAGACCTAATATCCTGTAACTTCTCAATGGACTTATGGAATGGGACTTATGAATATCTGCCTGCCTAGTGCAGTCATAACTACTTGAAGCTTAACACACTCAAAACAGTGGAAATGATAGTGGACTTCTGAAAACAGCCCTGTACTCCCCCGACTCACCATCATGAGCAGCACTGTGGAAGCAGAGGAGTCATTCAGGTTCCTGGGCACCACCATCTCTCTGAATCTAAAGTGGGACAATCACATTGACTCCATTGTGAAAAATGCCCAGCAGAGGTTCCTTTGCCAGCTGAAGAAGATCAACCTGCCACAGGAGCTGCATACACACTTCTACTAAGCCGTCATTGAGTCTGTCCTGCGTAAATCTATAACTGTCTGGTTTGGTTCAGCCACCAAATCAGACATCAGGGAACTACAACAGACTGGGGACTGTGGAGCGGACCTGTACTCTTCCAGAGGGAGGAAGGGCAAGAAAAATCATCGCTGGTTAGTACCTGGATGGGAGACCTCCTGGGAAAACCAGGTTGCTACTGGAAGCGGTGTTAGTGAGGCCAGTAGAGGGTGCTCACCATGTGGTATATGTGAGTTCTAATGCCCCAGTGTAATGATGGGGACACTATCCTGTCAAAGAGAACTGTCCTTTGGATGTCCCATGATGTCTTTCAAAAACGAGTAGGGGTGTAACCCCGGCATCCTGGCCAAATTTGCCCAGTGGTCTCTGTCCATCATGGCCTCCTAATCATCCCCATAAATATATATATATATATATATATATATATATATATATATATATATATATATATTCTTATATATCCACCTCACATGTGTGAATTACAATTCTTTCCAGGAATTGTGTACAGATCCTTGCAACATGGGGCCCTGCATTATCATGCTGCAACATGAGGTGATGGTCGTGGATGAATGATCGCCATATATTTATATGGCGATTTTCACATAAATAAAATTGTGGGGTCATTCATCCACGACCATCACCTCATGTTGCAGCATGATAATGCACGGCCCCATGTTGCAAGGATCTGCACACAATTCCTGGAAGCGGAAAACATCCCAATTCTTGCATGGCCAGTGTACTCACTGGACATTTCACTCATTGAGCATGTTTGGGATGCTCTGGATCGGACAGCGTGTTCGAGGTCCTGCCGATATCCAGCAACTTCGCACAGCCATTGAAGAGGAGTGGACCAACATTCCACAGGCCACAATCAACAACCTGATCAACTTTATGTGAAGGAGATGTGTTACTCTGCATGAAGCAAATGGTGGTCACACTGAATACTGACTGGTTTTCGGAATCCCCATTGCAGTAAAACTGCACTTTTTAGAGTGGCATTTTATTGTGGCCAGCCTGAAGCACACCTGTGCAATAATCATGCTGTCTAAGCATCTTGATAAGTCACACATGTGAGGTGGATTGATTGTCTCGGCAAAGAAGTGCTCATTAACACAGATTTGTTAACAATATAGGCCTTTTGTGTACATAGAAAAATAGTCTTGAAGGAGAACTCCGGCACAAAATGAACCTTTGGTCTAATAAAACATCGGTATTTAGTCAATCGTTCTCTGAGATTTGTTTTCATGATAATCGAATGTAAAGAGTTTTATCCCAAAAAACTGTTTAGCGTGTAATGCTAGTACTGAGGGCATTTACTAAGTAAAAAGAAATTGCTAGTTTATATCACTAACAAGGCTGAAAATAGCCCCACACTAACACAGTAACATAATGAGGGTCAATACATGCAAAACGAAGCATTGAGAACTTTGTAAGTGTACAGACCGTTTAATAAGATGATAGGCTACTTTATAAAGACAGTTCACTTCGTGTATACAGACAGGGGCCATCTTAGAAAATAGTCTCGATAAGTCAATCATCGAACGCTGTTCATACATTTCAGAAGTTCGCTGAACTTCATACAGTTCAGCTCACTCAGTATGACATTCATGGTTTGACTTGTCGTGACTGTAGATGGCTCCTGTCTGTATACAGCATTGTACGCCTAAGTTGACCGTAGAGACTTTTGGTGACTTTTTCTCTGTTATGAAATTAGACTTCAGATGCTTTTGGGATATTGTGTCAGTGGAGTGTTGCAGTGATGTTTATCCTTTTTGGAAATTTCTCCTATCTTCATATATGATCATGGAGCTCAACCTAAGTAACTATAAGCTCATAGTAGTTATAGCTAGTTATAGGAAGAATTATTTGCTCTGTTTCCCAAAAGCATCACAAGCCTCACTAAATCATAGAACTAGTGCCAACAATGATCTCTACGATCAACTTAGCTCACGGTGCTTTTGAGAAACAGCCCTGGTTGTTCCAAACTTATTCCATTAAGGATTATGGAGGCTACATGCTTTTGTCATCCTTCAATGCAGCAGATTTTTTTTTGTAGTCTTCCCCAGATCTGTGTTTTGACACAATCCTGTCACTGCACTCTAAGGAAGTTGTTTTGGCCTCTTGGCTTGATTTTTGTTCTGATATGCATCTTTTATTGAGAGGTGTGTGACTAAGTGTAGTAACATCCACAAGCGAAATTGGAACGCTCCTGAGCTAAATTTTAGGCGTCCAAGAAAGGGGTATAAAACTTATACAATGTAATTATTTAAGTTTTTATTTATAATAAATGTTTCTTGTTTGTTTGTTTGTTTGTTTGTTTGTTTGTTTTTTGGGGCATGGTGTATGAATTATGTATGAATACAGCCTTGGTGAGAATTAGAGACTTTATTTAATTCATTACACAATATTTTAATGACCTCAAAGGGTAGTGTAAATGCCACAGCCATCACTAATGGAGAAACTTAAATGACATTTTATAGCCATAAATTTATTGTCACAATGTAAGTTGTTCCAAGGCCCAAATGGAATCTGCAAAAGCTCCACAGATTTTCACAGAAATGGAATTCACAAAATTCTATACACATCCCATACCCCTTTGTGTTCTTTTTGGCAAATTTTGGCTATGCTTATGGGAACCAATGAGTGTAGTAGCTTTCAGCAGGTTTCAGCTGGTTTTTTTTTACATGTTTTTTTAAATGCCACATTTTCCACTACAATGCAGAAAATGCTAAATGTTAAATAAGTAAATAAATCACAGATTCAGTCTAGGCCTAATCTTCCATTTAGTTGATATAAATGAAGTTTGCCAACAAATAACAATTTCATGGCCATACCATTCATTTGGATTATTTTGCCAACACCATCCCAGTGACAACCACTCCATGCAGCTGAGATTAAATTAATATTCTGTTCCATCACTCACTACAAAATGTTGCATTGGACTGAGTACAGGGTTTTTCCAGAGTCCCTAACTACAAATTGATCTTTTCCATTGGGGGAACACCTTGATCTCTGGAATGAATGAGAAATGCCCATATTCCTTTATTGGATCAGATACAATAGATGTCAGAACATGCATCACACCCCATTTTTATGTTTGTTATCTTTTGAAAGATGGGTACAATAAACACTAGGTGGAATTTCCCCTACTACACAGACAAACACTTGTTCCCACACGCACTTGTTCACACATGTGCTTGTTCAAAAATGCATTTCCATTTTGCTTTTATGTGGACAATTTTTTTTTCACTACCAATGAATATTATAACTTGTAATGGTCCATAAGTACAAAAATGACAGTCATTTTTATTACACAATACAATGTTTCAAAGCCTCTATCTGAGCCAGCCCTCTGTGCAGGTTCTGGAAAATTCCAAAAAGATTATTCATATGTATTTGCAGCGAAAGCAAAGCCAAAAAAAGAGAAAATCAAGGTCTTGTATAAAACACCAAGTGAAAATTCCAGTGTTGAGTGAGCATCAAATACATTACGGAATCATTATGCTCAGCATCAGCAGAAAGATTAAGTGTTTGGTTAATTGCTCTTAGACTTTTAGTTGTAGTAGGTCTCCAGGTAGGAGACAAGCCAAGATCAATTCAAATTAACTGACTTGCATTTCCTGATTGCGGATGAGAGAGTAAGCAGAGAGTAAAAACTGGGATATGTACGTCATTGATGACATCTTCAGTCTACGCAACCTGCTGTTAATCACAATACAGGACCAGCGCAGAGCTCTCTTAATGTTATCTTTGAATGATTTGTAAAGTTTAATTTCTTTAATGCAGCGAGCACCCTACTAAAAATGCTGAATGTAAAGCCGTGAGTCAGTGTTCTACAGTCCAATAGCAAAACCAGAGCAGATAAATGATAACATAATAATTGACTGCACAAATCCTTTCACAAGACCACCACAAACCTATATGTATAGTTTCTCTTGCACACGTGAGAGAGAGCACAAGAGAGAATTTCTTGTGAACATGTGAAAGCCTGTATATTTTTATTTTTGCAAATTTCCCTTTAGGGGAACCAAAAGATGGCATATAGGTCTGTGGTGGTCTCGCCTTTAGGTGCTCCTTAGACTAATCACAAAGATATTTTTGGGGGTGCATACAGTTAAGCACAATAAGTCCTGCCTAAATTACGGTATTACTTGTTACACTGTAAAAAATTATATGATCAATAAGTTATGACAACATATGTTCATGTACTTTTTTTATGTTATGCAAGATTAAACTAATTTTTAAAGCCAGTTTAATGTAATTTAAGTTGAAATAACTTAAGAAAAATTAAAGGAAGCAACTTCTTTTTACCTGTCCAAACCTATTTAATAGTCCATCTCAATGGTTTCATAATTCTTTCATTTATTTTCCCTGCTATTACTGGTCTTAGAGCAATATACTGGTTTTATACTGGGCAGAAAGACACTGCATTTATTGTTCATTATTTGCTTTTTAACATCAACAATAAAGGGAAGCAGCAACAAATAAAAATAGTCAGCCCGTTCTCATCCCAAGGCATCATATACTGATGATTTTGCCAATGTGTTTATATCCAACGCACATGGCACCCTTTAGTGTCAATATGAGACACAGATATAAATGGGCCTGAAGGCGCCTCCTAGTGGTCTAACCCTAACCCTACCCCAGACCAAAACCTACCCATACTCTGTGCGTTATATTGACGCTTAAGGGTGCCGTCCATGTGCGTTGGATGTATACGCTTTGGCAAAAGCGTCAGTATATGACGCCTTGGGATGAGAATGCGTTGAAATAGTATGTTACTGAGTATAGAGTGTTCATATTTGCTAGTGATACATGCACATAAAAATATAATATATAGAAGTATATACACTGAATGCTCCATCACTTTGGGTGAAAGCATCTGCTTTTTAAGTAAATGTTCTTATTAACATATTCTCAGTAGAGTGCTCCATATCTGACTTCAACAAAATCTATTTTACCAGGCTGTTGGTAAAAAAGTTAACATGAATCGGGTGCTAACACAGGATTTTATCACATCCAAACAATTGTAAAAACTAGTTTAATATCCAAAATATGTAAATAAAAAAATCCTTAATTCTTTGTAATTCAGTGCTGTGCCTCCTGGTCCTTTTAATGAGTTGTATTGCTGCATCCATTTCAAGAGATAAGAGATAAGGTATTTTTGAGTATCATTGTAAAACCTTCCTTAGCAACGAGCTTATAGTGATTTGGACATCCTGCTGAATAAGAATGGTTGAAAGTAACTTTGAGGTAAGAACCTGCCAAATGAGGGGCTCTAAAGTGGCTCACCCCAGGTTTCCCGCTGGTCCTTTAGCACCAGTGCCCATTGATATTCAGCAGTATTGACGTCACATGTTTGCAAGGAGTCCCTCTGCAGCTGAGAGAACCAGAACACTGAGATCAGGAGCAGACGATGTAGGAAGTGCATTTAGTCATTTTCCAGGCTCCCTCTGCTGCTAACATTCAATAAGGAAAAGCAATAAGAGGGTGCTGCAGGACTCTGGCTGGAAATGCTTCAATACTCTGTTTGGTGCCACATATGAATTCAGATCTATCACTCTGCTCCTATGTACTTCCTATTATTCATCAGCGCTATGATGCCTAAATTTGTCTGTGAATTCATGTCATTTCACAAAATGCTTAAAAAAAGTTAAATATTTAATTTATTCAGTCAGACAAAGAATGTCTTACTATGTGTTAAGTGTTAATGATATTTTTTTAAGTAAGAGAGTTAAAGACAATTGTTCATTTATCCATTATTATCCTTGTCTTTTAAGGTCACAACAAGGTGTTTTTTTAGAAAAATATAATTAATTAAAAGGATTATTTATTTAAATAAATTGTTGATGCCAAATATATAGGAAAAGTAAATAGAAGATATATACTGGGGACTGGTCAAAAAGGCATCCCTGAGAAAGAAAATATAAAAATAAAAAAACACACATTAATGTTTAGCCTACCATTATTATTATTTTGATGGATGTCTTCTTTTCCCTTAGTGTCAGCTTAATAACACATAGACCTTTATATTTATAATGCACACAAAAAGCATCCCTTTCTTGAGATCTTGATCATCTTGTCAGCTTCTCGTTCTCCCGATCAGCAGCCTCTGTGTTTGTCTTTCCTTCAGTCTACTTCCTCAGCCAGCGCTGCGCACGTTAATAGGTCGTTGTGGACAAAGGAGAGAACAATAAAAATATTTAACGTGCCTGACCATATTTTTGTGTTTTCTTGTGGTTTTATTGAGAGTTCATCTTGTAGCCGCTAGAGGGTTCTCAACGCAGCGGTGCGCAAAATAAAAACACCGTCCCGGTTCAGATATGCACTGAGAAACACAACAGCGAGCAGAGCAGGTTACCTTCGACTCCTGTCAGAATGAACCCGGCTATTCGCACTATAGCCTATGCCCCTTCGGCCGAATAAAAACAGTGTGACGAGTTGCCTGAAACATCTAGTATTATGTTTGACAAATCATATCCTTTTTATTTCCATTCGTACGAGGCGATTAAGACCGGGAATGTTATGTGTCATTTCAACTTAGGCTACGCGAATTCCTCAGAAGAAATTCATGCCGGGCGGTCTTGCCAAGTGACCCCGTTCAAATACTCACACATGTATACGCGTATAGAGTTGTGCATGTGATATGTTTAAGAAACGCGTTTTTTACCAAGTTTATTTGAAATGCGGATGAGGGAAAAAGTGAAAGGGAAATGATTTTGACCTCTCTACACTGATTGATTACCCAGTCATCCATGCAGTTTAATGGGATCCATTCAATTGGGAAGGTGGAGCACTTGGATGAATTAACATATTCCTTTCCCCCCTCAATCTGTGTTGAAGTGTCTTTGAAAGGGGCAAGGAAAGGGGGTCGTGGCTTAACATTATAAAGGAAAAAAATAAGACAGCATTGCCGTCTTGGTTGGTGTTGAATACGCGTCTTGACAGGCTTTTGTAAAAGCAAAAGACCGGGAAAGATCTCCAAAGACGAGCGCTATTTAGTATTTTGAAATAATCAAATCCCCTATCCATTGACAAACAAATCTCTTCTCTCCACTTGAAAATGAAACTTTTGCCCATTTACACTTGGCTTCTATGCCTTTTGCTTTTTATCGTGTGCTTGGGATCTGAGTGTGGGACTCCACGGCGAATTGCAAGGTCTAAAAGAGACTTGGTACGCATCAGGGAAGCCAGAAGTACCTTCCCAGGAGCTTGTGCCACACGCCTGCCTCGGGGCAAACGCTCACTTCCCGGGATAGATCGGCGCTCCCCTCGCCTGTCACAGGCGGGGGAAAGCAGCCCAGGTCGGCGGAGGACTGTTTACTTTACCGGTCGAGGAGACCAACTGCGTCTGAAACCCAATGCAGAGGTGCCAAGGGGTAATTTCACCCTGGAAATGTGGATAAAACCTGAGGGTGGGCAGCGCTCTCCAGCTGTTATCGGAGGTTTGATTTGCTTAATTATGACTTGCATTATATTCACTGCAGACATAATTTCATAGTGTAACTGTAGCATGCCTGCGCTTCATAAATCACCTCCAGCTTTCGAATAGTTGCATAAACACTTGCCACTAACACTTATTTATATCACTTAGACTATTTATGAGCATGAAGCCCACTGAAGATAGTTCACAATAACTGAGCTCTCCAAAGACGGCATATGGAGATGCGCCTTTTCTGTTGTTTACTAGCAAAAACTCTCTTGGGTTTTTGCATGCGATTGGCAGGTTATCGCCACCCAACTTTTGGTAGCATCTTGTGTAGTTTTAACGTTGCTGATTTAAATTGCGTTTCTTGTTATTAATCTCTGGACGGTTCGTTGTAATATCGAGAGAAGCAATTGCAATACCCCAGTATGTTGGGTTGATGTTTAAGTCTGTTACGAATTGCGTTTTAAGAATTGTATTTGTTTATTTATTTTTATTTTCATTTTTTTTACATCTTTAAAACTGCAGTGGCTTCGCGAAAATTGCATAGCGGCGTAGTCTGTAGATTTTTCTCTATGATACTGTATGATTAAATGTCTGTGTCAGAAATCGCTTAAACAAATACGTCATCCCTTTGATGCATAGGCTACTGTGTCTGTGCTTCTTACGTGCGCTGCTCTGCACTATACAGCCTATATACCAAACTGACACTACAGCGGATTCTTAATTTTCTTTAGGCACAATGTATGCTTATTTCTTAATTGTTTGTTTTATTTTAAAAATGTGTTTTTCAAGTATGTATTTCCCACTAACGAAGCGCTTATAGTTTATAATCGAATGACAAAATTCGTACGTTTATTTTTTCTTGAAAAAATATCTAGGCTACATAAGCACATTACGCATTATTCTTATGAGAATGGAGTAGCATAGGTGGGCGTGTTTGCTCGGTTGTATTTTTTTTATTTATTTTTTTTCTTCAAACAAATCTATGTGATTTCTTTTTTCCCCCTCATCCCTTCTACAGCCAACAGAGAGCGTAATACCCGTGGAGTCGGTTTATGAACCCCTTTAGCATGCAGTTTTGTGGGAACATAAACGAAAATGTAGCGTAATGACACAAATCAAATAATTTTTATTATCTCTAAAATGCTTGGTGGTCACTAAAAGTCTAAAAATAAAGCAAAGCCACGTGTAGTTGTAGAAAATGTTTGTAAATTAATAGATACAATCTATTAATATGCAATGTTGGCTGCAATTACCAGGCATCCTGGTCTCTAATAGTTTCTCTACAATGCCACTGTTTATGCTTATTTAATTATTATTATTATTTTAAACATTACAAGATTAAAATTGTATAAATAATTAAATACATTTTTTTTATTAAAGAGATTTAATAAAAAATCAGAGGTAGATTTCAAGATGCATTAATTAAATTGCAAATCATAGACTCAGGACACTGAAAATGAATGTTATTACATACTATTGGGTACATTGTCTTTAAATAAGCTTTATATCTCAAGAGAGCTGCATGTTAATGGATTGATTGAATACATCTTGTCAGTGAGTCATCTAAAATTAGTCCACTCCTCTGTCCTCACAGTGATCTCCTTATAGTCACAGTAACATTAAGAAGCAACGAGGGGGCGCTGGCAGAGTTTATATAGCTTCTCCTACTGTTCATCAAATACAGATGTTCAGCAAATTTTGCTTTAAACAAAGCATTAAATGTTTGTGGCCCATGCATCTAAGTTGTGGCCCTCATGCTGACTGTCAGGTTTTAACCCACACATGTGCTTTTTTTTTGGTAATCAGGAGTCTCAGGTATAGAAATGAGAGAAGGGAATGCTTTAAGTGTCAGTCCAGATGGGGGAAGCTATAAAATTAGTGCCTTGTCCATCCTTTCTTCAAGTGGTTTTGTTATTGCTGCTTCTTGTAAAGATATTACAGTCCTTGCCACAAAACATCATGGAATAGACTCGGCAGTGCAGTAAATCAGATCCTCAGACGCAAGAACGCAGAGCACACAGAGAGGCACTGAGCCTATCCTCAGACAGATGCCTTTTTACTAGAAGTTTTACAGCATGTCTGCTGATGTTAGGTGGCGGCAACTGTTCATCTGAAATTTTACGCAGTCTGATTTTAAGTAGAAATGTTTACACTTAACTTTTTCTTTCATTGTTGTCTTTGAGGTCTTGTAGTACACAGTGAGATGGGATATTTTATGGCACATTACAATAAATTAATAAGCACCTCATAAAACTGTCAATAGCACCACTTAGAGGTTTGTAATGACGCCATAAAAATTTAAATATTCAATTATCATGTTACCAAACAGGATGATTTATGTTTGACTGATGTCGTTGTTAACAGGTATTTTATGTTTCTGTAGTGTAAGATAGGCTAATAAGATGTGAATTAATGTATATAATACAACTATTTTAATAAATAAATATAATCATGCATGTGTATTGATAAATAACAGTTTGCCCTAATTATAATGAGGAAAAATATAATAAAAAAAATCTATTTTGTTATTTTACTTTAGAAGGATATACTGACCCCATAGTCAACTGAAAACTAGTCTAAAACTTAATTATAGACTTAGATGTTTTAATAAAGGTCCATAGAAAGAACAGGTGTATGTAAACTTTTCTAAACAGCTGCTGCGCTTGTGTCTTTCATTTCGTAATGCTCACTTTGTAGTGCTCTGTCCATGGTGCTGGATACTGAGATTGAATGGACTCAAAATGGATGCTTTCATGAAATATTGGAAAGGATTACAAGGTACGCCATATTCGGCACAAGGAGCCAACTGCATTCATTTTCAAAATTACATTTTTCAACTTCAGCATGTACTTAGTTCAACGGCTGGATTGATTTCATAAAGTTAATGCAAGCAAGCAACATTATATTTGTGTGAAGGACTTTTTCTCCACTCTATTTATCATTCATTAGTATTTAATGCATTATATTTAAACTATTTAATGCTCCGGACTGTTTTTTTTAGGGACATCTCTATGGTGATAAATATAAAATTAGCATTCTCTAGAGTGTCCATCCATCCATTCAATGAACCCCCATCCCTCTCCCTACACTGAGCCCCTTGCATGTCTAAAGTTCGGGGCTGGCAAGAATCGTACCTGTTTGTTATTTCCCACTTAGTGGTCTCATTCCAGGATTTCACAGATTGTAATTTCCTCAGTTTTATGGCACAATTTATTTTTATAGATGCTGGCAGTGGTTCTGCTGGCAGCCTAGAAGTGAGAGGGAACTATGCTCCTGTCTGCTCTTTAGTAAGGCGCTACCGAATGAATGATCTCTTTAAAGTGGTCAATCCTAGTGGTCAAAGATCCTCTTGCTCCCAGCTTCACTTAAGGGGTTTTAAGCAGTTCCGTCCAAATGCATTTCCCTGTTGCTGAAGCATGTGTAAATTTGGAGTTATGTTACATATTGTGTGTCCTGAAGCAGTAATGTGGTATAGTTATATTTTCCTCTGCTACCCTGGTAACGCTTTACTGCTTATTCGCCCTAACTGAGTTTCACCAATTACCTCTAACAAACACCGCTGTGGGAGATGAGAGATTTCCTCATGCAGAAGACTTAATGAGGGTCACTAGATCTTCACTTTCTGTCTTTGACTTCAGGTTTCATTGCTCAGCAAATGTACTGGATTAAGCAGCACTGCTGTGTGGATAGGGCTTTCTGGTTACGATAAAAATGATCCAGTAAAAATTTTAGAAGATGCACTGTATCTGATTTCTGCAGTGTTGAAGTACAATGATTCAAATGAAATCCTCTTTTACGCAGTCTGGATGATTATGAAGGACGCGTACCCATTAAATTTAAGATTACGTTTCCTTCTGGAGCTGAACATATGGTTTCCAAATGAAACAGGAAGAAAGGGTTTTTAGAGCCCCAATCATAATACGGACTGTGCCGAAAAAAGGACAATTTTTGATTTCAAACATCCCTACTGTTGAGGCACATTTCAAGAAAATAGACTGAAAATTCAAGTAACCTTTGCTCTGTTGATACAAGACCACACTGTCTGGGCCTGATTGCTAGCAGATGCTTCCTCGTAGGCCTGTATTCCTAGGACTGGACTGTTGCAACGATTTGATCATGGGAACTACTTTGTGTTCCCCACTTTTCTGGACAAACACGTCGTTTTTCGTCACTCTCCGCATCAGGCTGTGGTAACTTACTTACGTGTTGTTGCATCAGTCAGTTTGCTGAATTACTACTTTTCACCTTTTTATTATACTTCAGGAGAAATCAATATCTGCTAATTGTGTCTCTTGAAATACCATTACTGATACAAGTCTAAAAGAACATGCAATTGAAAAGCTAAATTAAATTTAAATAGACAGTTTTAGTATTTGGGGAATGACATTTTTTAAATATTTAAACAAATTGGAAAGACATTGATACTTTTATTCAGTAAGCATGCATTCAGTTGGTCAAAAGTAACAATAAATACTTTTAATTTGTTTCAAACATTTATATTTCAAATAAATTCTGTACTTTTTAATGTTTTAAAAATCCTGAAAAAAAATGTTTCACAAAATTATTAAGCAGTTGTTTTCAACATTGATAATTATAAGAAATGTTTCTTGAGAACAAATCAGTATATTAGAATGATTTCTGAAGAGTCATGTGACACTGAAGACTGGAGTAATGATAGAATAGATAGTAATTCAAGAATGCTTTGGAATATAGACGTAAAATTGATCTTGTTTTAAAGAAGACATTTGGCAGATTTTTGTCGGAGTGAAATAAATTAAGAAAGTGAAACGGAAAAAAAAAAGTTATAGAAGTTTGAGTTTATGGAAATGTACAATGTAAAAAAATATATATTATTCATATTTTATATAAAATATATATTTTCAAAACCTGGGCCACTTTGCATAAAACTGCAGAAACATCAAAGCCAAAAATCAGAACAAGTTGTGTTTAAAATTTTTGGTTGATTTCTCAAAAAATGAGCCTTCGGTGAGATTTTGTTTGGGGGCGCAGTACCAAACTTTTTTACTTGGTGAGAAGGGCCCATATGTGTTTTGTGTGATCTGAACCATCATTTACACAATTTTCATACAATTTATAAACTAGAGATCCTATTCAGAAGTAGAATGGGAAGTTTGGCAGATTTTGATATAAATTCAACCTCTAAGAAACATACAAAGAACACGCATGTGCGTTATAGCTTCCTGCCACATCAGAAATGGTGAATTTATAAATTTTTTTCTTTATATTTAAAACATTGTCAGACCTTTTGCTTCTAAAATAATTGAATGGATGCAATCATTTGAACTCTTGGCAATAAAACAAACTGAAGTTTCTACCTTTTTTCATGATTTTTTCATGTTCATTGCCATTTCAAAATAAAGGTATGAACACGCTTTATGAGTATGAAAATTTTCTTGTTGCAAATTGATAAATTACGGCTCTTGTGTAATATATTTTGAAAATCGGTCACCAAATATGGAAACTATAGCGATTGTAAGCTTTCAAATGATATATAGTTTGTCAATATTACTTCAGGTCTTTTCTAAGATATTATTGTTTTATATATAATTGCAAGCGTCTCACCTGCGGGACGGTGAGAGTTAAGGGAAGAAAATATTTATTTTAAATTGTAAAAATATTTCACAATATTACTATTTTGTTTCTCTATGTTTTATCAAATGCAAACTTGCTGAGAATAGGTTTATTTGAAAAACAATTTAAAAATCTTAATGACCCCAAATTTTTAACAAAAGTGTAAACAAATTGCAAACAAATTTTGAAATAAAGTAACAAAATGATGAAAATTTATACTAAATATGTAAAATTCTGCTCTATTTTGAGGTCACTTACTAATCAAATTAGTGGCATAGATCACATGACTCGTGACTATTGAAGCTCAAGATGTTTTTGGATCCATCTTAAATCATGCTGGAGAACATGATCAGGTTTTACACAAACTTGTGGAGTTCATGCAGCTTGAGTACTGTCATTAAAGCATAAGAAACAAAAGAATTAATGTGACATTCTAAAATCTTTGATTATTTTCCCATTTTCACTCAAATAGTTTTGCTGATAATATAGGTTATGCGTTAAATTAAAAACTGAAATTTATTTTGGACCCCATTGTACTTAATCTGCTTATTCATGAATCTAATGCATGTCATTTTATTGCAGGTCTCTATGATAAATGTTTCTACACGTCCAGTGATAGAGGATGGTTGTTTGGCATCAAAGCAGTCAGTGATCAAGCCAACCGTGACCCTCGCTTCTTCTTCTCCCTCAAGACAGACCGCGCCCACAAGCTCACCACAATTACCTCCAATGTACCTTACACTCCTAACCAATGGTCACACGTTGCAGTGACCTACAACGGTCTCTTTATGAAGCTGTACGTTAATGGGGCACAGGTTGCCGTAAGCCGAGACCAATCCGGTGAGATTTTCAGCCCGCTTACCAAGAAGTGCAAGGTGCTAATGATCGGTGGCAATGCGCTGAACCATAACTATAGGGGTACAATGGAACGCTTGAGCTTGTGGCATCGGGCTCTGACTCAACGTGAGATCATTAGATACATGGATCACAGTTTGGGTCAGTTTGGTGACCTCTCTCAACTAGTCATCCATGAGAACTTTGAGAACATGTCAAGAAGGTGGCTCACGGTGAAAGATGGTAACTTCCCCCGGTTGGAGCACTCAGACCGAAGCCTAGCTGGTGACCTCAGTGACACCACACTGAAACCTCCACCTTGCGGACAGACCGTGTGTGACAACGTGGAGGTGATTACAAACTACTACCAGCTCTGGAGCTTTCGCAAGCCCAAGACTGTGCGCTATCGAGTCATAAACGTTTACGACGATGACGGACACTGGCCGACGATTACCGAACACCAGATCAACCTTCAGCACCAGCACTTGAACAACGCTTTCCGCGTCTACAACATTTCTTGGGAGCGAACCATTCACAATGTCTACAACTCGTCCTTACGTAACCGCCTAATACTGGCCAACTGTGATATCAGCAAAGTGGGTGATGAAGAGTGTGATCCAGAATGTAACCACACACTTACGGGATTCGATGCCGGATACTGTAAGAGGCAAATCGCTCGCTGTCCCGAATACAAGCAGGGGAATGGGGTTTGCGACCCAGAGTGTAACTTGGACAATTTCTATTATGATCATGGGGACTGCTGCAACCCTAACACCACTGATGTCACGAAGACCTGCTTTAATCCTGCGTCACCCCTCAGGTAATTCACAAACGGTTTGCTATTTCAAACCTATTCAGTTAACACAGAATATTCCATAAGATGAGTTAGTTATATTATGCTTTAATCATGCAAAAATTAGGCTGAATACGATAAGGGTGAAATTTACGATATTTACGATAAATTTATGAAAAATAAGACTTTTTAAAAGAGAAAAATCACAAATGCATGTTATATTGCACCCCATAAACACAATCATGCAAAGAAAAAGCAGTAAATCACCCCTTTAACTAGGCTGCGTTCCAGACAAGCACTTGCGAACTTCCCTAAGAACTTCCCCTCGGGGGAATCCCTCCTGCCATTTTGAAGTGTGTTCCACTTCGTGAAGTGAACGAGGGAAGTTTACATAGATAGACACTCGTTCTCTCGATTTAGACCGAGGGAGCGAGTCTACTTCATATGTACACTTCAGGCATCTATATATTCCACAATGCTGTACGATTGTGACGTAACCACAGATCGTCTAATCACCACCACAACAAACACTCTATGATATATTAATTATAATTTATTTATTTATTTTAAAATAACCCAAACACACATAATATACATGTGGATGCTGCATTAAACAAATTCGTAAATGGGAAAAAAGTAAATAATAAATAAACTCATAGCAGATTCAAAGTGATCAAGGGCTTAGGACGTTCCAGTTCAGCTCATTGCGGTTTCCGCCAGTAGTGGGCACTCGTGCAACTTAAGCAATGACATACATCCGAGTGAACGAGATGGAGGGAAGTTAGGGAGTGAAGGGCATGGTAATTTTGGACTGGAATGCAGCACATAAAGATAGGACATAGATTTTTGGTACACATCATGTTTAGGGTGTCTATAGTATTGATATATGCATTTGCAATTACTCAACTTTGTTTAATAGAACTCACAAACATGTCACCGGCAACAATAGTGACCGGTGGGATAACCTATTGCATCTACATGCTAATTCACAAAGGCTAACTGTTCTACCTTTCTTTCTGCTGCTACCTAACTTTATATCGGATTTTACACACACACACACACACACCACGCACACCACGCACACCACACACCCCACGCACACCACACACATGCGCATCACATACCCGCACACCACACTCCACACACTCACATCACACACCCCACACGCACACCACTAAGGTTTGCGCTAGTCAATTTACTGGTACTTGCAGCATTATTTAACTACCAAAAAAGTATTTTAAGGACTGGTCTTTAACCAGATGTTAATTTGTGCTGCTTTTGGTAGATTGCGTTGGTCATTATTGAAATTAATTATTACTGACCGGCTGCATCTGTGCTCTTTAATTTTCATGTGCAGAACTTTCCACCCCCATCTACACTTTTTTTGGAATTGCGCTCTCACACTAATTTGCCCTGTTTAGTAAATCTGGCCTTAATTTATGAAAAAAAAATAAAAAAAATAAAAAAATCAACCCTGTTAAGCATGACATATGAAATAATAGTCAGAAATATTTATTTATTTCCTGATTTGTAGTAAAAAAAAAAAAAAGAAAAAAAAGAAAAAAAGCAAATGTTTTTGTGATCTTAACAGTTTTGCAGACTACTAACATAAGATGCATATACATGTCAGTTATCACTTTATGTCTCCCAATTATTATTTCTTAGTAGGATTATATTTAACTGCTTACATTTATGATCCAAGCTCTGTAGTTTGTATGCATACCAAGATCAGAAGGGGGACATTTTTGGAATTGTACTAAAACTTACTAAAAAGTATTAATGTTCTCTCAGATGAGAGAGTGTATGTAGTAGATTGTGTTCAACAGGTTTTTCAGCTAAGTTTTGATACCGTTCATAATTTAGAGGCTTCAGAAATTTGTGTTTCAAATAGATCCTGGATGCTTTACAGTTGGCATTTTCACCAACATCTATTAAATTAAAAAAACAATAACTTTAAAATGCAATTCATACATGCAATGATTACCTCTTCTATCAGGCTGATCTCATGAAGTAGCGTGTGTATGACACGCCAATTCGTATTTGCATTTTTGGCGTGTTATGAAGACGCATAATCGCTTTTCAGCGTGTTTATGAACGCCGTTGACTTAACGTTATATAAATATAGGACTTACCTCAACCCCGTCCCTAAACTTAACCGTCACTGGGGTTAATGGCATTTATGACTGTTCCCTTACCATCCTAGGGGAAAAAAAAGATATGACTTACCTCAACCCTATCCCTAAACTTAACCGTCACTGGGGTTAATGGCATTTATGACTGGACATTTGACACGCGTGTTCTGACACGCGGGATGACGCGGACGTTAATGGCGTAGACATACACGCATACACGCGGATACAAGCGAATAGCTCAAAATGCGTAGAAATAATACGCCACTTGACTCGAAAGTGGCGTGTATGTTTACGCAAAAGTCATGATGTCATGTTGCTTCTATAATGAACATGTTTTTAATTTCTGAAGTTAGATTTTTTTTCCTTTTCTTTACTTTTTTTAGGCATAAAGTAAAACATTTCAGTATGATACTGTCCTGATATCATTAAAAAGAAAAAAAATGGCCTCATTAAAAGAAATACATATGGAAAATGCTACTTTTTAGTTGATGGTTACACCACATCAAAACCATATGAATCCAACACGAATGGCACAACTGGATTTGTCCCTTAGACACTCTTATTTGTCATTGAACCTTGTACAACAGTTCTTTCTTATTTTTTTAAATCTCAAGGTTAGAAGTTCATACCTGTGTTTAAAGATTTTGGTATAAACTCCAGGGCACTATAATTTTCATTCCTATGTGTGAAGCTTTCAGATATTTTAATTCCGTTCCATCAATGCATTATGGCGTGACGTCTTGAAAACATTTTACTTACAGAGTCACGAGTTCTGGAGCATGAATCATTATATACAAGGATGTATGCAGTTGTAGGGACAATAAAACACCATGAAGGATGAGTCTCTGCCCTATGGTTTGGTGCGCACCGTTTGGTGTGTCTGTACTAGTGAGTTTCAGGCCTGTGCTTTTGTGTTTCATGAATCCCCAGAGTCCGTTTTGGCACTGATTCAGAGCTCAGCAACCAATCACGTTTTACTCTGTGGGTGAAATGAACTACTCTCGTGGTGACCAGATGTGAAGACTGAGGAGATTCTAGACATAGTTCTCCTTTTTTGTAAGCTTATAAAAGTGATTTGATAGAGAGTAAGTGGGAATGGAAACTATGTCCCCCTGGACAAGCAGGGGAGCCAATCACAGCTTAAAGCAGAATCTCCAACACTATTACTTACAGCATTAGAGACTCTTCTGGGAGTCCTGCTCAGGAAAAAGAACCTTCCAGAAATATGTTGAGGTTGTGGGGGTACTGGATACTGTTGGGGTAAAGCACTGTATTTATTCTCTGGATGGTGGGACATACATTGAGGTTTAAAAGAGTATGATGACAATCAGGGATTAAAAATTGGATTTAAATCCAGGGTGCGAACTACGGGGGAGCTAGGGGGAGCTCGCCTCCCCTTAATATGGCGTGGGCTCCCCTGAAAACGTGATTCGTGAAATTTTGGGGGGTCTCAAAAAATATTGACAATGTTTAATTTTGACGTGCAATTTCAGTTTTGTGTAATGTGATCATCATGGAGTATTATGTGTAAATTTTTGTATTTTTTATTATGTGTATTTTTGTATCAAAAAATAATTTTAATTCATGCATGACGGCGATTTAAACCTAATTCACTTCAATAAAGATAACTATACATGCTATTCTTGTCATGAGCATCAAGGTATGGTGGCGCTGCAGTGCAAATTCCAATCATGTTTAATACATGTTAACTCAAAGATTTGTAGAAAAAAAAAGTTGGAGGCCATTGAGCTGCGCAAAGTCCTTGAAATCCGTTCTGTGTTAAGGTAAAACATGTTATTCCCAATTATGTGTTGTGGCTGGGTTGTTAGGTCTGCTTGACTCTCGATGTCTTAGGCCTAATTGAATGGAGGAATTGTATTCTTCTAAAGCCGACGAGTAATTTACCCTTGTTCAAGTGAACTCAAAGACAGCCTATAGACTATTTGTGGATGGCTGTTTGCTGTTTGACTCAATTTGTGTCAATACGTTGAATCATGTATATAGTGCTTGCATAGACTTACTTGTAGCTGCTATGTATCTTTGGAAGTCCTTGAAATGAATGGTTTAGCGCCGCGCATTCCGCATTCTGTCTGATGGTGTGTTCATACTGAACGCAAATAGAGCGTCAAATACGCGTCAGTTAGTTAGACGCTTGAACATTCTCTCGAGTAAAATTTTTTTTTCGAGTTGAAAATGCGCACGAGTCGGCCAATTCGCGTCATACACAACGCTCGGCGCGAATAATGCGTCTATTCGTGTCTTTGCATTGAGTTTGTATGTAATGTACTCGCGCAAATAATTCAATTCGCGTTCGGCAAGAAATGCGCTTACATCCTCTGCATGCCCAAGTGCACGAACAACCCCCCCCCCCCCCCCAAAAAAAAAAAAAAAGTAAGAAAGAAAAATTGGGCTCCCCTAGCCTGACTTCGTCATACTCATTTTCAAGAGAGATGACTCCTCCATTGGGCTTTGATTATGAGACGTGTCGTAACCGAACCAGGAAAAAAAAACCTCTGCACTCAATAGACCTTATGCACCAGAGAAACGTGGGCGCCATCATCTTTAGAAAATTGTCTTTGAACTTCCGGTTCTGTATATTTCTATGGCATCGCTGTTAGCTGGTGAAGTGGATTTACTTATTGTAGAGTTAACAAAAGTTATCATGAGCATTGTAATGTTTATCATAAGCATTCTAAGGCAGACGTCTTAACAAATGTCGAACGGGAATTTTTTTACGAGCAGTTCATTCATACCTATGCAAGATCGCTGCGAAAATACAAACCGGAAGTCAAAAGACAACGAGCAAAACGCTGAAAAGGGGCGGGGCTACATAAGGTCTATTGGATAGTCGGTAGACCTACAACCAATCAGAGCAACGCATAAGTCAACTCCTTTGCATAGCGCAGTTTTCAAATACAGAACGTAGCCTACTTTATTTATTTTAGAAGTTAAATAACGAGTGTTACTTCTTTTACTTACTTCTCCATGAGTGCCACCAAAGGAGAAACCACAACGACCACAGGCTTTTCATTACATCCCGTCTTCTTAGCGACCATCAGAGCCAGCTGATAAGTTACACTTTTCCCGAATCATGTAGTAAGGACGCCAAAAATATATTTCCGATTGACAAATGCCTTGATTGCAGTTCTCTGTTTGTTTATTAAAATGAATGCGCTGTCGATTTATTTTACAAAAGACTCGATAGCGGAATCTATACATCTCAATTCTCCAGCTGCACTCATCTTTGACAAGCGCTCTTTGACGACGTGAGGATTACGTTAATGAAGACCACCTGTCAATCATCGTATAAAGCCCGCCCTGGCAATTTGATTGGCCCGATGATTTCTGAACCGATCATAATTACTACTCAATGGATCGAGTCCAGACCGAACTTCCCATCCAAAAAATGTTGTGGGCGGAGTTCGGGCTGGCATCCAGGCTAGGGCTCCCCCAAAGGACACGGTATAGTTTGAACACTGTTTAAATCTGGAAATAAAAAAAGTAAACATAGAAACATTATGAATAAATGTTATGGTAAAGATAAATATTTAAGATTCACCACACTCCAATCAAATAAGTAATTGATCATGTGACTCAAATCAGACTGGAGAACATGATCATCCGGAAGTGCTGTCAATAAAGCAAAAGGGACAATACTAAAACCTTCTGAAATTAACATTAAACTTTTCACTTAAATCATGCTGATAATATACGCAATTTGTTATAAATGTAATACATTTTCACAGGTGGACTCTTTTGAAACCCACTTTATGTCTGCAGCAGATTTTTGAAAGCAAAACCGCTGATTATTAGTGCAGTTTAGTGTATTTAATCAGAATAAACAAGGACATTTAAGGACAACTAAGGATCTGTGCCAGGTTTTTAAAAAAGAAAGAAAGTCATGTCAAGGTCCAAGTCCAAGATGAAAGTTTTATTCTCTGGAAACAGTAACTGAATAGGGTTGAATGATTGCATATTTGATATCTTTAAATTGGAACGAATTAAATATAAAAGGCATTGCTAACCTTTCAAATGTTCTATAAATTAAAATAGCCTATTGGTTCCAAGTTCATAACCTCATTGAATTGAGGAACCGCTCGCAAATTACATAATCATATTGCTTCCTGTCCGTCTGTGGTTACAGATCCTAAGTTCACTGTAGTTGTTTTTTGGTAGCTGTAATTGCAGTTTGTCCTGTTGATGTTTGTGTGTGAGATGTGACTAGAGCCTGTGGTCAAG
Source organism: Cyprinella venusta (assembly GCA_038021265.1). Lineage (NCBI taxonomy): Eukaryota > Metazoa > Chordata > Actinopteri > Cypriniformes > Leuciscidae > Cyprinella > Cyprinella venusta. The sequence goes on along the minus strand of CM075865.1, from coordinate 19,271,837 downwards.
CGGAGAGCACTCCAACTTGTTTGTTGCTTGTTTTGATTTGATTATGGTATGTCTGGAGAGCTTTGCCGAAGGCTGCATAACGAAGTGATTTGACATTCCTTTTTGATTGTACAAGAATGCATGAACAAAGAGTTGTGCAAGAACAGAACACTGAAATCAAATGCTGTGGTGAATAGGCTATGTTTTTGCCTACGAATCATGCAGATGTCAACTTTAAAATCTGCTATTTCCAACAGTCTTAAGTCTTTCTGTAATGTATGTGATATATTGAATTGGGTTATGTGATATATTGAAAAGCTAATAAATACTTAGTTGCTTTTATCTTCAGAACAATTTCAGTTACAGGTTTCTATTATTAAGTAGTGTTAGTTGTAACCAGAGATGGGAACTTAAGTTAGTGACTTGGATTCGAGTCGCATTTTAATAGACTTTAGGTCATTTCAGGTCGACTCGGACTCGACCTGAAATGACTTCAGACTTGACTTGACTAAACAACTCAAGTCTTTTATACTACATACATGTCAAGATCGGACACTTGTAGTTGATTTCGTATGTCGACACAGTCATTTTTTTATGAGACATCGTATCCACAAGGTTAGTCACATTAACACACATACACTCTCAGAAAAAAAGGCACCGAAGCTGGGAGCTAAACACCAATAATAAACAATTCTGTACTTTATTTATTGCACATGCAGGGTTTTTCCTCGCTTAAAATGAGGCGGAGGTGCTAAAATCTTGATCATGTATTTTAATAAGATAATAAAATGTGTATTTTTCGTAGACCATCATATAGTCCACTGTGTTACCCACAGTTTTAGGTGGATCTCGGTACCTCTAGGGGGGTCCGGGGGCATGTTTCCCCTTATTTCCCCTTAAGTTAATTGTGTACATTTTAAAGATAAATTCATTAATCTGGTGCATTTTGAGTCCCCGGAATCCGCTGTTAAAAATAAAAAAATCCAACTGCCCAAACATATGATATTCTCTGATTTAGATATCTAATCATCACCTTACAATTATTCAAATCATCAACGTTAAGCATGATAATATGGTTAAATATCACACTGAAGCTGATTTAAAAATAACATTTACTTAAAATAAAAGTTCTTTTTTACATTTTCTTACTAGCCTAAACAAAGTCTGTTTTACTAAACTAAAACTTTCCAATTCAAAACCTTCAAACTTCAAGCTTTTAAAACTACTTCAAACTTTCTAGTTAGGCTTTTTCAAGAGAACCTCTCTGGTTACGTATGTAACCCTAGTTCCCTGAAGGTAACGAGATGCTGCATGAAAACGCTGTGGGAATGCCCCTACGTTGCACGTCATGAAGCACGTATGAAATCAGTCCAATGGAGAGACGGAACACCATAAGAGCAAGTGTCCGTCATGTGAAGTCAGACCCCCTGATGGTTTATGTAAGAGACCACCGATGTGTTGTGTGACCGGACAAGAACATGCTGACCTCTCAGGTCTGGGAGGAAGTGTTTCAGAGCCTAAAACACTGCCATCATTTTCTAGACCACCTATGTGCCACTGAAGATGATGGTCCTGCCACAGACCCTGAACCGAGCGACCACTAATCGCCCCGCAGCCTGTGAGAGAGGCATTACACAACGACACGGAGCCCCCAACACAGGTCCTAAGGACAGGAACTAAGGTTCTTCCACATAGCCAGGGCGCGAAGATACTGTCACGTGACCCTGATCTTGTGGAGCGGGTTTCCCCACGAGGAGAACCCCTTGGGCCTCAGCCACCACTGCAGTGGTCTCATGGTACAGCAGGCTGCAAGGTATAACGTTGGATGCAGCTGCCATCAGACCCAGAATTCTCTGATATTCTTTTACACTAAATGACTGGCCTAGCTTTGCCTGTTTGAAGGCTACGAGAATCGAAGCTATACGAGCAGGAGACAAACGTGCCTGCATTGTCGTCAAATCCCAAATCACACCCAGAAAATTGGTCCTCTGAAATGACATCTCGATGCTGAATTGCCTGATGCTCTGATTGAGCTATAATCAACCAATAGTCAATATATAATTTAAAATGCAGATACCCTGGAGTCACAGTGGAGCCAGAGCTGCATCCATACATTTTGTGAAAGTTCGAGGAGACTAGGCCGAACGGAAGAACCCGATATTGGTACCCTTCGCCCCGAAAGTGAACCTCTGGAACTTCCTGTGTTGTGGAAGGATGGAAATATGGAATTCCTATGGCTTCCTTCAGCAGGAGTTTTCACCTCTTGTTCCATAACCAGAGCCTGCTCGGGGCCCACCACTGTGGGCAGAACCCCTCTGAAGCGTGTCAGGCGTGATCTGAACTGAATCGCGTACCGAATCTCGATAGTCTGCAGGACCCTTTGAGATACATTTGTAAGGCTTTTCCACACTGCCAAAAATTATACTAATTGTACCAGTTTCTCGAGACTGGTCTCTGGAATATTCTGAGTGGCAGACAAAGTGTCCTGTAACGGCGCACCGGCAGGGAACTACTGGTCTGACCGCTCTAGACCACTCCTCAGTGTGGGGGCGAGCATCCCTCGGGAAAGTGCTCACTGGGACCTTCTACGCCCCGGCACACAGGCGGGGTTGGTAGAACGGGCCCCTGAGGGCACCGAGGAAGAATGGGCACCGTAAAAACGAGGTGAACACATTTCTCCCTCGGTGGGGACCACCCTCAGTGTCAAAGGGTGTGAGCGTCCCTCAGGAAAGTGCTCGCTGGGACCATCTACGCCCCGGAACACAGGCGTGGTTGGTAGAACGGGCCCCTGAAGGCACCGAGGGTGAACACCACAAAAAAGAGTGAACACGTTTCTCCCTCTGTGGGGACCACCCTCAGTGTCCTGAGCCCCGTAGCGAGAGGACTTCATAACCTAAATAGGCAATATAACTGTCCTCAAGTCAGTTCTATTGCCCAAAAGCTTCGGCTGAGAGTCCCACTGTCCAGCAGGGGGAGCACAAGATGTGATACTCTGCTTTGCGTCGCCTATGTTTACTCTGCTTCGCCTATGTGATGAGCTCATAGACGGTCGGGCTGCTCTTGCAGCCCCGTGGACGTGAACTTTTAATGGAAGAATCCTTTTAAAAGCTGTTGCCTGCTTCTTTTCTTCCTGGAATTATCAATGGCATTATTAACTGATCACTGAAAAACCCTGCAGGGGGGGGGGAGCATCTAGAAGAAAGCCTTTTTCTTTCTCTTTCTCTTTCATGTTGGAAAAATTCATTTTACCATAAATCGGCAGCCTGACGCAGTTCTCGAACCACGTCAGTAGTGCCTCCTCACTCACGCTCACTTCCTTTAGCAGATCAGCCTGGTATGCCTGCAATAAAGACATTGTATGCAGTCACGACGCAGCCTGACCTGCCACCGAATACACATTACAAAGCCAAAATTTTCAGAATGGCTTGGAATGTAATACCGGTGCTTTAAATGACGATGCAGCCTCGGAAGACAGATAGCTCACAAGCGTCTCTTTTACCCAAGCGACTCTTTTTTTTTTTGTAAATGATTGGGGGCTAAAAATTCTATCAGAAGCCAGCTTCCTCCATAATCTCGACACCTCAGTTTTGAGATCATGAAAGAACGGCAAGCACCGGCATGGAGGTTGCACATGAAGGGAGAAATCTTTCATCTTACTTAGATTTAATAACAGACTCCTGCCTAGCCACTGCCACTCAATGCTTAGTTTTGATACAGCTTGCGTGAGAACCTCCATGAGCTCTTCGCTTTCAAAAGTGTGAGATGGGGAGTCCTCCACATCTCCCTCGTAAATACTGCTATTTTTATCTCCTCCGTTTTTATAACTAACATTAGATAGTTGCAGTACTGGTGCCTCAGTGCCTGGGCAGAAGAAACCGCAGAGTGTGCTTCCGAACCGGGGCTGAGACACTAGATTTAACAGGTAAGGCCAGAGATAAGGCAGAGCCTGTCTCTAACCCCACTGCAAGATCCATTTGCAATCCCCACGATAAGCTTCACCGCTCAGCCTCGGCAGAAGCGGGACACGAATCGCGGGGAGCGCGCACTGAGCACTCTTCTCAAAGAGTGCTCGGTGGGAGCGGAGCGTCCATAAAGGCAGACGCTCGTAATAGAGAGAGAGAGAGAGCTGACCGGGCATGCTGCACTCCAAAACAAACAACACAAATAATGTGTGTATCCCGCCTGTTAGAGAGAGCGAGCAGGGAGGAACACACTTCTTAAATGCCGTTCTCTCGCCATAGTCTCTCATAGAAAAATTGTTTGTGTGGTGTAAAATGTGATAACTCCTGCCTAGCAATTACTAAGGAAAGACACAGTGTTTACACTCAGACAGATTCACATATAGTGCTTTCTGAAGGCACAGAAGCTGCTTTATAGTTTCTTGGTCGATGACGTCACCCGCCTATGACGTTCCATCTCTCCATTGGACTGATTCCATACGTTTCATTATGCACAATGCAGGGGCGTTCCCACAGCGTTTTCACACAGCTCGAAGTTCCCTAAAAGGGAACTTAAAGTTTGTCTACAAAGTTTATCTAATTGTAAAGTGTTACCAAATTATGATAAACATCATGTAAACATATTAAAACACTGCCTGATTCAAGCAGATCATAGCTGTTAATGCATGAAAATACAAATTTAGCATTAACATTCACCATGTTTATTCTAATTTTAAGGCCTTTGATAACATATCAGTGAAAATAAAATGCATGAGTAAAAAAAGATTGAAAATATTGTATGTTTGTTCGGGTGAATTTACAACAAAACCTGTTAATTATTCAACAAGAGAAAGGCGAAGTTATTCATCATTGTGCAACACAATTCGGATACAACATGATTTTTACGTGAAAAAGGAGTGAAGAGTTTTTTGCCATTTTGAGCTCTATGAAACTGATGGATTTGGCGTGGGTGTGAGCATTTACGTGTCGTAGTCTAATGCACGAGTGACAGATTACCATGGAAACGTGAAAGTCAAGTATGTAGATAGACTAACCTTGACTCTTTGTATTTTAAATCTCGATGTAGGGTATACACAACCACAAATTCCTCAGCTTGTTGTTGACACACTTGCCCTATGAAAAATCTCGGGGGACGAATTTACATTGTATAAAAAGTGAGACTCTTCTGCGAAACGAGGCTATAGAAAGGGATCCTTCTCCCAGTAGGGAGTCAGGAGGTTACAGCTGTTACTTCATTGTTCCAAAGAAGGATGGATGCGTACATTCAAACAGATTGTGTCACAGATTCCGTCCGAGGACTGGTTTGTCACGATAGATTGAAGGACATGAAGCCGTCCTCCACAAAGTCCCTGAGATTCGTTTTCAGGTGCGAAGTGTACCACTCCCGCCCACACCCACAAAACTCTGAGAATTTAATCCCCACAATAATAGAGATGCATTGATTTTGTGTCTTCTTCGGTCCCGCAGGAAAAAAAAAAACATGTACTTGTATTGCTATTATTAAAGAGATTCATGGGGTTGTTTGTTTGGTTTCCCTGGCCTACATGTATTCTGACGCACTGACCAGGAATGTGCAGAAAGCATGTCTGAAAGCAGCTAGCTTCGGAGAACACAGAAAGGCAAAACACACATAAATGTCAGACTTGCCTTGCTTAGGTTTTGTGCAGTAAATACCTCATTTCAGGTTCTTTTCCACATCGTTTATTGTCATCTCCATCATGTCGCTAGGCTACCTTCCGATCCTGCTGGGTTTTTTTTTTTAGACGATCGGGTTACTCCTCCCCCCCTGCCCAGAATTGTGAAAACTTTGGGCTTTGCCTCTGAGGGGGCCCTGCATATAAGATCAGGTCTCTCAACTGAGGTTGTTGAGACCATCCTCAACTCCTGAGCTTCATCCATGAGGAAACTCTACACCTTGAAGTGGAAATTGTTCACCTCCTGGTGTGAAGAGCACCAGCTGGACTGAGGTATCTTCCCTGTGGTTGCAGTGCTGGAGTTCCTGCAGGAGCATTTCTCCACAGGTCTATCCTCCTCTACACTAAAGGTGTACATGGTGGCCTTAGCTGCTTACCATGTCCCTTTAATTGGTGTAGCCCTGGGAAGACACCCTGTAGAATGTTTCCTTCACGGCACTGTGAGGCATCTGACCTAGGATAAGGTCACTAGGATAAGGACAAGATACTAGGAGTATGGCTGCCTCAAAGGCTATGACTTGAACCTAGGATCCACTAGGTCTAGGGTGCTTGCTTCTTAGTGTGTGCAATGACTTCACACAGAACAGGAATTTGCTATTATGACGTCGTAGTGGGTATAGTCTTCCCACAGTGTCTCCAGGCAGCTCGAGTTCCCTTGAAAGGGAACGTCTCAGGTTACGACTGTAACCCTGGTACCCGGAGAGGGAACGAGACGTTGCGTCGCCCTGCCATACTGCCATGTCTGTGATCGACTTGCTTCGGCCTATCAGAAGCTAGCGTGGCCTGTTTTCAGGTGTGCGTTATAGTTTCCTGGTCGATGATGTCACTGTCTCTCCATTGGAGTGATTATACACATGCTTCATGACGCAATCACACAGGGGCGTTCCCACAGCGTCTCGACGCAGCCTCTCGTTCCCTCTCAGGGAGCCAGGGTTACAGATGTAACCCGAGACCTTTTTTTCCAGAATTCTTTGATGAATCGTAAGTTCAGAAGAACAGCATTTACTTGAAAATAAATATTTTGTTATATTATTCATGCCTTTACCATCAATTTTGATCAATTTAATGCATCATTGCAGAATAAAAATATTAATTTAATTAAAAACAGTAGTGCATGATTTAACAGCCACAAAGTTTTGTGGCTGTAAACAAAAATGGATGGCAGCAGTGTAACAAAATCGACAGTTGCCAGTAAACTAGCAATGACAAAAACATCATGTTTTTTTTTTTAATTATGCACTTTAAACTGATGCATATATGTACAGTATTTGATATAATGTGACATGATATGGGGTTATCTTAAGACCTCTAGCCTGGTGAGAAACTATGGTAGACAAGACAGTATAAAAAACAAGACGGTATAAAAATGAGTCAGTATAATTGCATGAGTCAAGACTAGTATTTGGCTCATTTTCAAGCACTTGAGACGAGCTCTCAGTGTCAAAAAGATAGTGACATCATCAGTGCTTTAATAGCTAGCTGTTCAGTTTCCGTTCCATAGACCGTATGCTGATTTTATAAAAACCGGAATGTTTCAGGAGTAAATTCAATTGAATTGTGTTTGCCACTCTCATAAATAACTGAACTATCTGTGTATGGAACTGGATTAAGTCCTCAGTCTGGCAGTGATATCAGTATTTATCTTCAGGGCAGGGGTTTCGCTGATCACTGATGATTCAAAGGTCACAACAACTTGTATAGAAAATGTATAGCTTTCCTTACGACATATCTCAAGTGCATACTGTTTGTCTCAGAGTAGTCAAAGGTATGTCGTACCGCTGTGCACGCTCTTTGGCCACGGCTTTGTCCTTGAAAAGGGGATCCAACTCAAAAAATAAGAGGATCTCAATTAGTAGTGGAACTTCATTCGGTGACATAATCTAAGTCACTTGGCTTGTAAACTAAGCTGGCTAATAGCTGGTTACCTTATCAAGGATCTGGATGCTCTTAGCACATTTTTTCCTCTGGAGGCTTGAGAAACCACAAGTCTACAGAAGTGGCAACCTAAAAAAAAAAGAGATTGAGATCTGTCTCCCTATTCATCGCATGTAATGCCCCACACACACCCACCTACACACACACACACACACACACACACACACACACAGGCACACAACCACAGGGTCCAACCCCTTGTGTTCAGAAGTAGGTTTGGATAAAGAGTTAAGCCCTGGGGACAGAAGGATTTCCTCTTTTTAAACTGCAGCAATTAAGTACTCCTTTAACATGCCACTATGAGACCAGCTGATTCATTTGTGTGAGGAGACTTTTTCACTGGGGACTTCCACTCCACCACATTAGCATATCTGGACTTACACAACCTTATTAAATTTCAAAGAGAAAGTTAAAAAAGTATTTAAAACAAATTTGTCTCCTAAAATAAAGTGAGGTATTCATGAGAACCAATTAATGCTGATGCTTTGTTGCAGCATCAGTGTTTGTGTGTCTGGCTGTCTGCATCAAATGTGATGGTACACCACTCATGTTGAGTCAGCATGAATGTAGTCCTGAGGATACAGCTCTCAATGTTTTTCAGCCTTTAATAGTCAATACATATCTCTTTATTTGTGTATTTGCTCTGAAATGGCTGGGTTTTTTTTATCAGAAAAATAATCATTTTGAAACAGCTTCTGTTGCCACATACATTTTGCAATGTTTAATGTATAGCACAAAATATCTGATTAAAAATAATCAATACATATTTTTCACAGTGTATTTTTCTGAGCTTCTATGGTGGGGGGGAAATAGATGGGTTGAAAAATTATATTACAGCGCTTTTGCGTTCGCTCAACAAACTTTTGCATTCTCTTGTTAAAGTGTTGCATCCCCCCCCCACACACAAACACATGTATATGTGTGTATATATATATATATATATATATATATACTTGCCTAAATAATTATTAGGAACACCTGTTCAATTTCTTATGAATGCAATTATCTAATCAAACAAATACATGGCAGTTGCCTCAATGTATTTAGGGGTGTGGTCCTGGTCAAGACAATCTCCTGAACTCCAAACTGAATGTCAGAATGGGAAAGAAAGGTGATTTAAGCAATTTTGAGCGTGGCATGGCTGTTGGTGCCAGATGGGCTGGTCTTACTATTTAACAATCTGGGATTTTACTGGGATTTTCACGCACAACCATTTCTAGGGTTTACAAAGAAAAAGGAAAAAGTATGTGGCAGTCCTATGGGGAAAAATGCCTTGTTGATGCCAGAGGTCAGAGGAGAATGGGCCGACTGATTCAAGCTGGTAGAAGAGCAACTTTGACTGAAATAACCACTTGTTACAACCGAGGTATGCAGAAAAGCATTTGTGAAGCCACAACACGCACAACCTTGAGGCAGATGGGCTACAATGGCAGGAGATCCCACCAGGTACCAAATGGGAAAAAGAGACAATAATTTGCAAGAGCTCACCAAATTTGGACAGTTGAAGACTGGAAAAATGTTGCCTGGTCTGATGAGTCTCGACTTCTGTTTAGACATTCAGACGGTAGAGTCAGAATTTGGCGTAAACAGAATGAGAACATGGATCCATCATGCCTTGTTACCACTGTGCAGGCTGGTGGTGGTGGTGTAATTGTAACGTTGGGTCAGGAATTAAGCAGAAAGTGAATCCAATCATAAGCACTTTATTAAATAAACAAACATATAATCCAGGGTAAATGACAAACAAATAAACTCAGACCATGAACATGGAACTCAGCTACAGGCAACAACCACCGACAAACAACAACTGAAGAACAGAGGCATAAATACACAGGCAAACAAGCTAAGCAAGATAACAATGGCTAATCAAAAACACATGGGAACAATAATCAGACGATTAACAAGACACCTGGTAAACTGGATATCACATGACAGACAAGAGCACGGAACAAGACTCAACCCACACTGCGACAGCAATGGTGTGAGGGATGTTTTCTTGGAACACTTTAGGCCCCTTAGTGCCAATTGGGCATCGTTTAAATACCACAGCCTACCTGAGCATTGTTTCTGACCATGTCTATCCCTTTATGGCCACCATGTACCCATCCTCTGATGGCTACTTCCTGCAGGATAATGCACCATGTCACAAAGCTGGAATCATTTTCATTCATGTTCAAATTGATGTCTTGAACATGACAATGAGTTCACTGTACTAAAATGGCCCCCACAGTCACCAGATCTCAACCCAATAGAGCATCTTTGGGATGTGGTGGAACGGGAGCTTCGTGTCCTGGATGTGCATTCCACAAATCTCCATCAACTGCAAGATGCTATCCTATCAATATGGGCCAACATTTCTAAAGAATGATTTCAGCAACTTGTTGAATCAATACCACATAGAATTAAGGCAGTTCTGAAGGCGAAAGGGGGTCAAACACATTATTAGTATGGTGTTCCAAATAATCCTTTAGATGAGTGTATATACACACACAGACACAGATTGTGCACACTATAATATAGTATGTCACTGAACCAGAGGTTGATTGAATTTTATTTCCCCCCAAAATATATTTTTAAATACTTTGTGCAGGTGTTTCCTGTGGAAAACTGTCTCAGACATACATAGTAATACCCAAAGCTCTTGCGCTCATATTTCTGTGAGACTACAGTATTTACTGTATTCTTTTCATCCAATATTTCTAATGTTTTATCTAGTTATCTTTTCTTCATATATAAAACAGGCCCCGTTTTTGGTATACCTTGCATAAACGAGTCCTCCTCTCTTCTAGTCCCTTTTATGGTAACCGTCTGTGAAATTATATTATTCCTTTAGAGGTCAGCTACAAATTATCCCACGAGCCTGTGAACTTCACGCCTGGTTGTGCATGATGCTAATTGTATAGATGATTGATCACTCCTCTTATGTACTTGGAGCTGATGAAAAGATCCCTGAAAGGCTGAGAAAATTATAGCCCTCTCAGCCAACTGGTGAACACTGCCATGCCAACCCGCCCCGAGCAACTCTACGCAAAACCACACTCAGTACATCTGGATGTAAGGCAGTCTTTACTGATTCAGATGAATAATACATGGGTGTAAATGGATGAAGCCATAATCACGCATTTAATAGGCATTAAATATAAATGCGTCAACACACCACTTGGAGCACTCTGAGTGTAGCCAGGCGGAACTGATCAGCAGTGACTTCTATGCTTTCTCCCCCCTTTTTTGCTTGTATAATGGACAGCATTCCCATGATACAAGGCTGTACTGTACATGTTGATATGCAAATGTGAATGGACTGACCTCTTTTAAGACGTCCTGCCCTGTGAGATTGGCACCAGACTATCGGCATTCATGAAGGTGATCACCACTAATGTCAGCCTTGTGATTCATTATGTTGCTTCAAACATTGTACTGCCAGTGAGTGTCACCCACTTCCCTACTCAGCAAAAAAGCCTTAAATGATCCTGAGCAGCATTGTGCAATACATGACCACTTTGGCTGGACATATGCATACTTTGGCCATGCTGTTTATGTAGTAGGTCTATGTCCACATCTGATTTGTGTTGTGTTTTTGTAAGTGAGCCAGTGGATTAAACTTAATTGAACTCAGATTAGGTGGCTTTGACCTACAGTAGTGGAACTTTTATTAAAGCAGAGGCCTGCATTTTAAAAAACAAGCTCTTTTTTGCACTTACTCTATAGCTGACTTATTAATCTCATCATGAAACTCCCTGACCCCCTTTCCCCCTTCTGTACAGCCAAAAAGCCAGCCAAATATTTTCATAGGAAATAATGAAATTCCTGAAATTATTAGGAGGGAAACCTTATATCATCTGTTCTCCTGAACTGGCTTCCACAGTTTCACAAGTGAACCTCTGCCGCCTTTTGATTTCTTTTTCTTTCTTGTTTATTTTTTTTTGTTCTAAAGGATGACATCATTCTAAGTATTACAATAGGTTTATACACATATACACATACATATACATATACATATACATATACATATAGGCAGAGCTTGACATTAACACCCGCCAACTCGCCATTTGCACATGGATTTCAGCAGTGGCGTGTAATGCAGTAACTCCTACTAGCCACTGTGGCGAGCTGAATTTTATAGGCCTATGCATTTTTCAATTGTAGTCTTTTAAAAGGGCATCTGAAATAATAAACTTGGTGCAATCTAGTGTTGTCAAAAATATAGATTTTTCAATACATATCAATACTGAAACTCACACCCTTTACAGTCTGGTTGACACACACAAACCCGCGCCCCATTACTCGTTTAATTTGCTCCGGATGAATATTGTTGGATTGCGCATATTGAGCATAATTGTACTCATTCCCACAGATTTTGTCCTCACATCCAAAGTGCGGCACATAACGATAAGTATATTGGCTATTTAAAACAGTATAATGGGTCCGTGTATCATGTCTTAAAGCAACAGCAGCCTAATACCGGCTGCCAAATAATGAGATAATATTAAATTAATATTACTTATGTCCAAATTGTGGCCAGTGAAAATGCGGTGTAGCTAGTAACTTTGAAAAACCACAAGCCCTAGTGGGTGGTAAGCCCTGCATACAGGGGTGGACATTAACCAACACATTCTCATCTAACTGATGCTTTTGACCATACTTCAACATCCAACGTTTTAGGGTACCCTTTATCGTCAGTTAGATGACGATCCTAGGGCGTCATCCAACTGATGCTTTACCTTTAGCAGGGTAGGTTTAGGTCGGGTGTAGGGTTAGGATTAGATAGCGTCATCTAACTGATGTTAAAGGGTACCCTAAAACGTCGGATGTTGACGTATGGTCAAAAGCGTCAGTTATATGACGTCTTGGGATGAGAACGGGCTGCATTAACACCTGCCAAATACGGGTGGATTTTAGGAATGCCATGTAATGCAATCCCTCTTACTAGCCACTTTGCAGGGTTGAATTTTAGATATGATATACATTTTTCAACTGTAGGCTTTTAAATAGACATCTGAAATAATAAACTGAGTGTAATGTTGTGTTGTCAAAAATGTCGATATATTGATACTGAAATATCTGAATCGCCATAGATACACGATTCTAGGTGCGCTTTCTCATCTCTCCGAAAATGAGTTGACACATAAATCCACTCGTTTCGTTTTCTCTGGATGAATATGTTGGTGTCACAGGACTTGAACTTCGGCGTGGGATTTTGCGCATTGCGCATAATTTGATTCATTCCCAAAGATTTTGTGCTCACACCCAAAGTGCGTGCACATAAAGTGGCCTCTCAGTGCTAAATTGAGTTCTTTTTTGCTGCTTATTGTGCTTAAAGTCAAATACACACAAAATAATGTCAAAATGCCAAGTAAGCTTTCTTTCATTTGATTGGCCATCTCAATCATTTTTAAATTGGCAAACACTGTTAGACAGCTGAGGCAGTGCAGCCTTAAAATGTAATCAGCCTAAAACTTTGTCATCCTAACAACAAACATCTTTACTTGTTCTACACTCAAATAATAAGGTAAGATAAAATAAGAAAATATGAATGTGAAAGATATGGAAGATAAACCAGTGATATACTTGTCAAATTTATCATAAGAGAGTCAAAGTGCTCATTCTTTACCCATAACAAGTTGAAATGATTATCACAGTAATGATTCTTGTAATGTTCTATTCTATTTTGAGTTGTTTTCTGAATATGTGTGGAATGAGGCTTAAATGAGGTTATTTGAGACCTGTACCACACAAGATGTCTCCACGCTGTGCTGCATCTCTTTGGCAGCTGTTTTGGCTTGTAACCTCACCACCAAAACTAATCATCCATGTTCTGCCTAGAGAACATCACACCCTCAGCCATGGTTGTTCAATTTTGTGCAACATTATCACGCCTCTGTCCTTTCCATTCACTCACACAGAAGAGGGATTAGATGGGTCAATGAAATGACCCAGATGTTGACTGAATTTTTTTCCCCCCAAAATGATTAGATATTTGGACTGAGTATATTGTGCATGATTGGTGTTGTCATTTTAAAAATGGGATGTACAATAACCAACATTGCTTTATAAGTAGATTTTGTTTTTGATTGAAAATGTGGTGTAGTACTTAAATGCAAACATGTGTTTACTAGACTTACTTTTCTTTTGAACTGTCATGAGGCTTCTAGTGTTTCTCTTTTATGACAGTGAGTGATGACTTTACAAGACATAGTGCCATGGTATAAGGCTTACGAGAAAATAAATACCAGGAAATGGTCATCCTGTCTCCTAAGCCTGTGTCTTCCTTAGAAGGTTAATACATCAAAAAGCACTACAAAGTAATACATTCATTTTCATAATGTCTAGGCTAACCCTGGATTTAGCAGCATGATAACAGATACTGTGTGTGATTGGTACTCACGGTGAACTGGCTAGCAGATGTTGATCTTAAGATGAGGAATGAGACCTGGAGGGGTGCTCCCCTCCCCCCTCCCCTCCCCTCCCCCATTGAATAGTGGAGGTGGGTGTTTACTACATTTAAAAGTGTTGGCGGTAGGAGTTCAGCACCGCTTGTATTCATTTTTGTTCCAGCATTTTTTCAAAAGAGGATTAAGCAGGGCCTCCCGTAAAGACAGAGGAGGTTAGCAGAGAGGCGATATGAAATACTATACGTCTGCTCAAATATGAATATATGCATGGTTACATGCTGTTGTACTTATGGAAATGTATGTCTCCAGCAAGCCAGCATTCATCACTCCAGAAAGGCTTGTCTTTGTTTGACTTGCATGACAGTTATCACTGCAGGGGAAAGGCTTGCAAGGGAATAACATACCCAGTGTGTTTGAGGTGAAATAATAAGCATTTTAAGGGGGCCGTCTTTGGAACTATCCAAATGACACAATGCATTCCTAACTAGACAGGGCCAATGACCTCTGACCTCTGCGCTGGCTGCAGAGCGGGGCTCAGGTTTCCTTCCAAATACAAACTCTGTGTGACAGCCTCACTAGGGCCATTAAATTACAGGGCACTGCTTCTCTTGACAAACATTTACACACATGTGCTCTTCATGTATTTTCTGAATGGGCTGTTTTTCGTGAATAAAAAATTCCTCAAAATGTGGTAATTATATTCACCCTTCAATTGGACATTTAGATAACCGAATCCAAAAATGAGATCAATAAGGTTTTTTAGTGTTTTAAAAGAAGTCTCTCATGCTCACCAAGGCTGCATTTATTTGATTATAAATGGGGAAAGAAAGAAGTAATATTGTGAAATATTATTACAATTTTAAATAACTATTTTCTTTTTGAATATATTTTAAAATGTAATTTATTCCTGTGAAGGCAAAGCTGAATATTCATTACTCCAGTCTTCAGCGTGACATGATCCTTCAGAAATCATTCGAATTTGCTGATTTACTGCTCAAGAAATTGTAATTTATTATCAGAATATCAGTGTTGAAAACATACTCGGTTACCTTACATAACCTCGGTTCTCTCTAGAAGAGGGAATGAGTATTGCGTAAGTTTAGCTTACACTACGGTAAAGATGAATTTTTTTGAGATATTGAAGCCAAAAAAAGTAAGTTGAGCTTACGCTAGGGGAACCCTTTGTCAACGCCGTATGCGCCAGCATCCACCCCATGAGTCCTGAATCGTTTCAGGGAACCCAGATAAGTGGGATAATAATGTCTGGGCAGAACTGACCTCTCACTTAAACAGACAGCAACCTGGCCTGCAGGGCGAGAACTTCTAGGTTATAGAACCTGACAAAGGTGGACGGGGAAGACCAGCCCACCACCACACATATGTTGTCAATGGAAATTCCGCTGGACCATGCCCACGAAGAAGACACGCCTCTAGTGGAGTGAGCCCTGATGCCCAGAGGGCATTGCAGACCTTTTGCTGCATAGGCGGCTGCAACCTTTTGCCGTGTAGGCGGCTGCTATTATCCACCTAGACAGGCTTTGTTTCGGGGCGGCGAGACCTTTGGTGTGCCCTTCAAACGAAACGAAAAGCTGCTCAGAGCCCCTGAAAGGGGTGGATCACGTAATGTAAAAACTCAGGGCTCTGACTGGGCAGAGGAGATTAACATCACTCTTGCTATCTTATGCTGGCAGAGCCGATAGGGAAATGACCTGTGCTCTAAATGGGGTGCCAACCGCTTTGGGAAAATAACCATGTCTAGGTTTGAAGATGAATTTCGAGTCATTTGGGCCAAACTCAAAACACGTCGCGCTGACAGACAGCGCGCTCAAATCCCCCTCACGTTTTACTGACGACAGTGCAATCAGAAAAACAGTTTTGAGTGATAGGTATTTCAGATCCGTCGAGTCTAGGGGTTCAAAGGGGTGAGCTTTCAGGGCCTCGAGCACCAAAGAAAGATCCCACATTGGAACAGAAGGGGGGCGCCGAGGGTTTATCCTTCTGGCTTCCCTGGGGAAGCGATAAGCTCGTTCCTGCCTAATGACTGGCCGTGCATTGATTCTGAGAATGCTGCCACGGCCTTCACATAGACTTTGAGCTTGGAGGGGGATCTGCCCATATCTAAGAGCTCTTGAAGGAACTGCGGGACCCTGCACATTTGTGTGCCCAGATTTTTGTTGGCGCACCATTTAGGGAACACTGACCATGTAGACGCGTAGAGCTATCTGGTAGAAGGGGCTCTAGACTGCGTGATAGTGTTTAGTACTGCATTCAGCAGGGCAACGGGTATCCATTGATCAACCACTCATGCAGAGACCAGTGCTCTGGGTGGGGATGCCAGATCGAGCCACCAGCTTGAGAGAGAAGATCTGCTCTCAATGGGATTGGCCACGGGGCCGCTGTGATAGCCGCATTAGCTCTAGGAACCAAGTTTGGTTCTCCCATCGCGGTGCTATGAGGAGTTTCCCTGATTCTCTTGATCACCAGTGGTAACAGAGATATTAGAGGGAAGACATACAGCGGGCGGCTGGGCCAGGCTTGGGCCAGGCTTGGGCAAGCGCATCCTCGCTCTTTGAAAAGAACTGCGGGCCATGAGGATTGTCTTGTGACAGTCGACAGTCTGTATGGACCTTCATTTAGGTGACCTGGCACATGCGCAGCCCTCAGTGAGCGCAGATGATGCTGGGACCAAACAAGGAGGCGTTCTGTCAGACTGAAGAAATTTCTTGATCTGATGCCGCCCTGGCGATTTATGTAGGACCCTACCGACATAGGACACTGCAGACTAGAAAATGGTGGTCCTGAATGAATGGGAGGAAGTGTTTAACACATTCTCGACCACCATCATTTCCAGACAGTTTATATGAAGGAGTTTTTCCTGGTTTGACCATAGGGCAAAAACTGGTCTGCCTTCGAGGGTGGTGCCCCAACCCGAGTTGGGGGCTGTAGCAAGGTTCAGGGAAGAAGGAGGCAGGAAACTGATATCGATCAAAAATAAAACTTTATTTAAATGAAATAAACAAACAAAATACCTGCCAACAGTTCCTCACGGAACTGCTGGCTACCCAAACAAAACCTCACTACCGGCCAGCAGCTCCTTGCGGACGACTGCTGGCTTACCAAAATAAAATATAAAATACAAACAAAAGCAGGCCTGTTCCTCTCTCGATCCACTTCGTCACTCCCCTTTTATGCTTCCGCTCCTCCGTGAGAAATGCAAGACCGGTGTGCTTCACAGGTGCTGCTAATTATCAATCGCACCACTGGCTTCGCGACTTTCTGCTCACCACAGGCGCGTCCGTCGAGATGACCTTCCGGAATGTGACAGCCCCCATAATCACTCCCCGCTGGTACCAGTCGGTTGCTAACCAGGACTGCAGAGCTGTCACACAGCTCTGAGTTACTCTGATTCACACGTGACCTAGAATCAGCCAATTGTACAGATAGTTCAGAATCCGCACACCCTGGTTTCTCAAGGGGGTGAGAGCCGTGTCCATGTACTTTGTGAGTGTAGGTGGTGCTAAGGACAGGCCGAACGGCAGGACTGTATATTGATAAATCCGATCGTTGAAGGCAAATCTCAAGATTGGTCTGTGACGGGGTATTATCTGGATCTGGAAATAGGCATCTTTCAGATCGAGAGATATAAACCAGTCCCTCAGGCGAACGTGGGTGAGGAGTTGTCTGGTTGTGAGCATTTTGAGCGGTCTTTTCATAAGAGCTTTTTGTTCACATGCCTCAAATCCAGTATGGGTCTGAGACCCCCATCCTTCTTGGGTACGAGAAAATAATGCCTGTAAAAGCCTGACTCGCTCAGAGAGGGCGGCACCGGTTCTATGGCCCCTTTGCACAGCAGCTTTGCTATTTCTGATCGAAGTAGGTGTGCTACTTCTGAATTCACTATCGCCGTGGCCCGTGCTCGGAAGCGAGGGAGACGGCGAGCGAACTGTAGTGCATAGCCCTGCTTTATAGTGCTCAGCACCTATTGTGATACCCCAGGGATAGCTTCCCATGCTTTTATATGTGCAGCTAGAGGCAGAATGGTCTCCGGGCACTGTACGCCATGCTGTGCAGGTTCTAAAGACTAAACCGGAGGAGTGTGTGCAGCGCGCACACTCTCTGTGCATGTATGGGGCGGCTCGCTGAAAACAGTGGCATGCTGTTTCATATATAACATCCCGCGGTGTAAGGCGTGTCTACGAGCGGGACTCATAATCATAGACTGACCGGCATGAAAAGGCACTTTGTGTCGTGTGTTTAACACCATTGGCGGAGTGCATGTCTCCGACGCTGAGCGTAAATAATACTAAGTAAATAATTATTTACTAATAAAAGTAAATAATACTTTTGTAACATTATAAATGTACTGTCACTTTTGATCAATGTAATGTATCCTTGCTGTATACATTTCTTTAATTTATTTAAAAAAGAAAAAAAATCTTACTGACCCCAAACTTTTCAATGACTTCTTTTCAAACTTCTATATGAATTAAGTATACACAGATTCTTATTTAAGCTATTGAAGTTTTTCGTTGTCTTTTGTTGTTTGATTAACATTAATTACAGATGGCAGCAGGTTTATTATGGTGCTGTCACTTTAAGACCGAGTGCACAGTGTAATATACTAATACACATCTGAACTGTTTACATTCATTTAAATTATTAATGACTGTGTTTATGTAAACCTGTGTATTCAACAGTTTAAAGCAGTAGTTCACCCAAAAATTAAAATCATCTCATTAATTAGTCACCCTCAAATAGTTACAAACCTGTAAGACTTTCATTCATCTTTAAGATCTTTTTGATGAAATTTGAGTGCTTTATGTCCCTACATTGACTGCTACTGCTATGCAACTACCACTTCGATGCTTAAAAAAAAAGTTATTGTAAATCTAATTCATATCCCCCTCATTGAAGCCAATACCTAATTGCCTAATCCTAAGCCCACCCCCACAATTAATCCTAAACCTACCTATACTAGGGACTAGGCCTGGGCGAAAAATCGATTAAATGAATTAATTCAAATTTTTTTGTTGCAGGCGATTTAAAAAATAAGTAAATCGAGTTTTTGTGTAATGTCACATTTTGGCTCCCCGGAGTTTCCGTAGCGTTAGTTTCACTCACGTAGCAGTATGGCAAGCGACAACAACAACATCATAGCACACACGAAACGGCAACAGCATACAGCAAACGACAACATGAGAGTGGGCTACCGGTGAGAGTAGGAAGTTTGTGTCACACCAGAATGTGAGGTTCTTAATTATACCAGCATTTAAAGGTTCTCTAAGCAATGTGGGGCCAAAACATTTTTTGTCACAAACATCAAACGTCTCCTCACTATCGGCTAGCTGCCTGTCCCCTAAACACACTGTAAAAAAACGCGGTCTCTGTAGACACCACAGGCTCCACAAACGGCAACAAAAACAATCATGTCTCACCCGGACCACGAAACCTAACAAACAGTGTTCCAGCCAATCACTGGCAAGAAGTATTTGAGGGTGGGTCTGGGGGGTTAGTGCGCGTGCACATGAAGGGGGTGTATGTGTGAAGGAGAGAGAAGCATCAGAGGGAAGTTTGAAAAATGGCCGACACACGACCAAAGAGACGTCGTTCTGAAGAACAAATTAAAAAGGAGTCGGATAAAGAACGTGCGAAGTTCCGAATTTACATCGGTAGCAAAGCTTTTGAATGATGGCGAGAACTCCGGCGGCAGAAGGGCTTCCAGTCCGACGTTCACAATTATTTCAGGAAGCACAGAAGCGAGGGGGAGGAGATGAGATGCGGAGGAGGGAGGGTCTAAGCTAGCCTCCGATTTGTTTGAAAATATTCCGAACGTCAACACCCAGGATCGCTTAGAGAACCTTTAATTTCTCCACTGACAGGAAAAGGACCACAAACACTTCTAAAATTTATACAATTTATTAGTAACAATTTGTTCACAAAGATAAAATTGGCAACAGGAGCAATATATAAAAATCAGGCAAACATAAAATTCAAATGCATTGACAAAAAGGTTCGGCAGTCTTAACACTTTACAATAACAGTACATGAATAATCATGTACTAATACCTGAATTAATAATTACTTTACTATGAACTAATGATGAATTAAGACATGTAATAATTAACCTTAACTACGACATGAGTCATATGAATTCCTGCATGACTGCACCATCTTAACTACACATTAGTACATGCTTGTTAATTAATGTATTAATTAACACTTTCAAACTAAATCAAACATGCTCTAGATTAGAAGATAAGATTATTAAAAGGGCACACAATGTAAAATTGTTCATAAATTTGCCACCAGCAACTGTCACAAACATCAGTGAAAGTCTTGCAATGTTTACATTTAACCTTACTCATTGACCACACAAAAATGCATCAATAAAAAAAAAAAAATAGTAATCTCATTCCGTTTTAAGTGATGCCACTTCTGCCATGAAGAGTGAAAAACCTACACTAATATATTCATTTAACAGATGCAATTTTAAAAATTAAAATCAGTGTTGGCACAGATGACGGTTATTTCTGTGTGTTTTTTTTTTGTGGATTTGTTAAGTGTCTTTATGTCATATATGTTAGTCTATTTTTCTTTCCCCCCCAAAATGTGTCCACTTTCCTCCTACCGTTCAGTTCCTTCTCCATACAAATTCGACACAGCACCTCTGCTCTTCCACTTCTTTACAATCCACCGAAAAATACCAAATTATGTTTGATTTAGAAGAGCTGAATATGTATAGCATATGTGTAATTGATCATTTTAAAAATATGTACTCTTGAAGGGCCAAGACAAGAAATGACATTGATGCATTAACAAGTCATTAATTCATGTTACTTTATAAGTAATTAATGGTGAGTTAGTAGTGATGTGCCCCCTCAAGTAAAGTCATGACATGATGCATTAACAAGAATAAAGAAATGTGAAGTCCGCACACTGAAGTACTGCTACAAAAAAATTTTAATTAAAAAAGCAACGTTTCGATCATCAGGTCTTCATCAGGCACAATCTACATGCAGTATGAGATCAACTTTAAATAGATACAGATAATTGCCATTAATTAGGCACGCACAACATCACAAGTAGATCACAGATGATCACCTTAATTAGGCACACACAAAAGGTCACATGACAAATGCAAGTAACGTGACAAATACAAGTCATGTGACAATTTCAATTCATTAAAAAATAAATAAATAAATAAATAAATAAATAATAAAAAAAAATATTAAATAAAAATAATAATAAACTAAATGAGAAAAAAATTAACAGATAGTAATAATGAAAATAAACTAAGTAAGGAGAAGAAAAAAATTATAAAAAAGGCTTAATATCAAAATCCTCATTCAATCCTAAGGGTGACAAAGTACTTAAAGGAGACATATCTTGCAAAATCCACTTTTTTAGCCCTTAAATGCATTTTGTTGTATATTTGGAGTGTTTATAAGTACAGAAAAGATGAAATTATTCTCTTCAGGTGCTTCGTTTATATCTTTATATTCTGTTTTGGTCATATTTTTCAACCTGATCGGATTTTCCTGTTGTCTATTACGTTTTTTGAACAATTACGTCACAGTATTTGCAGCGGAACTGACAAATAAGGACATTGACTACCGGTCCAACACTTCGAGCAATCCGCCATTATTATTTCTCGCTCCGATTTTGTAGTCCAAGCTCAATGATGCAGAAGTTACGGGAGGGCTAGTCAAAATGTTCGGTTGTTGGATGTAGTGACCTGAAGCACTTCAAGGATCCCCAATCCAACAACCTCCGCCAGTATACAGAAGGGTTTGCCGATCGACTTCGTTTGAATGAGGGGTAAATTCCTTCTATCATTTAGCTGCTGTGTTTTCTGACGCGTTCTAAACGCAAGTTATCATATTATTATCATACAGATTTTTAGTGGTAAGATCAGACCGCAGTCATTTATCTTGTCAGTGTGCTTGTTTTAACAAGAGAAATAGTCGACTTTCACTAATAACACAACATAGTTAACTTAACTTTACATACCACTGCATCCATATGAAGACGTTGTTCTGCAGGTTTGTCGTCGTCTTTTTCAAATCGCTCGCTCTGGCTCGAATATGTAACGCTTGATGGACAAGTCTTCCGTTGCTGACATTTTGTTAACGTGTGAATAAAAATGTTCTTTGAAACTATAGTAATCGTATATCTCTTATCAAACTACAATAATGGCTGAACGCGGGGAGTTGAACCGAACGTGAACTCAGCGACCTGGAGAGCGGGCGGGGAAAGACGCAACTCCTTTTTATTTAAAGGAGACGCTTCGAAACGGGTTGCTCACAGAAGCACATCAGAAAAGGGGTAGAAAAGGGGCCTGTTGAGCTATAATAATGAGGAATTCAGACCCAAGCATTGCAGTTATGCTTTATATAGACCACAAATGTATGATTTATAAGTAAAAATGAATGATTTAAAAGCACGATATGTACCCTTTAAGGTGTAAATCCAAAAACATTCCCTCTGTAATAGCTTATTCTCATAATTTCCTCCTCTTGAGGGTTTTGTTACTTTTTCGATACCAATATACTGCAAAGCGCTGACATTATGGCCTGCTTGTTTAAAATGAACCGCTAATGAATACGCATATCTCCAGTTCTAATGTTACTGCGATGTTCACTAATACGAGTGCGTAATTGTCTGAATGTTTTACCCACAAGACCGCAGGGACAGCGAATTAGATAAATCACGTGAGTGGAAGAACAGGGCTGCGTTCAGCCCGGACAAAACAGTGCACAACGTCTTTAGAAACTGTGATGTGTTGAACACCCCGTTCTGATGACGCAAGAGTTGCAACTATGGAGCCCGATAAGGCCATTCTCTCTGTTCTTTGAGAAGAATTTTTTAGAGCCTGATGAAGTCAGTATAAATTTGTGTTTAATATTACAAAATATACCCGATGTTACAGTAACTGCACTTGCCGCCCAGAACACAAGAGAACATCCCAATCAAGTGTAGGGATTTGTGAAACTGAAAGCACACATATACTAATTCAGACTAATACACATTCTGTTTAGCCTCACACACTTTACTTGTATTTTATTATGTTTTAATAACCTATTTTCTTTCTCATTTTTAGGAAAAGCACTCACCATTTTTTTATTTCTATACCAAATGCCATACACTTGCAATGAAGCTAAAAAATAAAATAAATGTTGATATCCTATATTTTTACAATAAACGACAAACATATCTTCTAAGTTCTAATATCCTCAGTTGTTGCATATAGCGATCTGTATTGAACACATTTGTAAATTATTTTCCTTAACCCATTTTGCGAGTTCACTTTAATACCGCGTGATTTACATGTTGCTGCTGATTGGATTGCAGTTCTGACACACCCACCAAACGAGAGAAAACATATCTCAAACCCCGTTGCACACCGGTGCAAACCGTTTCCTGGAAACATGACGTTCAACTAGGAAACCGTAGCAAAGCGTTGTGCACCGTTTTGAACTTGAACGTGCCCCAGGTAATAGTACCACGTATCGAAATGTCACGACCAGTACGTGGATGACTGAAAGATTTACATTTGTGAGTAAAAGCGCACTGGGCGCAATTACCACACCTATAATTACCTGGAGGAAGAGTAGGAATACTAGGTTTTGTTCGTGAGGAATATTCAGATTTTACCAGCAAGTCACGAATATTATTTTGACGTTTAAAGACTAATTTCGGACCGTTTTTAAAAACCCTTGATAGGATCACTTGAAATAATATGCCAATGTTTATTTAAGATTTTACGGAACTCCGCACCCAATACTGAGTACTTCGTCGTGCAAATAGGAACATCGAGAACTTGTGTTTTATTATGTTTTGTACGCAAACACTGTAATTGAGACGTCTCATTAACTTTCTTTTTGGCATTTCCATTCCGTACGGTAACCACGATTCAAGAATCTTTTAGTTAAATCATTAGATTGATGAGCATAAGATTCATCTGTGCTACACACTCTACGCACTCGCTTGAATTGACTGATAGGTAAACTCTTAAGGTCTAGGATGGAAACTATCGCCTCTTAAAATAGTATTGCGATCCGTTGGTTTTCGGTACAGATCAGTATGAGTTTCCCGTCACATATGTATACTCGAACATCAAGAAAACTGATGCTTACTGGGTCGCATTCCATAGTGAAATTCACATGCTCAGTCCTTGAGTTAAGATAATTTAAAAACATCAACGTCTCTGCAGATGTGGCCTTGGTGATCATGAAAATGTCATCAATATACCGCTTGTAAAAAACAATCTTAGGAAAAAAGGAATTTGACTCACTTAGAATAAACTCATTTTCAAAAATTCCCATATATAAGCAAGCATAATTAGGTGCCATTTTGCTACCCATTGCAGTGCCTTTTACTTGTAAATAAAACTCATCCTGAAAACGAAAAAAGTTGTTTCTCAAGACAATACTTGCTAAATCTAATAAGCATGTGGTACTAGGTTTTACATCCACAGGTCTTTGTGTCAAAAATTGTTCTAAAGCAGATAAGCCTTCAGAATGAGGGATGTTGGTATATAAACTCTGAACATCTAAAGTAACCAGAAGCATATCCCCAACAGCAAAGTCAACACTATATAATGATTCGATAAAATCCATAGAGTCTCTTACATATGATGACAGCATGGGTACAAATGGTTTGATATAAAAATCCACATAAGAAGAAATATTCTCAGTGAGACTACCGATACCGCTCACAATAGGACGACCTTTCAAAGGGGTATCAAGTCCCTTGTGGACCTTAGGCAAAGTATATGGGTGTGATAGGAAAGTCCACTTTAAGGAATTCATATTCAGTTTTGCTGAACTCACCATTTTCAAAATGTGACAACAACTTAGAATCAATACACGCTTTTAATTTGTTAGTAGGATCAACAGGTAGGATTCATAAAAAGTGTGATCATTCAACTGTCTGTGAATTTCTTTTTCATAATCTGAAGCTCGTTGAAGGACAATCGCTCCATCCTTATCTGCAGGACGTCTTTGCTAAGATCAAGTAACGCATCTCTCTCCTTGTTGGACAAGTTATTGTAGACTTTATATTGCCTTTTATTCTTAAGTGCATTTTTTACATCAAATTCCACAAGTCTACAGTAGGTATCTAGAGAGGAATTTCTATTCTTAGGTGGAATAAAGGTAGATTTTCTTTTGAAAGGAAGACGAGTACTGGGTTGTTCAAAAGTCATACTGCCCTGTATGGTAGCGGGCGAAACTTTTATTATTACTATCTGTTAATTTTTTTTTCTCATTTAGTTTATTATTATTTTTATTTTATCATTCATTTATTTATTTATTTATTTTTATTATTTTTTTTTTTGTGTATTTTACATGTTTTTCTGACATGTTAACGTCCTCGGCAACTTTCCTCATGCAGCATATCTAACCCTCTCATCAGAGAGATCATACAAAACTGTCAGAATAAAACTTTAATCTCTCCGCCATTTTTGTTCTACCCGCGTCCGACGCTTTTCACTGTGTAGTACGACGTCCGTTGGGAACGTATTGCGTATTACGGAGCTGATTTCATCTGCCAGTGTGAAGGCAGCGTAAAGGTTCGGCTCGCGGTGCGCGTGCATTTCTAAGCACACTTTCTCCTTCGGATTCGCTTGTCCCTTCCTTTTAAACCACCTGCCGCACCTGTCCTTGAATCACCAATCAATAGAGAGCCTAAGTCCCGCCCCTTCGCTTCCGGCTCATGGGACCTTATTTCGGAAAAAATATGAATGGTAGTCAATGGCGAGAGACAACTTATCTTTTTATTCCGTCTGAACTGTGCCCTCAATTACACATATGATGTTTGTCAATTTAAAAGATGATTCTCAAAGTCAAAAACGTCGCAGTTTGTCATACAACAGAAGAGTAACATTTAGTTTTATGTGAAAATCGCTCTGTGAACTACATCTCCCAGGAAGCGAAACGAGATCCGCTGCTCGTGTGTGTGCAGTCTGGTTCAAAACACTCAGGTAGGACGGCGTAACGTTACAATTATAACGTAAGGCTGTAGAAACAATGACAGACAGCCTCAGTAAAGTTAGCTTCAGTCATTGAGAGAAAATGTGCGCCTTTGGGGTTTGTAGTCTTTGTAATTACGTATTTTCACAGTCTTATACCTCAACAGTTTTACATCAAACTTCTGCTTTCTTTACTTTAAAATGTATCTTTTAAATTGACAAACATCACATGTGTAAATCAGGGCACAATTCAAACCAGATCAAAATATTTGTTGTCTCTCGCCATTGACTACCATTCAATATTTTTCCGAAGTAAGGTCCCATGGTGGTCGACCGGAAGGGGAGGGACTTAGGCTCTCTATAGGCTTTATGCAAGGGGGTAATCCATCGATCGGAAGTTGAAGCCTCGTGGGAGCTGACATCTTGTTGCAGAACTTCACTTGCGTTAGCATTCCCATTGACTCCCGTTCATTTTGGCGTCACTTTGACAGTGAATAACTTTACATCTGAGGCGTTTGAAGACCCCATTTGTCCTTTATTTATTTCTAAAGAAACTCGACAATGTATAAATAGCTCCATTACCTTGTAGCTTATGTTATGGCCCCGTAGAAGCAGTTTTAGTGAAAGTAGGCTAACTATTGCGTCATGATTACCGTATGGACACGAGAAGAAGCTCTCGCGCAATCGGGAAACGTGGAGGCAGGATGACAAAATAATTTATCAGAATACCTAGCAAACTTGTCTCCTTCTCCTAGCCCGTGGACAGGTCCTATTCATACTCTCTGCCTCTGCGCATGTTTCGGAAGGGAATGATTCAGATTTCTCATGCCACCGCACTAGAAATCAAACGGGTCACTCACGTCACATCTACGTAGACTAGCTCTGTATGAGTCTGCGCGTCAGGGACGGAAGTGCTAAAAAATCGCCAAAAACGGGCTTCAGTCGTCTCAATGGGGTTCCAATGAGATCGCTCTGTTCATTTCTTTTACTGTCTATGGCTTTATGCCGCGCGTCACGTGACCAAACCGGAAAACGGGTCTCATCGCATCCGCTTGTCAGAGAAAGTGTTAACGGCCGTAAGAACTGACTACGATATTTATGGATTTGTAAGGTAATCAGCTAACCTACCTATTTCACTTTGTTATTGGCGTTTTATTCCATTTAAATATCTAAACGTTACTGTGAAGAATAAAAAATATAAAACGTTTAAATATCAATCTGCACATGTGAGGGATATTGGTTATGCTAATCTTTGATCGCTCCTTTTAACTTATCTTGATTAAAACCGCAAAAAATTTCATGAAGCACATACAAAAGATCTGGACCGGAAGCGATGAGACCCGTTTTACAGAGAATGCGGAAGTAAGTTGTGCATAAAGCCTATTCCACCAATGTCAGAGGGTAACACAGTCTCATCCCAATTCGTCATATAACTGACGTTTTGGGACGTCTTTTGACCATTCGTCACTATACGACTTTTTAGGGCCCCCTTAAACGTCGGTAGATGACGATCCCGGGTCGTCATACAACTGACGCTTTACCTTTAACGTCAGTTAGGTGACGAGTTGGGTTTAGGGTTAGGTTTAGGTATGGGGTAGAGTTAGGATCCCATAACGTCATCTACCGACGTTTAAGGGGGCCCTAAAAAGTCGTATATTGACGAATGGTCAAAAGACGTCCCAAAACGTCAGTTATATGACGAATTGGGATGAGACCGAGGGAGAGGTCTGTCAATCATCACTCACTGCGTTTACATGCAGCCAATAACCCGTTCAAAACCGGGATATTAGCAATAACCCGGTCGCGAACGTCCATGTAAACACCGGCAAAAACCCGAAAAATGCTCATATCCCGGATTTTAAAAACCGGGATATTATACCTGGGGTACCCCTTTTCTAACCCGAATTTTTGGTCATCCCTATAGTGATTTGTGTTCTGCGCATGTTCTTGGTCTCTTGGTCCAAGGAATCTTGGTCTTTTGAGTAGAGAAACTTCTCGGCGCATACAAAAATCCGCGTGCAGTATTCCGGAAGTAAACATGGCGAGACCAGGCGAGACCCAGCACAGCATACTTTTGGAGCGAGGTCAGTAACGTTACCAGCATCTAAGCGCAAACAAAGGCGATCGCTATCTGCACCGAACTATTCATTATCCGCATACTGCTGTTGTTGTTGTCTTTGGATACAGAAAGAAGAATTGGAAATGACGCATTTTGCGTCTTAAGGTTGTCCGTACGTCTAGACGCTAACCGCGCGTCGCCGTTTACATCGGGATATTACAATTCCATATATACAGGAGAAACTCTCTCTGCTCACGCATGTAAACGGGTTATGCCTAATGTTTCAGAAACCCGAATAGTGACCTTAACCTGACCATAACCCGAAAATTGGCTGCATGTAAACGTAGTCACTACTGTGAGTATTAATGCCCACAATTAAAAAAAAATCCAGTGAAACAGCAAAACAACAATCAGTGATCAAAAATACACAAAGCACAATTCAAAATAATAAATTAAGTGGGTGAAAACAAATAACACGCTGGGGATACAGACAGGCAGATGTTCCACATTTGACATTTGTTCTTTAGCGTAGGAGGGAACTAGAGCTTCTGCCCGAGCGGGTCGGGCCGATATCTCCCGTCACTATCCTCGGGTCGGACAGGGCCCTTGAGAGAAGTGCACTGCCAGCGTAATAGAGTGCGGCGCGGGACTTGATTTGATGGCCGAGCGCGGGCGCCGGTAATGTGTGTGCGGTTTGCGGGAGAATACAACTATGTGTGCGGTTTGCGGGAGAATAAAACGATTTGTGGGACTCCCGCAAACTAGAAATATCTATCATTAAAGCATAAAAAGTAATAGATTTGTATTCATCTGTTGCAGAAAAGCATCAAGAACAACTAAAACAAAATAGAAACGATTTACAGGCCTCAGGTTTCTATTTTAAACATGTTTGCACCATTGAGCGATGTAGCCAATCAGACCGTATGTGTTGATTTCTTGAACGCAATGGCCAATTTAAGCATTTTAAGAGACTCCCCTCACCGCTCAAAACTTTGTTCAGTTCTGAATTCTGTATGCTGGCAAATCCTTGAATTATAAAAATTTTCCTCAGATTTGAATGTATTGTTAATGCTCTAGAAAATGCTGCTATACTCTCAAGGTGAATGTTTGAGTACAAAGTGTTACTTAGGCCCTGTTTACACGAGAACACTCGCGGGTGAAAACGTAAAAATATTTTATCGGATGTGCCTTTCGTTTACACGTCGACGGCGTTTTTGAGGCTTAAAAACGCAAAAAAGTGAAACCACCCTCCAGAGTGGAAATCTTAAAAATGCTCCACCGCCGCGTTCCCGTGTAAACGGTAAAAACGCAAAAGTCTGCTTGACGGTGAAGGTTGTACGCAGGCGCGTGGACTTGGTGTTGTTGTAGTATGCACTCCTAGCCGCCTGAAGTGCATACTACATTGAATTTCACACACTTTTGCGTCACCGTTTGCACGCGGATTTCCCACACAAAACGCTCGTCTAAACGCAGAATAAAAAGTGATGACGCAACGCCACTTTTGCGTTTTCTCTTCAGAATCGTTTCCGTGTAAACATAGCTTTAAAACACAGCTGGGACTTTGATTCCTAGAGGGTGTTCAACTGTTCATTTCTTTACTATTCATTCCAGAAATGGGGGTTAAATCTGTCTTGCTTTGGATTAAATAAATCGTAAAAAAATCGTAAATCAAATTAAAAAAAATAAAATCGGAGATTTTATTTTTAGGCCATATTGCCCAGCCCTACTAGGGACTTTATCTGGAGCGCAGGAACTGTAACTGACTGAATGTGTAATGTAGCACAATATTACAATTATGGAGACATTTTAATCATTCACAATCTAAAATCATGATATCATACATCCCGTTGATTTTGAGATTTTCATTTTTCTGTTTTGAACAAGTGGTGTTAAAAGTCTTCTTTTTTTCAACAGGGCTTACATGAACGTGAAGGAGCTGAAAGAGGTTTTGAATTTGGATGGATCCACACACTTGAACATATTCTTTGCTAACTCGTCTGATGAAGATGTGGCTGGTGTGGGCACTTGGCCCTGGGATAAAGAAGCTTTAACACATTTGGGTAAATAAATACATTGACCACAAAAAAAAAAAAAAAAAAAAAAAAAATAGATTACAGTTGGATGTATTTTTGTGTACAAAATATATTTAGCAGTTTTTAAGCATTTGAAAGTGCCCCTAATACAGTATGCTATATGAAAGGTTTCTTATTTTGTTTTGGAGGACTCATGCAAAAGGATTACAAACATGCATCCAAGGTCAAAAAACACTTTAATTTTCACATAATATACATTGCACATCACTTAATTTCTCAAAGTTATTATTATTATTATTATTATTTTTTTGGTCAAAGATTTAGTCTCTCTAAACCCCTCCTTTCTGTGAGCCTACTCTGCTCTTGTGATTTTTTTTTTTATGCATTAAACAACATATATAGAACAATACAACAAACAATATAAAGCCAGGGGAATAAAGAAAAGGAAAAAATAAACAGAAATAAATAAATAATAATAATAAAATAAATAAATAAAATTTACACTCAAAAACCCAGTCTTGTGATTAGTCTAGACTAGAGTGTCGGAAACTAAATGCCTATTATCATATCTCAGCTCTGGAGGCCTCCTCAGCACTTGAAACACAGTGATATGAACAGTAATGATGGCATAGTTTTTTTCTGTATCAACTGCAACACAAATCCGCATGAAATCCTTCTGAAGAGCATACAAAGTGGATTCGCAGTGCTAAAAACAGTGTTTTCTCGATATGTCAACAACCCAAACCAAACTCTTCCATGACTCAGCTACAACTACAGTAGCCTACATTTTTTTTTGCAGGCAGGTCAAAGTTGATGTTGTTCGCGGGCAGCCAGTGATGACCATTGGCTGGAATTATGCAAACTGTTATTTGTTACATTGATACATTGTTACATTGATTACATTGATACATAAGTATATAACATGAAGGGAGACTGGAATTGCTGGTGACTCATTTTGGCAGCTCAGAATTGATTTGTTCTTTTAGGAGACAATAATTTTGTTTGTCGTGCACTTTGCAGGTATATATACATTAAAAAATAGCTATATTACACAGTGCATTAAAAGGTAATATGCGAAAAAGCATAACAGGGGCACTTTAAAGAGCAGTGATCAAAAAAGATCGGCAAAAGATTTCCGAGCTATGGCGCAATGGTTGCACACACGTGATGACATATGAAAGCTGCAGTGTTCCCAGAGAGAAGCAGGTTTGAGTCTGAATTGTTATTTTCTTATTGTTATTGTTATTGTTTATTGTTATTCAACGTTTATTGTCATCAGAAAACATTCCAAAATGATCAGGTACCAAAAAAGATGATGTTTATGATATCTATTTCTCTGTCTTTTTTGAGGTGGAATTGTATTAAACCCTTCATTTTATGGTACGTTTGGCCACACTCACACCATGATCCATGAGATTGGCCACAGCCTCGGACTGTACCATGTCTTCAGGGGAATCTCAGAGGTGGAGTCCTGTAACGATGCCTGCTTGGAGACTGAGCCCTCTCTTGAGACTGGAGATCTGTGTGCAGATACCAATCCCACACCCAAGTACAAGTACTGCAGAGATCCTGAGCCAGGAAATGATACCTGTGGCAGACGTCATTTCAAAAACACCCCTTTCAACAATTACATGAGCTATGCTGGTAAGACAAATATATCAATGCAAGTGTTTTTTGCTAGTTTCGGCTTGACACAGTTATCATTTTCACGTCCTGCGCCACTTTGTTTAAATAGCAAACTAGATAAATATTATAATAAAAGCATTACAATGTAAAAGATGAAAATTATGTACATAAAGATATGGTGGAATCATTGTCCTGTAGATGGTCTGCTTGCACGCTTTAAAGTACCCTGACATGGGGTTATTTTATTATTTTATAATGTTTCCTGGGTTGCCCTTATAATATTAGTATGTTTTTTAGATCAAAAATAGTCACAATTTAGAAATAAAAGGCATATTCCTAGCCCCATTTTAGCCTCTGCTTTGAACGCTCTGTTTGAAGGGGCGTGTCTGCTGTGGGATTCAGTGTAACCGCCACTGCTGTGATTGACTGACATGCTTGCATATGAAATAGCTACATATTACACGTGAAACTCTCTCGAATACTTTTACTACAGCCATTATATGTTTTTACTATAACAGCTATCGAGATTACCAAATCGTGAGAAGTATTTTGATTCCCATCACATAAAATGTTGCTGTGATGAGCTTTGAGCAAGCAGATGACAGCCTGTTGATCACGAGAATGAAGATCTTATCATGGCAACGCAGTTTCTGCACTTTCTCTAATGCTTTCACCAATGCAAACACGACAATGTACATACAGTAAGAGCTTCGTTGTGCAGTGTAACTTGTGTAATTGATTTCATAACGAGTTGTCCAGATAAACTCATGCTGTGTGGAAAGATTGTTCTTTGATTGCTTTCTGTGTAATTTGTATAATTTAAATAAGATTGTATTCATCCTACTAAAAGAAACGATGTGAAGTTGATATTTTAGTCACTGGCTTGACTTACTGATGCATAAACATTAAACAGTATCGAACGATTTTGAGAGAAAGATTAACTTACCCCTCTGAACTTGAACAATTAGGCTGCACATCAGAAATTGTTGCATGGTAGATCAATCAATTTATTTTCAGACGTTCATCGAGTTGAGGAAACAGTCGTTGGTGAAATGTTTGGACCATACAAAACTTTGGGAGTTGAGTCGGCGCATTTCCAGAGAAAAATAAAATTAACCCATTGTTTATTCACAGGCTCGGATGAAGGGACTAAAAAATACTTTTGTGTTCATTTGTACATCCGAACACTGATCAACTGCAATGCTTCGCTCGTTTGCAAGCCATGATATCTCTCGAGGAAACAGTCAAACCTCAAAGCTATTTCTCTAGGAAAAACTAAAATCGGTCCTGCGTGTTCATACTTCCTGTTCCTAGCTCTTTTCTCATGGTCGAGCCAAATTCTCAGCTAGGCAGAGAAAGGGAAAGTAACCTGTCCCCTTTATGATGTTATACGGGGGAGATTTAAGATCAGCACGTCTGAGCTACAGAGAAGAGAAAGATAGCCAAAGCTCGGTTTACACCGATTGAAAATTCTAGACATAAGGGGACCAAATACAGGCTAGGGGAACTAATATTAGTGTTCAAAAACTCAGAAAATGAAAATTTCATGTCAGGGGACCTTTAACCTCTCGTACAAGCAGATCCGTTTACTCTCTGGAGAAGCGCTCAGTCTTTCCGCTTGCAAATTCCGCCATGCAAATAGCGAATCCGCCATGGCGCGAGTGCAACTGGCTTTTAAAGGGAATGGGAAATTACACTCTGATTGGCTTTTTGCACGTCATGCCCAAAACACGCTCATTACTCATTAAAAAAATAGAGATGACCCTTTAAGACCATGGTTGCCCATTTGTGAAATGGATTTAAAATTTGTGTAATGTCTGTGATTTCTTTGTTTGTTTTGTTCCCATAAAGACGATGACTGCACAGATTCCTTCACGCTGAACCAAGTTGCTCGGATGCACTGTTACCTAGATCTGATCTACCAGTCTTGGAGACCTGGCAGTAAACCAGCTCCTGTTCCTCTACCTCCTCGAGTAACAGCGCAGGACCAAGACTCTCTTACCCTGGAATGGTTCCCTGCCCTCACTGGCCATTACTTTGACAGGTGAAAAGAACTATTAAAACAAGTATTAAATTGTTAATGCATTATTTTCCCCATTATGAAAAATGTTACATTTCTTAAAATTGTGAAACCCAAGAAGTAACTTTTTTTGGTGTGAAATGTTAATGCATAATTTTCCCCATAATGAAAAATAAAATAACATATAACATTTAGTTGTATTGACCACCTTGAAAATCAGCATTGTATGAAGGTCAGAGGCGGACAGAGTACACAGCTTTATTACTTGAGTAAAAGTACAGATACCCATTGCCAAATTTTACTCAAGTACAAGTACTAAAGTACTTGTTTTTAAAAGTACTTGAGTATCAAGAGTACAAGAGTACATTTTCTAAATATTGTACTACCTGCCACAGTGCTTACATTTATGGACAGAAATGTCCACATGGAGTTATGTGTTAATGTAAATACCTTGGAGAATGTAAAAGGAATTGAAAGTAAAATCAAGTCATATTCATCTTTTTACCATGTTGCTTTATTTAACATTTAGCCCTTCTATTATCCCTGGGGTCAATTTGACCCCATTCAATGTTTAATGTTTGTAAATACATAATTTTATTTAGTTATGAAAAATGTTAATGTAAAATCAAGTAATTTTAATCTTTTACCATGTTGCTTTAATTAACATTTAAGAACATTTCAGAAAATTCTAAAAATTGAAATAGTGTGGCGAGGTGGGGTCATGGGTTGGCACATTCCCGGGATGGACCTGCTGCGTCTCCATCCATTGTTTCGTCCATGGTTTGGTCTCTTATCTAAATCTGACCATGGATTTGACTTTGGCGGAAAGCTGAAGGTGATTTCTGATAGGCTGTCTCAATCAGTGGCGCCTGCACAATCCAATCACGTTTGAGAGGGAAACAACAAATTGAGGGTTTTCCGAGATTTTTCTTATTTCCTTTTTTTTTTTTTTTTTTAGAAGTAGTTACTTTTTACTCACGGTTATAGATAGAAATGTATTGGAGTAAAGAGTACAATATTTCCCTCTCAAATGTACTTGAGTAAAGTCATGAGTACTCCCCAAAAATGATACTTGAGTAAAGTACAGATCCCTCAAAATTGTACTTAAGTACTGTACTCAAGTAAATGTACTCCAATGGCTCTGATGAAGGTTAAGCACCTCCTTCCATGTACATTCAAGGGTAAAATATATATATATATATATATATATATATATATATATATATATATATATATATATTCCACGCCCTGTACAATTAAAAAGTGCCTAATATTAAACAAATGATAATCACTGAGAGGAGAAACCTGATACAAAATCATGTACACTGAAATGAGATAGGGATGTTTTGAGTGTCTCCAAGACTTGTTTCAGTAGTTAATTTTCATTAGGTTTTATCAGTTCCAGAAATTAATATATTGTGTAAGTTCCCCAATAAAAATTGTTGGAGAGATGCTAAACAAGTCAAGGTCAATCATGTCAATAACGGTTAAAGTTTATGTAGTGGAGTAATGTACTGTACGTGCCATCAATATATTGAATTTTTGGTGGGCTGCTGGAGAGTTTCGAGTCATGTAACAATTTATCTCCCATGATCATAGCATTTCTTTGAACAGTTGTATTGATTTTTAGGTTGTGTTCAAATTTGGTATGTTTGGTTCAATTAAAACTAACTTTGGTGTGATTGCTCTGTTAGTCTGGTTCATTTGATTAAGTGTGAATGCAGCCATCCGAACCCTGGTGCGCACCAAAGAAGCAGACCGAGACCGCTGAAAAGATGGGTTTCGATTGAAATATGAATGCAAAGACATGTAAACAAACCAAAAACATGACATCGTATCACAAGATGTGACCCGAAAATGACACAATGCTCATGAATATATCACAGTTCGGTACAGGCATCAGAACCGCATCTCCTTGCAGCAGATCTTTATTTCTGTGTGTGACAGAGGGATTTCTGCCACTGTTTTGACTCCTTAACACATTTTGTAAACTCTTCAGGAGTTGTCAGTTCCATCATACACAGTTGTAGTTAGAATTATTGGAACTTCTGGTAAATTCTAGGGGTACCAATAATTGTGGCCAAGTCAAGGTGTTTTGGAGAAAAAAAAACATTTATTTTTTTATTTCACCCCCACTTTCAATTATTTTACTACAATGATTTTTTTGCGAATATCCTTTTATCGTTTTTTTTGCGAAGGGATAAAAATCCAGGTTTATTTTTATAGCCATCTTTGATCATATTTACCTGGGGTACCTATAATTCCGACCAAAACTGTCCTATTATATGTAAACACATACAGCGATTTATTTAGCCCAGCACACAGCATTGTTTTGGATGTTCCTGTCGCAAAATGCATTTCTTTACTTTTTTTTTTTACTGTGAATGCTAAGCAAACCAGAGCTACATGTGTTATTTTCTTTTTTGATCCAGACCAGCAGAAGAACAAAGAGAACCAAACAACAAGTGTGAACACACCCTTAAAGGCATTAAGAGGTTATAAAAAAGTTGTGGTGTTGCTGTGTCTAAGTTGCTACTTTGGCTCTCTGTTGAATTCCTAGAGAAGTGGGATCAGTTTGTGACAGATGTACTGAAGTTGGGGTGCTCCTTCAATATGCCTCGAACTCATCCTCTCCCAGACCCTGCGCCCCCTCTGGCCACTGGAGCCCCCGTGAAGCCGAAGGTAAGACTCAGTAACTCTACTGAATCTTTAGGGCTCTACAGTGCGACCATTTTGCTCGCATACGCCCCTAAAAATCGATACGTACGTGCGAACGAAAAAAAAAATTGCTTGCAATGTGCAAGTAACTACAACCTACCATAATCGAAAACGAGACGATAACTAAATAAAAACTAGTTTTGAATGACAAAAGCTATGACAAAAATCTATTGACATTTTTGTCAACAAATAAAAACTAGACAAAAATGTTAGATACTGACGATTTGGGAAGCGATCCAGTCAGAACTTGTGTCCTACGTTGTGTCCTACACATACGGGTTGACATGCGCTGCATCTCATAAAACGTTAAAAAATGTAAAAGTCTGGGAGACCCAAACCATGAACACGAGCACATAGACAGCGCGCGAGGACTGAACTGAGCTCTCTTTCGTGTCTGAGTGGACAAATACACCATTAAATACAACATTATGTCGAAATGTCTGTTTTGGAGAGTTTTCAGGTAAACTATGTTGGTTATGTCTTAAACAGTTTAGTGTATTGGATGTGCATCAGTGCAATTTGATCCGCATGTCATTGGACATGATCTGATGTCTTAAAGTAACCGTGGGTAATAAACTTAATGTGTCATCAAGCAACAAAAGAAAAAGAGAATAACATTCACTGCTCGTTAATAGCTATAATAAGGATTCGTTATATTTAAAGAGGCTACATGCGATTTCCTGAAATTTAAACTCGCGACTGACACCTGTGGGCAAAAAACAGAACTGCTCTTCCTTTCTGCTCGCTCTTGCAGCGCGCGCTCGTAAGTGCACACTTAACAAGTCATCTGGAGCAAGGAGGTCAACATGTTTACAGAGGTAAGAACAGTTAAATACATATATTGTTTGAGATAAGAGTTCTGTTTGCGAGTGTAGGCTACTTGCTGACTAGCAGTGGTGGGCTGGCAGAGTGATCTGAGGGTTTTCACCGACGTCACGTTCTGGTCGGTAACCCGGATGAGCGGCCATTATGGAGGCACTCGGATGTAAACAACAGCATCGACTGCACTGTTAATGTACGACTGAACTCATTGTTACAAAAAAAAATCCGTGGTAGATGCGAACTCATATAGAGAAGGACCTTATTCATTTGCATAAAGATGGGCATCGGCCAGCTTTTTGACGCGCTGCATTTTTTCAAATGTAGCGCCGCCTGGATGCTTAGTTTGCGGAATATACGTAACATGAACGCGCTTGACGTCACATCCGCAGACAGCGCGGGAAAATTCGGACCCGACAGAAAATAAGAAAAATAGGATACAGGCTTATAGGTGCACCCACTGTGAGCTGACAAGGTGTCAGTATGCTCATCCGGAGATGTTTGAGTCATAAATGGTAAAATAAAAAGGCTATTGTTATGTTTATTTTGGGGAAAAAGCTGCATATAGCCTCTTTAATTCATACAAATAAATATGTCTACTGCTTAAAAGAATAAAGAATGATGTATGCAAGTAGTTGTATCATTAATACATACGAGAATGCATGTATCATTCATTAAAAAAAAACTGTTAAAAATTTAAAATGTTTTAATTAATAAATTTTAAGACATTAAGTCACAGTATAGTTAAATCTGTATCTATATTGCATGTTCAAACTTTAAAATCATTCATATTAACTGGTTAATAAATGTTTTCTCCAGGAGTATTAATGGGTTTGGAAATTTTAGAGAAATTCTAAATTATTGCATTACAATTGAACTAAACCCATTATATTTTAGTCATCTGAATTGTTTTAGTTTTAGCTGACGAAATACAATAAGATTTTAGTCGACTAAATCTATAGTAGATACTAATACTAATACATTCATTTAAACTAGTTTCTTCATGTTGTGGAAAGAGCCTCTGCAGATGTCCACTGCACAGGTGCGTCGATGTGCTCCTCCTCCTGAGAGCAACGTTCCCCTTGTTCTGTTTTATAAAGTTTGTAAAGTGTAAAGTGTGTAAATTGTAAAGTGTGATTGTAAAGTGTGATTGCATCAAATCAACGGATTCACACCATAGTTGAACAAAGAGAAGGAGCACACACGTAGTGTATATACGGAATAAATTGTTTGTTAAACTCTGTTACTTGAAAAATTTTCACTGCACTCCAAAATGTATTTGTGTGCTCCTACATTTTTTCATTTAGGAGCACATGTGCTCCTTGGGAAAAACCTTAGCATAGAACCCTGAGACAAAAATATTATCCAAAAGCCTTACAACGGATGCCTTCTTGGTTTGACTGCATTTTGAAATAAGACTTTTTATAAGCAGAAACGTTACAAAAAACTTCTTGACCAGTCCAGGAAGATATAAAGGTAGAATCTTTTTTTTCTTTTTTCCCAATGCTTTATTGATTTAACTCTATCATCGGTTTTCATCATTTTATTTGAGTGCTGTCCACAATATGCGGAACATAATAATAGCATAATAGGATTTTAGCGGTTAAATTTACTATGACATTAAGCCATACTAATTCACATTGCGTATGCTGAGACTTACAAACAATTTAATGGTTTTGTTAGTGGCCTACTTGAATTATTTTAGGAGGATTCCTGTTTGGATTTCAGCTGATTTTACTTTGGCAAAATGAAAGGAACCTGTGTCTATTGACACTTGGAAATTGTGTTTAATTGGTGAGTGCCGTTCAGAGCCATTAATGTTGCAGTTTTATTGAGTGGTATAAATGATTAAAGCATTGCACCCAATGCATGATGCCAAGTGAGGCCAATATTGGATGGAACAGCAAAGTAATCTATGAGGAGAAGAACTAAAAAGTGTGGAAAAAATTAGTCATAGGGGTTGTCATAAATTTTGATTTTCTCATGTGTTTATTTTAAGGCTAGAAAAATGTGGACATATGGAAGAATTGGTCCATAGAGCTTTGTGCACATAAATGAATGTTTTTTTACCACGGGGAATGAGTCATGTTTTCCTGTGCTGTATCAATGATCTTGCCCTCATAGTTCAACCTTTGATCCGGTATCACATAACGAAGCCAAACTGCCATATTCAGTCTATTCTTATCGGAATTCTGTGGATTTTTTTTTTCTTTGGTTGTTATTTTATTATAAGTATGAAATGTCTGTATAACTTACCTAAGCAATCAGAAAAAGCTCTTGGGCCTAACAGCCATGACATATGCCCACTATTTTAGTGCAAACCGCAAAAGCTCTTGAAAACGTGAATTGGTCTTGACATTGAAATCTTGAAAACAACTTCAGAGACCTACATTCCAGAGGGTGGCTGTTTTTCTGTTTAATTACTTAATCACTTCATTTAGGTTGCTTTTAAAAATGGGTGAGTCAGACTTGTGGCGTGTACGGCCGTATGCTTGTATACCTCAAAGCCAAGTTGGCCTAGTAGTGGCTACACGCAGTCAGCTGAGAAGGCATGCCCAGGCTTGCCATGGCCACATCGCTTTAACTATGCTTTGCACTTGGATGGATTCCCTGATGTACTCTATTGCCCTTGCCATCCTTCCACTGTTTACAATCGGATAAAAAACCTGACTTTGACGTCCTGCAGCTGGCTCGAACCTCTGCCCATGTACCGCCCTCAGAAAATCACTTGCCTGCATTGCACACCTCATCTAATCCATGCCCCCTGTCCTCAATCATCTAGGTTAAAAAAGCCATTTTCCTCCGTTCAAGTGTCCTTAGTTGACTTTCTGGAAACAACCATTATGGCAGGGTTGCCCTTATCGTGTTGCTGGAATTCAAGAAAAGAACAACATTGGCACAATAAATAGATGGATGAGTGCTGTGCAAAGTCAACTCGATTTGCTACGTAAATTACTCTGTGGTTTCTAGTGCTCATGAGAAGGCTCATGAGTTGACTGAAAACATGAAGAAGACGAGAATGAAAGTGAGGCACAAAACCAAGGAATGCTAGGAATTACTTGTTTCTCTTTCCTACTCTTCCCTCAATGCTTCATTTGTCTCCATTGCTAAGATACTGATTATGTCAGTAAGCTTTAATGATCACATTTTTCCAGTATATCTATCAATAATCTTCAAGTGGATGTTTTTTTTTGTTTGTTTGTTTGTTAGTTTTGCTTGTTTGTTTGTTTTTTTCAGATGATGCAAATGTTTGGTTTGCTTGATGTAAGTTAATGCAAGGCTTGTGCTTATAACTTATTGGTTTGTTTTGGAAAGTCTAGTTCTGCTTGATGGCTTGCACTATTTCTAGCTTTGTCCTTTATCCCATTTCCATCTAATATTTCTTCTAATATTCCCTTGATCAGCAGCTGAGGTACATGGGGGACCTATGTGGGAGACATTTTGCAAATATTTGTGCATTTGATACCATGAAAATGCATCTAGTTTCAGAACATTCCAGTTTGTTTTGGCCATCTAACTGAGCAACAAATATCCACCTTAGAAAAATGGTGATATCAGAGTCAGACATGTGAGGGAGGTTACCTAGATGCTTGTCCGAGGTCAACCAAATAAACATTTACAAAACTTTTGCCCAACTATTTTCCCATTTGTCATGTAACTTGTAGTCAGACTACAAACGTTGCTTGACTGATGTTCAACCAAAATAAACATTAAAGAAGCTTTTTCCTCTCCTTTTTTCCCATTCGTCATGCAACCAGTCAAAATTCTAAAAGCAACATTGCCCCAAATTGGGCACATAATCCACTCTTAAAAATCTATAATTGTCATAAAATTATTAAAATATCAACGTGAAATCACAAAACAAGGAAAAAAATGGTTGTAGTTTTGTAATTTAATTGTGTTTTATACTTTTTTTCTATTCACAAGATGCACAATGATAAAGATTACACAGAAACAGGGAATGGTTAAGCTGATTAACTAAATAAATAAAAGCTGCTCAGATATAAAATACAAAGGGACATAATATGAGTCACTGGGCATCTTCAGGAATTCGCCACAGGGAAATTTAAGAAAATATTTGAGAACATTAGCCTGATTCATCCACGTTTTAGTTATTTAGGTTTAGTTAATTAAACAATAAAAAGTAAACAAATACAAATAAATAAATAATAAAAACTAGATGTGTTGTTCAAATTTTGGGTAAAAAGCATTTGGAAATTTTCTGGATGTGGTTATATTATAGCCTTATGCTTTATATAGCTAACATGTGAACTTGAGAAGAACTAACTTCACTAAACTTCACTAACATCAATGCAACACCAGTTGGTCAAAAAGGATCAGGAAAGGCTAGCATAATTTTTGGTTTGGTATTTTCATTTCTAATGCAACCAAATACTTTTTGAGTTTATATGCTGTTCAGATATTACATACTGCATAAAAGTTATTGAAAGTTATTAAAAGTTATTTTTTGCATCTTTTTAGTGGTGTTTAAAAAATCCATGGCTACATCTAAAAGTTAAAAATGATCCAAAATACATATTTGAGAAAATACGTAACTAGCTAGTGTACAAAATTATCTGCTTGCCTTAACTCGATTCAGACACAAATTCACGAACGAGCTTTACATTTTTTCAGGGGGGCACGTTCTGAGAAAAACCTAATTCCCTAATTGCATAATAACATTAAATGATATGACTGATTATGAATTGAATATGTATGATATACAATGATTATGATCGGTAGTCTGTTACATAATGTACTGACGCTATTCAAATTCATAACATACGTTGGATTTTTGCCATATAAGGCTCACAAATAGTAACTGCTCATAGAAAGAAACAGTTGCGACTTACTTTGATGTCGCTGTGACGGCTGTCATGTGGTTCATCGAAGCCCGAATAGTTCCAAAACATACGCGGGCTGTCATGTTTTTCCATGGACAGACAGCAGCGATTGCATTATTAAACGGTATATAAAATAAAACACACACCCAAGTACTTTTTAACCTGTTATTCCATTTTGTTAATGTCAGTTTTGCATTTGGAGAAGCAGGGTGAGCACTTAGATAAGTTAAAGGCTATATTTTTGGAGGGAAAAGCTTAGTGTTCATGTTCGCATGGGTAGTAGCACTGGGTTTAGTGGTTCTTACTTAACTTTTCCATGTCATTCATCTGATGTGTATTTTAGCACAGCTGGTCTTAGGCTATTGATTACCGTGGTCTTGCTTATAAATTCTGATTAAGCCATTATACCACGCAAAAAGGTCTGCTGTGGTGGCCTGTTCAGAATTCCAACCAACATAAAATATAATAATATATTTATTATTATAGGGCAATAATAGACTGCTCCCATAACATAGAAAGCAATGACTATATTTATAGCAGTGTTCGTTAAATATTAACTTCATAAAATGAAACCGGAGAGATAGTGAATGAGTGAATTGACTATGCTCCTAAATTCAGTATGGCTAATGTACCCCTTCTTCCTAACCTCATAGACTAAACCATTCAATAATGCATGTGTATTTATGTAGTACTATATGTATTCTAATTTTAAAAAAAAATTAAATGAAAGAGGAATAATTATTTAATATGAAATCGTTATTAAGCACTACTATGCTTAGGACACAAACAAACATTCCCGCACTCAATATCGACAAACCAATCAAGTCCATTTAAAAATAATATTTTTTAAATCAGACCAAACATATTTTTATTTTTATTCAGGAGTTTATTCATCATGTACAAAACGACAACTTACCAAGTAATGAAAGTTACAGTAGTCTATTGATAAAAAATATATAAATAAAAGTGCAAACAAGCAAGGACTGGTGGTTGGTCGACTCCCCGCAGGACTACTAACATTTACAAATAGACTTGATGGTCGAGTGCGGGCATGGGCGGTAATGGGTTTCGGGACAATAAAAAGATTCGTGGGACTCCTTATTATTAATCTGTTGCACAAAAGCAGTAAGAATATCTAAACAAAATAACGATTTACAGTCGCAAGCATAAGTAGATGTTCTCATTTTAACGTGTTTTTGCAGCGTTGTGAAATGTAGCTAATCACAGACATACATGTTGATTTCTAAAATGCAATAGCCAATCAGATGCATTTCAGATAAAATCCACTCACAAAATGTTGCAGTTTTTGTTCAGTGCTGCATGCAGCATGAGCTTTGTGAGACCGCGATGAAATGAGATTAGACGTGACGTGTTGTTGATGAAGGGAGACAGGAACATCCAGGGCGGGCACAAGTGACTTACAGGGCGGGCCAGTCCAGACCCCCCAATGCCCAATGTCCAGACCCCCCAATGCCCGGCTCAATTCAAAGCGGTAAGCTTGTAATAATGTTTTTAATTCCAGTGGTACTGGTTTCCGCGGGAGATTACATAGACATATACACTAGACGTCACCTTGGCTACGGCAGTTCATTGGAACGAATGCGTCAATAGTGCCGCCATCTTGAAACAGGGGAGCCCCTCCACTTTAATGCATCAGCGTCAATGTAGTAGACGCAGGTCTAACGGAAATAAAATCACCATAAATCACCGTGAATGCGATTTTTCTTGTTTTTTGGTTTGTTCCAACAGTCAGACATGTATTTATCATTAATTCCAGAAAGAAAAAAGAACATATTATTATTTTTTAAAAAACATTCTTCCTAGTTCAGATTTCATCCGTGAACATCGTACGCTGCACAAAAGTCCGCCTCCATCAATGAATTCGAAGTAAAGGCAGAGATAGCAGCGTTACCTAGCTACTTCCTATGACAGCCCCCTGTCCCAAGATGGCGGCGGTATTGACGCATGCTTAGAACCCCAAGGTGAGGTCACATCTGTACACTTAAACAAGTCTCGGCTAGTATATATTGCGTGTGAGGATGCTGGAGGTGGAGATTTATAGCCTTTTCTCACAGCACTTGATATAATTAAACTTATTAATTTGATTGTGTATCCAGAAAGGTTCAAACGACAATCACCAGTGACAACTAGACATTCACCCGCTGTAAAATGTAAAAGACTTCATTCGGACTTTGGATGGGCTAACACTACAGAAAAAAAAAGAGATTGCAACTGGACCCATGCGAAAACAAGGATACATATCGGAAGGACGTTACATGTAGTAACTCGATGCTAACGTTATTAACATTAACAATTTGAGAACAAAGTATAATTTGCACGGTTTTGTGTAATATGATAACTTATAAGCAATTGTTAGATTTAATCAGCATGATTAACTGCAATGTCAGAGCCAGAACAAAGGTGAATGTTTCTTATTAGTTCAGAAAAAAATTCTTGTGTTGGTCATACTTACAAAAAGTATAATCTGTGATTCTGAATGACAGTATCCACACTGGCGCGGTGACTGACAGCCGCACAGTCTCCTCAAACATTGTGTTCATCCACGTGCCGTGTGGAGGGTGTTGAAGTAGCCTACAACTCATGTAAAGTTGATAATTTTACTAATGAGTGCAATTGCAGATTTTGAACAGAGATGGCGACAAAGAGAAAAAACTTTATAATGCAGCTTTACTAAATATTCAGATTTCTCACTGATACAGCAGTAAGGCAACAAGCCTTACTAGGCAGCTGCCTAGGTTTTCTGACACAACCCATGTTGAAGGACCATTCTCATCTGTTTGAGTATTTAAGCTGTCCACAGTGATTTTGTTCTGCATGCTAACAAAGGTTGCTGGAATCAAATAAATAA
The DNA here is from genome assembly GCA_038021265.1 of Cyprinella venusta. Classification (NCBI taxonomy): domain Eukaryota; kingdom Metazoa; phylum Chordata; class Actinopteri; order Cypriniformes; family Leuciscidae; genus Cyprinella; species Cyprinella venusta. Next base: position 19,226,919 of record CM075865.1, on the reverse strand, counting down.
TGCTCCTCAGAAACTCATCATTATAATATAAAATAATTATTATCTTTACTTAGTATAACAGCAAGCTTGTTGCTGTTAGCCACTGCTGTAGGTCCTGTTTTAAGCACAATTTCCTTCAGAGCTTCAGTGGGGCCTCCCTGTCAAGCTCACCCCCTCTCCGGTCACCTCCCCCTTCAGATGCCTCACAATGACCTCTTGACAGTTTCTATAAAGGAAACACTGGGCCCAGGGCCAGAATTCTCCCCATGACCTCCTGCCATCTCACCGAAGAACATCATTTGGCCGTCTAAGAAAATGTTTGTTTGTTTTGGGAATGTCATTCATTAATCCAAAAACCCAATAATCATATGTAATAACAGAACGCAATTGATATCATTCAGGATTGTTTCTACATTCTTTTATGTTCATCTGTAAATAATTAGTGGTGCTTGCTAAGGCAAACATCAGTATTACTATTGGTTATTCTTAGGTTTAAGGGTTTTTAACCCCATAGCAATTCCCTGGCAAGCACGCTAAAATGTAAAAAAGGAAGGGAAAAAAAACCCAGTAAAATAGTGTAAAAAATTTTACTGTCAAAGTTATATGGTAAACACTTTTAATAGATTTAACAGGACATTTTAAATAGATTTACAGTGAAAAATGTTTTTCGAAAACATTGGACTTTGGAATTTAAAAAATAATCATCTTTTAATTTAGATTGGAAAAATCCATAACTGATTTAATAATTATGTTTCTTGTTAGTTTTTGTTATCATTTGTGAAACATTCTGGTTTTATGCCACATCTTATGTTATTTAATTAATATTTATTGCATTATTTTAGTGTCATGTGTTGTACTCTTTTGTATTTGTGTGTATGACACTGTGCACATTATTAGTGAATTAAAATTGCATATGCCCATTTTACACAACCAGTTAAAAAAAATATTTTCATCCACAGATTTGACTTTGAGATGAAAATTACTTTAAAAATTGCCCCAATTGGGATCTTAACAACACAAAATACACTTTTTAAATAATATAAAAAAATATACAATATACTCATCATGTGTTTATTTTACCACATGTATTATTGAGTTGGTTTTCATCTATGTACATATGTACAAAACAGAGTGGTATGGTGTAATTTTATAACTGTTAATGATATACAGGTTTTTTTTTTTTTTTTTTTTTTTTACCATAAATTTAGGTTCAGTTCCCTGAAACCTAAAATATTTGCTACCATATTTTTTTTTACGGTAAAGTTCTATACCATATATTTGCTGAATTGTTTTATAGGGCAAAGAAAATGAAAAAATGTACGTATGTGCTACCAAGTTTGACACATGTTATTGGTTTTCATCCTTTGCTTTTGTCCTTAGGTCCACCAGATGTAGAGCAGGCCTGTGAAGCGAGTGTCAGCACTTGGAGCCCAAACGCCGGCCTAGACTCGAGTAGTGTTGGCTCAGCATCCTGCCCACCCCAAGGCTGTATGCTCCAGCTCGAGTTTGCCTATCCGCTAGTACCTGACTCCCTCGTTGTTTGGGTCACCTTCTTCTCTCTGGAGGAGACTGGATTGCCTGCAATCCACGACATCCTTTTGCTGACCCTTAGTGGTAACAACATCTCGCTGGGTCCACAGTATGCGTTCTGTGACACACCATTAACACTAAAGCTAGATGTGAAGGAGGAGGTGTATGGGGTGCAGTTCTTCACCATGGAGCAGCACTTGGAAATCGACGCCACATTGCTCGCCTCAAAGCCAGACAATCCTTTGTGCCGGTCGTGTCATCCTCTAACCTATAGACTGATTCGCCAGCCACCGTTTACACACTCACCACATGGGCTGATCCTTCAGGAACCCACTCTGAAATACGTGGACAGGTAAGGATTAGGAGTGTGAATACGATACGGTGGTATTTTAGTAATAATTATATGCTATTACAGTTTTTATGGTAAAACTTTACAATAAGGTTCATTAGTTAACATTAGATATTTGCTTTTAAAGAAATTTTTAAGGACTACAACAAATGGCGGGTAGGGACTACACTACATTCCTCCCAGGTCGTGTTTTCATTTCAGTTTTAGCTTTTATTTATCTAATTTCTAGTTAATCATTTTAGTGCTTCAACTTGACCTGAACCAAAATTAGAAATGTTGCCTTGAAAACTAACTAAAATAAGTTTTTCATCCTTCAAGTTTTTCAACCCACAAATGCAACCCAAATATATTATGAACATTTTATCGAACTCTCTGAAAATTGTAAATAACTACCTGAAAATTGTAAATCCGATGTCACATATACATAACATGCATCACAAAAAAATTACACCTTAGAAAAGTAAATTATAAAAAGGATCAAGTGACGCATTAGATCAACAATTGTTTGATGACAGCTCATCACTGGGTTGTGCAATGAAAAACACAATGACAACAGTCAAGAAACCTCTTATTCTGTTCTCAGAACAGAATACATTGTCTTCATTTCTTTTGGCTGCTGTTTATGACAGTGCTGCTTTGTTGCTGCATCGTGATCATCTTCCACTTGAAGAATATAAAAGAAAATGCGCGCTATGAAGTAAATATTTGCAATGTAAATATCAAATAGAGGTCTATCTAAAGGTGTATAAAAATTATATTTTTATGCATTACATCGCTACATATCATTAGTCATTTGATTGATGTATTGATACAATTGCAATGGCAAACTTGGATGCATGAGGGGCGCTAAAAATGTTTCCTTTTTGTGTGTCAACATGACTAGCAACATAAACAAAAGATGATCACTATTCAAGACATTTCTTGGAGCACTAGCGCATGGTTGCTTGCCATGTGTTGATGTGCTATGCCCTTGTAATATGGACATCTTATGTACTTTGTGTGAGGTCTTCAGGCATAGCCTTTACTCCTTGGGCTTGGGGTTCAGGTCATCTCAAAGAATTTCACAGCTAGCTTGTTGTCTTCTGAGAGATACATGCCGATGTGCCCACAGGCAGTTTAACTTCATGGGATACTCATAAATTCAGAGTGACCTTAGAACAGTTGGAGAGCGTTTAAAGAGCCTCTGACTCTTTGATGACAGCAGAAACAGGTCGACAGTTTCACAGGCTTACAGAGAGATTCCACCTCAGATAGATAGATAGATAGATAGATAGATAGATAGATAGATAGATAGATAGATAGATAGATAGATAGATAGATAGATAGATAGATAGATAGATAGATAGATAGATAGATAGATAGATAGATAGATAGATAGATAGATAGATAGATAGATAGATAGATAGATAGATAGATAGATAGATAGATAGATAGATAGATATGGATGGTATGCAGTATCCAATGGTATTTAGCTGAAAAGACATTTCTAGTTAATGGCTGGCTTTTCTCATGTTTGTTTGTTTTTCTCCAAACCTTTGTTGTGAATTAATTTGGGATACTTTCTTGATTTTTTTAAAATACTTTGCTTCTTAAAAGCTGTAAAAAAAATGCTTACTGAGCACTCTTTATTATTTTTTTTTTCTGGCAAACATGCCTCTTATTAACAATAATGAAGATTTTTGTCATTTAGTAGGCAGGTACTCTGTTTTCTTTTGTGCATCAATTGTGTTGGCCTTTTTTTTCTTCTTCTTTGTTGAACCCGCTGAACTTCACTGTCCTAACTCTGGGCTGTTTTGGGTGTCTTTTCTTTTTCCAAAAAGTTGTCTGACAAGTGTAACTACAGTTAATACAGTGACAGCAGCAGTACATTAGGAAAATACGTGAGATCTTTGCATCTTAACAAATAAATTTGTAGATATATAATATTTAGAATAGAAAAGAGTCTTAACAAATCATTGCAGAATTAAAAAGTAGTATTTATACTGACATATCCAAACATTAAAGCTGTGTTTAGTTTGTAGTAGCACAGTCCAAGGTGTGTTAGATCAGATACTGTTTTTTTTTTTTTTTTTTTTTTTTTTTTGTGAAAAGGTTTGTTTTATTAATGCTGCACCAGATGGTGTGTAATTCAGTCAGTGTATCAGCAGGCTTGTACCGCTTTGGGATCAGCTAAAAACTTCACTCATCTGAAATTCATTAACACAAAGCTAAAGTGCTGTTGAGAAAGCTGTTCTGAGGAGTAATACAGGATATTTCAGAAAGATATTTCCTATATTTCACTTCAGCTGAAAGCCTGAAAAAATTCATTATTCATTACCAGAACAAGTGATTCCTCGAGTTCGTATAAATTCCCCTTATGGGTATGAGTTACTTTTTTTTTTTTTTTTTTTTTTTTTTTCTTAAGTACTGATATTTTATTGCTGGTGTCTAGTCTAATGGAATTCACTTCAATAGTTGGATAGTATGAACATGTAATTCAGGGCTCAATAGTAAGTTTTGTGTGGACTGATGGCTTCGGGTCACTCTGAGTTGAAAAAACTGTGTTGTGCTGCTCCTAAATCTTACATTATTTGACCTTATACATGTGTTTGACTTGGTGACTTAAACTTGTCACCAAGGTGACATTATTTACTTTACTTTTTTTTTTGTCAAAACTGTGACATAATTTTCCAGAAAATGTGCCCAAAGTTTAAAATGTTTGCCCTGATTTATGTTTTTGCAGAAACTGTGCTGCATTATTTCCAGGATATTATGATGCATGGAAAGTTCAAAGAACAGCAGTTATTTGGAATAAAAACCTATTTTTGTAACGTTGTAAATGTGTATTCGCTGAAGAAAAGTATTCATTTCTTAAAAAAGAAATTAACCCAAAAGGCTGAACGGTAGAAAAATGTAAATATTATTTCTTTAAATATTATTTTCTGATATGTTATAGTAGTACATTGCTAAATTATCTAAGTATCTAAATGCTAAGTATCTATCTATCTATCTATCTATCTATCTATCTATCTATCTATCTATCTATCTATCTATCTATCTATCTATCTATCTATCTATCTATCTATCTATCTATCCATCCATCCATCCATCCATCCATCCCTCCATCCCTCCATCCCTCCCTCCCTCCCTCGCTCCCTCCCTCCCTCCCTCCCTCCCTCCCTCTCTCTCTCTCTCTCTCTCTCTCTCTCTCTCTCTCTCTCTCTCTCTCTCTCTCTCTCTCTCTATATATATATATATATATATATATATATACATATACACACACACACACTGACCTAAAGGATTATTAGGAACACCATTCTAATACTGTTTTTTGCCTTTAGAACTGCCTTAATTCAATGTGGCATTGATTCAACAAAGTGCTGAAATCATTCTTTAGAAATGTTGGCCCATATTAATTGGATAGCATCTTGTAGTTGATGGAGATTTGTGGGATGCACATTCAGGACACGAAGCTCCCGTTCGACCACATCCCAAAGATGCTCTATTGGGTTGAGATCTGGTGACTATGTTTTGCTGCATACCTCGGTTGTAACGAGTGGTTATTTCAGTCAAAGTTGCTCTTCTATTAGCTTGAATCAGTCGGCCCATTCTCCTCTGACCTCTAGCATCAACAAGGCATTTTCATCCACAGGACTGCAGCATACTGGATGTTTTTCCGTTTTCACACCATTCTTTGTAAACCCTAGAAATGGTTGTGCACGAAAATGCCAGTAACTGAGCAGATTGTGAAATACTCAGACCGGCCCGTCTGGCACCAACAACCATGCCACGCTCAAAATTGCTTAAATCACCTTTCTTTCCCATTCTGACATTCAGTTTGGAGTTCAGGAGATTGTCTTGACCAGGACCACACCCCTAAATGCATTGAAGCAACTGACTTGTAATTGGTTGATTAGATAATTGGATTAATGAGAAATTGAACACACACACACACACACACACACACACACACACACACACACACACACACACATATATATATATATATATATATATATATATATATATATATATATATATATATATATATATATAATTATTACTATTATTATTTTTTACAGAGCCAGTAAAACTGGTGGCAGGACAAAAACAGTAAAAAAAACCCCTCATAATTACTGCCATGTTCTATAGCTACTTGAATTGAAGGTTGGGATTTTACTAAATTGACAGTAATCATTTGATGAGATTTGCTTGATCAGTAAACAGTTTGCTATACCTGAAATGAAAAGCGTTACATGATTCTTGTCAGTCCCATTGTTGTTATCATCCACTATCTGTTTTTCATCCTTCTTTTTCCTTTTTCCGCCCTCTATGTGGGTGCCCTTTGCTGAGTCCACACAGTCCTGATCCTTCATTGGTATGTGACAATTAACTAGAGATCGTTTTCATATCGTCCAGGAAAACAAGGGCCGTAAAATGTTTTGTCTGCTCCAGAGTGGCACAAAATTACATGGCCATTTCATCCTCCAGGTGCAAGCCTAGTTTGGCTCCAATAGAGGCAGGCAATCATTCATTGTGACCAGTGAAAGCAGCCCAAATCAAAGTGGTGTCTGGCTAAAAGAGGCAGCCTTCCTAATGGGAGCTCTTCAGTGTGGCAGGGGAATGTGCTGTAATATCTGTTCTCAGCCAAAGAACAGCCGCTATAGATCACCGCTGTTATAGTATGGAGAGTGATTAAACAGCATGGCCTCGGAGATCCCCCATACTGTTTTTAGTTTTCAATTTTATCAATATGATTGTCACATAGCAACAAGACGAAGTGTTGTATAAGAACACATGACCTGCAAATTTATGCTGCGTTCTCTCAGCATGTACAGGATATGCAAATGTAATTGTATCTTGTGCATAATTGATGTAAAAGCTGCTGCATGCATACATGAAGTTAGTTTTCATCAAGTATCTTCTCAAGCAAGACATTTTGTGTTAGACATCTGTTTTTGTGTGGCGTCTTGTTGTTTTCCTGTATTAATTTTATATTGAATATTAATTCAATAAGAGATTGCGTCTTACCTACTTGGAGATCAATATTGCAAGAATTTCACATTTTTATCTGTCTTGGATTCCAGCAGCATGTTTCTCTTTCATTGATACACAGCGTATAGTAAGCACCACTTGATGGATCTCTTAGGTTGAGTTGCGGTATGACCAAACAGCTGTGGTTTGGTAATTATACGATTAAGGTTGTGTTGTTGTTTTATTTAGCTGTGTGAACTCTGGTTTTGATTTTAAATGACAAATTATTTCCACTCCTTTGAAGTAATTAAGTTTTTAGATCATCATTCTCCTCCTAAACACTTTCAGCAGCGAGCAGCTGCACAGAGGGCTTAGCATTATGAGTTGATCTCTTTGATTTCTTTTGAAGGTATGCAGTGAATACTATAATATGATTTTTCCAGCATCTGGGCTGAAAGAGAGGAGTACCTTCAGGAAGAATGGTGTCACTGAGGAGTATGTGTGTGCTCCTCTATAGAGCTCAATTACAAGCACCAAAAAAGACAGACTTGTATATCTCACCCCTCTGCACTGTTTCAAAGTCCAGCTGAATTGAAGTGCAGACAACAACTGACTTTAAAGTCAGGATTTAATTTTTACTTTAAATAATATTAATACTCTACACTCTCCTGATATACATCTCCCATTTTTGGGAGAAATAAAGTCAGAATGTCTGGGTGATACAACTGCTCTAAAATTATGATATAGGTAAAAAGAACAGTAAATTGGCATATATTTGTAATATTTTTTTAGAAAAACATTTGAAATGCTTTACTTATTACTGTAATACTTGATAAAATGGTTGACAACCAAATAAATGCCATGTGGTACAACAAACAAACAGACATACAGAAATATTCAGAAAAAAAGCAATAAAATTACATTATAATATATATATATATATATATATATATATATAATATATATATATATATATATATATATATATATATATATATATATATATATATTGGCTATATATACTGTATATATATATATATATATATATATGTTATATATTTTTCATATACTTTTCATTTTGGTTACAATTTATTTTGATGACTTTAGACATTCTATTAACTATAAGTAACTTTGCAACTATATGTCACGGACTCTCACTAGAGTATTAGTTGACTATAGTAGACTGTTAGGTTAGGGTAACAGTTGCAAAGTTACTCATAGTTAGTAGAATGTTTAAAGTGGAGCATTGAAATAGTGTTTCCTTAATTTTTACCTGATGATTACTCCACAGGACACTTTTAAAGTAAAACTTTTCAGTTAAACTTTATTTTAAGGTGTCTTTGTTTTGCTGAAATCATTCGTTTAAGTATTGAGTAATATGGTAATTTGGGGAGAAAAAAAATTCTGGACAGATGAAAACTTGCAAGGCTAGAAACTAACCCATTATGATTTCAGGAAGTGAAACTGGTCATATTTATACCCAGGTTTGAGCTGCTTTAGTGTCTGGATACTGTCTTGTTTAACTGTCAGCGTGCTTCCTGAACATTGTCAGTGTTGCACGCTCCCACCCTATTGACTTAAGAGTGAAGGGCTCCCGGCTACAGTGTTTTCCCACACTACTGTGGAGTATCCCACATGAGAATAGTGACGATGTCATGAGCTACCACAAATTCCAACATAGAGGCTTGAAAAATGTTGTTATCGTCCTTAAACACAACAAGAAGGTGCTGTGACAGATTGCAACATCGAAATTGTTTCTCGCATGACTATAAAATTTAATTTGAGCGTTAATTTCATTTCCAACATTTCATGTACTGTCTCTTTGATATAAAACAAGTTTATTTTTAAGAATGATCTCCTCTGGGTGTTTTAAGTGATGCACAAAAGCTCCAGTCGCTCAAATAAATGATTATGATTTCACAAACAAACAGCCTCGCCGCAAGTTCGTAATGTAGCCACAAGATATTGATGGCTAAATTGATACTTACTCGATTTAACGGGCAAAATATCCTTTCCTCGTTGCGGAAGCCTAGCCAACGGTCTACCTCAGGAGTCACTGTGGCTGTTAAGGATAGCAGCAGTACTCTTTTAGCTTTGCTCTGCCTCTCCACAACAAACATGTCCATTGTGGGCCAAGATCTTCCAGCTCCTGCCTTTGGGGGTTGGCTCAGTCTCCTCGTGCAGTTCTAGCAAAGTGTCCTCTGGCACTCGGCAGTTCTCACACCACTGAGGCTCTCTGACCCATATTTGACTGTTTGGGAAGTCTGCAGCTGGAGGAGCTTGTGGGGTTTTAGAGCCTCATGGTGGAGCTGATTGAGTCGAATATACCTGAACCAGCTGTGAGGCTTTCCGCACACTGCGCAATCCCTCCAAGTTTGTGTTCTTGCAGGCGGGAAGTTAAAGCAGTGAAAAGGATCTGAGAAGCATATGTGCATACAGAGGTTTAAGGGTTGATCTGAGTCGCGATTAAAATTTTTTCGTTAACCCGAGCCCCATAAGTGGCTGGGTCGATAGCAGGAAGATTTAAGGACTGGTAATGCAGACAGATGGGCGTATTGTCCGTGAGAAAAGTACTTCACCACCCCCTCTGCCTCCCCAATTGATCCTGCGCTCCCTTAACCCCTATTCTCCGTTGCTCTATTCTTGGCATTTCATTGTGACGTGAAGATAAATAGATTAAGAGAGGAAATGCATTTTATGGGATGAGGGGGTCTTGGGTTATTTGGGTGGTCTGTATGGCGAATCCTACAATGCTTTATGTTAAGCTTAGGCTACGCCTGCATTAATCTGTATAGATATGAAAATGACATTTTCATTGTGTGTAACATAATAAAAACTCATTGAGAGGATTTCAAGAGACCAGACATATTAAAGTTATCAATTAATTTGCTAAATATCCCATAACTTACTGCTGCGTCCAGGTCACACTCAACGGCCGTTCCATTCATTGCTTAAAACGCAACTGCACTCGTGCTTTACAGCAGGACAGCAATTGGGGAAATGTAATATGAAGATTGTGCAAAGTAAACAAACACACAGTAGACCTCTATCGTCACAAGACTATACCTGCGTCACCACGTTATACCTCCACAAATACCTCCATTTTCACAGTCCATAAATGCAAAAACAGCATTTTATCCATATTTACCCACTTGGAAAAGCTTCTTCAAAACTCTCAGTATTTTCTGGACTAAAATGTCATCTCTGTGTGTACAGAAGGGCAAAATGTAGAAAAAAGGATGTTTTTAAATGTCCCTGGATCAGATGATGATCCCGGCACAGATGATGACTGAAGCTTCACTTTGCACTGTTTCAGCTGAGTCTTGCGCTTCATGTACCTGAAGGCTTGTATTACAGTCATGACGAGTGCCGAGTACAGCACGCTTTGTACTCTGCATAGGGTCACATTAAAATAGCCATATAATTGTTGGTGCTTGAGGATGAAAGGAGAGTTTGTTTTGCACAAAATCCCTTAAATTAAATGGACTGTGTGCTTATTACCTTATAGAAATGGCAAACACTAGAACTGTCCCATAAACACTCAAAAGTAATTTTCAATCTCTCAGCTGTAAATATTGATACAGTGTTACTATCTTACAGTAACAAACATAGATCAAAGTAAGCAGATTGCTATTAAAGATTTGATAAAGTAATTTATTGTTTATTACATTATAAATGTTTTACTGACATTTTTTATCAGTTTAATGTGTCCTCAACTAGAATAAAAGTGTTTCAAATTTGCATGCAAAAATGAATATGTAAGGCCCTGCAACTACATTTTTAGGAATGCAGGCTTCCACAAACCAGCCCATAATTTGCAAGTTAAAAGATATTAATAGCTCTTGTTTATGTGTTCCAGGGACTTAAAGTCAGATGAAACATACACCTACCATGTGCTTACAGTATCTAGAAGAGCAGAGAGTGAACCATCTCCACCTCTCTCTCACCAACTGGGCTCACCCTACTGTGGAGATGGACTCATCCAAAAGTCAGTGCACTCTCTCACTGCATGCAATGAACTTCAATGCAGTGCTTGCACTCTTTTTTTTCTCTCAAGTGTGCAGTAACATATAAATACATTTATTTGAGAAAAAGCTGCAATGTAGCAGTGTTGTTAATTGTGTGATGTAACTCATTTAATGATTTAAATGTGTTTACATTTCAGATATCTTGGAGAGCAATGTGATGATATGAACTTCGCTAATGGAGATGGCTGCTCAATCCAGTGCAAGAAAGAGCCATTATTCAACTGTGTTGGTATGTGACCGTCAACAATAGGTAGAAATGTTAAAGGTGTTTAGCCTCTTGTCATTCCAATCCATATATGTATTTTTTTATTTTTTATTTTTTTGGAAAATGGAAAATTTGTGAAAAGTCTTTGCACAGCTCTTTTCTATTCAGTGACGTTCAAAGACGTTCAGGTTTCAGTATGTATCTCAAACAAAGCTTTGTTTTGAGCCCCCCCTTTTTTTTTTCTTCAAAATACCTTCTTTTGTGCACGGCAAACAAAAAAAAAGGGTTGAGAATGACATAATGATGAGTAAATAATGACAGAACTTTCATTTTGGGTTGAAATGTTCTTTTAATGCTTATTTATTTATCACGATTTCAACAAGAAAGTACAATAAAGTAGATGTATAATAAGTATGTAAAGCATTGCATCAGTTTGATTGATGTTTTGCTCCGGCAGCATTTAACTGTATTGCTCATTATACTTCTCAGCGCTCTACTGATGTCAGTTGGACCCGGGTGTCCTGCCATCAATCTCATGGCTTCAGCCTGTCATCAGTGTCACATAGTGTCCTACACTGACAATGCGTGAAAGACCAAGAAGTTCTTTCGTACTATCTCTTTATAGCACAAAACTTTTTAGCTGGTTGTGATGTTAATGGAGTGCTCTAAGTTGTGAGCTAATCAGTTCTGTCAAAACAATTGGCCGCATAATTGGGACCCTCTTACAGACATTTAAGTCCCCTCACAAAAGACTTTACTCTTTGCTGTAGAGCTCTAAGATCTGCCTAACGAGCACTAGTGGACCTTTGTGGCACTTCCTGTTGGCAGTAATGCAACAATCCCCTTTTCTTCTAAACGTGTGGACAGAAAACTGGAGTGGAGTAAAAAAAGACAGAGAGAAGAAAAGAAGGATAGATAAGAAGGGCTTTTGAAGTTCGCTATTGAATGTAGCCAACATTCATCTAGCTGAAGTCTTGTCTGACCTCTAGGACACCTCTAGAAGTCTGAGGTTGCACTAGTACCCGACAGTGCTTAATTGGCAGTTCCGTCTTTTTTTTTTTTTTTTTTTTTTATGGGGGAGATCATGGGTGTAGGTTCAATGAGTTTGCATCTTTGGCTGCCTTAAATAAACAGTTGACACAAATTCAATTTTGTCATTTACATCAAAAATGCACAAAAGTAAAAATTCACAGAGACAAATTTTATGAGTTAATATTGTAGTTGTTGTAATCTTCCAATTAATAATTTTATCCTGTTTACAAACATTGTCAGAATGATTTGTTTATAAATCAGACTGATCCATTTCTTAAAGTCATCTCACTCACAACAGTTAGCTCACTGAATTAGAAAATATTCTGTGAATAACGACTTTTCTGCCTGTCTGTTCGTCACATCACATTCGTTTTTTATCACATGGCTTCAGAAAACTTGAAATAAAGCTCATGAGTCACACCCCTCTCCCCACCCCACTCCAGGCTGTCTTTTAAAAGCAATTTAATCAATTATTGCTTTGATGAAAATTGATGCGAAATCGATCATATGGCTTCAGAAAACTTGAAATAAAGCTCATGAGTTACACCCCTCTCCCCACCCCACTCCAGGCTTTCTTTTAAAAGCAATTTAATCAATTATTGCTTTGAAGAAAATTGATGCGAAATCGATAATCGGATGCATGAATCTGTGCACTCCTATTGTGGAGATAGATGCTTTGTGATTTTTGTTTTTTACGTTACTCTACAGTCATTGTGCAGCTTTGCCCTGGAGCTCATATTGTTTTCAGTAAAACACGTGATCAACGAAAAACGTTGCTTCACTTTGCATTTCGGATTGTTTGCACCCAGACCACTACTGGGTTTATGGAAGTTTAAGTCCATTTACTTAGATATTTTTATAAGCCTATATTACATTATCAGTAACAGTAAACAGTATAAAAAAAATCCTCAAACAACTCTGTTGGTAAATAGTAGTATTATAATTATCATTTCTGTCACATTTAATTTATTGCTACACTTTATTATGTGAATTATATTATCCAAAAACTTAACATTTAGCATTGTCAGGCTTTTTATTTGTGCTTAATGGATAAAACAACGGAGTTGAGCTCAACGGCACTGTTTTGGACAATTCTTTGAATCTTTTCCCGAAACAATCAGAGAAAAGATTTAAGAGGCTCAATTTCTCCATCCTTACTCAATAGTTTTAGGCCATTTTGTAAATGTTTCAATCAAGTTCAGTTATTTTCGAGGGCGTTTAGTCATTTTGAGCCTGGTTTTAAACATTAACTGTCTATAATGTCATTTTTCGCCAATGAAACCAAACTAAACTAGCCAATCAGATTTATTTCCACCCATCCCCCATCAATATAGACACATTGCATACATTTGACATTACAACACACAAACACCCACATTAATTTTATCCTCATTCTCTCTTCCTTTCTCAAATCACAAGTGTACAGTACACAGAAAGATTAATAATCAATTTAAAAAGAATGTAAAAAATAAAACGCCATTAATTACCGCCCTCTCATGGTACGCACAGCCGTATTGCTGCAGGTGTTGCTTAGAGCTGGTATTGTGCTCAAGCAAAACTGAGCTGGCAAAATCCCATGCTGGTCCCAGTATGCAAAACAAATCTTCTGCTGGTGACCAGTGAAGCTGGATTTTTAGTTTGATTCATGGATGAATTTTATGACACTTTGAAGCTTGAAAGTCTATGAAATGTGTATTGTCTATGATATTGTCGAGTATTAATTTAATACAACCAAACACAATTCTTGATTTAATGACTCCATACATCCTGTCTGGATACTTTCACATAATCTCTAAATAGGTACTTATTTTAAATAAGCAATTACTTCGCAACTGCTACAAAAGTACAGTCTATGTATTAATATGTGTAGTATTATGAATGTGATTCAAACATACTAAATTATCCCTGTTGTCACTGTCATATGAACTAAAAGTTGCTTCACTACCATTCAGAAATCCTCTCCCGTGGCCTCATGGGATAGTAAAGTGCCCATCGTATGAACACTTTACATTATCTTCACTGTTAGTAGTAGGTCAACCAGTGCATTGTTAAAAAAAAAAAAAAAAAAAAAAAAAAAAAAAAACTTTTGCTTTCCATTGAAAAAAAAATGTAGCTATACATGTTTGGATCGGCATGAGGGTGAGTCAATGAAGATTTTTTTGGTTTTGGCTGAACTATCTCTCTAAATAATAGCCACTGACTTTCTACTTGCTTTTCTACATCTTTTGTGTGGAAAGTTGGAGCTCTCTATGTCACTTTCAACAACGTCTCATTTTTTTGTTGGTTTCTTTGTCCAAAATAGCTGAACACTTGACAGAAATAAAATATCTTATCACAGCTTCTCAGCTAATACGACTCGCATTTATGTTGAACGAACCCCAAGACAAACCTCTGATCAAGCAGAAGGGCAAAGATCTGTGGTTACGTCAGCCACACGCTTCTATTTTCCAGCATTGTTTTTAACGTGTCACGCGAACCGTACGCAGTATCACATTGTTATTACAGTTCTTTTTTAGTACAGGAAGTGATGTGACAAGGTGCAGCATGGATCTTACTGCCCTTTACACATGGTAGCTTCCTTTGAATGATGTACTGTGGCTGCTGTGCGCCTGAGGATGCCTATAACTTTGCATAGTCTGTCCTTGTTAATATTCTTTGGAGCCTGCTGGGGAAAGAGTGTTTGATTTGATAAGTGAACATCTTGCAACCATGTTTCCTGACTGCTGTTAGCATTGATTGACACCTAGTAGCTGTTGATTGCAAGAATGGCTGGACTGAACAGGTGACAGAACGGTGCAGTTAAAAGCGTGTTCCCTTAGAGTCAGCTATACTCGTTCAAATTTTGCTGACACCTCAGGGCCTGGGCAAAGGCAGGGGTGGGACATATCAGTCCACAAAACAAAGAACAAACAACACAAAACAATATTTGGAAAGGGTGGACTTCTTATTAAAAAGACCTTCACCTGATAATGGCGGTTGGATTTTAATTGAGGGGATCAGTTTGCTGGAAATGTGTCTAGGCTGCTGATACATGAAGTACAGTCATAAAAGATAATCAATCTGTCATCACAAATGATGATTTATGACTGTCCTTGTTTGAAAGACAGTAAAAAATAGAGCATTTATTAACACTGTGAAGTAATGCCAAGTAAAACAATGAGTGCTCTAAACAATCTTTATGACAATCTAAAAATAATGTCCATTACTTAAATCAGCTTTTTTTTTATCCTAAGAGGAAAAGTTTTACTCCTCTTATATTGTCACTTCTTTAAAGTTATTAGTATTGTTATTATTATTATTATTATTGCAATAATTGATTATTTAAAAATGATTTATTTATTTGCATTTTTTTCAGATTGCTAAAGTGTAATTTATTTAGCATTCCTTTTCAATTATTAAAATAGCTTGAAGCTCTTCTTGTTTTTACTTTTTTATGACAGGCTACAGTAAGTGAGATCATTTTAAAACTGCACTTTTAACATCAATATTTTAAACAGTTAAACTTAAAACGCAAACTAGTTATTACTTATCCACACAAGTATTTATTTATTAACATTTTGTAATTATTTTTTTTTTTTTGCATATTATTTCAGAAACTTTTTTTAAAACTATTTCAAATGGGTATAAGTCAAGATTTTTCATTACATAAAACTGTACATAATTGTTTTGAGGCTGATGAGTAGAGGGTTTTAGGTGGTCTGAAAATTTAGTTTCGCAAGTCGTCCGCCACCTGAACATGTCTGAGAACCACTGGGTTGAGGATTGGATTAACTGCTACCAGCTATAACAGTCTGCTTATCTAAGCATTTGAAATGTATTTCAGTATTGCTTTCATACCCGTTCATCTCTTCCTCTTTCTCCTCTGAAGATGAGCCCAGCTTGTGTTACGTCTACGACGGTGATGGTGTGTGTGAGGACTTTGAGCGGGAGGTGAGTGTAAGGGACTGTGGTCTCTTTACCCCAAGCGGCTTCCTGGATCAATGGGCCACTCAGGTGCAGGTATCCAATGAGGAGAAGATGCACTGTCCAGCAGAGGTGGCTGTCGGATATCCTGCAGTGACAAAGGTGAGACCACATATCACTGCGTATGCTTAAAGAGACACCTGCCTGGCTTCACAGAAAGAGTTTATATTAAACCAGAATGAGGCCAGGACATTTAAGAAAATTTAAGTAGCTTATATAAACATGCCTTAGATATAAACATTACTCGTGTGCATCTTGAGACAAAACAATGGCACTGACAAAATTTAAGATGTGCCAGTGCAACTTGCTTGTCCGGGTCTAGGCCACATCTGTGAAACCGGGGATGAACTTTTACAAGCATACCTTCACATGTGCACATACTGTAGATCCAGTAGGATGTGTTGAAGACTCAAAAAAAATTTAATTTTTTTTTTCTTTGAATTATGTGTAGTATGTGTATTTTCTGTACTACAGTAGTTGTTCTTAATATTTTGAATTGACTTATTTTGAATATTTTGATTTATATTTTGACTTTCTTTTTAATTTGAGATTCATTTTAGTAATTTTGTTTTGTTCTTTTTAAATATTACTATTTGTTTTAATATGCATTTTAGTATAGATTTAGTTTTTAATGATTTTAAATTTGCATTATCTAATTGGTATTTTTAGGATTAAACAAAATGAACATTTCTCATTTTTAAATCTAATATTATTAAGTTTTACATTTACATTTATTCATTTAGCTGACGCTTTTATCTAAAGCGACTTACAATTGCTATATATGTCAGAGGTCACAACCCTCTGGAGCAACTAGGGGTTAAGTGTCTTGCTCAATCACCCCCAATAGAAAAAAAAAAAAGTTTTTTTTTCCAATTGTATTTCATTTAACAAATTTTTTTTTTTTTTTTAGTTTTAGTTAAATTATTAACTAAAAAGCCTTAAAAACTTTTTTTTTTTAAATCTGTACTAACCAAACTCCATCCCACACCTGCAGGTGATAGGTGCGTCGGATAATAAGACCAGACTAGCTAGCCGTTTTAGCAGATAAGGAACTCCCGCACACTATCGTTACTTGCAATTTAAAATTAATGTTTATTCACACACAAGGTTTCGGTCACGTACTGTACTAAATCTGTACTAAAATGCATATACAAATAGTAATATTTAAAAAGATATATATATATATATATATATATATATATATATATATATATATACATTTTAATTAATTAATTTAATTAAAACTAAATATTACGCATTTTCCACTAAACAAATGCTCTCTAGATTGAGAATGTCCCTCCCTCCCACTAATATCACTTGTAATCGACTAGCAAGAAGCAAATCATTATGCATGGCTGCAATGAAACTAAAGGTCAATTGATATTTTAAAAACTCCCATTCAAACTTACCTTGAAGTAAGAAAAACACATAAACGTAGAAAAGGAAATCACTTTCTTAGCCATTTTATGTGGTCTTTCAAGGAGAAAGGGTGCCTTATTGTAACGAGCAGCTATTATTTATGAACTGAAGTGAACAGAAAAATCTCAGATCTAAAATAGTATGTTTATATTGACGATGAAGTCAGAGTGAAATGTGCAGTTTTTCACGATAAATGGCTGAGAAGCACATTCTGTTAAGGAGAGATTTGAGAGATTGCTCTAACCCTTCACACATGGAAGTAGTAAAGAATTGGCTCTTTCTGAGGGACGTCTAAAAAACTGTGTTGTTTTACTCCCTGGATATTTCAACATGATACATTTGTAATTTTACAGTTTTATTGGCCACTTCTCCTCCTCTTCTCCCCCCTCTCATGATGTTTGTGGAGCGCGAGTCTCCTGCGCCCGAAATCGTGCAAGCTCCTGAATTAATCATGTCACAAAACTATTCCTATCACGCTGTGCGCAACCTAAGGATTTATGGCACTGAGAAATGCCCATTTTTCACAGTTGAGCTTGAACCTCATTGTGGCTTGAAAATGCATATTGTGGCTCATAATGGGATATGGTGGTGGCACACAGGTTACAATGACTTTGAATATTTAGTCTTGCCAATAAACCTTTGTGTTGAGATTGTACTTTCACTTCATGGTCTTGCAAGTTTTTATTTTGCATGAATTTAAATCTGTTCGAGTTGGAAACTGACTTGCCACTTAAAGTGAATCACTTGCCACTGCCAAGTGAATCAGTTGGTGATCATTGTTCTTCACTTGTTGTGTGGCACAGCAGCCTACAGAGTTTCAGTACGGACTTGTCGGTCTGCGTACAGTAGTGTACTT
Source organism: Cyprinella venusta (assembly GCA_038021265.1). Classification (NCBI taxonomy): domain Eukaryota; kingdom Metazoa; phylum Chordata; class Actinopteri; order Cypriniformes; family Leuciscidae; genus Cyprinella; species Cyprinella venusta. Next base: position 19,208,602 of record CM075865.1, on the reverse strand, counting down.
GAATCAATGGAGGGGTGGTGGTGTAATGGGGAACAGTGTCACTGAGGTTACTGTGGAGTGCTGCGAGAGAGAGAGATAGAGAGAGAGAGAAATCTCAGGAGACGCGGGAAGAGCGAATCGAGGAGCGCAGAAACGAATATCCTCTCATTCTCTTTTTTTCACCCCATTTCTCGCTTTCTAAGTCTCTTTTAAGCATTACATCAGAATTCTCTAGTTTTGCAGCTAATTTTGTAACGGTTTCATTCAAATTTTATAAGGCATTTAGAGATGAAAAAGATGTTATGAATCCCCCTGCTCCAGTCAGCTCTCTCCCCACAGAGCTGTCTTAGAGTATTGAATGAAGTGAATTGCCGGTCTCTCAATCAAATTCATGTAGCCTAATATTACATCACCTCTAGATCTGTGAACTGCACAATGATTCCACTTTGAGAGACAAATTCATTTCTGTCCGTACGAAATGTAAGAACCGTACGAAAATGTATGTCCGTACGAAATGTAAGAACGGCTGGTGAAATGTTTTTAATTGTTTCAAAAATTAAATGATGATACTAACAAAGAATGACATGTATTAATATTGGTTTCCTACACTGTAAAAGTCTTCTCTTATATTCAGTAAAAAAAGAAAACAATCCATCAAATATATTTAAATAATTCAAATGTTGAGAAGTTTATGCTTAAAACAAGAAAAAAAGTTTGTTATGGGGAAAGAAAAATGTATTTCTCATTTAATGCAGCAAATCAGACAAATTAATTACAGAAAATCAAAATCTATTTTTTCTGTATAATTTGAGTCATAAATGTATGTGTAGAAGTTAAAATGAATTAAAAAAAACTGAAGTTTGAAGTTATTGTTGATGTTAAACAGGGTGATAAATGTTTGGAGGGGAAATGAGGTCAAGGTAAAGGCCAAAGTTACCAGCACAGCTTTACTGCTGATAAAGCAGAAAATACCCTCTGGATATACCACCCCTAAAATTCTGGGGACGTCAAATTGTGCAGTGGTAGGAGACAGCTTTAGCGTTACCACTGCTGCCCTGATCTGCTTTCGCTGCTCTTGCTCATACACATACATCGAACACATTATTTGTTCCATTTACTCTGTGAGGAAGCGTGCAGCTCACCAGTGTCACCTAGCGTTGCAACACTGTCACCCCACAGTTGGGTTCAAGGGGTTCAGTGAGGTTCTCTGTCACATTATTCTACAGTGAAATGAAATACACTCGACACAATTCACTGTGAAACAGGGGCGTAAAGTTTAGAAGACTTCAACTAGTAATTACAGTAGCTGTTCAATTAAAATGCCACTAGAAAAGGCATTTAGATCAGTATTTATCTAAAATTAGCTAATAAAAAATTTAATTTCATCTAAATCAAGACATGATAGAAATTAGGGGGAAAAAATCAATAAACAAAATGTAACATAGAAGAATACCTGGTGTTTATTTTTTTATTATTATTATTTTTTTTTTGCTCTGTCCTAAAATAGATTTTTTTTTTTTAAAGTCATGTTCATCTTTTTTGTAGATATAATGTCCTAAGTTGCCCTTAATGTCAGTAAACTGTTACCGGCAGTGAATAGAACTTTAATTTGGATCCCTGTAAGCTTGAATGATTGGTGAACTTCATTCTTATACAGAGAATTATAATTCAGAAACTCAACAGTCATGAAACTATGGTGAGTTCTGGCCAGTTCTAATTCTCCTGCAGTGTGCTCACAGTTCTCAGGAAAATATAGTAGGTCGGTTCACCCTTTTCACCCGGATTTCACTGGCTTTCAGACTGATCTGTAGTGGCACTTTAACCTGGCCACTTGTGGGGCTAATTGTAAACTTAAAGATAATAATAATAATAATAATAAGCATTAGAATATAATTTCTGCCATGTCAACTCTCAGGAAATTGGTATGGTAATAGAGAGTATGCGCTTGACGTCACTGTTGGCCGGAGTGCCTGCAGCTACTCACAGTGAGTGGCAAAAAGACTGAGCGGCTGTATTTGTTTTCAGAGTGAATGCTGTCCAAAACAACACATATAAAGTGGGAAAGAGCTTTGCAATTGTACAATTAGATTTGACAAATAATCGGAGGTATGTTTTTACAGACTGCTATAGAAAGAGGAGCAAATGGATCGCTGCAATTCACAGAAACAACTGGACTCCAGTCAGCGAAAAGTGGATTTTTCAGTTATCATTTTGTGTCAACATGCTGAATTAAGGTGTAAAACCATACCCATATATTTTGTATTGTTATAAATATTAACAACTCATCAATTAAATATTTATCATTGCATATTCTGCAATATTGGATGTTTTTTTTTTTAATAAACACTGACCAAAAAAAAAAAAAAAAGTTTTAGGGCTGGACGATATGACGATATATATAGGCTATATATAACACTGATATAAGTGATCACCACCCGGATTTAGACCGACCTATATTGTATTTATATAAAGCGTTCACAGGCAAATTTGCTTTATGTTTAGGTCTATATTGCTTTTATTTCCCCGGTGTCGAAATCATTCAAACATAAATGTCAGGCAACACGATTCCTGACTGCATGTCAATATCCATGGATCACTGGATCTTTAGTAAGTTGTAAGGAACACTATATTGAGTCCAACATTTAGTTTAAATTGATAAAGTTGTTCATTTTAGTCGCATTTTCACAGTTTCCCCATTTAAATCCAGTCAGTCAGGCTGAGGGCTGGTGGGAAAGTGACGTCAATGCATTCCCTCTATAGAGATTGGCATGGTGATGGACATGGCAATGTTAAAGTCCCCGTGAACTGGAAGTTACAAACAACTTTTCTCCAGTGTTGTGACGTATTTTCAAGTGAAACGGAATATTAAAGAGTACCTATTATGGCATTTAAAATGTTCCTAATATTGTTCTGGGAGTCCCCAACAACAGTTTTACAAGCATGCAATGACAAAAAACACTTTTGTTGTCTTATAATATGCATTTATTTTTACCTGATTTGCCCACCGACTCCCATATGAATCGTTTTAGCGAGTCCTTTTCCAAAACCCGCCTTTGCGTGACGCTAATCTGCGGTGATTGGTCAGATGACCTAGTCAGTTGTGATTGGTATTCTCTGTGCAGAAAAACGGAACTCTAAATGGGTTCTCAACTCCAGTCCTCGCGACCCACTGCTCTGTATATTGTGTATGTCTCCCTTATTTAACACACCTGATTCAGATCCTCAGCTCGTTAGGATAGAGCCGGCTCGCGAATCCATACTTTATAGCATTTAGGTTTGTGAAGCAATCATCTTCAAAATGACGTGAACACAGAACAAGGTTTGGGCTATACTTGTGTGGTAGCAGTACTTGTATATATGAACTGCAGCCACTTAGTCTTCAAATACTCCTCACTTGGCAGGTGAAAAAAGTTCGCTTTTGCGTCGCACTTCAAAACACAGCGTCTCGTCGACATGATTGTTTTCCGAAGCCCAGATCTCGAAAAACGACAGAGTCCAAAAAGGTGCAGTCCAAACCTCCATGCTCTCAGACCTCCCTGGCCAGCCCAAGCAGGGTGGCCGTCCTGGGCCAGTTTCAGATTTGCCCGCCACCCCTGGAGCTCCGGATTTCCCTAGCGTCTCCGAGCGCAATAAGTGGGCATTTCTTATTCAAATAACTTGTCAAGTTGACGTCAACCAGACAAAGGAAAAGCATCGTTCTTCGAACGATTCATATCAGCGACTCAGAGTCGACACTTGTTTTTGAGAGACAATAACTTTGTATGCGATGAACTTTCATGTTTAAAACTTTGCAGGATGTTTTCGTTCACTTAGATCTATGTTAAACACTACATGAAGGGTAATTTTCAAAAATCCATAATAGGTACTCTTTAACTAGAGGGCTGGGGTTTACTTTAGTGCTCCTCCTCTCCATCTCTTATTCATAGCAGACTAAAGGTTTGAGGAGAGTTGCCACGCCCTCGCGCCATAGCACATGGCAGCAAGAGCAGATAAGTTGTTTCGAGGGGGTAGGGAAGGATAACGTATTTGATTAAAGATTATAAGGGTACATGAATTTAAAAAAAATATATGAAGTGCACAGATAAATCATTTATAATAAACGTTACAATATTACATATAAAAATACGAATTGTAAAATTTGATTTCATGGCGACTTTAATTTATTTGGCTGAGCAAGTACAGAGGCTTGCTACTGCCAATACATTCACAGACATGCTGCTACTGCACTTCTAACATACATGAATTAACACCAGTAGCAGATCTGGGGGAAGGTGGAGGGTTTCTGAAATCGTGCTGCAGACTTCTAACAGCAATACTACCTGTATTTGTTTGAATGTTGAGCCACAGCTTACTGCTCAGTGATGCAACAACAACCAATCATATTATTATCAATGTTGAAAACAGTGTGTACTGATAATATTTTTGTGGAAACTGTTATACATTTTTACAGGATTCCTCTTTGAAACATGCAATTTGGACGCACACTTCTCCTCAGTTATTTACCATTGTAAAATATTCAACAATTTAAATGCTGCATTCAATAAGAAAGATAAAAACAGTAAAAATTTATTGTCTTTGTTCACTCAGAGCTGTCAGTCGAAGGTGTTTGACCTGTCACATGGTGTGTCTCAGTATGCTTGGTTTCCTTGTGAGCAGTCTCAGCAGCACAGCTGGACTTCACAATATTGGCTAAAGGTAAGAGATGTATAATTGTGGTGTAATTCTGTTTTTTTAACTTTCAGTTGAACATACTTATGTCATATCACATCCAGTGCATAAATCAGTATAATGATTTGACCTTCCTATATTTCACCAATTAATACATATTCCTGAAGTAATAATCCTATAAACCAATCAGATTTTAAGGTTAGAGTATGAAACTAATACAACATTATTATCAAACTACAGGTTTCCAGTAGGAATCATGGAAAACTATAAAAATAACGATAACTGTATTAGTGTCCATACTAACAAATAATATAATTCTGTTTATTCTAAGCATGCAATGCAGTTCTCTTTCAAGGGAACTCGTGTTGTCTATGAAGTTAAGGTAATCAGTCCAATGGCATGGTGTGACGTCATCCCATAGCGTGTGATGTCATGACCAGGAAGCTACATAGCACCCGAAACCAAACAATGTCAGCTTCTGTGCCTTCAGCAAGCTATCAGTGTTCAAAATTGCCTGTCTATTTGGTGTTGTTTGTCCCATAGTAATTGACATAATTGTTTACGTCAATGCAGCACTACAGAGGACCACTTTTCTCAGAGTGGCATGGGACTCGACATGGCATGTCTGCTCGTCTGCTGCTTGTATCGAATTGATCCTTTTAGCCATAAACAAGATAAAGCTAACCAACTCAATCACAGACTGTTAGGTTTGATGCCAGCTCCATCCAACATTATGCCTTTTGTCCTGCTGTGCAGCAGTTGTTGGCTCAAGACCACCATGAGGTGTTCGTATGATCAAGGTTACATGCCAGGGTCTTCATACCTTGGTGATGTGGAAAAAGCCTTGTTTTTTATCCCTGGGTCCCATGCAATTACCTTTTTCATTGCAAGACTCTCATGACAGATGCTTCCCTCACAAATTGTGGAGCAATCCTAGAGGATTGCAATCTCTCATGGCACATAATTTGCCTGGAGATGATGGCTGTTTTTCTGGCTTTGAAATATTTTCTTCCAGACCATGCTTATCTGGATAGACAACACATCGGTGACTGCCTACGTCTGTGGTCATGCCCCCTTTGCAAATTGGTGCACCACATCCTATTGTGGTCCTAGGGCAAGCCGCTCTCACTAAGGTGAGTGTACATCCGTGGGTGCCTGAATCAGGGACCAGACATCCTGGCATGGAAGGGGTTTTGGAGGGAGCTTGGACTGGCGGACGTGGATCTGTTTGTGTCTCAAGAAGCAACCCACTGTCCGAACTGGTTCTCCCTCCGCATCCAGCCCCACTAGGGTTGGATGCCATGGTGTAGACGAACTTGGCCAAGGCTGCATCTGTGCACCTTTTCTCTGATCACTCTGCTCCCGGGAGTTATATAGTGAGGGTCTGCTGGGACGTAGTCCATTTAAAATTAATAGCACCATTCTGGCCAGCCCGAGTATGGTTTTCAGACCTGATGTCTCTCGTCAATGGCTCTCTATGTGAGATTCCATTCAGGAGCGACCTTCTGTCTCAGGCAGGGAGCACAATCTTATAAGCTCAGCCAGAATTGTTAAAACCGTGGTTTTGCCACTTAACTTTGTGGGTTTGCCACTTAACTTTAGAGCTCCCTACACAAGGAAACTGTTCACCTTGAAGTGAACTTGATTGGTCTTCCATTTCCTTCATGGTCTTTTGAGACTGGGGCCTGCAAGCCACAGGAGGGCTCTGATTTTGGATCTGTCCATTGTTGTGGAAGGCCTGTCAATGGCTCCCTTTGAGCCCATTAAAGCTGTTGTAGAGAAATGTTTAACCTTGAAAACTTTTTCTTCTGGCTATTACAGTATGTCTCTAAAGAGTGTAGGAGACCTTCAGGCCCGGTTGGTTGCCCGTTCATGTTTGGAGTTTGCACCTGGCATGGTGAAAGCTTTTCTACACTCTAGATCAGGGTACGTGCCTAAAGTCCCCACCGATGTGGCGCGATCTATAGTGTTGCAGTCCTTTTACCCTCCTTCCTTTCAGATGTTAGACCAGGAGAAGCAAAACTTGTTATGCCCAGGCAGGGCATTGGATGTTTGTATTTGTAGAGCCACCCTGTAGCGAAAGTCTGATAAATTGTTTTTGTGCTTCTGGTTACCTAGACGAGGCTCCCAGCAACAGATAAGTAGTGATAAGTGGATAGTCAAGGCTATTGTATATGAGGCATGTGGATAGCCTTTTACCTATAGCTGTCAGAGCTCATTCAAACTAAATTTTGGCAGCTTCCAAAGCCTTGTTGTCAGGGGTATCTCTACAATAAGTTTGTGATATGGCAGGCTGGTCCTTTCCACACACATTGTGAGGTTCTACAACCTAAATTTGGACTCCACACCAGGGTCTTGGGTGGTCATGTCCTAGGTTGTGCTTGCCAGGATTCACACTAGACAGGCTCTTTTCAGTACTGTGAAGTAGGTATTAACATTCCCATAGTGTCTTATCTTCCAACGCAGTGCGAGTTCCCTTGAAAAGGAGCATCTCAGGTAACAACTGTAACCATGGTTCCCTGAAAAGGATACAAGACACTGCATCACTTTATGCATGCCTGTGATCGACTTGCTTCGGCCAATCAGATGCTGACATTCTTTGGTCCGGATGCGCATTATAGATTCCTGGTCATAGCAGTGTAACATCTCATCACAACATCTTGTTCCCTTACAGTTACAGTTGTTACCTGAGACGTTTTGTCATCTACCGCTTTAAATGCTTGAGCTCTTTAAAGCAGGATGGATTCTGATTGTTCATCAATTTTTATTTTGTTCACCAGCTGGAAAAAAATAATTCTTAAAGTGATTCCAATGATATTGTTCCTCTATGATGTTATCATTATAGTTGTTGGGTTTACTCTGATATTCTTTTAAATTTCAAAAAATGTTTAGAACTTCATTGTTATCATTCTTGGTGTGAACTGGCCTTAAGACTAGAGTTAAGAATAGGCTTATGACTATTTAATCAATAAAAGATATTGATCCAGGAGCAAATGCTACTTGAAGTCACAATCACCAATAAAGCAATAGAAATGACTGTCAGTGAGCATATTTTCATCTCTCAAAAGGCCTATTACGCCCATCCTATGGTGGCTGCTGCTGTCATTATCCATCTGGCCGCTGATGGAACAGCTGATATCGACCAGAGACAACACAACATTACTGTTCAGCTGGTGGACACTAAGGAGCAAACCCACCCTCTTGGTCAGTATCACCCAATCTCAATAAAATGTTAACACTCTTTTTACTCCAAGCTGTGTGTTTCTAGAAAACAAAAGTGGAAGGTGAATTTTGTTTTGTATATTGTGAAATGGCTGGATGGTTGTAGGGGACTGGAGGCTGAGCTGCCGGAACAATCCAATGGTGATTCCTGTGAGTCATGACCTAAGCGTTGCCTTCTACCGGACAAAAGCGATTATAGTGAGCTTCGGCTCTCCTTTGGTTGCCATCTCAGGTGTTGGGCTGCGCTCCTTTCAATATTTTGACCCCATCACTATCAGCGGCTGCCAGAGCAATGAAATCTATAACCCCATGGGACAAAGGTGAGTAGATAATCTACCATTGCTCCCTCTCCTGTCAGTGTAGAGAGTAAATGTTTTGCCAGACCACAGCATATCTAACTAGCGCTTAGATGTGGTCTAAGATCAGATATTAAATGTCTAATGTGATAGTGACAGTTTCTGAAGATTTGTTGATGACACATTTTTTTTAATCCTCTATTGCACAATGTTTGTTAATAAATATATTTTCTTCACTTTGCAAGCACATGATGAATGAAAGATGGCAATAAAATGACTAATAATGAAGGGATGACTTTGAACAATAAAAAGCTTTTTCTTGGTCACGCTACATCCTGACAGCTTTTTGTTTTTCACCCATTAAAAATATGATTCACATTTGTTAGTGAGCAAACTTTATTGAAACACATTAATAGTGGTATAAATTATTTGTTTGGTATGCGAGATTGCAAAATGTGTTTTCTTGTTAAATATTTTTAATTTTCTTCTTGTTTTTTTATTATTGTTTCTTTTTTAATCTATATTTTTATTAGTTGTAATCACAGTTAAATGTTTTATCTATTTAACATTTAAGTCAAATTTAAAAACAAAATAGTTTAAGATAAGGGCAAATTTATGTGATAAACTATATCATTAAAGGGTTGGTTGATTATGATTTCATAATTGCTAGTTAGAGTTAGACTAGTTAGAGTGTAATTTTGCTGTTTGAGCATAAACAACATCTGCAAAGTTAAAATGCTCAAAGTTCAAAGCAAAGGAAGATATTTTCTTTTAAAGAAATTGCTTTTTAAGGACTACAACAAACGGCTGGTGGGGACAACACGACATTCCTCTCGGGTTATTAACATTACTAAATTTACCCTAGAATTTACATGAACCCTGCCCCCAGGAACATGATTTATAGATTATCATGAAAGAATATGTTAACCAATGACTTGAAGATAGTTAACTCAACATCAGCAACATAAATTCATTAACTAACCATTCAGAAATTTCCTGTCGCTATATGTTGTCAATTTTACTTGAGTCTCTCCATCATTGTCTGACTCCGGTTTGAATATAAAAGGCAAAAAGTTTTTGAAATTTTCAGTGCATTTAATTTGCATTTAAAGGGACAGACACACAAACTGTGCGTTTTTTCTCATCCTCAAAATGGGGCAATTTTAACTTGCTATATAAAAATATATGTGAGTATTTTGAGCTAAAACTTCACATAAACACTCTGGGGACATGAAAGACTTATTTTACATCTTGTGAAAAGGGCATTAGTGTGGTACCCTTTAAAGCCTGTTCCAGTGTATTCTCCGATTCATTAATACAACCAGCCTGTGTGTCAAGCTTTCCGTTTGTCGCGTGACCAGCTTGTACAATTCCTTTTTGACAGGAAAATCCAATTGAAAGGTTGGGGAATCCAATTGATCCGGATTTCCCCGATGAAAATTTGCAGAATAATGTTAAATGTTGCCACAACTTAATCGAAGCAATATAGAGGGTTACATTAAAATGCATAAATGCTGTGTAAAAGGACATTTTACCCAGTATAATTGATAAGTTCATTTAACTTTATATCATCATAATACATGGTAATTTCTGTAATCCCTCAGTTGCATTCATTACTCGTGTGATGCCATTGAATGTCAGAAGCCGATGGTCAGTAATGCAGAGATGAAGTGTAACAGTCCTGGATACTTCAATGGAGCTCGCTGCACCATCACCTGCAACCGAGGATATACTCTTAAAATACACCGTGATGATGATATCATCAAAACACAGGTAATACAGTTTCATTAATTCCTTTGTGTATTTTTTTTTTTTTTTTGAATGTTACGGTACACTGTGTGTGTAAGTGTGTGCTCCCTCTGTGTTTTATAACATTCACACACACACACACAGCGGTTTATATTAATTTAAACAATAATCATTGACTCATGCCCTGACCACATACAGAGAAAGTAGCAGTAAAGATTTATGGCTCACGTAGGGTTTGCTAACCAAACTGTGAGACAGTAAGTGAATGGTCACAATAGCTGGCGCTCAGGCCAGTGGGCTCTGTTATTGGCTTGATGTTGTTTTTATGTCTTTCTCTCTGCCTGGAACTGCTGGATGTGTTCCCCATGTGGTTCAAATAAAAAAGAAGCTGTAGATTTTTCATAAACATTACTCTCACTCTCTCCCTTCCCTCTGACTAGAAGGTTTTTTTTGTTGTTGTTGTTGTTGTTGCTGTTGTTATTGTAATAGGCTAGAAAAACAATTTGACTGAACAGAAACCTCAAAAGTCATCTGAGAGTGATGGAAAGGAAGTTTCCTTCCAGAAATCACTGTCTGGCTAACACAGACACACTTTTTTTTTTCTTCAGCATATGGCTGCATCCTTTTGTACTCACATCCAGTTAGCATATCTTTTGGAAATGTCCTAACAAATTTGATTCTTCTGTTTGGTTCTTTGTAATATTACATTTACAAATAATTGTGGCATTTACAAAATATACAGTATATATATATATATATTAGCAATAAAAAATGTACCACGATTCAAAAATTTAGAATTGGTAAGATTGTTTAATGGCTGTACTTATTTGCAATTTATCTGTGAAACCATGATACATTCAGGATTTTTTGATAAATAGAAGTTTCAAAAGAATTTAATTTAATTTAACATACAAAAATTGTAACATAAATATATTTACTAGTATATAGTCACTTTTGATCAATTTAATGTGTTATGTTTGAATAAAAGTATTGATGTCTCTTAAATATATCTTAATGACCTTAAACTTTTGAACACACTCCTGTACTGTAATACCAGTCAGAAAATCCTTGTTAAACAGAATTCTCAGCTCTGTTAGTCAGAAAGTGTGATTCATTGAGTTGCGGACAATTAGTTTAACCAATTCAGTTTAAATTCTCCCATTGAATTCAGCCATTTAATTAGGTATATTTTGCCAGACCAGATGCAGTAGAACAGTTTATTATTTAATTATTTTTGTGTTCTGATGTCATAAAAATGTCTAGCAAATCATTGGTGTCCATTCACAAGTCCCATAAGGCTCTGTCTTGTTTCTGCGTACCTGTTCATGAGGGTCTGCTTGTGTCTTGCGTGTTTGCGTGTGTGTGCCTTGCATATCTGTTAATTGAGCTTACATTTTCTGGTTCACCGCTGTTTGAACGTGTGAAGAAAGTGTCAGAGTGAAGTCACTCAGAATGCAATTTGTTTGAGTCTGTTTGACACCAAAGCGCCACCACACTCCCCGAGGACTTTAGGGCACAGCCACGGATCAGTGGCACTGCAGATCTGACAGCCCAGTACGCTCTTGCTAAGCAACGGGCAGCGATTACTGCAACCCATTGACCTCGGCCCTCCACACAAAAGGCCAGTGGTGGCAATGGCAATCCTTTACTCCACTCCACCTGGCCAAGTGTTTTGCACTGTACTAACTCCACAAGCCCCCAGCCATCCTTCACCCCATCCATTCACAAAGAACGGTTTGGGCCATTTGCTGCTCTGTTCTGTTTTCCAGCGCTTGTTCTCTTGTGATATTGACAGAAGGAGAACAAGGGGAAGAAAGAAAGGGGAAAATACTAACTTAAAAAAAAGACGAGAAAGTGCTGTGTGTTCTTTGTGAGCACTTGGGCTCTACTGTATGTTGGGAGGGTTTCTGCCAGAAGCCGCAGTCGACTGAGAAGCTTGGCCTGTGAGTTATTACGCATTTGGAAGGAAAGGCAGCAGGCAGTTTTTCTCTGCTTTTGGGAGGGCTCAGCTTATTTAACAGTGGTGCACATTGGGGTCCAGGGCTGGGGGCTTCAGGGGCCATTGGGGAAATGTTTTGTCCGGTTATGTTAGGTAAGAGGGGATAGTTTTCATAAAAATGGCCATGGCTGTTACAGGAACTGTAGTAGTGCTACATTTACAACACTACACTGTAAAATTAGAAAAAAAAAAACCTGAAAAAAAGAGTTCTGAAATAATATTGCACTCCTTTCTCCACTTACTTTATCTTATATATATATATATATATATATATATATATATGAAGAGTTCAGATGCAAAAGCCTCTAAATGCCATTTGAAATTTTCTTCTAAAATGACCATTTTTATCAAACTTGTATATTTAAGTTCAGTAATTTCACTTAAATGACAATTAATAGGTAATCTTCATTGCCATTTAAGTGAAATTACTGAACTTAAATATACAAGCTTGATAAAAATGATCATTTTAGAAGAAATTTTCAAATGGCACTTAGAGGCTTTTGCATCTGAACTCTTCATATATATATATATATATTTTTTTTTTTTTCAGTTAGTTGCCAACATTTCTAATTTTCAATTACATTTTTTAAGTTCCCTTTCGAAATGGAACTTCAACGCTATGGAGAATGCCCTCAACTTGATCAGTGTCAAGCATTTGACGTGGCAGAAGCATATAATAATTATTTCAGAAGCATTTAACAATCCCCTCTAGTAGTGGCTCTAGTAGATGAGTTATAATTTTGTCTAATAAACGTCTCGGTTACGGATGTAACCCTCGTTCCCTGAGTAGGGAACGGAGACGTTACGTCAGGAGTGACGGAGAATGGAGGTTTCGCATAGAAAGCCAATCCTCTTCGAGTATTCAATAACGAGCCAATGGCATGAAAATGCCTTGAGGCTGCAGAATTTGCATAGCGTACTCCGCCCCACCCCGTGGGTATAAAAGGAGGAAGTGAACGCAACCGCAGTATGTCTTCGCTGAGGAGCCAAGACTGAACTCGGTGTCTACCCAGCGGTACAGCAGAAGTGGCAAGGAGACGTAATGTCTCCGTTCCCTACTCAGGGAACGAGGGTTACATCCGTAACTGAGACGTTCCCTTTCGTAGTCACTCCGAGTTACGTCAGGAGTGACGGAGAATGGGGGTCTGTGCCATCATGCCATCTTCATAGCTGTCTTCCAGTGCCCTGCGAAAGTCTGGACTCCTGAACCTAGCTTATAACCAGGGATCTTACTTTGACACAGGAATACCAAGGTACACTGGGAAACATATCCCGGGAGGGACATGCAACCAAATGCCTACCATAGGGAGGACTTAAGAATATACATATGGCCGTATTAGGGACTACATATGGAGATCACTGGAGCACCAACCGCAGGTGGCTAGAAACTTAGCTCCAGGGGTGGCAGATGGCTTGCCGAGGGAAGACACATGCTCAGAGAGGCTTACAGTGGAGAATACACATGAGACAGTTACCATAGGGAACCGTGCACATGGAGGCACCTAGCCGGCATCCAGAGCAACAGCAGTAGTGCCCGCATCGTAGGTGCTGGAGGATTCAAGGCTTCAACGGAAGACTACTGAGGAATATCACACTTATCCAGTCCGAGGAGTGGAATGGCGAGCAAGCGAAGACACCTAAGCGGGTCCAGTACTGGCGGAAGTGAGTATGTAAGAGGACACCGGCTCAATTCGCAGATTATAGAATCTCGCAAAGGTGTTTGGTGTCGCCCAGCCTGCAGCTCTGCAAATGTCTGTTAGCGAGGCGCCATGCGCTAGAGCCCAAGAGGAGGCAACACTCCGAGTGGAATGGGTCGTCACACCAAGGGGGCACGGACGACCTTGCTGCTGGTAAGACAAAGCAATGGCGTCCACTATCTAGTGAGACAGCCGTTGCTTTGAGAGAGCCCTCCCTTCTGGCTCCCCCCATGACAGACAAGAGCTGGTCTGAGGTCCTGGACACCGTGTTCTGTCGACGTAGGTGCGGAGTGCACGTACCGGACAGAGCAGTCCCAAGGCTGGGTCTGCCTCCTCCAGGGGCAGCGCTTGCAGGTTCACCATCTGGTCCCAGAAGGGAGTGGTGGGAACCTTGGGCACGTATCCAGGCCGGGGTCTCAAGATCACGTGAGAGTAAGCCGGCCCGAACTCCAGGCATGCTTTGTCAACGGAGAATGCGTGCAGGTCCCCTACCCTCTTGATGGAGGCCAATGCAACCAGGAGTGCTGTCTACATAGGACAGGACCAAAACTCTACCAATTGCAAAGGCTCCAGGGGAGGCCTCTGCAGAGCACTTAGATCTACTGAGAGGACCCCAGAGGGCACGAGAGGAGGGAGTCGGATTTAGCCTCCTCGCTCCCCTCAGGAACCTGATGACCAGGTCATGCTTCCCCTTAGACTTACCTTTCACTGCATCATGAGACACGGCAATGGCCGCAACGTAAACCTTAAGGGTGGAGGGCGACAGCCTATGCTCCCACCCCTCTTGCAGGAAGGAAAGCACAACACTGATCGAACATCTCCGGGAGTCTTCTCACGGGAAGAGCACCAGTTGACGAAGAGGTTCCACTTCGACGTGTAGAGGTGTCTCGTGGATGACGCTCTAGCGGAAGTGATGGTTGCCGCCACCGCAGGTGGCCGCGAACTCAACCTGCCTCGTCCCGTCCAGGAGCCACATGTGTAGCCTCCAAGACCGGGATGAGGGTGCCACAGGATGCCCCGTCTCTGAGTGAGACCTCAGAGGAATAGGCCAAGGAGGTGCTGTCGCGAGGAGCATGAGTTCGGAGAACCACGTCTTGGTGGGCCAATAGGGGGCACCAGAAAGACCTGCTCCTCGTCCTCCTTGATCTTGCACAACACCCGTGCAAGAAGGCTCACTGGGGAAACGCATACTCACGTAGCCCCGCGGCCAGCTCTGCGCCAGTGCGTCTGTGCCGAGCGTGACCTCGGACAGGGAATAAAACTGGGCGCAGTGGGATGAGTCCCGAGAGCCGAACAGGTCTATCTGTGCCTCCCCGAACTGGTCCCAATCAGCTGGACCGTCTGGGGATGGAGTCACCATTCGCCGGAGATAGGGCGGACCCGTGACAGCTCGTCGGCCGCCAGGTTCTGGTCTCCTGGAATGTACACTGCACGAAGGGACCTCAGGTGCTTCTGACTCCATAGCAGGAGGTGGCGGGCGAGCTGCGACAACCGACATGAGCGTAGACCACCCTGGTGGTTGATGTACGCTTCTGTAGCGGTATTGTCTAAACGGACAAGTACGTGTTGACCCCTGAGCAGTGCTCAAAAGCGGTGCAGGGCCAAGCGTACTGCCAGCAGCTCGAGGCAATTGATGTGCATGAGGCGCTGGGGTCCTGTCCAGGAACATGCATGGGCTGCATGCCCATTACACATAGCACCCCAACCCGTGGTAGAGGCATCCGTGGAGACAACAAGATGCCTGGAAACTCGCTGAAGAGGGACACTGGCTCGTAAAAAGCTGAGGTTCGCCCACGGGAAGGTTTGGCGGCACGCTGAAGTCACTGGAACTCGGAGCGAGCTGCGATGCCATGCCCACCTCGGGACTCGATCGCGAAGCCACAGCTGAAGCGGTCTCATATGAAGCAATCCGAGCGGCGTTGCCGCGGCTGCGGATGCCATATGCCCCAGAAACCTCTGAAAAGTTTCAGTGGGACCGCACTCTTGCCCTCGAACTGTCAAAGACAAGTCAGCAGTGAGTGCGCGCGCTCGTTCGTGAGCTGCGTGGACATGGCGACCGAGTGTATCTCCATGCCGAGAAAAGAGATCCTCTGCACGGGGCAAAGTTAGCTCTTCTCTCGGTTGACCCGAAGGCCCAGACGGGCTAGGTGCCCGAGCACCAGATCTCTGTGTTCGTAACCCTGTTCTCGAGAGTGTGCCAGTATCAGCCAATCGTCGAGATAGTTCAGGATGCGAACCCCGTGTTCGCAAAGGGGAACAAGGGCTGCCTCGACGATCTTCGTGAAGACGCGAGGTGACAGAGCTAACCCGAATGGGAGAACCGTGTACTGATATGCCTGGCCTTCGAAAGCAAACCGAAGAAACGGTCTGTGTCGAGGCAAAATGGAGACATGAGAGTACGCGTCCTTCAGGTCGATCACTGCAAACCAATCCTGAGGCCGAACGCATTCGAAAATGCGTTTGGCTGTGAGCATTTTGAATGGTAGTCGATGGAGAGTACGGTTCAAATGCGCAGATCCAGGATCGGTCGTAACCCACCGGTCTTTGGGGACAATGAAGTAGGAGCTGTAAAACCCGGACCTCACCTCGGCTGGAGGGACCGTCTCAATTGCACCCTTCGCCAGCAGGTTCGCAATCTCCACTCTCATGACCGGGGCATTGCCACCGACCATAGTGGAGCAAATTCCCCTGAAACAGGGAGGAGACCGTGTGAACTGAATCGCGTAGCCGAATCTGATCGTTCTGTTGACCCAGCGGGACAGGCCGGGGAGCTCTAGCCAAGCTCCCAGGAACTGAACCAGCGGGGTCATGCGAACCACAGACGTCCCCCTGGAGGGGCAGCGGGACGGGGAGACCGGAATGCGCCCAGGAGTTACCCCATGCAGATGCACAGTCGAGCCCCGTTCCCCGACAGAAGAGACCAGGGAAGGACCAGCGTTCCACGGGGGTCTGTTCTGCCAGGGGTCTGGCGATAGAGGGGGAGGGGAGTGGCGTGGTCCAGGGACGACACACCTCCCATCCGCACCCTCAGAGACAGAGGAGAATGAGAGTGGCGAGGCACGGGGCCGTTGCGCACTTTCACCTTGCTCTGTGTGCTCGGAGATGGAATGCAGGTCTTTGAGAAAAGATTCTCCCCCAGCCCTCCACTGGGGGAAGGAGTGGGCCTGACCACTCCCTGAAGAACTGCAAACCATACCCGAGCTGCCCGTAACGGGAGCGTCGCAGCGGGGCTGCGGGGCTGGTACGGGCGGGGGCGCCTTCCTACGACCACCTCACGGCACGGCCCGGTGCTGCTGGGGCCGGACGGGAGGGGGCAGAAGTCGCAGGAGATTGCATTCGGCTGCAAGCGGACTGACGCATCTGAGCCTGCGGCTAGTAGCAGCAGAAACCGCAGAGTCAGGTAAGCCACAGTCCGCTTCTGAGCGGCCGAAAACTGTTGGGCAGCGTTCTCGATCGCGCCGCCGAAGCGGCCAGCCAGGGATATGGGAAAGTTGAGGAACTGGTTCACTCAACCTCACGCACATCAACCAGGTTAAGCCAAAAGTGTCTGACCACACGCGTGGACATCACCTGACTCAGGGAGCATGCGGTCACCTTCCCCGCTCGTAGAGCGAGGTCGGCGACGGCATGCAGCTCAAGGATGAGCTCTGAATCAGCCCTACCCTCGTGCATGTCACTGAACACCCATGAGAATGACAATAACATACAGTAAGGTGGCAGCCTGCCCCGCAGCTCTATAGGTCCCCGCCACCGGAGTAGACAAGAACCTACAGGCATTGGAGGGGTGCCTAGGGCTGCCACACCAGGTGGAGGCACTGCGGGGACACCTAAGTGTTGCCACAGAACACTCCACAGGGGGGAACCCCAGTGCACCCTAGACTGCGGCCTCTAGGAGGGCAGAGAAGGCGGAAGAGGCTGTTGAGTGATCGTGAAAAGTCAAAGGAGACTTCCACGATCTCACGGCCTTTTCATGCACATCCGGGTAGAAAGGATTTGGGTTCACCACCCCCAAAAACCAATCATCAGCCTTAAGTGCTCGGGATATGGCAGAATTTTCCACACAAACCCGATACTCGTGGCAGCCCGGGAAGCATAGCTGTGAGCCCTGAATCAAGCTCGCTATGCTAGCACATCCGAGGACAGCAGCACAGATGAGCCATCTCCAAAGACTCCAGCTCACCTTGTGATGCGGCGATAAACATGATTTCATCAGCTGGGGGACCGAATGAGAACGCGGGCCCGCGAACGGCCCCGCCCACTCACTCTGGACCACGTGGGTTGCAACGTGAAAGACAGGGTGTGGGCCGAGGAATTTCGTCGGTTTAGTTCCAGACCTAACGTCTTTTTGGTTACCCTGGCCACCAGCCAAAGCATTATCTCACGTGGAGAAAATGGTTCAGGTTGTGGATGAGGGGACTCTCACTCTACCGAGCTCATTGAGACGGGCCATGCCCTTTCTCTCCCTCCGACTCCTGAGCACGCATGCGGTGCCAAACCAGTCAAATTCTCGCATGATTTTCTATGTCCCAGCAGCCCGAAAGCACGTGAATCAGTTTCTTTCGGGCTGGAAGTTATAATTTATACCGCGGCTTCCGACTCCGAGGATTTCGGGCCTGTTTTAGCTTCGGATGCTTTCCCGCCTAGCGGCCAGGAAGCATGGCCTACCGCGGCCTACACGGAGCTTGTCGACGTGCTTTTGCGTGCTACCGAGAAACTCTATCGACTGGCCTGAGCCCCGCGAGTCCCAGTCCGTTACAAACAATTATTTTGGAAGGAAAAGTACTAAAATAAATGGAATCAGTGCGTAAAATGACAAGAAATAGTGAGTGTTCTTTGCCATCGCGGCTATTTAACTGCGGCAGATAGGCAAATACAAAAAAATGGTATCCCAGACCATTCAGTCACAGAGTCAGTACGGTAAACACCACTGTATGTACAAACTCGGCACTTAAGAGTGACGCGCTTCACTGACTTCACTCCTATTGAGTGTCGCTCGCGAAATCGCTCTTCATTTGCATAAAGTTAAACATTTGTCAACTGTGTTGTGTCACTGGACACGCCCCAACGGTCGCTGTCGCGCTTGTTGCTTAAGTCGCCTGCTCACCATTGAAAATGAATGGTATCGTGTCGCTTGGTCGCGTGCACGTGCAGTGTGAACGCAGCTTAACGCGGCAGCCGCTGACTTCACCAACCTTGTTGGTTCTGTGGAGCAGGGTTATTCCGCCATCCTAACGGTTGAGGGCACGCTGGCTTCTCATCACTCCCCGTCGTCAGGAGAATTGACTCGGCTCATCCCCACCCGCTACGGTCTAGGGAGCCCGTGGTCGCCCGTTCTCTCGCCAGCGGCCCATAAGCGCCTTGAGCTGAAGCGGTCTAACACACCCTTCGCTCAGGCCTCCTCGAATTATTCCTGACCCGCAGGTCAGAATAAGGAGAGCTTCTCTCTATCCACGAGGTTGGGTCAGACCGCGCATGCGTTTCTTCCCACCTCCCACTCTCTCTCCTTTTCTAAACCGGCCACTTTCGCCACCCTGCGTGTCCCGAAGTGCAGCCTCCCCCCATTAACAGCATTTTTCCTACTGTAGTCGACAGTGCCACTCAGGCTTCTGTGCTACAGCAGGAAATTTCTTCCCTCCTTCTCAAAGGTGGAGGAAACCGAACAAGGCTTCTACAGCCGTTATTTCCTGGTTCCAAAGAAAGGTGGCGGCCTGCGTCCCATTCTAGACCTCCGCCGTCGTCTCCCTTTTCAGAGGGAAATTTAAGATGTTGAAGTTGTAAGCCATCATATCTCGGATTCGGCCAGGAGATTGGTTCGTGACAATAGACCTCAAGGATGCCTATTTTCACATCCAGGTCGTGCGGCGTCACAGAAAGTTCCTCAGGTTCGCCTTTGGAGGAAGGGCGTTCCAGTTCAAGGTCCTCCCCTTTGGCCTCGCCCTGGCGCCAAGAACGTTCACGACATGCGTGGGTGCAGCACTGGCCTCCTTGCGGCTCCAGGGCATCCGTATTCTGAATTATCTGGACGACTGGCTCTTTCTAGCCCAGTCCAAGGAGTTGGCTACCCACCACAGAGACACTCTTCTGCGCCATATTCAGTCTCTCGGTCTGAGGTTGAATGTGGAGAAGAGTTCTTACTCCAACTCAGCACACAGTTTTCTTGGGTGTGCACATGGATTCCGTTCGTATACAGGCCCATTTGGCTCCTGCACGGAATTGCAGTTTGATGACATGTTTGGCCCGTTTTTCGCTAGGCCATCGTGTTTCTGTGGGCACTTAATGCAGGCTTCTGGGCTTAATGGCAGAAGCCTCCCCTATTCTACCCCTGGGTCTGCTCCTCATGAGGCCCTTACTGTGGTGGATGAAGCTCTCAGAGACCCGGCCCACTGGGCCAGCCTATCGCCTGCTGAGGGTGTCGGGGAGTTGCTCTCGCGCCCTGTCAATTTGGCGGGACCCCCTTTTTCTTCGGAAAGGGGTCAGTATGGGGACGGTATTCCGTCGCCAGATGATTACGATGGATGCCTCTCTAACCGGCTGGGGAGCAGTTTTTCGAGGGCAGACCAGCGTGTGGGGTCTGGACGGGCGAGACCCTCGCTTGGCGCATAAACTGCTTGGAGCTGAGAGCCGTCTTCCTGGCTTTGCGTCATTTTCTCCCTTTTCTAAAGGGTAACCTTGTCATTGTCAGGATGGACAACATGGCGGTAGTATGTAAACCGGCAAGGGGGTTCTCGATCTTGCACCCTGGACAGGCATGCGCATCATCTTCTCTTATGGTCTCAGAGCAGGTTCCTTCTCTGAGAGTGGTCCATGTCCCAGGGATTCTGAACCTCGCAGCGGTTTTCCTATCGAGGCAGAAACTCCAATCGGGGGAATGGATGTTGAACCGTCAGACAGTGGCCCTGATCTGGGAGGTGTTCGGGAAAGCGGAAGTGGACCTCTTTGCCTCGCAGGAGTCAACCCAATGCCCGCTCTGGTTCTCCCTGGATCCTCCAGCTCCGTTGGGGATAGATGCATTCGCCAACCCTTGGCCAATGCAGAAACTCTACGCCTTCCTGTCCGTCAAACTGATCCAGGCGGTCCTGGCCAGAGTGAGGGAGAGCGGAGTCCGGCTTCTTCTAGTAACTCCGTTCTGGCCGTCTCAGCCATGGTTTCAGAGTTGATTCCTCTGCTAGAATCATTCCCCTGAAGGATTCCAGTCAGAGAGGATCTGCTTTCCCAATTTCAGGGCAGGATTTGGCATCGTTTGGCCGATCAGAGGCCGTTGGCATTAGGCTTGGTTCTCCCAACTGACATTCAAGAGACCATCGCTAGTGCTAGAACCCTTTCTACAAGCAGGCTGTATTCTTCCAAATGGAAGGTGTCCGTGTCATGGTGCTGGGCACATGATAGGAACCCAGTTAACTGCCCTGTCGCTTCAAATTTGGAAGTCCTGCAGGAGAGGTTTACCTCCGGGGCGGCTGCTACCACCCTCAGAGTCTACGTTGCAGCCATTGCAGCACATAGAGAATCAGACGAGATTCCCTTGGGTAAACTGAGGTTAGTTTCGGCCTTCATGCTTGGGGTTAGGCGCCTGAAACCAGTTCGCTCCCCTAGAGTTCCCTCATGAGACTTTTCTGTCGTTTTGGAGGGTTTATAGGAGGCCTCCTTCAAACCCTTGGAGTCAGCTCCTGTTCGAATTCTGACTCTTAAGGTTGCACTTTTGTTGGCTTTATCTTCTTTGGAGCTGGTAGGGGGCTTACAAGCTCTTCTGTCAGCGAGTCCTGCTTGGACTTCGCTCCCGGTTTAGTCAAGTTTCTTTGAGACCTAGGCCAGGCTATGTTCCTAAGGTTCTCTCCACGGCGTTCCGCTCTCAGGTTGTTAGCCTTAATGCTTTCCACCCTCCTCCTTTTTCTTCTGAGGAGGATAGGAAGCTTAATCTGCTCTGCCCATTTCGGTCTTTGAAGTTATATGTGGACCGCTCCAGCAGTTGGAGAAAATCTAACCTGCTTCTGGTTTGTTTTGGTGCTAGCCACCGTGGGCTTGCTGCGTCAAAACAGAGGATTCTCACTGGGTCACAGAAGCGATCTCTATGGCTTATAAGTTGCGTGGTTTGCCTTCGCCTCTTAGCATTAGAGCACATTCCACTTGGAGTGTGACATCCTCTTTAGCTCTTCTAGAGGAGTTCTCTTGGAGGACATTTCTGTTGCGGCGGATGGTCCTCTCCACACACTTTTGTACGTTTCTATAATTTGGATCTTGATATGACTCCGGGTTCCCAGGTTCTTCTGTTTGAACCTTTTATAGTCATTATCTTATTGATACCAGTCATTACAGCGCTCTTTGCTTGGCGAGTTTGGTATCCCGTTCCCACTGCGCTTCCGCAGCGTTGAGTGAACCTATGAAAGAGAACGTCTCTGGTTACTTTCATAACCTATGTTCTCTGAATAGGGAACGAGACGCTGCGTTAGCGGCCAAGCTCCTCGCGCTGCTGACAGTCTTCCTTTCGGCAGAGAAATCTGAGGGGAAGATGGCGCACGCGCGTATATGATTATGCGACGTGATTGCGTTGGGGCGGGGCCAGATTGCGCGAGCGCCATCAGCCAATGAATTGGCGTGATTCTATTAGGCTTCAGACAATCGGCACATTCAGAGAATATCCCACTGCGCTTCCGCAGCGTCTCGTTCCCTATTCAGAGAACATAGGTTACGAAAGTAACCAGAGACATTTTACATGATTTTTAAAAATGTTTTATGGACTTGTGGATTGTTCTTTACTATCGACCAGAGACAATCACCTGTGCCTCACTGCTATGGCCCTGCTGCTGCTAATGCAGTATGACGACTACACTTTTAGAGATTTTTGAGCAATTTGAGCTGCCCAAGGAATTCGGTGAAGTAGTGAATATTTACCATCCAATATTTATCTCGTTAGACGATTTTAAGCGATTATCTTGATTTAGAAGCTCGCTCTTCATACTGAGGTATAAAAGTCTTGGAAGAAACCATACTGGCTTGTGCCTTTCCTTTCCAGGGTTGATTTAGCCGTCTTCACTTAAGGCTCTAGCCTTGCCCTCAAAGCTGTGCCAAACCACCACGTGGCTTGAATGTAAAGCGTATATGGCAGCAGGCCAGGCCGATGGTGCTCTGTTTTAGCATCCTCTTCAGAGGACAAGGTGAAGTAAGCTTGGGCACACCTTTACATGCCCTGCTCTCATTTGCCTTCCAGAGTCAGTGTAGCATATGGGCCTACCTTTAGAGTAAGAGCAAGATGATGAGACTAAGGCACCTTACTCCCTGAATCTCTTTTATCTTCTCTCCCTATTTATTTTTGGGTCTGGAAGCAAGAGTATCTCTATTGGGAAATGCTCTACTCATATTTAGTTGCCAAATGAACGTAAGTAAGGTACTTTGGCTTTGAATGGGGTTTGAATAGTCTTAACTCCCCTGTAGTTCCTGCAGAGTTAAGCCTGGCTCAAAATCTATTAACTGGCGTACTTCTACCTGATTGCTTCTCGCTCTTTCTTTATTAAAAATGGGAATGCAGTCTTGGTTCATGGTGGTAAGCCGAAGTGGTAAGTGTATTGGGCTGACAGTTTGAGGCACTTAGTCACCCTCCTTCCCCACAGAAGAGTAAGGAGTAGGCTTCCCCTTGTATGGGCAGCAATAGGAAGGTTGTAGCCTGGTGGCGAATTGATAAGGCTTTAGTCTGCTCTTGAAACACTCCATATAATATATATATATATATATATATATATATATATATATATATATATATATATATATATATATAAGTGTCTTTACTGATGTCAGCATTGAGCTAATCTTCCCTGTGGTCCCCTCAGGGTTTTGTGATAGAGTGGTGATAGAGTTGTGGTGATTTAGTAGAATGCCTAAGGTTGTACTGTTGTTTCCCTTAGGCTCCCCCCTGTAGGGAAGCAGATGTAAGGTTGTAGTCTGTAGACTAGTTAGGAGGCTCCCATTCTTACCCCTTAGGGTAGAGCAGAAAGAATGGATCTAGGAAGGGTAACATGCATGACTTCTTCATTTATCTCCCTCTCCATTAGTTGTGGCTTTAAGAAAGTAAAGTGCTTCCCTTTGGGAGGGTGTTCTTTAGCTATTTTGCCTTTGCCATTGGCAGAAGGGTCTGGGTTCTGGCTCCCCTGCGGCCTCGTTGGGGTATTGAGCCTGGGTATTAAGAATAGTGAGGAAACAATGTTGTATTGCTTTCATGTCACTCCTTCCCTAAACTGTTGCAAGGATTGGCTCCCCCTTGGTAAAGCGGCATTAAAAAACAGTTAAGAGGGTTGAAAACCTCCTAGAATCATGCTTGCTGTCATTACGCTGCTCTGGCGATATTCTTTAAGTTAGAGCAGGATAAATAGAATTTTAATTAATCCAGTTCCATCTGTTCCTTCACAACAATGGTTGGGTCATGAGGTAGGACTTTAAGTCCAAAGTGTACTTCAGCCATCCATGCACTGTCCATGTGACATAATAAGTAGAGAATTAGCTCCCCTACAGTTTCCTTGGGGATTGAGTTGTTGTGGCAAGAACCCTTCTTCTATGCACCTCATGTATTCTCATCCCTTTTGATGAAGTGAGAGACTTTTTCTTTCCCTGAGAAGTAGTGGTAAATCAAAGGTTGTAGACGAGTTGCCTTTGGATGAGTGTTAGAGCTCTGCTTTTGGTACATTTAGGTTTTACCTGCCTTGCGAGGGAGGGAAATGTTATAAGGCCAGGACTTCCCTTTCAATAGCGCATTGAAGCTGAACTTTTCTGATGCTATTAGAGAAATTAAAACTTTGGGAGTGGCTTCGCTAAGCAGTCTATCTCCTTATTTACACTGTACACATCTATGGCACATTACAGCTCCAACACGGCCACCAGAGCTGATTGTGACCGCTCTAGTTAATTCTTGTGTTTATGACAGTCGCACCGCAGCTCTCCCTGGTCCTTGGCTAAAGATAGGTGCCTGGTCTATTTTTGATGGACACCGCGTCCAAGCTGCACAGGCACTGTATGTGAAACATAGATAAAAGATAATGTCTCGGTTACATGAGGTAACCCTCATTCCCTGAGGGAGGGAACGGAGACGTAGGTCATGACTGATCAATAGGAATCTCGCTAGAGAGGCCAATCTACTTCGAGTGAAACTAAAACAAGCCAATGCACATTGGCGTGCAATCATTTGCATCAGCTGTGCAGCCTTGCAGCACGGGTATTTAACTAACAGCTGTTGCGATTCCACACTTTATTTTTTGCTGAGGAGCCAAGCCTGAAAAAGCTGGCCACCCCGGCGAGTGACAGCAGGTGTGTCAATGGGACTACGTCTCCGTTCCCTCCCTCAGGTAACGAGGGTTACCATATGTAACCGAGACGTTCCCTATCAGTCAGTCTCTAAAACGTAAGTCATGACTGACCAATAGCAATCCTTACCAAAGTGCCAGAGCCGCTGAACCCCATCCAGTACCCCATGCAAGCCTCTACACCTTCTTGCCTTAAAGGACGATAGGAGGAAGCTTACACAGAGTGTATCTGACACTGTTGTTCCGTGAAAACCCACACAGTGAGATATTGGATAACACTGGGAAGGGTGCCCTTTCTATTTAGGAAGGAGAACGCTGCGGAAGCCACTTCTTCAAAGTGTTATGTGAAAAATACATATGGACTAACCCGAATGTTGTACTGCATAGAAATAATGAGTGACTTAGCCCAAGGGAAAGACACACCCTGCGTCCCAATTCGCTTACTTATACTACGCACTAAAAGTATGTCGTCGCTGTCCGATGAAAAAATGTCCATTTTTGGCGATTTTGAGATTTTTTGACGGATAGAATGTCCAGGTTCATTTCCGTGTACAGCATGCGTCACATTATCTAAATGACCAATGAAAAGTTGTGAAATCATGTCATCTGATTTCCACGTATTTCCATTTGCTGTCAAAGCTGTCCATCACGCAGTGTATCTCCCATAGGCAGTATAGTATCTCCCCGCCCTGTCGAGGCATCTCGCCGGTCTCATGATTTTTCTCGCCGGTCTCGTCTCTGAGACCCCTACACCTGGTATTAAAATGCAATCTGTATCCAGATAAGTTATCCGGATAATAAAAAGGCATGTTAATGCAAGGTATAAATAAGTTATGATCGAATTGTGATCGGATCTGCCTGACCATCTGGAGGTAGTCTGGCTCGCATTGTGTTCGGATCTTTACTAGTAAACGCAATCTGGTTTTTGAAACCACATATGTAGGCCTATATTTTACTTTTCCCAAAAATGCTAAAAAAAATAAACGAGTGAGAGCGTGTTATATAGGCTATATGACACGTTATAGTCAGATATGACGGCACTACTGCGACACGCATCACCGCAGATGAGCAGCTGAGCGAAACTGAAAGTAAGTCACAGACGCAATCATCTTCACAATCACACAATCATCTCACACACACAATCATCTTCAAGTAAAGAAACGAAGTGATCTTACCAGGGCAGGCTGTTGCCGAGCTCTTATTGATGTATGTCTTTGATTTTGAAATTAGCTGATGATAAAATTCAGCTCATATCTGTAATAAAATGCTGTTCATATCCGACAAAATTACGGTAAGATTGTGTAAATAAAGTATCAGTCTAGCATCGCCATGTCAGTGTATGATTCATTGTCTCTTCATAGTTTGCAAGAGACATTTAATAAACTGAGCGTAGCCTATTCATCTGTCAATATGAAACGTGATTTGGTCATTCTAATTAATGATCGGAAGAACGCGTATCGACCACCGTTACTATACAATATGCACATATGTCCATTTAAACTCGATTTTGGGTCAAATATGGATTATATCATGACACTGGCAAGAATATGGTTACATTTAAAGATGTTGTGTCAAGCATGACAAAGCTGCGTTCAGCTGTTTTTGAAATAACATGTTTTTTTCACTTCCTGAAAAGTAACCGTTTTGGACATACGTGGTTTTCATCGGGCAGCGACGATGTACTCTTTTTGTGAAGAAAAAGTACATACTCTTGAGTTTGTAGCAAAAAAGTAGGCAAGCTTTGGGACATACTATCACGTCATCTTTAACGGACGGCTCTGTCGTGTGCTGCGTGCATTCTGTCACCATAAACTGCCCGGTCAATCATCTCGTCACAGTTCAAGGTTCAAGGTTCAAGGTTCAATTTATTTATAAAGCACATTATAATACAACATGGAGTTGACCAAAGTGCTGTACATACAATAAAATAAAATAAAACTGTACATAACATGCTGTACAGAGGGTAGAAAATATAAAAGTAAAGAATAAAATCAATAAATCACAGTTAAATTCTACGCCTTTCAATATATATCATGATCTCTCAATAAAAAAAACAAAACAAAAACAAACAAAAAAAAGTGTTAAAATCCTCCATTAAAATCCTCCATTCAATCTAATTTAATTTCCTACCGTATCGGAGCACGTTAATCTGCAAGTCATGGGTCTTTCATGTGTATATTTTCCTCGTGTTTTGCAATTTGAATATAATGATGCATTTAAAAAGTAATGGCTAAATGTATCTTTACAAAAGTTCACAATGCTGCTGCACGCCTTGAGCCTGGTAAGCCAAGGAAATGGCATCCACTATCCAGTGTGCCATCCTCTGCTTGGAGACAGCCTTTCTCTTCTGCTAAGAAACCTGACGACCAGGTGGCGCTTTCCAACCATTTTGTCTTCTTGGCGAGAAGAACACCACTCAATGAACAGGTTCCACTTATGAGCATAAAAACATCTCATGGAAGGCGGCCATGCTGAAGTGATGGTGTTAATTACCTCTGGGGGTAAGTCCCCTAGAACCTCCGTGTCCTGTCCAGGGACTAGACATGGAGTTTCCAGAGGTCTGGACGCGGGTGCCATAAGATGCCACGTCATTAAGGTCAGAAGATCCTTATACCCCAATAGTGTGCCAACAAAAGGACCTGCTCCCCGTCCTCCCTGACTTTGCATAGTGTCTCTGCAAGTAGGCTCACTGGGGGAAATGCATATTTGCGGAGGCTCCGGGGCCAGCTGTGTGCCAGTATGCCATGCTGAGTGTTCCCTCGGTCAGGAAGTAAAACAGCTGGCAGTGGGAGGTCTCTGAGGAGGCAAACAGGTCTACCTGAGCCTCTCCGAACTCTCTCCAGATCAGCTGAACCACCTGGGGGTGGAGTCGCCATTCTCCTGGAAGCACAGCTCGTGATAGCTTGTAGAGGTCTTCACAGTGCACCCGAGACCCGTCGGCCCGGGACCCGACCCGGCTTTTTAAACTAAAATAATGAGTGGATTAAGCTTGGAATAACGAGAGAAATAACATGGATAGAACTTTCTTGTCGGTGGATTGTAATGCATCAGTCAGTCAGGTAACGTTACAAGGAAGTGAGACGACGGCTACTAAAATTAGGTAAGACAAAAAGTTTTATTCTTCGCAACTCGTGTGAAATAATATGTGACAATCGGGTCGAGTCGGGTTTGTGTCTTCCTGCCGGGTTCGGCTCCAGTTTTCAAATAATAGACGGGTCCAGGTCGGGTCCGGGCAGTACATTTATGGCATTTCTCAGGTCTGTACGGGTCCGGGTCCAACTTTTGAAATGAACGACGGGTCCGGGTCGGTTCGGTGTAGCACATTTCGGGTCTCTTCCGGGTCGGGCATGAATTTTTGGACCCGTGAAGACCTCTAATAGCTTGTCGGCCTGAGCAGGAGGTCCCTGTGTTCGCATAACTGATCTTGAGAGTGTGCTAGTGTGAGCCAGTCATCGAGAAAGTTGAGGATGCAAACGGCCTGTTCACTCATGGGAACATGGGCCCCCTCTGTGTCTTTCATGAAGACACAAGGGGAAAGGGACGGCCCGAAGTGTAGTGCCTTGTACTGAAATGCTCGACCCTCGAACGCGAAGTCGCAGCAAACGGCCTGATCGCAGCAAACCAATCTCGGGGATGGATGCATTTGAAAAAGAGCATTTTCTGCCTGAGCATTTTGAACAGTAGCTTGTGGAGGCCCCGATTCAAAACTCGCTGGTCCAAGATTGGTTGTAACCCACCACATTTCTTAGGTACAATGTAGTAGGGACTGTAGTGCCCTCACCTCATATCGGCTGGAGGGACCGGCTCTATCGCGTCCTTCGCCAGTAGGACTACGATCTCCGCATTCAAGACATGGGCATCAGCTGCTCTCACTGTAGTGGAGTGGATGGCCCGAAACTTGGGGAGACGCCGGGCAAACTGAATCACACAGCCGACCCTGATGGTCCGAATGAGCCAGCGAGACAGACAGGGGAGCACTAAACAGGCTCTCGGACACCGTACTAGTGGGACCAAAGGGACCGTAAGCGTACCCGATTGGGGCAGCAAGGTGGAACACAGGGACGTGGCTCGGGCTGCTCTCTCTGGGAAGCAGCGCGTAGCGGCGTCTGAGTGTGCTGTGCAGTGCTTACCTGGTTCCACAGGGCAGGAGGTGCTTGAGGTGGCTCGATGGCGTTCTCGGACTGCACACTGCTGCTCACTGGTGACAGATAAGGGAGGTGAGAGTGGTGATGATTCTCTCCTCCCACTGCTCTCCAGGCCCCCTTCGGACCCAGAGATGAAGGAAGCTGCTCTATTATTGAGAATTTGGGTAGGGGAGAGCGGGGCACAACCTAACGCATTTTGGTTTTGGCTCAATTAATTAAAAAATAATTAGGTTAGATTAATATTTTTTACACAAGCAACATACACCTCTCTGCTACAAATGAACACTTAAAGTTTTTTTCTAGGACCTACCATTTTTGTACAGTTGCAGTGAAAGTGACAGAAGTGCAAATGCTACAACTTACCCCATATGCGGGGTTAATTGTAACAGACAGAGGGGTTAGTTGTAACACTTGTGTGTAACACATGTGATTCAGTACTATTTTATTTGTATAGTTTGATATTGTTTGTGCTTCTGTATAGACAGATATCCATACATCCAGCCCTCATCCAATCATCCTTCTGTTGTGGATCAATATCATGGATAGAGACATAGAAGGGGCTGCACAGTTTTGCAATAAATAATAATAAATAAAAATATAAAATATTGTAATTGCAATTAAATTAGATTTGTGTGTGGCAGCTGCATGTGCAATTATTATTATTATTAATAATAACAGTAATAATAATACAAATGAGCTTAGAATAAAAAATTAAAGGGTTTATTGCATTAAAAACATGCCATATTTTTAATAAATAAACAAGTTATCATTCATAGTACACAAAATTTTAAACATTTTAAATTCCAACATTGTTTGTGAAAGTCTAACAAAGTTAAATGTATACTCAAACCTGAAAAGTTGCCCTAAGTTGCTCCCCTACCGTTGGTTTTGAGGCCAGCGGCGTAACAGAATTTTTTCCTACCGGCCCTCTTCCGGGGAAGGGAGGGGTGAGGCCACATTCTCCTAGAGAGCAGTTCCATCCATCTGTGGGTTGCCCATCCTGGGGCCACTTACCTCTGGCTTTGCTGCCCTCCACCTAAACGGCACCTGGACGGCACCGTTTATGTGGAGGCTGCTGCTGCAGCGCAGGCGTTTTTGTTTTATTTAATGATGACAACACTAGATTGATACCCTTCTGCTGTGATGGTATAATTTGGTTGTTTTGCCATTTTGAAATTGAAAGTGAGGCTCCAGTGGGAAGAACCCTGGAAGTAAAGATAAACAAATATATATATATATATATATATATATATATATATATATATATAATTATGACTTTATATTAAATGATTTATAAATGATTTACACTGTATATAGTCTAAAGTATGAAAGAAATGTATCTAATCTATTCTACATTAAACACAACAATATGCCATTGCATTCGCAACTCTCCTGTTATTAAAGGCGGCGCTTCTGGTTTTATTCCCACTGGAGCCTCGCTTTTGATTTAAAAATAATGTCTGCACGAAAATAAGCCTATTCTAGCCTAGATATAGATATAAATATATACATTTGTAGATAAAAAATTGTAGATATCTTGCACTACAATTTGTACCAACAATGTCAAGCTTTTAATTGTGTCTGTTTAGTTTTCAGTGACTCTTAGGCTCAATACCAATTCACCCCTTGCCCCTACCTCTTGGCCCTACCCCTCCGTTTTGCATGTTCACGTCTAGGGCTAGGGTGTCCCAATTCTCGTTGAGATCGAGGGGAAGGAGTAATCCTGTAAAAACTCTGTAACGGCAGAGCCATCACCGATGACTGATGATGTATCGGGTTCATGAAGGGTTGTTCCATTTCGTAGGGAAATATTTCAACCCCTTGGCCCTTGTAATTCTGTTTTAAGGGCCAAGGGGTACACTTGAAAACAAGGGGTAGGGCCAAGGGGTGAATTTGGAATGAGCCTTAGTTTGCTTCTCTTCGTTTTCCTGCTTTCGTTGTCTCATGTTCCTGAACATCATTTGACGCTATGGTGATTCATTGTGTTAGTAATTAGATCACACCCGTTGGTCTATTAGTTCATGTGTATTTAAGTCCTTCAGTTTCCTCAGTTCTTTGTCTGGCGTTGTTAGTGCCTTCAATCCACCTCTCCTTTAGCCTGGTTAAAACCAGACCATTCTCAGTTGTAACTGAGTTATGGTCTGGCAAAGCTTCATAGACAAATCATTTCCAAAGGGCCGTCACCAACGGACGTAGCTCAAATGCCTCTGGGCGCAATTGGATAGACCTAAAACCAATCAGAGCGATGAAGGAGATGACGTATACAGAGCGATGTTCGTTTGTTATAGAACAACTTAGTTTGAATAAACAAGCAGACACTGATTAGCTACTTGCTCTACGTTTATTTAAAATTAACAGCAAGACAACAAGAAGTGAATGTGCTTTCTATAAATAAATCACACACAGTAAACAAAACCTTAACAAAAAAAGCTTTACAATGAACTTTGCAATTTAGACGCACAAACTGGGTGCCGGTTCAGTGAGACGTACATGCTCGGGCAAATTTGGGTTGAAGTCGTTCATCCTTGGTTACAAAAAAAGACGTGCACAGAGGCAAGCAAAATGGGGGCTTGCCGGTCTTGCGCATCAAAAGCATAATTTATTCTGCTCGTACCTTCATGCTCGTGCAGACGCGTCGAGTATAATCAAGGCTCTGAACGGTAAAGGGGCAGAGTTTTCAGAACTCCGTTTAATTAAGGACATCTCCAAGATTTCTCTTCTTGTGAGGGGGTGCACAGACCTCTCTCAAATCATCTCCAGCAGTAGCAGCCTCTGAAGCATCACTAACTCCGCCTCCGTTTCCCTCGTAAGCTGTAATTAGCATTTAAACATTCTCTATGATAAAAAAATTGTGAAAAAAAAATATTTTAATAACATGCTTTTGCCGGTTATAGAGTTCTAATGACGATGTTCAACTATAACTGTCACACTTCTTGTTCCGTCGCTGTGCTGACTTCATAGAATAAAGCCCGCCCAATATTTTTGACTGGTGCCTCAATTTCGGTGGATTAGAATTGGGCTTGATTGAGCTCTTTGCCAGACTAACTTGCAGAGCAAATCTAAATTTGCTGGAAGTTGTCTGGGTTTTGCCAGACTACCTTGCCTTCTATGGTTTTTATTATTCTACTCATGATGGATTATTCTCTTTTTGATTGGTTTAATTAAGTTATTTTGCCTTTTACTAGCTAATCGCATCGTAGTCTTCTTCGTGGCCCTGTATATGTGACAAACACTCGTGCCTCCACTGAGATTAAAACATTGTATAGTGAATGAATGAATGAATGAATGAATGAATGAATGAATGAATGAATGAACATGTAAAAATACTACAATAAAAGCTAATAGATAAAGTTTTTAATAAAACAAAAAAACAAAACAATATTAACTTAACACTTCTCCACTACTTGTTAATAAGCATCAATCAATCAATAATCATGGCTTCGTAATTACATAATCTTAATACATTATTTACAATTTACTACATATATTTATATGTTCATACCCACACACTAAAAAAATACAAAGGAAATATATATTCTTTGTTCTTGTTTTTATTTTCCCTAGCTTTAAAGAGTATTTTTTATAATTTAGATTCATTTTTTTATATATCAGATTAGCTGAACAGTGTCCTAGGAGTGCTAATTTCATAGATAACCAACTGTTGATCCTGCTTTGGCTTCTTTGAAACTATTTTCAGTGCAATAAATAAATAATAAAGATTACTAATATCTGGACATACTGTGTGGGTGTGCATATGAAATAATGTCAAATAGTAAATGGTCAATTAGAAAATTGTGTCATGACAGTTTCAGTGTTTACCCTACAAAATGCGATCGCGTGTGAGCTAGAGAGATGATGACGACAAGGCAAGCGAGCCCTCGTACCTTTACATAGCTAAAGGGCTGATCCCAGCACAGTCATTGCAGCTTATCAGTCATCTCCAGGGAGCTCATAATGTGTGTTCCTAAAGGCTTTAGTTAGAGACAAATTAGCCATTTCATCATTAACATGTTACCGTAACATCATTGAGATGATGCCAATATGGTCCTATTGAGAAAAAAAAAGACAGATAGAGATAGATGTGTTTATAAGATTGTGAGCCAAGCGAAGCATCGAGGGTTAAGATCTCGCAACCCATCATGAATGGAGGAAAGTTTTGTGAGCAGATAACTACAGCAACAACCACCACTACAGTGTCATGTCTTTGTGTCCGCAGCTTCCTGGCCGCCGGCCCCTTGTTTTTGCCAAGGTGTTATTGAAAGCAGAGCATGTCCTGAAATCACTGTTAGGCAAACAACATTTCAACAGTGCAAAGGGAAACGGAGAGTTTGAGGTTTGCTTTACCCCCCGTTTTTTGTTTTTTTCAGCGCTTCTGCGTGTTTGTGCGTATGTGTATTTCAAGCGTGTTTGCAGATGTGCGTACTATGCATTTGTGTGTGTGTGCACATGGAGAGAGAAACACAGGATGGGGCAGGGGTGTAGAAGAAAAGCCAACAGAGGCATCTGTGTTGAATTAGGCACAGTAGTCAGTGGTAGTTAAATACTCAGTGGAGGAGGAATCAGCAGCTGTAAAGTTTTAAAAGAAGGAAACTCCGCACGCAGACACCCCCCTCCGCAACTCGCCACCCCCCAATGTGACGGCAGTCCCCTTCTCTATGTAAACCAGAACGGCCTGTCATGATATAACTTCAAGCTGGAGCAATGTGTATTTGTGTGTGTTTTCGTTTGTGCATGTGACACGGATTATATGCCATACAGGTGGGCATTTAAACAGCCCCCTGCATGTGTGTGTTTCTTCAGTTCAACCACAACAGTTTATGTTTTCCTTTCCGTCCCACACAGCCCCTGCAAGCCACTGTGGTCATTTATTTTACTGCTCCTGTAATGCAGCCAGTGTCGGCTAATAAACCTTGTGTCTAAACTGCTATTGAGCTTTGAAATGGCTTTGAGAGAGCCAGAGATGTCTGGGCAGGGAAAATTAGATGATGCTTTTATGTACTTCTGTAGCCTCTCACAGGTTTTATAAAGAAGGCAGGTATGTGCACTTACACGTTCTATGGCATAATGACATAAACGGCAGCCTTTCTGACCCTAGGGGGAGATGTTGAGAAGATTGTGACTGCTGATCTGTTTGGGATTTTAAGCCAGTGATATGAGGTAAAAAAAAAAAAAAAAAAAAAAAAAAAAAAAAAAAAAGGATTTTATTCCACTGCTGCCCTCACATGAAGAGGTGAAATGGATACCTTTTTTATAAACAGTTGTTATTTATTTTGATTTGTAAGCTTTTACTTCACTTATTTTTTTTCTTTTTTGGCTTTTTTTTTTGTTTGTTTTGCTTGGTTTAATTTTAGCTTTTGCTTTGCTTAGTTTGTTTTGTTTTTGTCTTTTATTTGTTGTTGTTTTTTTTCTTTTTTGCTTAGTATAACTTTAGCTTTGAGTAGTTAGATTTTGTTACACCTTTTACACATTTTGTTTTGTTTTTCTTTGTTTTGTTTTGATTTGCTTAGTTTTATTGTTATGCTTACTTTGTTTTAGATACCCCCCTCCCTCCCTCCCCCTTTGTTGTTTTGTTTTGTTTTGTTTTTTCAGATATTCACCTCAAATATTCAAGACTCACACTTCCATGGTGAGCTGTTTTCAATAATAGCTTCAGCACAAAAAAAGGAAGAGGGAAAGAAGGGGGCAAAAAGTGTTTTGTAACTGTGTCTGGATTGCATTTCAAATGCTTCCCGCTGCTTTGCTCAGTTTTAGGTGCTGGTACATTTCCTGAGAGGGTACAGAACATTAGATAAGCTCACCACATTCCAGCCCATTTAAATCTGCAATTTCAAATAAAGAGAAATGAGACGAGAGAAGAAAGGTGGCCTGCATGGGTCACAGTAAAGCAGCAACAAAAACATTGTTCATGCATCTTGATGTTTTGTTTTGTGGATGCTAATTAAAGAACATTTGCCACAATAATCTGTGCCTTGCCAGCCTTCACAGAAATTGTTTCAATAAACATAGCTGACATCAATTTTTATTTATTTTTATTATTATTATTATTTTTATTTTTTATTTTATCATTATTTTTTTTACCAACCAGCTTTCATCACTTGTCATAAACAAAAGGAAAACTCTCTAGAGAAGTGCATGTTTTACTCTGTTCTTCACTGAAATAGTCTGGACTCTATACCCAACTACAGTCTGTGTCCAATCCGCTGGGTATGGTTTATGTTAAACATCACTTTTTTCATCAATACATACTTAATTCCACACACAAAAAGTACAACAATCTTGTAACCCACATGCTAGATAAAAATAATATTTTTGGCTGTGAAAAGTCTGTCGTGCCATAAAAGCATAAACCCTTCTCCATGGTTCACACGTTTGAAGATTCATTGAGGAGCTAATAGAAGAATACAGTGTTTTATTCCTGGTGACAAATTCACGACTGTTATTTTTGCTTTGTACACAGTAAGTTTGAATTGCAGTGATTCATGTATTGAGTCAATAATAGGTCAGTATATGTCCCCTCATGTTACTCAAGAGAGAAGAATAACCATATAGTCCAAATAAACTATACGCAGACTACTCTTCATTGTTAAATTGCATTTGGAAATAGTAAGAGGAGATACAGTGGAATTGCCACTACAGAGAAAAGGAGACTAAGTAAGAAAGATTCACACTTGCTAATTTTGCACGCACAGACACACACACACACACACACACACACACACACACACACACACACACACATATATATATATATATACTGTATATTTTATTTATTTTTTTCATGTTCTCATGCACCTTTTAAAATATGTGGTGTCTATTTTGGTTAGAGGAAAGTCATACTCTCTAAGAAGAATGTCTGGTTGGTTCATTTCCCAAGCTGGAATAAATTAATCTATCCTGTTTGTAATAGATCAAACAGGATGAACAGGAGCAGGAAATACTACTACTACTAACATTACCTTAAGAACACCAGCTGGTATATTATAAATGTTAGCGCTCAGCGCAAAGGTTATTGTAATTTACCGTAAGTGTATGATCAATCACGAATTCATGAAAATTTGTAACTTTACTCTCATGTGAAAATGAGGATCTGATTCATCAGTCTCACTTTAATGGCGCTGGGCTTGGCGCACTTGGATGCATTCATTATTTTTTCGACAGAAAATCAGTTTGAAATCACTAATGAAACATTAAATAAAGTCACGTTATGTCATGGCAGTGATCGACAGAATTTTCTGAAACAGAACTCTGGCCCTGTAAGTTTAATTGTTTTTTTCTTATGTTGGTACGGGATGTGTGTGGTTCGTGGCTCTGCTACTAGCACAGATGTATTTGCAGACATCACAAAGGTCTGACATGACTTAGTAAAACAGCAGAAATGACCTCTGACTCACCCTGCTTTCAGTTCTGACAGCTTTATATGCTATACCTGAGCTATTTATTATCACCAACTCAGACTGTTAGCTTCCCACTGCTTTCTATCACCAAGAGATACATACATATATTTAATATAGCTGTATTATTTTGCCTCTGTATAGTTTGTAAAGTGTTATTGAAACAGATGTGCATTATTTGATATGATCTGGACTGACAAATTGTTGCGGTTGCAGTGAATTAATAGAGAAAACAAAATGTTCTTCTCCCATGTCTAAACTCTTGTCTTAATGCTTTTTCCTCTAAACAGTCTGAATCCACAGTGACCCTCACCTGTGCGGATGGGAAATGGAACAAACAGGTGACCTGTGAACCTGTGGACTGCGGGCGGCCTGACAAGTACCATGTGCACCCAGCTGTATTTGAGTTTTCTGAGGGTACCACCTACGGCAAGAAGTGCACTTTTCAGTGCCGGGAGCCAGCTCAGCTTGTGGGTAGGTAGAGCATGACAGATCCTAAATCAAAAAGCCCAAGGGATTGAGAGGTCAGCTGTGTAAAATGCCAAATGTGGTTTTGACACCAACCCCCTACAAAAAAAAACCAAACTCTCATTGAAAATAACAGTGCTGTATATGACTTCAAATTAAAGTAGGTTCACTTTGGATCTTCTCAAGTCAACTTGTCCTGTTCCTTTGTCCTTTCATCTCCACAGGTGGTAATAACGTGCTGACGTGTATGGAGGATGGCATGTGGTCTTTCCCCGAAGCTCTGTGTGAGCTGCGCTGTCCGGTCCCTCCTCCTGTACCCAACGCTGTCCTGCAGACCAAACGCTGCAATGCAACAGGCCTCAAAGTTGGGTCTTTCTGCAAGTACAAGTGCAAGCCTGGCTACCATGTGCCCCACATAGACAAGACTAAAAGGTGAGAGACCACTAAACCAACTTGGATGCATAATTATTACTTACATTAAATAACTAAGCAGCATTTCCAATAAGGACCCATTTCATTACATAATTTAATGCATCAACTCACATTAACAATGAGCAATACATTTGTTACTGTATTTAGTAACATTTGTTAACATTGCACTTGATGCAAAAATTAAACTTCTTGAAAAAAAATCTATCATATAAAGATGATTTAACCATTCATCAAGATATGTATCTCTTGGTAACTCTCAGAACTAAATACAATGAAGTATCTGCCAAAAAAGCAGCTGCCAGTCTTATGATGTTAAGGCAAGTGGCATCTCGAAATACATAGACAGATGGAGAAGTCTACCCATATCGTTAATTGAATGCATTAAAGGGCACCAATTATGCCCCTTTTTACAAGATGTAATATTGGTCTCTGGTGTCCCAAGAATGTATTTGTGAAGTTTCAGCTCAAAATACCCCACAGTTAATTTATTATAACCATTTGAGAATGTCATTTTGGGGCCTGCTTAAAAATGACCCGTTTCGGAGGTGTATGGCTTTAAATGCAAATGAGCTGCATATCCCCGCCCTGCCTTTGGATGAGGGTGTAACTTGATATCAATGGCAGTCAGTACTGAGAGACTGAGAGAAACCGGAGAAACCGCAGTTTTGAATGTCATTCAGCAGCGTACGTTTGAATCGGAATATATAAATACTACTAAAAGACTCCGGCAGAATAAACACAAATGAGAATGGACCAGTACGTCTCGGTATGGTTATTTGATACATTTATGTACTTATAGCGTTGTAATCGCGTCCCCTTTGAAATGATGGGCATACAGCACACACACAAACACACACAAACACTAATGCTAGCGCAATTTTTTTGAAATTACATACACATACTCTGATAAAGTTTGCTGCGTACGAGCGAAATTACAGTTATGCAGGGACCTGTGGCGTCACGTTTACTTGTCATACCGCTGCTTCTGTGGCAAATGTGATGAGATGACTAACTTACAGAACAACAACATATATGTAGTTTTTAATACAATATCTTTAAATATATATAAACGTGTGGTTACACACTATACAAACAAGGTTTAAATTATATAGCCTACATCCTACGACGACAAGAACTTTAGACGCATTTGTTGTTGAATTGGCTAACATTGACTGAAAAGACTATTTGCTAAAAATTCATAAAATACACTTACTGTTACTGGATGTGACGGTGGATCGCAAACAGTAGATGACGATCCACAGTTGAGGATTAACTTTTAAGCTACAACAACAGGATTAACCCACGAACATTTATGTTTCCAAGAGACATTACCGGCTGTCGTTGAAACAATGCAGGATGTGTGTACAGATCACCGAGGGAGGGGTCTTGGCCACAACCACACTGTCAATCAAACCCCTTTCTCATTTTCTACGTCACAAAGAGCTGGATCTCAGAACAGCTCGTTCTGAGACAGTGAATATGATTTATTGAGATTGTAAAAAAAACCACTGGGTGGATTTTTATCATTCTAGGGTGGTTTTGCTCACACACTGCCGACACACATTTATGTTCAAACACCATGTAAAAGTGAATTTTACATAATAGGTGCCCTTTAATGCTATAAAAATGACCGTATTACCTAAAATACTTTACCTCTTTCAAAATATTCCTCCATTCTCCTTTTTTATGCCGCTTTGGAAACTATTCACTGATTTCATCTGCAATAATAAACGGGCCTGTGTTCGTCTGTCATTGTTAAATTTACCATACAATAAAGATGGTCTCCAATTTCCTATTTTACAGTGGTTTTATTGGGCAGCACAAGTGTTATCTTCTTTATACTATTTTTCTTCTGAAGGTATACCCTCCCTCAAATTAATGTGTTACCACAATTAGTCAAAGCTATGCTCATCAACTTCCAGTTGTTTGCTTTAATTAAACATTAATGATTTGCAAATGTATTATTATGTTATGACTTTACTTGTTGAGGCAAGTAAAGGTAATTATTTTGATATTCCCAAAAAACATTATTTTTTTTACACCAGCCAATCACTATTCAACTGAACAGTTCACCCTGAAATGCCACCAGGACGGACTGACCTGGCGTCAGTTACATAGACACTTAGTCTGGGCACTTCCTGTCTGTCTGAAGACAGAGCCTCTGGAATCTTGCCTTCAGGGAACACATCCGCGGGACTGCAAAGCTGGCAGTGAACCACTCGGCCCAGATCTCAGAGATGGGATATCCCGGAGAGTAAGGCTCAGCAAGTACTTTCTAACCCGTACCAGCAAGGGGAGTTTCTCTACTCGATCCATGGATCTGCCCGGTGTTTGTGTTTCAAAACCATGAGGAGGCCTGTGAAGGCCTAAGGGCTGATCTAACTGGGAGGCCTCACGAGAGGCCTACGATGGTTTGACCAGACTCAGGAGTCCGCATGCTCAAAGTGACCCTCAATGAGGGGAGCACATGGTCTGCCTGATAGGCAAACCAGGCTGTAGGCAGGAAAAAGGTTCCAGGAGGGAACCAGTAGTAGAGAATGAACACTTTAGTGGGGCCAGGGCGCAAGCTCACCTTCAGCAGCTGCCTGCTAAGGCCAGCTGAAATGATAGTAAGAGGCCACTAGCTTGTTGAAACCAGCACCGCTTGGAAACCACTCACAGGAAGACCTGGAGAGGCCTACTACCTGGCAGTTTCCATTCTGGGAGGCCTGGTGGGGCTTACTACCTGATAATCACAGCATGAGGGAAATCACCTTCAGGGAGGCCTGGCCTACTACCTGACAGCCACAATATCTGGCAGCTCACATTCAGGGAGGACTACTACCTGAGAGTCACAGCATGTGGGAACTCAAGCTGTCCAGTTGCCTGTCCTTGGGCTTGCTTCCAGGGAGGCCTGGTGAGGCCTAATACCTGATAGTCAGCGTAGGTGGGAATTTGCCTTCAGGGAGGCCTGGAGGGCCCTACTACCTGACCACCACAGTATGTGGGGAACTTACTTTTAGGTAGGCGGGGTGAGGCCTACTACCATCTCATGAGTGAATCCACCTTCAGGGAGGCCTGAGAAGCCTATTACTTGATAGCAACTGGTAACTATGAGCCCTGAGTCTGGGTGATAGTTCCAAGGCAGACTGCTAAGGCCAGCCAGCTGGAGACTTGCCTATCAGGGAGGTCTGGTTTGGCCTACTAGCTGCTGGGAACCATACTATTTTAACATAACTATTATCTATCCACAGGAGGCCTAATATGGCTAGCTACATGGT
This sequence comes from Cyprinella venusta, assembly GCA_038021265.1. Taxonomy (NCBI): domain Eukaryota; kingdom Metazoa; phylum Chordata; class Actinopteri; order Cypriniformes; family Leuciscidae; genus Cyprinella; species Cyprinella venusta. The sequence continues at coordinate 19,168,014 of CM075865.1, read as the reverse complement.
AACGGCTATAAAGTATGTCCCACAATGTTGGGACTCATCTCTGAGGAGGCATGTCTAAGGCCCACTACCCATCAGTGAGTCCACTGCCCGAACCACTAAGGCAAACTGCGTTTTTTTTTTGTTTTTTGTTTTTTTAAGTAAGCTGGCCTACAGCACCCTCATGGGGGCTGCCCATTCAAGGAGGCCTGCTGAGGCCTACTACCTAACGGTGCAGCCTTCGATCCTGATGCCTAATCACATTGTGCATAACAGTGTACTCAGCAAGAGAGCTATTACCCTTAAAGGGTAATTCCACCTCTGGAAAGATGAGTGTGTATTTAAAATGGGTAATTATGTAGAAGAAATGTGAAATTATTTTTGAATTTAGAGCTTTCTAGACTGAGAAAAGACAGAAAATGTATTTTTTGCTTATGTGGATGAAAAACAACAACTCCCAGAATGCCCTTGCTTCACTGCCCTAGGAGGCCACGCCTACCGGTAAACGCACAGTAGGTAAACAACAAGTCTAGGCTAGGGAGTCTCCGTGATGCGTCTGCCTGAAAATGCGTCTGCAGAAAGCAAAAGCTGAATCCCGGACATCGATGGCCGGACATATCCGGGAAAAAGAGGATGGTAACACCTAAAGCTACAACTCAGCTTTCTCCACAGGACAAGAGCCTGCTAGCTTAGCTTAGCTTCCAAAAAAGATGGGTAATCCCAATCCTCCATAATGCATCCATCTCCGTATTCAGTACCTTCGTATATATTTTCAAAACATTTCTGCGGTGAAATCAAACGCACTGGCACTGATCTGTGATAGGTCTGTTAGCGCATTAGGTCCAACCCCCTATGGGTGGGTTTGAAAGGGTGAGATCTTGTGCTTATAGTTTTTCCCGAAATCCCCCTCTGTTACACTTCCGCCAACAATGACGTAAAATTAAGATTTTTGCGTCATTGTAGGAGGAAGTGAAAAAGGTAAATAGCAGATTTATCTCGTCTCAGGGGAAAATGAGAAAGTGTTGCACGACCATTCAATAGTGTAACTGCGTTTTCTAACAATGGAAAGCTTAATGCAAATGGGTGGAGTTGCCCTTTAAAACACAGGAAGTACAACATATGCCACTCTGCTTCAACGGAGGCCCCAGAGTCAGGTGCCTCCATCTGTATGCATGGGTGTCAGCTCATGGCAATGCTCTGGTTTTAGGGGAGCGTACTTCGACAAAATAAGACATTAAGCTAGAACTTCCCACTCGACCCAAGCCATAGTAGTAAGAGGTAAGACAATACATAACTGAAAGTGAAGTACTTAGACCTACCCTGTATCACAGAGGAATACTCCCACCTCACCCTGAGGTTTACCAGGGTGTGGACCTAGGGGTGACAGAAAATGTATCTGTGCCTAACCTAGGGGAGTGGGGCTTGTTTTTGAGCCAAACCACCTACAACCCAACCCCCGATCAGTAGCTCAGCGAGGTAAGCAAAGCGGTCTGGCGGTCCAGATTCTGTATGGTAGTTCTCCACGGTAGGGTCGAGCAGATAACCCAGTCTCTTCGTGAGGCAAGACGGCCTAACCCTGCTCAATAAAGACCCCAGGATTTTTATAAACCATGCCTATGTACCACGCTGCATTACTCTTGTCACCCCAGAATGCAGAGAAGGCAGCGGGCCTTGGCCTAAAGACTTCGATGGGAGGAGGCTGTCATACAGGGATGCTTTCTAGAAACCTACATTCACAAAGTGACGGAGTGACGGCAGAAATGTGTAAGCAGAGCGCCTCCACTGTCCCTGGCACAGCCTAGACCAGCTGCAGAGGTGGCCCTGGTGAGGGCCAACCTGCAAGCATAGATCTACCTGAGGGCTCGGAGGAGCCACAGCCTTACTAAATAAATAGTTCAATCGCTCAGCCCACTGAAACCCAAAACAGAGCTCAGAAGGGCAATGTACACAGGAAAAAGTCAGACGGTCCCGTGGGCTGGAAATAAGATCTATCTGAAGCTCTAGCCTCAGTCAACCTCAAGTAAAAAAATTCCTTAGAGAGAGAACAACTTCTCTGCCCTGAGGTGGCTAAATGCCCAAAGGCTAACAGTTTTCACATCATAAAGGAAGTCATACCACTTCTCACAATCGTTCTGCCGCCTTAAAAATGCAATTATAAGTATAATACATTGACATCCCCATAGCTCTAAACAGGGAACAAAGTCTATAGAGAGATATATTTCAGTAATTTATACACAAAAAATAGCTTTGAGAAAACCCGCAAGCTTACCTGTGATGTGCGGAATGCTTATGAACCTGGTGTCCACCACTGTATAAGCCTAAAAGAGGTGCTCTCACTAACCAAGCCTAGGCGGGCCATCAGAACATTGTTCTCATCATAGGCCCAGCCCTAGGCCTTATGTAATGAACACTGGGGAGTCGGAGGAAAGAAGAGGGCAGATTTTATGACCACTACCGGTTATCCACCACTGGCGCTGAGTGCGTTTGTTCAGGATAACCTCCCTCAAATCTCTCCTGTTGCAGGAGTCATGCCTCTTCTGCGCCCTGCTACTCTGGGGAGGGGGCGCACGAGAGGAGATGCTGGCTCGCTGACCCTGCCTGTAATCCTCAGACTGTGAACATTTCTGCCCCCTGGTTGAGATCCCCCAGCAGGTCGGCCTGGTATGCCTGCAGCTCCGCCATGGTGTATGGTGCCGTACTGCCGTGTATGCTCTACCATTCAGACGCGCCATTTTTTTCAGCGGTTTGGATGGCAGGGTTGGAGCTCTCAGTGCCGACGCCCTCCCAGACACGAGATATTTCCCAAACGTCTTGTTAATTGGTGGCATCGACACGTACCCATGCTCCTCTATCCCCTCAACATCAGCAAAACTAGCCCGCTGATGTTGGTGGATACGAGCGGAGAATGGTTTCTTCCATGCCCTCTCAACCTCAGTGTACTGTATAGGACAGGAATGAATTGAAGGCTCACCTGAGCTGGCGGTCTATGGCTGTGGAGAAACCGATCGTCGAGCCTGCCGCAAATGTTCTCTCTTCCAGCACGTTGCCATGGCAGCTGCAACTTGTCGGCGGTGCGCCCCATAACATCCACAAGCTCCGTATACATGGGCAGGGGGGCTGAGGGGGTTAAGGATCTACCTGATTATCAACCTCATCAGCCATCTCCTGCTCGTCCTGAAGAGCAATATCTGCAGGAAAATGTCGGCAAATATGTATCATCATCGCCCTGCAGATCGCCCTCAACTACAAGAACCATTTGGCTGAGCCCTCTTCACTCAAGAAGTGCCCCGCAGGGTTTAGCTCAAACTCAGTGACCAGGGTTGGAGCTAAACTCTGCTGTGTATTAGCCTTCCTGGGCAATATTTGAGGAACCCTGCACTACGAATTTTAAAATCTAAACAGATTTTAAAACACTAGGGCCTGGTTTAACAGACAGGCCTTAGATTAAGTTAAGATTATAGCTTAGTTAAATTAGGACTTTACAGTAGCTTTTTTAAACATGCCTTAGGGGGGGAAATACATTATTGTTTTAAGAACATTATATTTTAAAATCATGATATTTTAAGATATATGCCAGTCCAAGTTTCTTTCAGTTAAAACAGCTCAAACATGCATTTTAGTCTGGAACTAGGCATCACACTTGCTTAGTGAATAGTTACAGAGAAAAACCTCTTTTTCATGAGATATTGAAGCCAAAAATTATCCTTAATTTAGAATTAATGTAAAACACGTTGTGGCAGCATGCAGACATAGGCAAGACAGCTTGCGTGCCTATTGGATGTCCTGTGGCAACTGCAGCAGTCTTTCAAGAGAGGCCCTTTGTGACGTCAGATCCAGTGGGGGCACTTTGCGGCCAGTACGTCGGGCACTTTGCGGCCAGTACGTCACGTCCCACCGAGACGGGCGTGGCCTGGGCCTATTAATACTGCTCGATGGTCTGATATAATCTGGTTTTTCATGGCCGACGCAAACCAGAGCGGGTTGCAGGCATGGCAAAGATACGCAGTAGTCGTTCCCTCTTCTAGAGAGAACCAAGGTTACATTAGTAACTGAGTACGTTCTCTTATGTGAGGTTCTCTCGTACTGCGTAATATCGTTTGCTAGGGGAACACAGTGTAAAATGCTGTGTGTGCTGAGATCCAACACTAAAGTCCCAAGGGCAGGTGCCCAGGGCTCATATAGTGCATAAACACCAGGGACTCACAGAGAGTCTGAGAAGAGTAGCTAGAAGCATCATTCCCAATAAGTAGCATCCTAATGGAGCTAATCACATCAACAGTGTTCCACACAGTCAGGGTGAAAATGTTCGGCCTGAACTGGCCTGAACAGTTTGGGTCTTACTCGTTGCCCATAGAGTTATTTGATCGATCAGCCAGTGGTGTTCAAGCGGTTTCAGTATTCTGAGCAGAAGCTACGGGGCAGACAGTACTGATCTGTAGACCGAAAGTAGTTTAGCCTGTAAGGTGAGAAACTCTAAGTTATAAAACCTTAGAAATGTAGAGGTTGAGTGTCCAGCTTGCCGCCATACAGATATCCTGCAAATCCAGCGATGTGTGAGCTTCGCTGAAGAGATTAAAAATCAGATGGGCTAATGCCCATCGAACTGTGTTTATAGGCCCAGACCATGCCAGTCTCGGCGGGACTCATTGAATCTGACGTCACCATGGGCCTATCTAGATAGGCTGCTGCAGTTGCCGCAGGAGAGCCAATAGGCACGCGATGTAACGTGTTTTACATTAATTCAAAATTAAGGATAATTTTTGTCTTCAACATCTTGTGGAAAAGAGGTTTTTCCCTTAGCAAAAGATATTATGCTGTACAAGAGAACCTCTCGTAAGAGAACTCTAATAGTACAGGAATCTCAGTGATCCTAATATAACACTGTCACACACTACCAGACTTTTGAGTCTTCTGAACACAACAAACTCTTTCAGAAACATGTGCCCATCATCTACAGACTGGCTATGACTTTCCGCAACTAGCGTTGACTCCTCCAGACTGCTAATGGTGGCAAAAATTTGGTCAAAAGTCTTGGAGTGTATTCCAGCTTTTACACTTCCAAAAAAATATGGCACAGAATTCTGCTGAATCTATGCATCTTTGTGTTAATGAATGTGTCGCAGGTCAGTGCCTGTGACTTACCACAGACGTGCGTTTAAGCGGCAGTGTACAGAGGATGGAACCTGGCAGTCGGGTGAGTGTGTGGCAGTAACATGTGAGCCACCTCCTCCCATTTTCCACGGTACCTACAAGTGCACAAATGGCTTTCAGTTCAACAGCGACTGCTGGATCGACTGCAACAGGGCTAACCACACGGTGAGACAGCACAGCCGCTGCAAGCAGGTCTGTCGTGCTCTCTCTCTCTCTTCTCCTCGTTTTCTCTTCTCTTCCGTCGACGTCTCAGTCAATCACCTCCCATTACTGGCTCTTTCCATTCATCACGCGCACCCTATGAATCACTTTTAAGCATTGCAATATTTCTGTGTCGTCCCTCTGGCAGTTCATCAGCAGCATGACTGGTACACTGACAGATATTACATTTGCTTTGTTTCATTCATCAGTTTCACAGCTTCTAATACTTGGACAAACAGAACTGTAAGGTCATGCCTATCTTTGGCCTTCACCCTGTCATGAAACCTCATATGTTTGTTGTGATGTTAGAAATTTTTTTCTGATGATTAAAAGAAATGTTGGTCTTTGCTACAGGGTCTTTCCACCAATGTTATCCGATGCAGAAAGGACGGGAATTGGACCGGCTCCTTCCGTCTCTGCCCCAACCTGACAGGCCAGTGTTCCCTCCCGCAGAATCTCAGCCCAAATATCCTTCTCAGCTGCAAGGATGGACATGCCATAGGTCTCTGCCTTTTTGCTTTTCACTTCTTAGGCCCAAAACATACATTGCACACACGCATACACTGCATTCTCTAAAATGCCACAAGGGCCATTGAAACTTCAACATGGTTTTAATTGGATTTTGATTGATTTCATATATATTACACATTTTCATGTCTCTGAATCAGAAAATAATATATTTAAACCCATCTGTCACATAGTCAAAAGCTGACTTTTGTAATAACTTAGCTAAATATGTATTTAATATAAAATAGTCTTTTTGGGGCAGTATTATGTAACCATTAACAAAAAGCATTCTCATATAGTAAATTTCATCATTCAGGTCAGCTACTGTCTTGGGTTTATAGAGAATCTGAGAATCTGTTATGTCCACATATTTGTAGCCAGCTATACAGCACTGTTCAAAAGTTTGGGGTCAGTAAGATTTTTTTTAGTGAAATTACTTTTATTCAGCAAGAGCCCATTGAAATTATCAAGTGACAGTAAAGAAATTTATAATGTTACAAAAGATTTGTGCATCTCTGTATGTAAAATGTTTCACGGTTTCCCCAAAAATATTAAGCAGCATGTCAGGCTTTGTGCAGGATGCAGAAGACAAGGACAAAAAGGAACTCAATGTAGATGAATGTAGAATTGAGTTCAGGTGAGGAGACAAGCGGGATCCTAGGAAGTGTAGTTATGACTAAGACAGACTGGTGCAGACGATGACTGACATAACTCCCCCCTCCCACTAGGCGCAATCCGCGCCGTACAAGACAGAACACGGGAGAGGGGTGGGCATCCTGGAGTCCATGACGGGAAGGAGAACCAGTCGGAACCAGCGGTTATAAGGCCCGCCTGGACGGAACCAGCGCTGAAGGCTCGGCTATGGCTGGACGGAACTAGCCATGAAGAGGGCTTTGAGCTGGACGGAACCAATGGTGAAGGCTCAGCTGGACGGAACCAGCACTGAAGGCTTGGGTATGGCTGGATGGAACTAGCGGTGAAGAGAGCTTTGAGCTGGACGGAACCAGTGGTGAAGGCTCAGCTGGATGGAACCAGCACTGAAGGCTTGGGTATGGCTGGATGGAACTAGCGGTGAAGAGGGCTTTGGGCTGGACGGAACAGCGATGAAGAGGGCTTTGAGCTGGATGGAACCAGTGGTGAAGGCTCGGCTGGATGGAACCAGCGGTGAAGGCTCGGCTGGATGGAACCAGCGGTGAAGGCTCGGCTGGACGGAACCAGCGGTGAAGGCTCGGCTGGGCTGGACTGAACAGAGCCAGCGGTGAAGAGGGGTTTGTGCTGGACGGACCAGCGACGAAGAGGGCTTTGAGCTGGACGGAACCAGTGGTGAAGGCTCGGCTGGATGGAACCAGCGGTGAAGGCTTGGCTGGACGGAACTAGCCATGAAGGCTCAGCTTGACAGAACCAGCCGTGAAGAAGGCTTTGAAAACTCTGGCTCGAGGAGAACGATGCTCTCCTGACACCAGAATACGGTCTCACTCCAGCTGAGTCCGGCTGTGTCTGAAAGGACGATCCGGTGGTGAAAGGTGGCCTCGAGCCTGAAAAGAATACACAACCTTTTGTCGTCAAGGGTGCTGTGGATGGCAGTGGGGATAAACCCCTTGACAAACAAGAGGAAGTGTCTGCTTTCCTCAGCAAAGATGATAATTCTCACCCCATTGTCTATCTTAGGGTGGTCTGTTGTTCTGTCAGGTGTTGTGCTGGATGCAGAAGACACGGACAAAAGGAACTCAATGTAGATGCTTTAATTACAAATTTAATTTACAGAGATGAAGGGAAGCATTCTAGGACTTCAGTTCACACAACTAAACATAGATGACGTCCAACAAAGATTAACTGAACAGAAGGAGACTAAAGGTGCGTTCCATTCGACCGTAAGTGGACTGCGAAGTGGACTTTACATGGTGTTTCACCATCTTAAGTGAGATTCCAGGAGGAGTAGGGAGCAGTGAACACTGCGTAGGGACCCTGTCGAATGGAACACACCTTAAATACAGATACAAATGAACAATAACGAGGTGAGGACAGGTGACGCAGATGATCATGACGAGAAACAGGGGGCTAATGAGGAAGTGAGTTCAGGTGAGATCCTGGGAAGTGTAGTGATGACAAAGACAGACTGGCGCAGACAATAGCCGTTTCTCAATATGCGTACTTGTCTGTACTTGTGTTCTTGTGGACTTGTGAAATGTCATCAGTCGCTGCCCAAGTACTGTTCCAATTCAAAGTTCACATCTAGCCAAGTCCACTTCAAATCCCCGGATGTGTTCTTGATCCGCCCTGTTTACCGAGGATGCATCGAGAGGTGACTTGTGTGGACTTGAGATAGCCAGGTAACCCAGAATGCACCTCGCACCAACCAGCAAGCGTCAATGGGAGAGGAGAAAATCCGCGAAATATCAAAATACTACTGTTATTGAGTCATGAAATGTAATTTTAAGAGTGTTTCAGGTGAGAATGTGGTTGTTTAAATGTCAAATCTGTAGTTTATTTATAAAGATAGCGCCTATCTGAAAAAAGCATCTGACGTTTTCGGAGTTCTGTCATCCAAGCCTTCAGCGGACACTCAGCGAGATCAACCCCGACTGGAACAGCTTATCCTCGGCTAGTGCTTCTGACGTTTGCCACCGGCTCTGATCTCTCTAGTCTAGTGGATAAACCATTGACGTATAATAATTCGTCTTGTGTATAAGTCTATCTTTGGTCTCATTGAACTATAGTTTGTTCCATGGCAAAAAAAAAAATAGTTTTTGAGGTTTCATAACTTTAACAACATTTTTTTATATTATCTTCACTATATGAGCAATAAAATAAAATGACATAACCCTTTCTCTGTTTGATAAATGTCAATAAAAATCAATGTATAAAAATCAATGTTTCATACTTTTAAAATGAAAACAAAAAGATCATGTTCATTTTGTTATAAATATATGCAGTGAAGAGAATCGCGTTGCCTGAACCACATGGCCATTAATATTTTGTTTTTTGGTTAATGACAAGAGGCAGAGTGGTGTTTTATAACATATTTCGTTTTATTGTTTACGAAAAGATGCAGAGTTGTAGGAAATATCGTTTTATTGTTGCCTAAAATATAGGCTATATAAAGAGATTACCGGAGTAGAGCGTGCTGCTGAGTGACGCGATCAAGTACGCTCTGTTCCATTTGCAGAAGAACCGGACTTGCGTCCTCTCGTCCTCGGGAGTTCGTTCTCCGGAGTCGAACTTGGCAAGTCTGAACTACCAAGGACGCAAGTCCGAAGTCTGCGTACTTGGTATTGAGAAACGGCTAATGACTGTGCAACAGCACAACTGTTTTCAGCATCAATAACAATAAGAAATGTTTCTTGAACACCAAATCAGCCTATTATAATGATTTCTGAAGGATCGTGTGACACTGGCATCACTGAAATAAATTACATTTATTATTTAAAATATAATAAATTGGAAGACAGTTGTTTTAAATTGTAATATTTATAAAAGCTGTCATTTTCATTGAAGACCCCAAACTTAAAAGGGTGGTGTACCTGAATAAATTGGGATAGACATTTGAAGAATTTGATGGGGTATTTTTGATAAATAACACCTCTTTATGATGGCCAACAGGAAAGGAGTGTGAGGTGACCTGCAGCGCTGAAATTAACCGTGTGGTCCTCTTGGCCAGCAACATGAGTGTTGAAGCTGTGATGAAAGACCACTGGTTGAACCCACCCAAAGTTAAGGTGAGAGCACAGACATTGTAAGATTTGGGTGGGCTCACTTTACTTGACTATTATAAATGTTTTGTCTTCTTAGTTTTAACTCGGATTTCAAACTTTATTTTTATTAATGTTACACTGAATATGATTGGTAAATGTTTGAGACCAGGTCATAATAGAAGCTGAAGCTTCAAAAATGTCTGTAATTCAGAAACGTTATTTAACACCATGCAGTGTGTTTTAACACATGATTATAACACACCCTCTCTGAAATAATCCGCTGTGTGAAAGGTTAGTGCAGGGTCATAACTAACATTAAGCTTACCAGCGTGGTCGGCAGTTGTTACTTAAAGCTTTGAGATTAATGCTCAGATTGATCTGGAGATGATAAATTTCCCCATGCTGTTATAAAATTCAATGCATCATTATGTTTACCTAACTGAAATGGACTGGACCACACACACATGCTCATTTACAGTGGTGACATTTGCCCTTTTGCCTGTGCCTCAGAAAGGGGTTATTCCAGAAAGCAGGGCTAACTTATAATATAAACCCTGAGCTCTCAGTTGATTAACCCAAATCATCATTACTTTATCGGTTATCGGTTCCAAAAACATGACGGGGAGTCAGTTCAGTCATCTCAATGTTCAAAGTGAACACAAAACATTCTCAATAGAGTGCTATATCGGCCCTGTCCCAAATCGCGCACTTCACGCGGACTTGCGGTCTCGTGGACTTCGATTGCGCGTGCTCGCCGAGTCCACGAGTCCGTAGGCTGTCCCATTTGGCATTTTAACGCTCTGAAGTGTGCTCAGCAGCGCCCCCTTTGTACCCTTGAAGCGGTCTTCCGCGAAGCCCGCATAGATGCAGGCTCCACGCACTTTAACTACCCAGGAATTCTTGCGAAAGGCCAATCAGACAACAGATGGGAGGAGATTTCACTCACGGACTGTAAACATGACTGAGAAGAGAATATTTATGAGTTTAATTATGTTTTTTTTTATGACATAGGCGTACATTTTGCCAGTTGTTATACTTACAGTTTATAGAAACATATTATCAACCAGTGGTTGTATCTCAAACGTAATAATAGCTGTTGAATATATGATTGCATTATGATTCATTACATAAATAGAACCGTCATATAAACAAGGTATAAATTTTGAAACCTATACATTTTTCTTAAACTCGTCTTCATTTTGTGTTAAAATTGAATATTATGTAGGCTATTATTACGTACAACTGTATTTATCATTTACATAACCATGACATCTACTCTAAAGCCCAGGTGGCATATACAATTATAGAACTGTAAAAGCAGGCTGTTTAGTTCACATGGATAAGATTTTGGAAAATAAAATAAGTCCTGTTTTCTATGCTAAAGACTGGAATTTTTTTAATGATATTTGTTTATGTCATTAAAAATAAATATTATATATTTCTAATAAAGGGACTGATGAGATGATCTTTAAGTTTATTCAGCTCCGTATGGAGAGGGATAACTGTTAAGGCTTTCACATGCGTGAGGAACGAGTTCATGTTTCCGGCGTGACGATCGAGTCTGTCCCAAAATTACCTCTCAATGCACCCTCGCGGACTCGCGCTAAGGGCCCTATAGGTCTGCACTGCATGACGTCACCGAAGTCTGGACTCTGAGGAAGTCCACAAGTCCGGAGTGTGCCATTTGGGACAGGGCCATCCATAAATCCCCATATTTCTTCTTTCTTCTTCTTTGGTTTAATGGTGATTTACATTTTTAGTGCATATCACTATATCATTTTTAATCTTTTCATTTTTATTACAGTGGACATTAATTATATTGTTTGTTTGATTCATAAATAATGTATAAAAACTAAAGATTAATGTAAATAAAAGATTTATTTTTGCAATGATATTAATTCTTTGCAGTATGATAATGGCTTTTTAGCCATTTTCTTACCACATTTGTTGTATTGCTTGTGTATTTTTATCATAGAAAATCATTATATAGAAAATGTCCCACTGCAAAAAAGGGCCCTCTTCAATGCAGATCCACATTGTATGAAATAAAATAAAATTATAGTCAAATAAAATAAACAGTGCTTTATGCTATATAATAGTGATTTATTATTTATTATTGTGAATTGACTTGTACCTGAACTTTAATGGGACTGAACCCTCTTTTTATTTGTTATGTAGTATCTCAGTCTACATTACATACTGTACACACTGGGGTTTTAGGAAGCCAAACAATTTGGCTTCCTAATCTTTAGGTTTTGTAACCGAAGGTTGCATGTTACCCGATTTTTGTTAGCTGACCCGCATAACCTCATTTCTTGAATACAGCATGACTTGAGGAAGGAGGAAGAAATGAAAGATGGAGATTTTGCTCCAAAGCAAATAATTGTCAAGTCAAGTCACCTTTATTTAAATAGTGCTTTTCACAATACAGATTGTATCAAAGCAGCTTCACAGTTATAACATGAAAATAATGCAACAATTAAGGAACTGGTAAGAACTCAAGCCGCCTCATTTTGGCCTAGCTTAGTTATTAAGTGTGCAGGGCAACCACCCAGTAGAGCATTACAATAATTTAGTCTTGATGTCATGAACGCATGAGCTAATTGTTCTGCATTTGTCAATGAGAGCATATGGCATAATTTTGATATATTTTTAAGAAGGAACAATGCAGTTTTACAGATACTAGACATGTGACTTTCAAATGAAAGATTGCTATCAAAGAGCACAACCAGGTTTCTAACCGGTGACGAAGACTTAGAGCAGTCATCAAGTGTCAGACAGGATTCTAGGTTATAACGTGAGGAAGTTTTTAGTCCAATAATTAGAATCTCTGTATTTTTTTTATTTTTTTAATTTTATTTAATTTTTTTTTTCAGAATTTAGTAGTTGGAAATTACTAGTCATTCAATTTTTATATATCAGCTATGCATTCCGTTAATTCTGTGAATTGGTAAATTTTGTTAGGTTTTGACAAAAATATACAGCTGAGTATCATCGGCATAACAGTGAAAGCTAATTGCATGATTGTGGTCAGTTGTGTCAAATGCAGCACTAATATCAAGTAACACTAATAGAGAGATACAACCATGATTGGATGACAGAAGCAAATCATTTGTGACATTTGTGACATTATATGTTAGAATCACAAACAAATATCCCATCTGTACAATAATAGCATGACCATGTGACTGCATTAATGTGTTTAGACATCGCTAATACTCGGGCACTTCTCCTTGAGAAGCTTTTGTCACAAAGTATGTAGTAGAGACAAACAAAAGCTTTACAGTAATAACAACATGTTTCCTTTACTGATTTCCTGAGAGCATCACAGACTAGACCTGGAGCAAACAATGAGTATGATGAACAGGCAAACCAAATGTTTTTTCTCCACACCTTAAACTGTGGTCAGTGGTGACCAAAAAATGCTTAACCTTTATGACATGGTGACTGTTTAAACCATTGTCATAGCCCAGATGGCCCTGGGTTGTAATGTTTGAAAGGGTCTTTTTTTTTCACCAGCACTTCCTCTCACAGTCCTCCAAGTCTGTACGATGAGAAAGAAGTGATTTTATCTCAACAGTAAGGTCTTTGCTCTTTGTCCTACTGACAGACGGCGACCACAAACCAGCTTACGACTCGTTGAAACTCATGGAAAGAGTCAAAAGCGTGGCTTATTTTTCTATATCTTTGTGGAAACTAGTGATTTCATATGACAGTATATCAATAGCTGCGGCTAGGGTCACAGAGGCCAGACAGGTCTCAAGGAATATCCATTTCCACGTTTACTATGTCATTCATTTATATATGGACTACTGAATGACATTTTTGGGTGACGTCATGCCCGCCAGTGGTTATGAGGTTGTCTGGATTATTCATTCCATATTTGCATTTCCTCCTCTGTACTATAGAGAACGTTCTTTGGTGTGGTCATGCTTTTCATTCTTTTTCGATGTGGTCTGTGCCATGTGGTTCTTTACTTGATTGTTTAAGCTGTAGTGGAGCTTTAGGAAGCACAAACAAATTTACCGCTCACATCCGAGAACGCTGCTATAGCTTCCTCCAGGCCTAATCCTCCACATTATAGGTTTTCTTGATGATAATTCAGCTGTGCAGGAGAATTGACCCGACAAGGTCTTTTGAGTTTATTCATGGAATTTGATGGAGATCAATTATTTCCATCAATTTTAATATATGTTTATGAGACTTGGAATAAAATCCTGCTGTGTGCACACATCTCGTCCTCCTAACAACACGATATACTCTTTTTGCAAAGTTCTTTTTCATTCTTCGCTTAGGCGTAAAAATAAGTTTGAACTACCTCAGCAGCTGTACTAATAAATATGCGTTTAATATAATATAATTATGCAGTCAAATGAATATGTTAATGTGTGCTGCTTCCCTCTTAATAACAAAATAATCACACCACAAAAAATGCGTTTCTGTGTTAAGAAAGTTAAGAAATTACCTGATCATGGAGCTCTGCAATTTGCCACTCCGGTCGAGTTGTCACGTTTATTTATTAAGCGCTTTATACAATGGGTTGCTTTAATGCAAGCAGCTTCACAGTATTAAACATGTAAGCGTTCCAGTTTGTTAATGTTTTTATTTGCGTATGACCAACACGGACTGAAGAGATGAAATTAAACTTAGAAGTTTTCTACGTCAAAGAAGGTGGAGCCTCAGAACACACCTACCTATAGCGTAATTGCCACCGACCAATGGTACTTCAAAGTTGTTTACCAGCCAAAGCAAACTTTTCTGGAAATGTTGCTTTGGCAAGCAGTTTGAACTCCAAACGAACTGAGATTTGGCCCCATTTTGTTTGAAATGACGTCACACCAAATTTGCTCTTCGATTTTACTTTATGTATGTTGGGGTGCAAGCTTGAGCGCCATCAGGAAAGGTTGCCTTGACCATATAGAACAGAAAATATGAACGGCCTGAAAAAATTAAAAGCAGTCTCTTTTATCTATTTAATAAAAGGCAGGTAGCACTCATGTAGCTTGGGCCTGTGGAGAAACTATAAAAACAAGCACAAGTTCAGGAGCAGACGGTTTAAATTAAGCCTTGAGTAAACAAGCTGCTTGGGTCTTTGGTGTGACACTGAATACTAAGCATGTGTATGTGTGTGTGGATGGCCACAGTTGGCCAGCAGGGCGAACACTTGCTTTCTTGGAAATGTTCTGTTTACGCTCACCCTTTCCATTCCTCATTGCATCTGGAGTTCCCCCAGACCACGTCATTTCACATCTCCAAACATCCTCTCTACCTGTGCTGACCCAGGAGGCTGAGCTGCCGGGGTCTGCCGCCTCCCTTTCGCTCTCCTCAGCAGGGGTGGGAGCTGGGTAGCACTCATGGAGTTTAATGAGTCCCCTACTTAGCCAAGCTCTTAAGACTGTAATCCTTCAAGGCGAGCTCTTTCATTGATTCCGAGCTGATTTAAGCATCACCACCAGAACACTGGGCTCATAGAGGACTTTATTTGTTTGTGTTCTGTGTGTTAGGCAAAGAAATCTGTCAACAAACAGAGCAAAGGTTCTCCACATTCAAACTGAATTCCTTGCCAGCAAAAGATTTGAACAAACCCCTGACCCAGTGTGCTGAACCTTAGCTCTTAACTCATCCTGAACATGCTATAGACATCCGTGATACCTCAAATCATGAGGCTTTTTAAAGAAAGCAGTGCTGTTACTTTTTTTTTCCAAAAATGTAAGTTTTTGGCTTGCTGGATAATAAAAAGGTTGAAAAAAACAATCAGATGTACATTTAAAATGTAGAGATTTAAAGACTTGGAGGTCTGACATGCAAGTAACTAATTCTAGAATCGAAAATTTAAGGTCAGGAATCGCATTCTTGTTATAAAATTAAAATTTTAATTTTGCTTATCGATGCCTGTGTGTGCATTTTAATGTGGTTTTACCACCTCTCATATAGTGCACAAATAGTGAATTGAGTTCTCTTTTGTGTCTTCTTGCACTTGAACGGACAAATACAAACAAAATTATGTCAAAATATCCCTGTAAACACAGTCGGTTATGTCTCAAGTGAATGTAAACAGTTGAGAAAGTAAAAGGTGTTACAGCACACTGTATTGGATCTGTGCATTAGGTCTAAAAGTGACAGCAGCCTAATAAGCCTGATGCCATGTGTTATTTCTGTTAAACAAATAACAAAGAACAAAGAAAATCTCAATGCAGTTATGTTACATTTGATTTCAGTTTCTTTGCTGTTCTTATTGTATTTCTGACTGCATAGTTGTCTTTAATAATGTTTGAAATTTATTGTTAGTCTAGTTTATTAGTTGTTATTTAGGCTGCCATCTAGCTCTTGTCATCTTGTTGTAAAGTATTATCTTCATACTGGCTGTTTTTTGTTTAGTTAACTCACACTAATGTAACTAATGGATCAGAAATGGTTGAACTTTGTTAGTCTGTAATTTTTTCGTCTACAGAATATTGTATGTACCATGGGACTCAAGTGGTACCCTAACCCAGAGGCCCTCCATTGCATAAAGGGATGCGAGGTAAGACCTACCTCACATTTTTCTACATAGTTTTTTTTAATTATTATTATTATTATTATTTAATTTCATTAATTATTTTTTATCATTTAGTCAGTATGTGTATATTTTTTATTATATGTATTGTATTTGTTTTTAATGAATTTATTTTAATTATTCAATTACTTGTCTGTTTGCCATAGCTGAACTCTGTTGTAAGTTTGATAACGACATTATGCCCATGTTAGTCATTTCAAGGTAATCTTCCAGCTACAGCTTTAAGCTCTATACAGTCACGGAGGTCTGTTCTCTGGAACCTGGCCTTGAACAGTTGTTTCTGCCATCTTCTCACGCTCTTTGAAGTCTAACACATAAATAAACATGCGGTGCTAGTGTCTTCCTCTCCTTTTCTCTTTGGGCCAGTCTAGTCTAATCCGAGTCAGGTTTAACAGGGCCAACAAAAACAGACAAGAGGGATTTGTTACCACCTTTGTTTTTGAGGGCAATTTGTTTTCTTTTTGCAATTTAGAAGAACCTGGAAACCTCATTTAGAGGGTATCATGTTCCCAACTTCCTCAAATCACTGAGTGAAGCCATCTTTCCACTGCACACAACAGTCACATACGATTGTCGCATTTTGCCCCCTTAGTGTCAGTTGCAAGGATCTTTGAAATTGGTCGTGAAGCAACCGTTATCCTCTGCTATTCACAATGGTAAAATTAATGATTTTACTGAATGTAATGCATGTATGAATATATCCACCCAAAACAAATGAACCTCAATACATCTAAAAAAAAACATTGTAGATTTTATAGAGCTAATCGAAATAAATATTTAATAATTATTAAATATTTTTCTTGCCACAATTATTAATACAGAAATAGCGTTTACAGAATAACAGTCTATTCGCAGAAGTTCAGAAATTTCTGCATACGCATTTTTAGACAGCTGTCATTTGTGGTGTGCAGTGAAAAGGTGAGTATAAAAAAAAAACTTTTTCTTAATGAAAGAGCTATTGAAAAATTATTTGCCATTGAAAAGAGTGAGCCAAAATTTCTACTTATTTTGACTTTACTTGCCGAAGACTGCACTGCTACTCTGTAAGTGTTCTCCAGCTCAGTATGAAGATGTGTGATTAATCTGCACCTCACTCTCATTTATAACAAGTCTTGCTCTAATGTCGCAGTGATATGACCAGTCCATTTTTTATTCGGGTCAGAGCTGTAGACTTTTGAACCCAACTCATCCTGACCCATTTTCAATGGGTGTTAATTAGCAGCCCCCTGAAAGCTTTTGGGCTGGGCCAGAGAGATGATTTCAAACTGGAAAAGGTCACAGGTGTGTTGGGCAACCTTTTGTGCCTGTCAAGATGGAAATGTGTAATAACTCCCAAGGGAGACACATATAAGTTTAATAGGGCTTCAGTTTCCCCATTAAAAGCGGCCTCCACTATCCAAAAGCCCGGGAATACTAACTCAATTTTTCCAGGGCAACATAATTGCAACAGACTCAAGTCTGTGTGTCTATTTTTACGCAGTTGTGGATGTATGCAAGTATGAATGACTGTCTTTTTCTTTCTTTCTTTTTCTTTCTTTCTTTCAAGTTAATTTTATTGATGGGGAGGTGGAACAGATTATTATTTGACGACCAAATGAAGTTTGTTTATATAACATTATGTTCATCACTGATGTTAATGGTGTTTATATATTTAGTTAATTCATGTTATTAAGCAGATTTTATCTGTTTTCCACCAGCCGTTCATTGGTGATAATTACTGCGATGCCATCAACAACCGAGCTTTTTGCAACTACGATGGTGGAGACTGCTGTCATTCTACTGTTAAAACCAAAAAGGTATGTTTTTTTATTATTATTATTAGACATTTAATTAGTTAAATACCTTGTTTACACTTTAAGAACTAGTACATAAGTAAAAAGTTGTAAAGTGTGTAATCTGCATTGTTACTACATAGTCAGACAGAGCCAATAAGGCTTGCGTTGAAATAATTATCTCCTTGGAGGGAAGATTTTTAAGGACACCCACACGAGTGAGGGAAACTCTGTGAACCCTATCCACAATGCATTGTAGACACGGGAAGCACGCACATATATGTTTGGGTGTTTTTCCAAAGCCATGGCAACTAACGGTTACATATAGCATTTCCATATGGACGGTCACCTCACTTTCCAACAAAGACAATGATTCGTGAGTTTAATCTCAAGGGTGGTAAATAGCCCTAGAAAGGCCTTTTCTGCATGCTTGTGTACTGTTCTTTTTCCAATGAACTTGTCATCCTCTTTCACTTGATCCTCCCTTGCTTTTTCCTTGAGCAAGTTTTCCTGGCTGCCAGAGAAAGTTAACTTCTCTTTTGACAGACAAAGAATGAAGTAACTTCTCCAAAGTTACAACAGCGAACTCTGGATCGCTATACCCATGCACAGTGCCAAAAAAAAAAAAAAAAATGTTGGCAAGCGTGATGACGCATTTCCCGGCAGAATACACTACTTGTTGTGAAAGGTCTAGAAACGTCAGTTGGAACTGGACTTTTAACATTTAAATACAGCTGTAAATCATATATAAACGTATAAATTCAGGGGGCCGTTTGCTTTGTCATGCCAGAGGATTACCCAACCAAATAATAAAACAAACTGCTCATCCTCCTCTTGGAGACTGAGCTGCTGACCAATACATTGTCAATCCTGAATTGTGTTAATAAGGGCCTGTAAAAAAGGAGTTTCAGCTTCTTTGTAAGTTGAGAACAAAATACACTTTTACAATATTCTTGTATGAATTCTGAAAGGTAGCTGCCAAAAGCAAATAACTGACTAAATTGCTCCTCCACAGTGTAAGTGCTCCTACCCGGTGTAATTTTTGTATTTAAAGAGCCAATAAATGCAGAATTTTCATCTTTGTCATGTCATTTTAAAGAGATTTAGGGGATAATAATGTAAATTCTTTCATTATCTAATAGCTATCACAACCATCCAGATGCCCCCCGCACTAAGCTCCACCTCTCTTGGCTACTGTCGCTAACTCAGACAAGCTTTTCAGAGATTTGATAATTGCTTACGGAATTAAATTACAAAAAAAGTCTTCATGTAAAATTTCACACCCAAAAAAAGAACATTATACACATTTACAGAAACCATTATGCATCAGTGGTATTTCCAAAAAAAAAAATCATATTTCAAGAATCTGTCACTTTTCTCGTTTTAAACAACCTAACAGATTAAAAAAAGCTTTGATTTCAATGTGAAAAAAAATGTGAAAAAGTAGGCTTTTGTGGAATTTTTGCTTATGAAAAAAAATTCGAAACAAAATAAAAAAATAAAATTAACAATGTAAACAATGTAATTCATTGGAGTATTAGTTGTAACTGTATAGTAACAGATTATACCTTTTAACTGAAAGATCTGGAAGAATCAAGGTGCTTACCTATATGAAATCTTTTCACATTGACAAATTAAATGGTTCAGTTCCCTTTCGTAGTCACTCCGAGTTACGTCAAGGAGTGACGGAGAATGGGGGTTTAGCATAGAAAGCCAATCCTCTTCGAGTATTCAACAACGAGCCAATGGCGTGAAAATGCCATGGGTCTGCGGAATTTGCATAGCGTACTCCGCCCACCCATGTGGGTATAAAAGGAGGAAGCAAACGCAACCGCAGTATGTGTTTTTTCGCTTCGGAGCCAAGAGCATTCTTCTCTCCACAAGCCATATCACTAAGCCTCTTCGAGACGAGCGTCCTCTTCAGTGTTGGTGTGACGGCGGTACCCAGCGAGATTCTGCATTGCCTGCGATCTGTGCAGTGGTCTGCCAGACTTTGCGCTTCTCCCTGGTCGCCTTGGCGCTGAAAGAGTGAATTTCCTCCTCTCCTCTGAAAGAGCTGCACGCGGCACGTCTTTTTAAAGATGGTTCGCCCGTGTTCTTCTGGGTGCGGTCGATATCTGTCCTCCTCTGATGGGCACGATCGCTGCTTTGTATGTCTGGGTCTTCGTCATGCTAAAGCAGCGTTCGTGGATGAGTCATGTGCCCATTGTGGTAACATGACCATCTCAACACTTAGATCGAGACTCAATGATCTTACAGTGAGAGTCCCCGCCCCCGCTACCCGTTCAGCTTCCTCTACCCGGGGAAGCTCTTCGGCTCGCGGCCAGGGTGATCTGACGGTGACGGTGTGGAACAAACCCCCGACGCTAGCTCCTCGGGTCCCACCCACCGCAACAGTGTTGCAGCCAGCGAGCGCCGAAACGGTTCAGACGTCTGCCTGTTCGCGGGTACCGTCTGTTTCGTTCGGCGCTCCAGAGGAGGATGCGATGTCGATCGCGGCATCACAAGGCGAGCTGGATTCTTCGGGGTCTGAAGATGCGGCTGCGCTGCCTCCCTCGGGAGTGCCAGCGCCGCCCGTCTCGGATCCCGAGATGACGGCTATGTTGTCTCGGGCCGCCGTGAGTATCGGGTTGGATTGGAATCCTCCGGCCCACCCCGATCACTCACGGATGGATGAATGGTTTTTGGGCAAAGCCGCCGCTGCAAAGCCACAGCCGACCCCAATACCATTCTTTCCCGAGCTGCATGCGGAACTGACGAAGACGTGGCAGGCTCCTTTGTCTTCCCGCGTTCGCCCGTCAGCTTCCCCCGCCTTTCCTCCCCTCGACGGCGCAGCTGCCCGTGGGTATGCTGGGGTGCCTCCGGTGGAGCGCTCTGTTGCGATGCAACTGTGTCCGCAGAGCGCCTCCTCCCGGGGGCCACCCAAGCATCCCTCCAAAGCCTGTAGGTTCTCGTCGTCTATGGCGGCGCGATCCTATAGCGCGGCGGGGCGGGCGGCCGCCGCTCTGCATGCGATGAGCACTTTGCAGGTTTTCCAAGCCAAACTGCTCAGAGATATGCACGAGGGCGGGACTGATCAAGGGTCGTTCAATGAACTGCGAGCGGCCACCGACCTCGCTCTCCGGGCGACTAAAGTGGCGGCTCGTTCCCTTGGTCAGGTGATGGCCACTAGTGTGGTCCAGGAGCGTCATCTTTGGCTCAACCTGGCGGAAGTGCGGGACGCTGAGCGGACCCGTCTGCTCGACGCCCCCCTTTCCCAGGCTGGCCTTTTCGGCGGTGCGGTTGAGGACTTTGCCCAGCAGTTCTCGACCGCCCAGAAGCAGACAGAGGCGATTAAACATATCCTGCCCCGACGGCCAGCTGCTGCCTCCACCCAGCCGTCGCCGCAGCCGCCTCAGTCTGCTCGCCGCCGAAGACGTCCCACTGCGGCCCCCCTCCCTCCGGAGCGACCCCAGCAGCAGCCTCCACCCGGGTCGCGCCGTAGAGGCGGTCGCAGAGGTACGTCACAGCCCCCTCAGGCCCCGCCCCCCGCTAAACGCCGGGCTAAGCGGCGTTCCTGAGACGGGCTGCTCAGTGATGGCATCGAGTTTTTCCCAGGAGGAGGTAGCAGGCCCCCTCCTTCCCCCGGTGGAGGGCCGGGGGAGAATCTTTTGTTCTCCGCTCCCCGCTGCTCACCCACGGGTGGGCAGCACCCTGAGTTGGTTAAAGAAAGACTTGACACTATCACTGAGCACACAGACCGGGATGAGCGCGCACGATGCTCCAGAGCGTCACCCCGCTCATTCCTCTCTGTCTCTGAGGGGCGGAGAGGAGCGTGCGTCGTCCCCGGACCGCACCGCTCCTCTCCCCCTCTGTCGCCAGACCCCCGGCAGAACAGACCCCCGTGGAACGCTGGTCCTTCCCTGGTCTCTTCTGTCGGGGAGCGGAGCTCGACTACGCACCCGCATGTGGTATCTCCCGTGCGCATGCCAGTCACTCCGCCCCGCTGCCCCTCCGGGGGGACGTCTGTGGCTCGTATGACCCCGCTGGTTCGGTTCCTCGGAGCTTGGCTCGAGCTCCCCGGTCTGTCCCGCTGGGTCATCAGAACGATCAGATTCGGCTACGCGATTCAGTTCGCACGATCTCCTCCCCGTTTCAGGGGAGTTCGCTCCACTATAATCGGTGGCAATGCCCCGGTTTTGAGAGCGGAGATTGCGACCCTGCTGGCGAAGGGTGCAATCGAGACGGTCCCTCCAGCCGAGGTGAAGTCCGGCTTTTACAGCCCCTACTTCATTGTCCCCAAGAAAACCGGTGGGTTACGACCGATCCTGGACCTGCGCGTTTTGAACCGCACTCTGCATCGAATGCCGTTCAAAATGCTCACGGCCAAACGCATTTTCGAATGTGTTCGACATCAGGATTGGTTTGCAGCGATCGACCTGAAGGATGCGTACTTCCATGTCTCCATATTGCCTCGACACAGACCGTTTCTTCGGTTCGCTTTCGAAGGCCAGGCATATCAGTACACGGTTCTCCCATTCGGGTTAGCTCTGTCCCCTCGCGTCTTCACGAAGATCGCCGAGGCAGCCCTTGTTCCCCTTCGCGAACACGGGGTTCGCATCCTGAACTATCTCGACGATTGGCTAATTTTGGCTCACTCTCGAGAACAGGTTTGCGAACACAGAGATCTAGTGCTTCAGCACTTAGCCCGTCTGGGCCTTCGGGTCAACCGGGAGATGAGCAAACTTTGCCCCGTGCAGAGGATCTCTTTTCTCGGCATGGAGATAGACTCGGTCGCCATGTCTGCGCAGCTTACGAGCGAGCGCGCACACTCACTGCTGACTTGTCTTCGACAGTTCGACGGCAAGAGTGCGGTTCCACTGAAACTCTTTCAGAGGCTCCTGGGGCATATGGCATCCGCAGCCGCGGCTACGCCACTCGGATTGCTTCATATGAGACCGCTTCAGCTTTGGCTTCGCGATCGAGTCCCGAGGTGGGCATGGCATCGTGGCTCGCTCCGGGTTCCAGTAACTCCAGCGTGCCGCCGAACTTTCTTCCCGTGGTTGAACCTCAGCTTTCTTCAGGCAGGTGTCCCTCTCCAGCGAGTTTCCAGGCATCTCGTTGTCTCCACGGATGCATCTACCACGGGTTGGGGTGCCATGTGCAATGGGCATGCAGCCGCGGGTTCCTGGACAGGACCCCAGCGCCTCATGCACATCAATTGCCTCGAGCTGCTGGCAGTACGCCTGGCCCTGCACCGCTTTCGAGCACTGCTCAGGGGTCAACATGTACTTGTCCGCTCAGACAATACCGCTACAGTGGCGTACATCAACCACCAGGGGGGTCTACGCTCACGTCGGATGTCGCAGCTCGCTCGCCACCTCCTACTATGGAGTCAGAAGCACCTGAGGTCCCTTCGTGCTGTGTACATTCCTGGAGCCCGGAACCTGGCAGCCGACGAGCTGTCGCGGTTCCGCCCTGTCTCCGGCGAATGGCGACTCCATCCCCAGACGGTCCAGCTGATCTGGGACCAGTTCGGGGAAGCTCAGATAGATCTGTTCGCCTCCCGGGACTCTTCCCACTGCGTCCAGTTTTATTCCCTGTCCGAGGGCACGCTCGGTAGAGATGCGCTGGCGCACAGCTGGCCGCGGGGCCCACGCAAGTATGCGTTTCCCCCAGTGAGCCTCCTTGCACGGGTGTTGTGCAAGATCAAGGAGGACGAGGAGCAGGTCCTGCTGGTAGCCCCTTATTGGCCCACCAAGACATGGTTCTCCGAACTCGTGCTCCTCGCGACAGCACCTCCTTGGCCTATTCCTCTGAGACAAGATCTGCTCACTCAGAGACGGGGCACTCTGTGGCACCCTCGTCCCGATCTATGGAGGCTACATGTGTGGCTCCTGGACGGCACGAGGCAGGTTTGAGTTCGCTACCACCTGCGGTGGCAGCAACCATCACTTCCGCTAGAGCGTCGTCTACGAGACACCTGTATGCGTTGAAGTGGAACCTCTTCGTCAACTGGTGCTCTTCTCGTCGAGAGGACCCCAGGAGATGCTCGATCGGTGTTGTGCTTTCCTTCCTGCAGGACGGGTTGGAGCGTAGGCTGTCGCCCTCCACCCTCAAAGTTTACGTTGCGGCTATTTCCGCCTCTCATGATGCAGTTGAAGGTAAGTCCGTTGGAAAGCACGACCTGGTCATCAGGTTCCTGAGGGGAGCGAGGAGGCTAAATCCGTCTCGTCCTCCCCTCGTGCCCTCTTGGGACCTCTCGGTAGTGTTAAATGCTCTGCAGAGGCCTCCCTTTGAGCCTTTGCAATCGGTTGAGTTTAAGTTCCTGTCTATGAAGACAGCTCTCCTGGTTGCATTGGCCTCCATCAAGAGGGTAGGGGACCTGCACGCATTCTCCGTTGACGAAGCGTGCCTAGAGTTCGGGCCGGCTTACTCTCACGTTGTTCTGAGACCCCGGCTCGGTTACGTGCCCAAGGTCCCCACAACTCCCTTCCGGGATCAGGTGGTGACCTTGAAAGCGCTGCCCCTGGAGGAGGCAGACCCAGCCTTGGCACTGCTCTGTCCGGTGCGTGCACTCCGCACCTACGTTGACAGAACGCGGTGTTTCAGGACCTCAGATCAGCTCTTTGTCTGTTATGGGGGGAGCCAGAAGGGAAGGGCTCTCTCAAAACAGCGGCTGTCTCACTGGTTAGTGGACGCCATTGTTTTGTCTTACCAGCAGCAAGGTCGACCGTGCCCCCTTGGTGTGACAGCCCACTCCACTCGGAGTGTGGCTTCCTCTTGGGCTTTAGCGCGTGGCGCCTCGCTAACAGACATCTGCAGAGCTGCAGGCTGGGCGACACCTAACACCTTCGCAAGATTTTATAATTTGCGAATCGAGCCGGTTTCCTCTCACGTACTCGCCTCCGCTAGTGCTGGAACCGCTTGAGTGTCTTCGCTTGCTCGCCACTCCACTCCTCGATTGGATAAGGGCGATATTTCCTCAGTTCTCCTTCTTGAAGCCCTGAGTCCTCCAGCACTTATGATCCGGGCACCTTTGCGCTTGCTCTGGTGCCGGCTAGGTGCCTCCGTGTGCACGGTTCCCCTTTGGTAACTGTCTCACGTGTATTATCCACTGTAAGCCTCTCTGAGCATGTGTCTTCCCTTGGCAAGCCATCTGCCACCCCTGGAGCTAGTTGCCACCTGCGGTTGGCGCTCCAGTATTCTCCATATGCAGCCCCAGTGGCCATATGTGTTTTTGTAAGTCCTCCCTTCGGTAGGCATCTGGTAGCATGTCCCTCCCGGGATATGTTTCCCAGTGTACCTTGGTAATTCTGTGTCAAAGTGGGACCTTTTTGTAATTTTGTGTCAGAGGTCTAGACTTTCGCAGAGCACTGGAAGACAGCTGGAAGATGGCGTGATGGCATAGACCCCCATTCTCCGTCACTCCTTGACGTAACTCGGAGTGACTACGAAAGGGAACGTCTCGGTTACAGATGTAACCCTCGTTCCCTGAGTAGGGAACGGAGACGTTACGTCTCCTTGCCACTTCTGCTGTACCGCTGGGTGACGCCTGAGATCAGTCTTGGCTCCTCAGCGAAGACATACTGCGGTTGCGTTTGCTTCCTCCTTTTATACCCACATGGGTGGGCGGAGTACGCTATGCAAATTCCGCAGACCCATGGCATTTTCACGCCATTGGCTCGTTGTTGAATACTCGAAGAGGATTGGCTTTCTATGCGAAACCCCCATTCTCCGTCACTCCTTGACGTAACGTCTCCGTTCCCTACTCAGGGAACGAGGGTTACATCTGTAACCGAGACGTTTTTCATCCTTATTCCCACAAAATGAGCAAGAACGGTCAACATCCATATATTTTGCCACAGTATCATTCACAGTATATATTATATCTAAGATATTAAAAATAACTTATTTATTTTGCTTATTTAACTTATTTATTTTGATTCATTTTGCTTGCCTTCACCCTGGCTCAGTGATATTCATCATACCTTGGTGTTGAGCTGAGATGCTCCTAAGATTAGTGCTATTTTTCATACCTATGCGCTGCTCCTGTCCTGTGTGCGCACGTCACAATTCTACTGGTGAAGGACGTGATGCAACCTCTTCCTCAAGCCGATATGAAAACCGGTAGGCCTGGTTTACCTCCGACTATATTGATATTCATATTCATACCTCGAGTTGGCAGTTTACCTCACTTTGAGCCACCGCTGCTCAGCGAGCTAGGACTGGTCTGAAAATACAACATTGCGACTGTTGCGCTAAGCTCTCTGGACTCATCCCACTGCCAATTGTGTTTCTATCTGAGCGGATATTCCTTGGATGGACACTGGCAGTGGGTTTTCTAAGAAAACGGCTATGCGATTCATTATCGCCTGGCGCTGCTCAAGTTCAGTGATTTCTTCACACTCAGGTGTTGAGCAGAAATGCTCCTGAAGCTCTGTGAATTTCTTCACACTTAAGTGTTGAGCAGAGATGCTCCTGAAGCCCAGTGATCTTCACATCTAATGTTGAGCGGTGCTCTTGTCTTGTGTGTGCATGTCACTTGCACCTACTATGCTAAGTCAGGAGTGAACAGGTCTTGATATTTCTGAACAGGTTGAACAGGTCCCAACCAGACCTAGTTCCCTCGAAAGCCTTCCTGACTTTCCTTGAATATTCAGGAACGGGCATGATGGCACCCACGTTCAAACTGGATGGGGAGGTTCTGGTGGCTGCCATGTATATGTGTTAGTGACCATCACTTCTGTAAGCACTCCCTTAAAGATAGGCTGTTGTGCTTCGCTAGTTAGAAGTGGAACCTATTCGTTGAGTGAAACTTCTCTCCGTGAGGAGATCCTAAGAGCGTTTGGTCATTTCAGTGCTCTCTTCCTGCAAGTTGTGTTGGAGAATCTCATTATGATTCCAATATCATTTGCAGAAGCATGGGAAGCACGTCCTGATCATCAGGTTCCTGAGTAAGGGTCATCCCTTCTTTACCCTCTTGGGCCTATCTCTGGTGCTACTGCACAGCAGAGACCAACCCTGAACCACTGCAGGCAGTTAAACAGTTCTCCTGCTCGCATGGTCTCTACTAGAGGATAGGGACTTGCTCGCTTTCAGTCAATGACTTCTGCTTGGAATTCGAGCCAGCTAACTCTCACGAGCTGAGACCCCGGCCTGGATATTTGCCCATGGTTCTTACCTCTCCCTAAGAGGGACCAGGTGGTGAGCCTGCAAGCGTTGCCCGGAGGAGGCAGACCCAGCCCTGGCTTTCTCTATCCTTCCTTAAGCCTTAGGACCTCAGACCAGCTCTTATCTGTTAGGAAATCAGCACTGAGGGAAGGCTGTTTCTAAATGAGGTTGGCCCATTGAAATGTGGTTGCCTTCATCTTGGTGAGTTCCCGAGATGCACATGTCCACTTAGGTGGTGAGCTTGTCTGAGTGCTGCTTCCGCTTAGGCATTGACACAGATAGCTTAGCTGACAGATATTCTAGATTTGGGGGCATGGCGACACCTTAGTTGAACTGCTGCTTCCCGTGGGCTCCCTTCACATGAAGCCAGTTCACTGTAAGCCCAGTTCATTGTGTCGGCTTGCTGTGCCATTCCCCTCCTATGGACTGGATATGTGTGCAATTCTTGCTCCAGTTGAGTTCCCCTTTTTTAGCCAAACCCTGTTGAGTTCCTCCATACCCTTTGGCAACAGACATGGCTGAACGTCCGAAGCCAGGCCTATCACTCGTATGCCCTGTGTTAGGCTGGGTCCATATGTTATGATCCCTACGGCAGTCCCATATGTGTATTCTTCCATGATAAGGCACCCTGCGGTGAGCCGAGGGTTATATACGTAACCAAGATGTTTCTTAAGAAGCACTGAAAATCGGCATGTGAGAATGATTTCTGAAGGATTATGTGACACTAAATACTGGAGTAATTGTTACTGAAAATTCAGGCCTATACTGGAATTCATTACATTTAAAAAAATATATTTAAACAATTATTTAATTTCACAATATTCCTGTTTTTACTGTATTTTTTATCAAATAAATGCAGCCTTGGTGAGCATAAGAGACTTCTTTCAAAAACATTAAAGGTGCCCTATAATGTGAAATTGAATTTATTTTGGCATAGTTACATAACAAGAGTTCAGTACATGGACATGACATACAGTGAGTTTCAAACAACATTGTTTTCTCCTTCTTACTTAAATCTCGTTTCTGAAAAACACCCCTGAAAAACAGGCGAATCTCCACATAATACCGACTCTGACGTAAAATCATTAATATGTATGACCCAAAATATTTGCATATGCCAGCCCATGTTTAGTGACAAACGAGACGGAGCTGTGCAGTCGAAGCATCGCCGTTGATCAGTGTTCGGATGAACACAAAAGTATTTTTAGTTCCTTCATCCGAGCCTCTGAAGAAACAATGGGTTAATTTTATTTTCTCTGGATATTTCACCGATGACTGATTCCTCAACTTGCCAAGAGCTGGCCTCGGACCGAGCTGATGTGTTATTGTTGTTCAAGTTCAGACAGGTAACGTTAATCTTTCACTCAAAATCGTTCAATACTGTTTATGCATCAGTAAGTCAAGCCAGGGACACATCGTTTCTTTTAGTAGGATGAAAAAATAATAATAATTGTGAATAAATGATATACAGAAAGCGATCAATATCTTTTCACACAGCGCGAGTTTATCTGGACACTTGCCAAACTCGTTATGAATTCAGTGACGCACGTTACACTGCACAACGAAGCTCTAACTGTATTTAAATGATCGTGTTTGCATTGGTGAAAAAGCATTATACTAGAGAGAGCAGAAACTGTATTGCAATGATAATATCTCCATCCTCGCGATCGACAGACTGTCCTCTGCTTGCTCAACACAGCAACATTTTATGTGATGGGAATAGATCGTCTCGGTTACGGATGTAACCCTCGTTCCCTGAGTAGGGAACGGAGACGTTACGTCAGGAGTGACGGAGAATTGGGGTTTCGCATAGAAAGCCAATCATCTTCGAGTATTTAAAAACGAGCCAATGGCATGAAATGCCTTGGGGCTGTGGAAATTTGCATAGCGTAACTCCGCCCCACCCCGTGGGTATAAAAAGAGGAAGTGAACGCAACCGCAGTATGTCTTCGTTGAGGAGCCGAGACTGAACTCAGGCGTCTACCCAGCGGTACAGCAGAAGTGGCAAGGAGACGTAACGTCTCCGTTCCCTACTCAGGGAATGAGGGTTACATCCGTAACCGAGACGTTCCCTTTCGTAGTCACTCCGAGTTACGTCAGGAGTGACGGAGAATGGGGGTCTGTGCCATCACGCCATCTTCATAGCTGTCTTCCAGTGCCCTGCGAAAGTCTGGACTCCTGAACATACCTTATAACCAGGAGTTCCTACTTTAACACAGGAATACCAAGTTACACTGGGAAGCATATCCCGGGAGGGACATGCAACTGCAACCAAAGCCTACCGTAGGGAGGACTTAAGAATACGCATATGGCCGTGTTATGGACTACATAGGGAGATCACTGGAGCGCCAACCTAAGGGTGGCTAGAAACCTAGCTCCAGGAGTGGCAGATGGCTTGCCAAGGGAAGACACATGCTCAGAGAGGCTTACAGTGGATAATACACATGTGACAGTTACCGGAGGGAACCGTGCACACGGAGGCACCTAGCCGGCACCAGAGCAAGCGCAGTGGTGCCCGCATCATGAGTGCTGGAGGACTCAGGGCTTCAACGGAAGACTCAACTGAGGAATATCGCACTTATCCAGTCCAGGGAGTGGAATGGCGAGCAAGCGAAGACACCTGAGCGGGTCCAGTACTGGCGGGAGCGAGTACGCAAGAGGACACCGGCTTAATTCGCAGATTGTAGAATCTTGCGAAGGTGTTTGGTGTCGCCCAGCCTGCAGCTCTGCAGATGTCTGTTAGCAAGGCGCCATGCGCTAAAGCCCAAGAGGAAGCCACACTCCGAGTGGAGTGGGCCGTCACACCAAGGGGGCACGGTCGACCTTGCTGTTGGTAAGCCAAAGCAATGGCGTCCACTATCCAGTGAGACAGCCGTTGCTTTGAGAGAGCCCTTCCCTTCTGGCTCCCCCCATAACAGACAAAGAGCTGGTCTGAGGTCCTGAAACACTGCGTTCTGTCGACGTAGGCACGGAGCGCACGTACCGGACAGAGCAGTGCCAAGGCTGGGTCTGCCTCCTCCAGGGGCAGCGCTTGCAGGTTCACCACCTGGTCCCGGAAGGGAGTGGT
Source organism: Cyprinella venusta (assembly GCA_038021265.1). Lineage (NCBI taxonomy): Eukaryota > Metazoa > Chordata > Actinopteri > Cypriniformes > Leuciscidae > Cyprinella > Cyprinella venusta. The sequence continues at coordinate 19,137,939 of CM075865.1, read as the reverse complement.
AGGAACCTTGGGCACATATCCAGGCCGGGGTCTCAAGATCACGTGAGAGTAAGCCGGCCCGAACTCCAGGCACGCTTCGTCAACGGAGAATGCGTGCAGGTCCCCTACCCTCTTGATGGAAGCCAATGCAACCAGGAGTGCTGTCTTCATGGACAGAAACTTTAACTCTACTGATTGCAAAGGCTCAAAGGGATGCCTCTGCAGAGCACTTAGAACTACTGAGAGGTCCCAAGAGGGCACGAGGGGAGGACGAGGCGGATTTAGCCTCCTCGCTCCCCTCAGGAACCTGATGACCAGGTCGTGCTTTCCGACGGACTTACCCTCTACTGCATCATGAGACGCGGAAATGGCTGCGACATAAACCTTAAGGGTGGAGGGCGACAGCCTGCGCTCCAACCCCTCTTGCAGGAAGGAAAGCACAACACCGATCGAACATCTCCGGGGGTCTTCTCCGCGGGAAGAGCACCAGTTGATGAATAGATTCCACTTCAACGCGTAGAGGTGTCTCGTGGATGACGCCCTAGTGGAAGTGATGGTTGCCGCCACCGCAGGTGGCAGCGAACTCAAACCTGCCTCGTCCCGTCCAGGAGCCACACGTGTAGCCTCCTGAGATCCGGACGAGGGTGCCACAGGGTGCCCCGTCTCTGAGTGAGTAGATCTTGTCTCAGAGGAATAGGCCAAGGAGGTGCTGTCGCGAGGAGCATGAGTTCGGAGAACCACGTCTTGGTGGGCCAATACGGGGCTACCAGCAAGACCTGCTCCTTGTCCTCCTTGATCTTGCACAACACCCGTGCAAGAAGGCTCACTGGGGGAAACGCATACTTGCGTGGGCCCCGAGGCCAGCTCTGCGCCAGTGCGTCTGTGCCGAGAGTGCCCTCGGACAGGGAGTAAAACTGGGCGCAGTGGGGTGAGTCCCGAGAGGCGAACAGGTCTATCTGTGCCTCCCCGAACTGGTCCCAAATCAGCTGGACCGTCTGGGGATGGAGTCGCCATTCGCCGGAGATAGGGCGGACCTGTGACAGGTCGTCGGCCGCCAGGTTCCAGTCTCCCGGAATGTACACTGCACGAAGGGACCTCAGGTGCTTCTGACTCCATAGCAGGAGGTGGCGAGCGAGCTGCGACAACCGACGCGAGCGTATACCCCCCTGGTGGTTGATATACGCTACCGTAGCGGTACTGTCTGAACGGACAAGTACGTGTTGACCCCTGAGCAGTGCTCGAAAGCGGTGCAGGGCCAGGCGTACTGCCATCAGCTCGAGGCAATTGATGTGCATGAGGCGCTGGGGTCCTGTCAAGGAACCCACGGCTGCATGCCCATTGCACATGCCCAGATGGCGGCGTGCATAGTCGCAGCGGCTCAGTGCTCCTTAAAACAATGCTGTATGTGGCTGCTGTTTGTGTTATTTTTTGTTTTTAAGACCAGCTAGGGTAAACCATATATCTTTTACACCGAAGAGGAACTATTGCATATTGGGAGAACATGCAAGGTACCAATAACAAGTGCCTTCCAACACTCGCATAGCATTCCACCGGGAATAGCCAGAGCACCGGCGTCTCCATGGATTGCTTCATTGAGTGACAAGCGCCGGAGACGGAGGAGGAAACGTAAACAAAAGCGGGGCTGCAGAGCAGGCGTCTTGGCTAGGCTAAAGAGGGCTCCAAACAGACCACCTTTGCCTAGTCTTTTCGTCGCGAATGCCCGATCCCTTGGGAATAAGATGGACGAATTGCAGCTAAACATGGCAAGCCGGTCAACTTTACGAGATAGCTCTGTGATAATTATAACTGAAAGCTGGCTACACCCGGGCATCCCAGACGCAGCAGTTGAGCTAACGGGTCGCTCATTACATCGAAGCGACAGAACAGGGGACTCTGGTAAGAGCCGTGGAGGCGGACTTTGCATATATGTGAACGAAGACTGGTGTACAAATTCTACTATTATTAATAAGCATTGCTCACCTGACCTGGAGCTGCTAGCAGTTAAGTGCAGACCTTTCTATCTACCCCGTGAATTCACTGTTGCTGTGGTAACAGCGGTCTACATTCCACCAGATGCCAACGCTAATTTAGCGCTAGGCCAAGTGCTTGCAGCTATTGACAGACAGCAAAACAATTACCCTGAGGGCATTTTTATCGTGGCTGGGGATTTTAATCATGTTAACCTTAAAACTGTGTTACCCAGCTTTGATCAACATGTCAAGTGTGCAACACGAGGGATTAACATTCTGGACTGTGTATACTCTAATATTAAAAAGGGATACAGAGCCTTCCCCCTTGCACAACTGGGCCAGTCTGATCACCTGTTACTTTCACTGATTCCAGCGTATCGCCCTGTTATTAAAAAGCAGAAACCTATCGTTAGAAATATTAAGAGGTGGCCTGAGGATGCATCTGCACAGCTACAAGACTGCTTTGAACGAACAAACTGGACCTTGTTTTCTAATCAGGATGTGAATGTGTATGCCTTTACTGTTCTTTGTTACATTAGAACCTGTGCTGAAAACATTACTACCAATACACGCATCAGAATTCACCCTAACAAGAAACCATGGATGACTGCGGAGGTATATGCCCTTCTGAGGGAGCGTAACACAGCTTTTAAATCTGGGGATAGAGTATTATATAGCACAGCCAGGCATAACTTGAAAAAGGGCATCAAGCAGGCAAAAACTGTGTTTAGGGAAAAGATTGAGGGCTACTTCACCAACAATGACCCAACACAGGTGTGGAGAGGAATACAACAAATCACCAACTACAAGAGCAGCCGGGAATCACCAACGAAGTCCAATGCCTCCTTGGTAGAGGAGCTAAATCGTTTCTATGCCCGTTTTGAAACATCTGGACCAGATAACGGAGCCGCTCCTCCCCTTACTGATACACACCTCACACTAAAGGTAACAGCAGAGGAAGTGAGACGCACTTTTAGGTCTGTGAACACTAGGAAGGCCGAGGGACCTGACGCGATTCCGGGAAGAGTGTTCAGAGAATGTGCCCATCAACTAGCAGATGTCTTTGCAGACATTTTTAATATGTCTATGGCCATAGCAACTGTACCGACCTGCTTCAAAACAACAACTATCATTCCAGTGCCCAAGCAAAGCCACATTGGCACTTTGAACGACTATAGACCTGTGCCGCTCACTCCCATTGTCGCCATTGCTTTGAGAGGCTGGTGATGAAGCATGTTAAATCTGCACTCCCCCTCAACTTTGACCAGCACCAGTATGCCTATAGGGAAAACAGGTCCACTGAGGATGCTATCGCTACAGCCCTCCATAAAGCACTGACTCATCTTGATAAGAGGAAAACATACATGAGACTTCTTTTTATAGACCAAAGCTCAGCATTTAACACTATTATTCCTAACCGTCTGAAGCGATTCGGTGCTCGCTGGCCCTACCACTGGAACGGTGGGTGTGGCCAGAGGAACTAACGTCGGGGGTTTATTCCACACCGTCACCGATAAATCACCCTGTCCGCGAATCGAAGAGCTTCTAGAAGAAGAAGCAGAACGAGTAGCAGACATGGGGACTCTCACTTTTGTCAGATCATTGAGTCTAGATCGCAGTGTAGAGATGGTCATGTTCCCACAGAAGGAACATGAGTCATCCACGAACGCTGCTGCTGCGTGCTGAATGCCCAGACACAAAGCAGCGATCGTGACCGTCAGAAGATGACATGAATCGACCGCACCCAGAAGAGCACGGGCGAACCATCTTTAAAAAGACGTGCCACGTGCAGCTCTTTCAATGGAGAAGAGGAAATTCACTCTTTCAGCGCTGAGGCGTCCAGGGAGAAGCGCAAAGTCTGGCAGACCACTGCTCAGATCGCAGGCAATGCAGAATCTCGCTGGGTACCGCCGTCACACCAACACTGAAGAGGACGCTCGTCTCAAAGAGTTTGTCTCAGTGAAACTGGCTTTAGGAGTGAAGAAGTCTCTTGGCTCCGAAGCGAAAACATAGTGCGGTTGCGTTCACTTCCTCCTTTTATACCCACGGGGTGGGGCGGAGTTACGCTATGCAAATTTCCGCTGCCCCAAGGCATTTCATGCCATTGGCTCGTTTTTAAATACTCGAAGATGATTGGCTTTCTATGCGAAACCCCCATTCTCCGTCACTCCTGACGTAACTCGGAGTGACTACGAAAGGGAACTAAATACTTCAAAAACATCTCACGATTTGTTAATCTCGATGGTTGTAATAGTAAAAACGTATAATAGCTGTATTAAAATTATTCGAGAGAATTTCACGTGTAATACATAGCTATTTCATATGCAAGCATGTCAGCCAATCACAGCAGATTCCGGTTACACACAGCAGACACGCCCCTTCAAACAGAGTGTTCAGATCAGAGGCTAAAATCAGGCTAGGAAAAATGCCTTTTATTTCTAAATTATGACTGTTTTTGATCTAAAAAACATACTAACATTATAAGGGCAACCCAGGAAACATTATAAAATAATAAAAAAAAAAACATTATAGGGCACCTTTAACATATCTTACCAACCCCAACATTTTAACAATAGTGCAAATTAAAAAAAAAATAAGCTTGTCTGAGAAAGTAGCAGATGGTTACAGTTGCTAAGGTAGGACTTTTCAGTTGCATTTTTAAGAAGAATATTTCAACCTTCCAATAAATACTGTATATTCAAAGCAATAAGCCTTGTTTAGGCTTTTCTCTGCTAAAGTTACACTTTTTACTTTTTATTTCCTTCTTTGGCATATACCTGTATTTAGGTTTTATTTTGTGTGGGGGCCACAAAGATACTATCTTGCACAATGACCTGAAAGAAGATCTGTTGATCTGGGAGTCCTGGGACATATCAGGTCATAACAGACAGCACTGTAATGATGTTTTATATCCTTCCCCCTTTTGGTGGTTCATTAGATTTAGAAAACAACAAAATTTGGCATGCTTACTGAGACGCTTCCACTGGAATTCTGTGTAATTGTGTCATTTTCTGGTGTCTTCGGTGGGCTGTTTTCATTGTTGGTTTTTTGTTTTTGTTGTTGTTGTTGTTGTTGTTTTTGGAAGGACTGTGTGTTTTTCAATCCAGTGTTCCAATATCTCCTAGTATGCATTGCTTGTATTTGTCAGAGCTCTTGTCAGCCAACATCTTTTCCTTCCTAATGCATCATCAATAGAGGATAGCTGCCCTCACAAGCTCCACAGAGCAATTAGGAAAAACTAACCCGGGCCTCTGACGTGCTACAAGCAGACAGAAAAGCAACATTGACACAAAGCATTCTATTAGTTTGTTGGACTTGAGGATGACCAGAATTTGAATCCGTGCCTTGTAATGATGAGGTCTTCCATTTTAGAGGTGAGGTCATGACGGGAGAACTAAATTTGCTCCCAGTTGATGTGTTTAGTGAAGACGGTAAACAATTTTCTACAAAATTTATCCAGATTTCTGTTGAAAGCAGATCTAATGCATGCCCGAATATACGTAAATCCTAAACTTAACTGCAAAATTGCACCCTATACATGAAACTACATTGTGAAAAGGGCACAGATGAGCAATATGGAAATGGGATTTTGAGAAAATTGTTGTAGGTCAGTTGTAGGACCTGAAATGGTGGGTCGCAACTAGGGCTGTCAACTTTAGTCGTTTAGTCGACTAATCAGTCGATGCCGTCTTGGTCGACTGACATTCTTATTGGTCGACCAGTTATATATATATTTTTTTTTACCAATAGAAAGATTTTTTTAATGATTTTTAGTTTAGTTTAGTTTAGTTTATTGTCATTCAAACATGTTAGACATGAAGGAACGAAATTCGTTTCCTAGGTCCGGCAGCGTAATACAGAATAAATAACAATTCAATTCTAAGATAGACCCCATAAAAACATTAAAAATATCCTTAAACCATAAAAACAATCAAAAAAACATAACCCATCTAACCTATAAACATCATAAAAGTGCCATGTGCAGTAGTAGCAGTAAGCAAGCAGAAGGCAGGAGGAACTCTAAACCAAGGAGTTCATAAGCCTCACTGCCTCTGGAAAGAAGCTGCACTTCAGTCTTGTGGTTCTTGCTCTAAGGCTGCGCAGCCTTCTGCCAGAGGGGAGGATGGTAAACAGTTTATGCGCTGGGTGAGTGGAGTCCTTCATAATGTCCGATGCCCTGCCTCTGCACCTGTTGACATAGATGTCATCTAGGGAAGGAAGGCTGTCATTTGTTGTTATTCTCCTAGCAGACTTAACTACTCGCTGCAGCGCCTTCTTGTCGGCTGCAGAGCAGTTTCCATAACAGGCAGTGATGGAAAATGATAGTGTGCTCTCCACCACACACCGGTAAAAACAGGTCAGGATAGCAGGGTTGAGGCCAGCCTGCTTTAACCTCCTTAAATAGTACAAGCGTTGATGAGCCTTCTTAATAATGTTGGCTGTGTTGGTGTGCCATGTGAGGTCGTTGGAGATGTACAGGCCCAGATATTTAAAGTTGGTCACCGTCTCTACAGTTACTCCATCAATATAGAGGGGTGGAGGTAGGGTATGACCTCTCTTCCTAAAGTCCACAACCATCTCTTTAGTCTTCACCACGTTTATGCGGAGATTGTTTTCTCTGCACCAGACCACGAGTTCCTCCACCTCCTGCCTATACGCTGACTCATCATTGTTAGATATCAGTCCAATCACCGCTGTGTCATCTGCAAACTTCACAATGTGATTGCTCAGATGTGTTGCAGAGCAATCATATGTAAGGAGCGTATACAGCAAAGGACTCAGGACGCATCCTTGTAGGGAGCCTGTGTTAAGTATAAGGGTGGAGGATAAGGTGCCGTGGATCTTAACCGACTGTGGCCTGTTTGTCAAGAAGTCCAGGACCCAATTGCATAGAGATGGTCTTAGTCCCAGCAGTACCAGTTTGTTGATTAATGACTGTGGAATGATGGTGTTAAAGGCAGATGTGAAGGAAAAGCAGCCTGACATAGGAGTCCCTGCTCTCCAAGTGGGTAAGAGCAGAGTGGACGACAGTTGACACTGCGTCAGACACAGACCGGTTCCTTCTATAGGCATACTGATGGGGGTCCACAGTGATGTTAACAGTGTCTTTTATATGAGTCAGAACCAGTCGCTCGAAGCATTTCATGATCAGTGGAGTGAGGGCCACAGGACGATAATCATGCTTTCAACCACTGATTTTTTAGGCACTGGTACAATAATGGACGTCTTAAGACAAACAGGCAATGTAGCTAGGGAGAGTGATAGATTAAAAATGTCTGTTAGCACCCCCTTAAGCTCCTGAGCACATTCTTTCAGAACCCGGCCAGGGATGTTATCTGGCCCCGCTGCTTTGCGTGGGTTAATCCGCCGCAGCATCGTCCTCACTTCCTCAGCAGACACACTGATAGATATTTCACCTGGAGGTATTGTAAGCTTGGTACTTTTGGAGGAGTTGGATAAGTCAAAACGAGCATAAAAGGCATTTAGATCATCAGGAAGGGATGGGTCCAGAGGACATTCTGCATCCTTACCTTTATATCCTATGATGCTCTTAATGCCCCTCCACATGCTCCTGGGGTCGTTGGTGTGAAAATGATCCTGCATCCGTTGGGCATAAGTAGCTTTAGCGTTACTGATGCCATCCACTAGTTCCCTCCTTGCTGCTCTCAGTGCCACTTTGTCCCCCGACCTAAAAGCTGAGTCCCGTGCTTTTAAAAGAGATCGCACTGCTCCGTTTAACCAGGGTTTCTGATTTGGATACATGGTTAATTTCTTGGTGGTAGTGACATCATTGATACATTTGCTGATGTATCCACAAACAGATGATACATATTCCTCCAGATCCACCCCATTTCTACCTGTTGCTGCTTCCCTGAATACCTGCCAGGTGGTACGCTCAAAACAGTCCTGTAACATGGAGACCGCTCCATTTGGCCACACAGTGATGGTCCTCTCTGTGGGCTTGTTATTTTTAAGTACAGAATGATGAGTAGGAACCAGCAGGATGGAGATGTGGTCAGAGAAGCCAAGGTTGGGGCGGGGCACCGCTCTGGATGCCTCCCGTCTGTTGGTGTACACCTGGTCAAGTGTATTGTTTCCCCTTGTTGCTAAGGTGACATGCTGATGGAAACGTGGCAGAACATCCTTTAGTTTGGCCTGGTTAAAGTCCCCTGCTACAATGAAAAAAGCCTCCGGATGCTTATTCTGGAGCTCACAGATGTGGTCATGAAGCTCCTTGAGTGCTATGCTAACATTAGCACTCGGAGGAATGTAAACAGCTACAATGTACACAACTGTAAACTCCCGAGGCAGATAAAACGGCCGGCATTTTAGTGATAGATATTCCACAGCTTCTGAACAGTGGCTGCTCGTCTGACTACAGTTTGTACACCAGCCTTTATTTATGTAAACGCATAGCCCCCCTCCTCGAGATTTACCTGACAGATGGTTACGGTCAGCTCGGAAGAGAAGTAGCCCGTCAATCTGGTAAGCTGAATCCGGCATCTTGTTATTAAGCCATGTTTATGTCAGGAGCATTGCACAACAGTTCCGCATTTCCGTGAAACTGCTTAGTCTTAGTCGCATTAGATCCATCTTGTTGTCTAATGAGCGGACGTTAGCCAGAAACAGTGTTGGAAGAGCCGGTCTGTTGCTAGCCTTTAGCTTAGCTAGCAAGCCCGCCCGTTTGCCCCTCTTCTGTCTCCGTGCACACCGCTTCCGCTTTCCCCTCAGCCGGTGTGACCTGCTCCTCCGAACCGCAGTCCTCAAGAGCCGCATTCTGCCCAACATTGCTTTTAACTCTGGTCTAACCACCATGCTGGGATCAGCAAGTTGAAGGAGTTCAGTTGAACTGTACCTTTTTTATAATTATGAGCCCGCACAGCGCGTGACGTGAGCAGCCCTTTTAACAGCTATATCATGCTGATTCAATAGATTGTGTTTTCTTAATATGTTTTTCGTTTTTATTTGTACACTTTACGCATTTGAAAATTGTGTGTTTGTTTAAAATGCCTAGATCGGCTGGACAAAAGTTAGCCCATAGCTTTGTAAGTAAAGAAGAATATAAAGCCTGTATAAACGAGGGTTTTTGTTAGGATTTTTTATAATGTGGCAGATAGCAGTTATTTTTTTGTAACGTGTGGTGTGAGCAGGTGCGTGATTGTGACTGCATAGACAGTGCTCCTCACTTTTTTCACTTAAAAAAACACTTAATTCTCACAGAATTGTATTATTATTATTAGTTTTATTTATTTGTGATGATTTTTCGTTGTTGTTTTATAAATGCTCTATGACAATTGTTTAAAAAAAATGTTCAATCAAAACAAGTTGTTTTTTTTTGTTTGTTTGTTTTCTTTTTTAGTCGACTAATTGTTGTGCAGGACAAGACTTTGGTCGACCAAGGATTTCTTTGGTTGACTACAGCCCTAGTCGCAACCCAAGTATAGACTACATTGCTAAAAAGGCTTTGTTTGTGCAGAGAAGACATTTATAGACCAAACACTCTAACTATAAAGTCAGTGTGCAGTTGAATAGGAATATATGAAGAGTTCAGATGCAAAAGCCTCTAAATGCCATTTGAAATTTTCTTCTAAAATGACCATTTTTATCAAGCTTGTATATTTAAGTTCAGTAATTTCACTTAAATGACAATTAATAGGTCATCTTCATTGCCATTTAAGTGAAATTACTGAACTTAAATATACAAGCTTGATAAAAATGATCATTTTAGAAGAAAATTTCAAATGGCACTTAGAGGCTTTTGCATCTGAACTCTTCATATGTCAGTGTTTTATTTTAAAGGGATACTCCACAGATTTTTCATATTAAACTGTTATTCCCTTAACTAAAACGAGTTGATACATACCTCTCTCGTCTCGGTCCGTTCACTCAATCGCTCTGGCGCTCGAGACAGTTTGATAGCACTTAACTAGCCCAGTTCATTCAATAGGGGCCAAGCAGAGAAGCGACCAAACACCTCCACATTTCCCCTTTTTAAACGAGTAGAGTACTGTAACTCGACCACGAATGGTGATAATGGTGGTAAAGTGGATAACTATAATGTATGGCCCTGGCGGAATACCACAGCAAGTGCTTGGGAGCACTTTGAATCGGCGTAGTAATATCATCACCACGGAAAAAAATCACGTAGAAAAATCCTCTCCCTCTCCAAAGTGATATTACTGCACCGAGTCCATAGATTTATATCAGTCGAAGTGCTCCCAATTACTTGCTGTGGTATTCCGCCATACATTCATACTAGCTTTTATTCCTACTGAGGCTACTGGAGGAATCACAGTACCTCTACTGCAGTACCAATGACATCAATACAGAAAAGGTCAGATGTTGTGAGAACATTCAGCGGTTGCAAGGTTTGCTGAAGTAAAAGTGCACTGACAGCTCAGCTTACTGTCAAAAGCTTCCTGCAGACTTCTCAACCTCACTTCTTTCAAGCTTATGTCAGAGTTTGTCTGACTCTGGTGAAATGCTGATATTTATACTATCCAGATGTCATAGTCTCAGGGGCATGAACTGAACATTAAAAGTAGGTTTGCTTGCATTGGCGTCACCTAACGTCAGTTTAGAAGTCATTTATTTGGAAGCAAACAACATAGTAACTGTAGCTGGACAAATTTACTCGGATACCTTCAGCACTGGATTTAAATGATGTGGGCAGTTTTCTGAGGTGTGCTATTTCATTCTTTTTGTGAACTTAATATTATTTTTGTTTAATATTTCTATTTTAGAAATATTGTGAAAACAATAAATTTATAAAACAATAAAAAAAACAATAAAAAAATGTTTGTAAACAATGTTTTAAACTATAAACAATAAACAAAGTTAAATGATGAATTAATTACTTATTTTGGCTTTAGTACAATTAGAATATAATGTAAAAGCTTTTTTATTTTATAATAGCATTATATACAAATTGTGTTGTATTATAATGTTGTTTTCTTAATGACATCATGCGGAATATTTCTCGTACACTATTTATAAGAAAATATAGAGCTGCCATTATACTTTATGAAGGGGTTCCCTCGATGGAAATATGAATCATATTTTAAGGTCCTTGCTGTCTTATTTAAGTATCTTTATATAGAATTAGTTTCATTTCATTTTCATTTTATTTAGAATTGTAATAATGTAGTTTTGTGCCAATTTTTATTAGTTTTGGGGTTTATTAAAAAAAAGTTAAACTAATTGAAAATGATAAATGTCACCTTAACTACATTAAAAACATAAGTATTTTTTATTTTATTTTACTTTAGGTCTGTTAATGTTTATTTCAAACAACGAATATATATCTGTAAGACACGTGATTTCAGCTATAACTCAATTCTGATGAAATGTTCAGTGACTACATTTTACGTTTGCACTGTATTTTCACGAAAGATTTTTGTTTTGTAGTGTTTTGTTTGTTTTCCCTGGAAACAATTCAGGGATGGCTAAGGGCAACGAAAACATTTTGAAGACACATACACATGTACACTTAACAACTGGATAAGTGTTGGTTGGTTGTAATCTGGAGTGTGGCAATGGAGGGAATGTTGTCAGCCAGAGTTTGTGGGCACTATGAATGGGTTAGATTTACAGTTGGGAAAATCCCCTACAGTAGATGGGGACACCAAAAGGAAAGGCCTGTGTATTTCACAGGGGCAATAAGAGGGCATTCCTTCCCTCAGTGCTGCGAACACAAGAGATCTCTTGTTCCTCTGTACGCATACAGTATATAGAGCATTTTCTCTTTTTTCACTTTGCGCTAGCACGATCCCAGTGCACTCACAATGATCTGACAGTGCACACATATAGCGAACAGGGAATAAAATAGAAGCTCAGGTGTGGATCAGATTCTCAAAAATGAGTTCTATTCCTTAGACATGTTGACCAAAAACAATATGCTCCAACTCCAGTGTTCCGCATCCTCTTTGTCCCAAATGTAGAACATTTAGAACAAATTAAAAGATCTAAACAGAACTAAATTTAAAACTTAAACATAAGTTTGTTTCCATTGTTTTCGTTCTTTGGACTGTTTGTAGTCCTTGATGACATTTCCATTTACTCATTTACAGATTATTTATATAATACTTGTTGGAAAATATTGTCGTCAAAAATAATGCTTTGGAATTGTGAAGGTGCTTTGGCTGAAAATACAGTGTCTTAATGACTTAATAGGATAGTTCACCGAAAAATGAAAAATCTGTAATCATTTGCACCCTCATGTATTTCAAGACTTGTGGAACACACACACAACATTATAACACTGTCAATGGGGACCAATGTTGTTTAGACCAAACATTCTTCAATAATCTTTTATGTTCCATAGAAGAAAGAAAGTCGTAAATGATGATAAACGTTATTTATTTTATTTTATTTTTTGCTGAACTGTCACTGTAAAGCCACTCTTGGATAAGAATCATCATGACGCTGTCGTATTATGACAAATGTGCTCATCTCAAGCTCTTGAACTCAACTCACTTGATATGTTGTCTGTGCCAGGTGATTCCATTTCCAATGTCATGTGACATTCGAGAAGACTGTGCATGTCGAGACCCCGATGCCCAGGAGAACAACAAAGGAGTCCGCCACCGGTCCATTGGCTGAGCTTTGTACCCCCTGTGGCACCCAGGGGGGGCTGCTGGGAAACCATTCTTCTCCACATGCTGCTTATAAGAGGGCCTTTCCACTCACACCGCACTCCGACATGCCCTTGCTTCCTCATCAAACAACAACTTTAGAGGGTATGACACTCAAAAACAAACAACCAACCAAACACATCAACAGGTTTTGCAAAGGATATGAAGTGGAAGTTTTATGAATGACGTACGGCAATAGCAACCATAGATGTTGTCAAACTAAGGCTCAAATAAGCCTGGACTGACAGCTTTGTTGTTTTATGTTTGCTTTCATTGATAATTATGTGTAAAGCGCAACCATGGCCATGTTGTTTCCATGTAGAGCCAGAGGAAAAATGAGGGAAAGCAAAAAATGCAACTGTTAATGTTTGACCGTTGTCAGAATGGGATGATAAATTGAGTCAAATCAAGACCACCAAACTAAAGTGAATCGATGAACAAGAGGACCGCTGATGTTTTCATGATGCCCCCTCATGTCTGACCTCCAAGACTGTTTCGATAACAGTTTAGCCATTCCATGTGTCCTCGTATATCAAATGTTCAGTGTGTTCTTATATTTATCAATTCAAATATCAAAGAGAAAATACACAAATCCAAATTTGTCACACGGATGGCTTGAACTCCTCTGAATGTTTGAGCTGCTGTTACTCACTAATATAAATATAAATATAAATATATTACTCTATATATCTGGCTGACGACCTCAGCGTCTGCATGAAACATTGAGGGATGATGGGAATGTTTCACAGTGGATAGGAAGAAGATGTATGAGTGCAGCTGCTGCGGCCCTAAATCACAAAATCTGTATATCAGTAAGGAATGCACAAATCTGATGGCGAAAAATCATCAGAGGAGGTGTTGAATCAGTGAGTTACATCCACAGCAGAGAGTGAGAGCGAGATTGTGAAAGAAGTTGTCTTAGCACAGCTGTTGCTGCTAGTTTTGCTGCTGTGGCCGTACGAGCCAGTTGTGTCTATGGACAGTTTGTAGTTTTAATATAAGTGCAGTCTGCCATAGATTTGACCTCTGATCAAAATGCAGTTAGTCCTACGTTACATGAAAACACATTCATATACATGCAAACAGATTTATGAATGTAGATCTACTAACAGATTGCCCTCATATTTTATTTTATTTTATTTAATAGACATTAGGGCTGTCAAAGTTAATGCACTAAATGGCATAACTGTTTCAATCTGTTATTTGAGATTTTCGAAAAAAAAAACTTTGGATCATTCTGAGCTATTGAAATAGATTGCGTGTTCCCAGCAGAGCATGTTTTTATCAGTAAATGATGAAAGATGTTCTTTATGAATAATTTATTTATCAATCCCGAAAGAGCGTTTAACAAATATCATTTGCATTCTTGATGAAATTTAACTATTAGCAAAGACCAGAAAGTGCTGTGAAATTTTCACAGTTTTGCATTTCCCATCTGCGCATTCACTACAGTTTGTTAAATATAGTGATTAAACATTAGATTGAATATAGAATTTCTTTTTGAGGCGAGTAAGCAGCATTGGTTGCATAAATTTAGCATTGTCCGGTGTCATAATGTTGATATTGCCATCCATATTGCCAAACTCGATTAGACATTCTTTGGAACTTAATGCTTTTATGCTATGCATTATAACTATGACAAAAATAATGAAATTAATCATTTTAATAGATTGACAGCCCTAGTCCACAAACAAAGGCATCAGAAATGATTGACTAAAAGAGTAATACAATTATGTACCAGCTAGAATGGCTCATACTAGACATAATTAATCCTTCAAACAGTCAGTCTGAATTTGCTTGTTGATGAAGAAGCATTCAAAAGTACTGCCAAATTAATATATATATATATATATATATATATATATATATATATATATATGAAGAGTTCAGATGCAAAAACCTCTAAATGCCATTTGACATTTTCTTCTAAAATGACCATTTTTATCAAGCTTGTATATTTAAGTTCAGTAATTTCACTTAAATGACAATTCATGGGTAATCTTCATTGCCATTTAAGTGAAATTACTGAACTTAAATATACAAGCTTAATAAAAATGGTCATTTTAGAAGAAAATTTCAAATGGCACTTAGAGGTTTTTGCATCTGAACTCTTCACATATATATATATATATATATATATATATATATATATATATATATATATATATATATTGACACAAAGAATGTAATTTAGGCTTCATTGCTGAATATTAAGTATTTAGCATTCACAAGGTGTTTGTGCTAGCTCAATCTGGTATTGCATTATATGTGTAAAGAAAAGAACAGATAAGCTATGTAGAAAATATATTAATAGTCCTCCTCTGCAGTTCATTTTCATCTTTTTTTGTAACAGAAATTAATGGTGATTATGCCATCAGTGCTCCCCTTTTTTGAGGTGCTCATAATTTTTGTGGGCAATATCACAAAATCATTAGTGGATAATAGCGGTGTATGTAACAACTGGTTCGTAGTTCAACACAATACCAAATGTGCTATTTTGTAGTAAGTGTAATAACAGGCATCGTTAAGTCTTATATTTGTGTGTATACCAGTGTAATGCTGGAGATTAGTCCATGGTGTGGTAGTTTATGGCTGTCAGTATATGACCCCATAAAACACATGATCTTTTAATATCTGCAAAGTAGCCATCTAAGAAATGTCAAAATGGCTTTGAAGCATTTTAGCCACCCTCACAATCTCTCTGAGCTCTTCAAAAATACATCTAAATGGCATCTTTCTCATTACATTAGCAATGTAGCATGGAAACAACAACAACAGCAACTGTTGTGATACCTTTTAGCAGGCTACTTATCAAACCAGGATATCCCAACATGGTTGTCACAGCCCATAATAAGAGGTTATTTCTATGGCATTAATGTCTGAAGATAAATATTATGTTTTGCAGAAGTGAAGAGTTTAGGGTAGGAAGGGCCTTGTGTATATTTATGTGTTGTGGTTTTGTTCAACTGTATCTCTGTCAATTAATGTTTGACCACAGTTGCTGCACTTGTCTTTGTACCGTTCTTTTGTAGATGAAATAGAAAAAAAAAGAAAAGAAAAAAGTTTACCATAAAAAAGCTGCTATGGTCAGACAGGTTATCATAATTGTTAAATTAAATAGTCGTTTAGTGTATGATATCATTGAATAGTACTTTATACTGTGTATTGTTATTTTCTTCTCTTTTCACTACCTTTGGTTGAGACATTTAGAATAAAAGAGAGATGTGTGTAGTCCAAGTACAAATGCAAGATGTTAAACACAGCTACCATCAAAGCATATCCAAAGGAAAAAAAGCAACCTATCAGAGACATGGCAACAATAAACATGTGAGGACAGAGCAGGTCGTCACAGTCACTGATGACTTATTTATTCATGTACACAAGTAGCTCTGTTGTCATTTCTTTCCATGTAAAGATCATGTCATATTTAGTCTCTATTGACGTGTTTGTTCCTAGTATTAAACTGTATGTTATTATTGCATAGTAAATGCTAAAATACTGCTGCTTTTATTCAATTATCACTTGGAAAGAGTGCCTAGAACAAATACCAATATATGTGCAATCTTATGAACCAGTATCATGACCGGTTTCAGACATCACTGAAAATGGACCATTACTGAGCTTTACACAAAGTTTCATCTTGGGGTTTTGTACACAAACAGTGATCACCGTTACTGTTCTTTTTTTTTTTTCTGGAAATGTTAAGAAAAGTTCAATGCATTCTAATGTTACCTTTTTTTCTGAAGCCATGAAAAACGAGATAAAATTAAATGAAGTTTGGTGAAACAGTCTACTGTAAGCATAACAGGATTTTTTTTTTTTTTTTTTTTTTTTTTTTGCTGTACCTCATGCCTGTAATGTTTGCTGCTTATTAATTCAGTATTTTAGTAATTTAAATCTCTTAGCAATATACAATGTTGTAAATAATATAATTATTTATTAAGAATGTTGTCTTTTTTTATTTATATTTACACAGTTCATCTAAGTTATTTTTGTATGTCTCTAGTGTTACTTGGTGTGATCAAAAGTCTTTTTTTCCCCCCTTACTGTTTATTGCTCTGTCGGTTCCTCTGTTCCGGTTAGAAAGCAACAGTCTGGTGTAAGAAATGACCTGTTTTCCCAGCCACTCAATTTGTATGAGTAATAAATAAAAGTCTCTAATGCACAAGGAAAATGTTATAGAAATGTCACCTTTGGAAAATCGTACAAAGTGTTCCTTTGCCATATTGACTTCCACCCATGTTTTAGGTTCCATATGTTTGTGTATTCTAGGGAAATTGGTCAGAGAGGTTCCGTTTCCAATTGCTGAGTTGATACATTGAACCGGTCTGAAGCCGCGGGGCTCGTGTGGTTTTGTGTAAATAGTAGAATAGGTGAGAGAAACTGAAAGACTGCTTGTGGTGGCTCAGCTGCTGATGTTTGTCCATTTATAGAAAGCCTGATGTATAGATTCCTTCTATAATCCTATACGTGTCCTTATATTTTCATCCTCGCCGCAGAAAGAGGCACGTCCTCGTGTCCATAAATACAAAAAAAGGTGTACCTCAGCATATTAAGGTCCTATTTTCTGATATTTCAGAGTTCCCTAGTGTTGTATTTCCTTGAAGAATAAGCCGTTTTCAGTGTATATTGCATTTTATTATTTGTAGAGCAAAATCCCCCAAGGTCACTTTGCATCCTGAGATTAGCGGCTTCGACTTTTGAAGTAATTTCACTTTTCGTTTTATAGCTTCTGTATTTCCACACAGCTGTGTAGGTTTTGAACAGAGCTCTCAGTAACATGACTGAACATTTGTGATGCCAATATTCCTCTAGTTCAGCAAGCATGTTTTTCTCAAATCTCATACCCAGTTGCATGATCAAAACCGTGTTCACAAAGTCTGAGGTGTAATAATTTGATCATGTGCTACTTTCATCAGAGTAGTATATGTAGATGTATATATATATATATATATATTTTTTTTTTCCAGAGAATATTTCTTTTCAATGCCCTGCTACATATTGTGTCATTGTTGGGTCTCCATATTTGCCAATAATTCTGCGACTGCACTGACATAAAAATTAACACCAGACATGATGACAAACCTGTTGTTTTTTTCCTGGTGTATCTCAAATGCAAACCTAAAAGGCTTGACCTCTTACACTGATGGTCTCCATTTACTTAATGCACTGTTTTGGGCACTTACCACAATCTTATTTTAATAACCATTTGATTTGAACCATTTTTCATGATTATCTCGGATGTGAGCAGTTTGCCACTGTTGTTTTTGTTTGTTTGTTTGTTTGTTTGTTTGTTTGTTTGTTTTTATATATAATATTGTGATATTATTTGTCACAGAGCAGACTAGTGTACTGTATATTTTCATGAAATCCTCAAACATTATTAATACTAAGTACATCAATGTTATTTTTCCTGATATGTATTATTTAGAAAATAAACACTGGTTAATGAAATCTAATTGTACGCTTGTGTTTAATTGCTTTATAAACCCTGATGTCAATAATATTGCTTTACCTGTAAGTATATTTTTGACATATTCTTGGAAAGAATTAGAGACCAGGGATCCATGCAAGTAAATACACAGAAGAAGAAAAAAAGGAACTTTGTATTACAGAGTCAAGTCAAGTCATCTTCATTTATACAGACCTTTCAACAATATAGATAGTTTCAAAGCTGCTTTAGAGTGATAATAGGAAATGAAAGTAACATAGATTGTTTTGGCTTTACAGCAGCTCTAGTATAAAGTTATTGTCCAGCCAAAGTTAGTTTTGGTAACAATTTATTTTGATAGTCCACTTTAGACATTCAACTAACTATAAGTAACTTTGCTGCTACATGTCAACTAACTATCATTAGAGTATTAGTAGACGGTGTATTTTGTTGGTCCCCCAACAGACATTCAACTGACTGTAAGTAACTTAGCAACTACAAGTAAACTACAAGTAAACTTCTCCTAACCTGAATCTAGAATGTCTAAAGTGACTATCAAAATAAAGTGTAACCTTAGTTTTAATTGATTCACTTCCGTTGCAAAGATCATTAGTTATTAACTTAACTAACGCGACACTGATCTAACAGAAAACCCTTAATGCGATCCGGCCGCGCGTTCGCACAACAGTGGCTGGAGAACGCAAACCGTGAATTAGGTTCCAAGGTGCAAACACTTATCTCTGCGTTAACATAAAAAAGATTTTGTGAAAACGCTGATGGCGCGCACATGCAGATTAAGTGTTTAGTCTTTAGGTATGCGCGTTTGAACATTTTATCTGTACAGAGGTAAAGGGAGTGAGGACTTCACAGGGGAGGGACTGTGTTGTCGTCGTGTCCAGGCGCTGGTCCATCATCAGACCTGGATCCGGCGGTAAACCTCGCGATAAACAGAGAAAATAATATTACGGCATTCTTATTATTATGTAACGAATACATCAGGATTTATGGGAAGTTTTCCTGGTTCCAGCTGACCTAATCTATGCAGCCTAACATTGAATTATAAAAACTGATTAGGTGTTAGGTGTATGCTTGGTCAGAGATATGACAGAGTGTGTCTGCTTCTCTAGTATACAATCCAGATAACATTGTCATACTGTTTTGAAACCACCTAGAGGGAAGAGAAATCAAAAATGAGATCTCTTTAACATCTCAAACGTTTCCTCTAGACAAAAATAAGGTTACTTTAATATAAAATGGATTGCTTGAGTCTCCTGCTTCTCTTATCTCCTGAGACACAAACAATAACACTCTCATAACAGTCTCCTCTAAAATTTAGAAGAGATCTCAGCAACATCACATGCTGATCTTGTGTTTTTCTCCTTAGAGATATTGGTGGACTCATATCTGTAAAATGTAAAAGAGATCAACATCACACACTATACTCAGATTTTTCTCTTAAACTAAAGACCCTGGTGGTCACACAATTGTCTCCAAAGTTTCAGACAAGATCTCAACATCACACATACTGTAGGCTCAGCTAGAGGAGCTCTCAAATTTATCTTAATATTAAGTTTAGATATTTTGCACGAGGTCAAGTACTTGAAAAGCACTAAAGTAACAAAAGAAATTTCATGAATTCAAAGTTTATATTAAGAGTGAAGTTAAGCAGAAATAAGGTTATTGTAACTCTAAAATGCTGACACACATTAAGAGAACAGAGAATATCCAGTGTCTCTAGCTAAGCTAAAATCTTAGCTAGAGTAGGGGAGCGCGGGGCACAACCTAACGCGGGGTTAAATGTAACACGGACCGTTTGCATAGTTCCACAGGATCAAGCATGTTGTGTTTATGATATTTTTTCTCTTGCTGCCAGAAGACGGTCTATTTATTTATATTTATATTTCTTATATTTCGTGAAGATACTGGACAAAGAGTGTTTTGACACCATGAAAGTAAATTTTTTCATCATAGATTTTTTTCAGTTTCTGAGTTGGTTGTATACGTTTCCAAATCTAACTTTATATTGCCTTAATCACTGTCTTGTTGGCTCAAACATAGCACCGTTTTGAAACATGTCAGCAATTCCTAGCGACTGTTAGATAGAGTTAAAATATGTAATACACAGCGGGGTTAATTCTAACACAGTGTTACAACCAAGCCGCCAAGATTACAATGATAATCAAATGAAAACGGAGCCACACAACTTTTCAGGTTTGAGTATACATTTAACTTTGTTGGACTTTCACAAACAATGTTGGAATTTAAAATGTTTAAAATTTAGTGTACTATGAATGATAACTTGTTTATTTATTAAAAATATGGCCTGTTTCTAATACAATTAACCCTTTAAATTTTTATTTTAAGCTCATTTGTATTATTATTACTGTTATTATTATTATTAATGATAATTGTGCATGCAGTTGCCACACACAAATCTAATTCAATTGCAATTACAATATTTTATAATTTTATTTATTATTATTTATTGCAAAACTGTGCAGCTCTTTTCTATGTCTCTATCCATGATATTGATCCATAATAGAAGGATGATTGGATGAGGGATGGATGTATGGATATCTGTCTATACAGATGCACAAACAATATCAAACTATACAAATAAAATAGTACTGAATTATGTGTGTTACGCACAAGTGTAACAACTAACCCCTCTGTCTGTTACAATTAACCCCGCATATGGGGTAAGTTGTAACATTTGCACTACCAAAATGGTAGGTCCTAGAAAAAAAAACTTTAAGTGTCCATTTGTAGCAGAGATGTGTATGTTGCTTGAGTAAAAAAATATTAATCTAACCTAATTATTTTTTAATTAATTGAGGCAAAACCAAAATGCGTTAGGTTGTGCCCCGCTCTCCCCTATGTGTAAATCTTAGCTAGAGTATGCACAGTATGTGATTGTAATGTGTAAACAGGGACAAGACAGAGAGGGAATCCAGATGTAAACACAAGTTAATAGACAAACATTAACACAAAATAATCCAGGAACAAAGGTAAAATTCACAAAGAGAAGAGTGGAGAAAAACAACAGGAATACAAACAGCAGTAACAACCAACAATGAAGCACAGAAATAGATTGGTTTACAAGGGGCTGATGAGGGACAGGTGTTGGTGACTGACGGCATAGGAACTAATGAGGGTAGCTATGGTGACAAAGGTACAACACAAAACAGGAATCAAACACAGGAAGTGAACACAGAAACAATGGGGAACTAAGAATATTTGCTCGCTTATGGGTTGAGCTTTCTGCGACTGCGCAACTGGGGTATAGGTTGCCAGGTTGAGATGACAAATGAGCTGAAATTGTATATGGTGTGTGGATTGTGTTAATATAATGCATTTAATACAAGATCTGGCAACTGGTCAACATTAGACAAACATATTTATCTGATTATTTATAAAGGACAAATATGGGCTATGCAAATTACTGGAGTTTCCTGGGAGAAATAACAAAATGGGAGTGTTGACGTGTATGTATTAAGAGTTCCTTATATGCACGTTTGAATATGTGTGCAGGCATGTAGTCCTTCCCTAACAAAAACTGCCTTCAACAAACTACTTGTCTGGACTTAAAATTTATAATACAGAATTTTATTGCTTCGGCATAGCCACGTCAACTAGAATTATCCCGACAATGACTATCTGTACAGAGGTAAAGGGAATGAGAAGGGAACATTCACAGAGAAGAGTCTTGGTGACACTTCAGGACTGTATTGTCATTGTGTCCAGGTGTAAACCTTGGGATAAACAGAGAGACTAATATTATAAATAAATTTATATTATAATAAATTTATATTCAATGCTGGACATTGAATATAAATTTAAATTAGTAATCCTTAATATTCTGAAATGTATAATGGTTTCTAAATTATATTTTCAGCATTTACAATATTAGAAATATATATATATATATATATATATATATTTTTAACACGTTTCTCCTAAAATAAAATTGAACTCATCTTAAGACAAAACTGATACCTAAATGAGACATATAAGAGGATCAGCACTTAGTATCCTGAGCTTAGTCAGAGTCATAGGCTTGTAGGCAGCATATCAACATCAAGACACAACTGACAGCACCCAGCTAAAGGTACTGTCCTGCTCCTGTTCCCTTATTGCCTTTACCATTGTTTCCTGTCTCTCCTCCTACTGGCCTGTCCATTAAAGCCGAACAAAATAATAATTTTATTTCTCCAAAGACTTTTAGAAGAAATAACTGAGACACTGTTGGTATTAAAATGAGAGATATTTGAGAATCACAACTAAGTCTCCTAAACTTAAAAAAATAATGGAGTCTCAAGTCAAGTCAAATATATATTTTTATAGCGCTTTTCACAATACAGATTGCATCAAAGCAGCTTCACAGTATCAATCAAAACATAATAACAATGTTCATTTCTCAGTGGAAAAACATCTACTTTTGGTAGAGCTGAGGGTATTAGCCTGACTTTGTCATACTTATTTTCAAGAGAGAAAATGAGTCTGAAACTCCTCCATTGGGCTTTGATTATGAGGTGTGTAGTAACCGAACCAGGAAAAAAAAAAAACCTCTGCACTCAATTGGATAGTCGGTAGAACTACAACCAATCAGAGCAACGCATAAGTCAACTCCTTTGCATAGCGCAGTTTTCAAATACAGAACGTAGCCTACTTTATTTATTTTAGAAGTTAAATAACGAGTGTTACTTCTTTTACTTACTTCTCCATGAGTGCCACCAAAGGAGAAACCACAACGACCACAGGCTTTTCATTACGTCCCGTCTTCTTAGCGACCGTCAGAGCCAGCTGATAAGTTACACTTTTCCCGAATCATGTAGGAAGGACGCCAAAAATATATTTCCGATCGACAAATGCCTTGATTGCAGTTCTCTGTTTGTCTATTAAAATGAATGCGCTGTCGATTTATTTTATAAAAGACGCAACACGGACGACGTGAGGATTACGTTACTGAAGACCACCTGTCAATCATCGTATAAAGCCCGCCCTGGCAATTTGATTGGCCCAATGATTTCTGAACCGATCATAATTACTCCTCAATGGATCGAGTCCAGACCGAACTTCCCGTCCAAAAAATGTTGTGGGCGGAGTTCGGGCTGGCATGCAGGCTACAAGGGTATTACTAATTGGTTAAATAATTTGAATATCCCCACCTGAGCAAGCCAAAGGCAACAGTGGCAAGGAACCGAAAACTCCATCAAGTGACCTAATGGAGAAAAAAAAAAAACCTTGAGAGAACCCAGGCTCAGTCAGGGGCCAGTTCTCCTCTGGCGTTTATGAACTAGAGGCCAGATTTACAGTAACTGTAAGGTAAAAATGTATATGAATGTCTCTAAACAGACTTTAAACACAAACCTGTGATAAACACTGATGGCGTTCACATGCGCATTAAGAAATGATTCTATAGTTATGTGTGTTTGAATATATGTGCGCAGGTTTGTAAATCCCTACAATACCGTGTCTGAACAAACTACTTGTCTTTTCTATAAATTTGATACAGAATATTGTTTTATTTTATCACTTCGAGATAGGTACGTGGAACGAAATTCACAACACTTTATCTGTAGAGTGGGAAAGGGATCCTCCATAGGGAGAGGCTAGTTGGCACTACAGCCTGCGGGAAAACTTTGGGATAAACAAAGACACTCAAATTAGTGTAGATGCCATTCTTCTTATGATGTAACGAGTACATCAGGATTTAAGGGAAGTATTCCCAGTTCCGGCTGACCTAATTTATGCAACCTAACATTGAATTATAGAAGTCTATAATGTATTATGTGTATGCTAGGGCAAAGAGATGTGTCCTTAATCGAGCTTTGAACTGACAGAGTGTGTCTGCTTCCGGACAATGGTAGGAAGACTATTTCACAGTTTTGGTGTTAATAGGAAAAGGATCTACCGCCAGCAGTCGATTTTGATATTCTAGGTATTATTAACTGGCTGGACTTTTGAGATCACAATAGACATGGAGGACTATGATGCGTTAAGAGCTTGCTCAAGTACTGGGGAGCTAAACCATTTAGTGCTTTGTAAGTAATCAACAATATTTTAAAATGTATATGATGTTTAATAGGCAGCCAATGCAGGGTTGACAGAACTGGGCTAATATGGTCATACTTCTGGTTCTGGTAAGAACTCGAGCTGCTGCATTTTGTACTAGCTGTAGTTTGTTTATTAAGCATGTAGGGCAACCACACAGTAGAGTATTACAATAATCTACTCTTGATATCATGAACTAATTGTTTCGCATTTGACAAAGAGAGCATATGACGTAATTAATTTAGAGATATTTTTAATATGGAAAAATGTGGTTTTACAGATACTAGACACGTGACTTTCAAATGAGATTTGTCTCCTATATAAGACTCCTATAATGGAGTCTTGAAAGAGATTGCAGCAAGACAGTAAATCAATATTCTAGGTTTCTTCCACCGGAGTTTCAGTTCTGACTCTTTTTCTCTCAAATATTTTTCATGTCTTATTTGTGTCTATTTTTATTACTCCTAAAGAATTTTAGAGAAACATCGGAAATGGTGTGATACTAAAACGAGAAATATATGAGAATCACAACTAAGTCTCCTGAGCTTAGGGAAAGCAACCACGCAATCATTTTTTCCTCTGGGAAAATATAATGATAGAATGAATGTAATTGTGCAAGCTAGAATAGATTATGTGTGAATTAAGTCACAGCAGCAGGTGACGAATTAGCCAGAAACAGTGGCTATTACAGTGTTATACGCTCAGAACCATTTACTTGTCACGCGGATATTACGGGATGTGTTTTTACCGTGGTATCCGTTGATCTTGTTCTGTTTTTAAAGAGCGTGTCATGCCATAATGTTCCCTTTTATCAGACAAGCTAATGGGGTCCAAATAGAACTAATAGCAGAGTTTCTTCAGAAAGTGAAACTGAAGATCAACTAATGCTTTGGGTAGAGAGAGAGAGCTGGTCCTTGTGACCTAAAAATGCACATTTTACATTGCTCTAGAATTAACAGTTAAATTGCAACGCATCCTTTTCCAGTTGGCCGTTGTGTGTTAAATACATTTGCCCCAACCACACCAGCCAACTGTGTTTGTGTTTTCCTGAGATCGGAGGATACTCTGAGTAGGCAGTAAAACTGGCTTGAACGAGACAACTGCGGCTTTGTGGTTTAAGAGTAGCCAGATTAGTCCCAGCCTCACGAGGTCACCCAGAGTCCCGACTGCAGAAGAGAGGACGTCTGAAATCCGAGCAGGTGTCCCTCTTTCACTGAGGGATTTTCCCCAGGATTCCACAAAAGAGGAAAATCTGAAGCACAAATTAGCTTTGGAAACGCACTTGACCTCAGGCAATGGTGGTGAACAATTATACCGAGCAGTGTAGCTTGTTATTTTTTAGCTCTATTCTGGGATAAATTGGAGGAACTGGTGGAATTGCATCTGCTAAAGACTGGTGGTTATTGTGAAAATACAATTTAAACAATCCCACAGGAAATGAGAATAAGTAGCTGTTTCTTTATTTGCATCAGGTGGTTTATCAAAATGAAACCTTGCGAGGATTTTACGCCATGTGTTATTATTTAACTTTACATATCCAGAAATGATCTTGATATCGGAATCATGGTAAATAATTTATTAAAGACATACTGTAGGCAGAAAAGTCCTTGAATATAGTGAAAAGGGAACCAGTATCTAATCCATACTATGAGCCAGTATCTAATCCATCTAATCCTTGTTTCAGTTTGTTTTAGTTGAGTGCACAGTGTTTTAGAGTTCAGGTTCCCTTTCAGTCGCTCACGTTCGACATGGCATTGATGAGATGACATAATTGGGATCACTTCAGGGAGCCCTATCAACTTTGAGTGTCTACAGAACGAGCAAATGAACGTTGGCGTACGTGAGAAGCATCACGCGCCCCGCCCCGCAGCGCGGGTATAAACAGGAAGTGGGCGCACGCACTCAATGACTTTCACTTCGGAGCCAAGATTTTGTTTTGACTCTGAGTTTCTGCAGACTGCTGCATCTTTTACATTTACATTTACATTTTGCATTTATTCACTTAGCTGACGCTTTTATCCAAAGCGACTTACAATTGCTATATTTGTCAGAGGTCGCACACCTCTGGAGAAACTAGGGGTTAAGTGTCTTGCTCAGGGACACATTGGTGTCTAATGGTGGATTTGAACCTGGGTCTCTCACACCAAAGGTATGTGTCTTATCCACTGCGCCATCACCACCATCGTCATCACCTCCACTCTGTTCCAGTGATGGTGTGAAGGCGCGATCAGCGGTGGCAGCGAGCAATACAGCTCACAACTGCTGTTTTCACAGCATTGTGTGTGTGTGTGTGTGTCTGTCTCGGTGGGCGTTCCTCTCTTGAGTGTGTAGCGCGATTACACCGCGGCTATCCCTTCAGCAGTGGTGCTTCAGCACTGTGAGGGTTATTTTTTCTTTTTTATATTTTTTGTTTTCAACTAAAACAGCAAGTGTGACCCTGTGATCTTTTCAGGATGTCATTCCGCTTATGCGTTTCTGGATGCGGTCATTCCCTGGAGCCAGCAGACGGCCACAATAGTTGCCTCTTGTGTTTGGGCATGCAGCACGCTGAGGCAGCTTTTGTGAATTGTTCATGTTCCCATTTCGGCAATATGACTATGACAGCGCTGAGATCGAGACTCGCTTACCTCAAGGGATGTGCAGTCCCCTCGCCTATGCCCCGATCTACCTACTTCTGTGCATGGTCAGGGTGTTCTGAGGATTACCTTGAGGGCTTCCCCGCCGAGGCAATCTTTGTGGGTCCGTGTGTCCCTCGGGGGTCCCTTCTATGTGGAGCGTGCCATCGCGATGCAACTGAGTCCTGCTTTCGCTTCCTCCTGTTGGGGCAATCCACGCCTCCTGTCCAAGGTGTGTAGGTTTTCGTCCGGTCTCACGTTGAAAGTTTACAGAGCCTATGGACAGGCTGCTTCTGCCCTCCATGCCATGGCGCTTCTGCAGATCCACCAGGCCCTGACCCAGAGCTCCTCTGGGAGCTTCATGTGGCAACCGACCTCACTCTTGGAGCAACGAAAGGAACCGCACGTTCAGTCGGTCAGGTGATGTCAACCTTGATGGTCCAGGAGCACCACCTTTGGCTCAACCTGGTGGACATGAGGGACACCAATAAATATCGGTTCCTGGAGAGCAGCAGACCCTACGTCCGCTCGCTGCCGAGGTCAACCTCCTGCGCCGTCCTCCTCTCCTGCTAAGTCGCAGCAGCCACCATCCAGGCCTCAGCATGGAGCAGGCCGCAGGAAGTCGACCACGCCCGTCCAGGCTGCTACCAAACCAGGAGGCAAGCGCAGGTGCAAATGACCCTGAGACAGGCGACCCAGAGGTGGATCAAATTGCTCTTCAGGAGGTGGGCCAGGCGTAGAATGTTTTGTTTCCTTTTCTTTCTTTCTGCCACTAACCCACGGGCCAGTGGTACCCACATTTTCAACAAGAGAGCAATTTCTGAAACCTCCAGGTCCCAAGAGGGCACGCTTGACGACGCTATGCCTTGTCACCCTCAAGCCCCTCTCTCATCGTCAGTGAGCAGCAGTGGCTGTGTTCCGGACGCACTGACCCATCTGCACACTCACTCTGCCCTTCGACAGAAGTAGTTACGTGTTGCACCACACACTCAAACCCAACCCCTGGTCAGCTATGCCGTCCGAGCCGGGTCCCTGCATTCCACCGCGCTGCCCCACCCCGGGTACGACTTGGCTATGCGATTCAGTTCACCCGGTGTCCCCCTGTGTTCAAGGGCATTCTGTTCACCCATGTTCTGGCGGACAGTGCGCCTGTGTTCAGAGCAGACATCGCAGTCCTACTGGCGAAGGACGTGATCGAGCCGGTCCTTCCAGCTGATATGAAGACCAGCTTCTACAGCCCGTACTTCATTGTACCCAAGAAAGGCGGTGGCTTATGGACAATCTTGGACTGGCATGTCCAGAACCGGCCCTTCACAGGCTGTCGTTCAAGATGCTTACGCAGAAACGCATTTTCAAATGCATCCGTCCCCAATATTGGTTTGCAGCAATCGACCTGAAGGACGCGTACTTTCATGTCCCCATTCTCCCTCAACACAGACTGTTTCTTCGCTTTGCTTTCAGGGTCGGGCATATCAGTACTTACCCTTCGGTCTGGCCCTGTCGCCCTGTGCCTTCTCAAAAGTCAATGGCAATGGCCGCCCATGTGCAAACGTGGTGTTCGCATTCTCAAATACCTCGATAACTGGCTTATTCTCGCCCAGTCAAGAGAGCAGTTGTGCGAACACACAGACTGATCTCATGAAGTAGCGTGTGTATGACACGCCAATTCGTATTTGCATTTTTGCCGTGCTATCAAGACGCATAATCGCTTTTCAGCGTGTTTATGAACGCCGTTGACTTAACGTTATATAAATATATGACTTACCTCAACCCTGTCCCTAAACTTAACCGTCACTGGGGTTAATGGCATTTATGACTGTTCCCTTACCATCCTAGTGAAAAAAAAAGATATGACTTACCTCAACCCTATCCCTAAACTTAACCGTCACTGGGGTTAATGGCATTTATGACTGGACATTTGACGCGCGTGTACAGACACGCGGAATGACGCGGACGTTAATGGCGTAGACATACACGCATACACGCGGATACACGCGGATAGCTCAAAATGCGTAGAGATAACACGCCACTTGACTCGAAAGTGGCGTGTATGTTTACGCAAAAGTCGTGATGTCATGTTGGAACACAGGGAAATGGTGCTCAGTCACCTCAGCCACCTAGAGCTTCGAGTCAACTGGGAAAAGAGCAAACTCACCCCTGGGCAGAGGATCTCTTTTCTCAGTATGGAGTTGGACTCGATCAACATGATAGCTTGCCTCAACGAGGCCCGCGTCCAGTCAGTGTTGAACTGCATTGAACCCAAACTTGCTCGATCAGAGCCGTGCTTTCCTTCCTGCAAGATGGGTTAGAGCGAAGGCTGTTTCCCTCTACCCTTAATGTGTATGTTGCCGCTATTGCCGCACATCATGATGCAGTTGAAGGAAAGCTCTCTATACCCTCTTGGTATTTGTCTCTGGTCCTTTCAGCTCTTCAGAGACTATCCTTTGAGTCTTTGTAATCAGTTCAGTTAAAAAATCTTTCCTATAAAACAGTACTCTTGGTTGCATTGGCCTCCATCAAGAGTGTAGGGAATCTGCATGCATTTTCGCTGGAGGAATCGTGCCTAGAATTCAGCCCAGCTAACTCTCATGTGATCCTGAGACCCCAGCCCAGATACGTGCCCAAGATTCCTACCACTCTCTTCCGGGACCAGGTCGTGAACCTGCAAGCGCTGCCTTCTGCAAGGCAGACCCAGCCCTGGTTTTTCTCTGTCCTGTACGCGATTTGCACCTGTATGTGGACAGAACGAAAAACCTCACAACCTCAGATCAGCTCCTCGTCTGTTACGAAGGCCAGTAGAAGGGAAAGGCTGTCTCCAAGCAGAGGATGGCCCACTGGATAGTGGATGCCATTGGCTTGGCTTTCAAAGCCCAAGGTGTGCCTTGCATGTCTGAGTTGAGCGGCCACTTCTTGATTCTTTTTGGGCGCTAGAACATGGCGCCTTGCTGACAGATATCTGTAGAGCTTTGGGCTGGGTGACATCTAACACATTCGCTAGGTATTATAGCCTACGTGTTGAGTCGGTTTCTTCCTGTGTGCTCGCTTCAACCAGCCGGTAACACAGAAGTTCCCGCTCTAGTGTCGGCTTGCTGTGCCACTCCCCTCCACGGAGCGGATACGTGCGCTTGCTCCAGTTGAGTTCCCCACTCAGACGAACCCCGCGAGTTCCTCCGCACCCCTTCGGCAGTCAGACGTTGCAGAGCGTTCGACACCAGGCTTAGTGCTCGTATGCTTGTGTAACTTGTGCTAGGCTGTGTCCCATAAGAGTATTCTTCTGCGACCAGCTCCCTGTGGTGAGCCAGTGTCTTACCCTTGGTAGAGTCCGCTATACTATCACTGTCTGGTGTAGCCTCCCCCTTCTTAGGCTGGAGCCACCCTAGTGAAATTCCATATGTTGCACTGCCCCTATTGGCCAGTCCATATGTGTATTCTCCACATGTTACCTCCCTTTGGGCAGGATGTGGCTTCCGCAGCGTCCCCTTCCCCTGGAAATGTACGCTTTTCCAGTGTTATCCAAGTAACCCACTGTGAGGGTAATAACGGAGCAGCAGTCTGAATTCCCTTCCGGCTTCCACCCCAGCCAGTTGGGGTTCTGAGAGTCTTGCGTAGGGCGCTGGATGTGGCAGCAACCAATGGCATTTTCCATGGGATCCCAATTAAGTTGTCACTTCGACGTCACGTCAAACGTGAGCGACTGAAAGGGAACATCTTGTTTACTGTTGTAACCCTTGTTTCCTGAAGGTGGGAACGGGAGACGTGACATCCCACCACCACAGTTGCTGACCATCGCTGTACGGCCGTCACAATCTCGGCTCCTCAGCAAAAAACATTGAGTGTGTGTGCCCGCTTCCTGTTTATACCCGCGTTGTGCGTGACGCTTCTCACAAATGCCAACTTTCATTGGCTTGTTCAGTAGACACTCGAAGTTGATAGGGCTCCCTGAAATGATCACAACACACCTTCAGGGAATGGGGGTTACAACAGTAACTGAGACGTTTTTTTATCCTGAAGCTGTCACCATACTGAACTTTGAACTGAAAACCATCCAACTACAAAACATCCTTGACATGCTATAATTATTTATGTGCAAGATTCAAGAACATTATGAGCACCTTAATGTGCAATAACAATATGAGCACTATATTTCATAGTTTTTTTATGTGCAAAAACATTATGAGCACTTTATTTCATTTAGTGTAAGATGCAGAGAGAGAGAGCTTCAGGAATAGCATATAGATTCTTGTGATCCTTACACTGTGTGGAAACATTAATACTATGAGGCTGTCTCTTGTATTAATGCACATTCACTGATGAAAATATAAACTGTGTAATAGTTTGAGGTAATGAAGGCTGTGAAAATGAAAAGCAAGAAGAAAAAAAAACCTATGGCACCAGCTCTTCCCCATTTGTGAAATATAATGTTTATGGTACAAAATGTACCCAGGGCCTATATATGATATTTTTATGGGCCTATGCTTACAGCCGCAGAATTGACTGCTGCTGAAAAATAGCCCAAATACAACGCAGGTCTGCTGTGTGTTTGTGTTACTTTCCAGAATTCTTCTGGCACTCGATGAAGACACAAGGCCATTATCCCGCATAGTTGCTAAATAGTTCTTCCTGTATAATTTTAGCATTAATGTTAAAGCAAAAATGAGCCCTACCAGCTCATATTTTTCCAGCATCATAACCACCTCATCACTCGCTGCACTCCTTAATCCCCATAGACATGTTTAGCCCTGTGAGACCCTTCAAAAAAAAGTCAAATAGAAACTATCACACCCAGGCAACAACTCTTCTCCATTGCGCCATATAATAAACTCATTAAGTGCCTAACTACTTTGAACTTGATAGCAGGGATAGTAAAACAGTGCCATCCATGTATATTTAACATACAGTATGCACAAGATATGCCCCTTAGCAGCGATGGTTCGGTAACACTTTATTTTACGACCCGTAAACAACTGGGTAAGTACACTGAAATTACGGTGTAGGTGTCTGTAATTATAGTGTACTTCCGTGTAAGTAAGGGAACAATATGTTACGTTTGGAGTAATAAAGGGGTAACAAGCAGATATACAACCTGCAAATAACTTTGTAAGTACACTGAAATTACAGTGTACGTTTCTGTAATTATAGTGTACTTCCGTGTAGGTATAAGGGAGCAATATGTTAAGTTTGGGGTAATAAAGGGGTAACAAGCAGATATACAAGCAAATTATTTAATTAGTTAAAAAATAACTGGTAACTATTCTTTTATCATATTCCAGGCAAAAACTGTACATCTGTTGTTTATAAAATGTATCAAATTTCTGGCTAAATATGTCCTTGTGCAATTGTGCAATGTTACAGGGTAATTTTGACATCTGTGGGTTGAAAATTAAACATATATATATATATATATATATATATATATATATACAGTATATATATATATACTATGATAAAAATTAAATTTATTGGCTTTTCTTACTAGATTACTTAACATTAAGTCAAATTAATTAGTTTCTGTTGTTATTTTAATTTAGAGCATACCATGTAATTAGTACTTACCTTATCCCATTGAATTGCAATGACACTTAAATGTCATTGCCATTGTCATTGGTGGTACACTTACCCTGTAACTACACAGAACAAGGGGGTAACAAGCACCACTTTAATTTACAGCCCGCAGGGGTTACACTTACCCGGTAACTAACAAGGGGGTAACAAGCACCACTTTAATTTACAGCCCGCAGGGGTTACACTTACCCTGTATCTACACAGAACAAGGGGGTAACAAGCACCACTTTAATTTACAGCCCGCAGGAGTTACACTTACCCTGTAACTACACAGAACAAGGGGGTAACAAACGCTACTTTCTATGTAGCAATACGAAACAACACTATCTGCACTGTAATTACAGAGAACGGTACTGTTATCAAGAAAACAACAACAACAACAACAACAACAAAAAGTTTTAATTACACAGTATATTTGCCCTGACATTTAAGTGTCATTGCAATTCAATGTGATAAGGTAAGTACTAATTACCACATGGTACGGTCTAAATTAAAATCATAACAGAAACGAATTATTTTGACTTAACATTAAGTAATCTAATAAGAAAAGCCAAAAAAATAATTTTTATCATAGTATATATATATATATATATATATATATATATATATATATGTTTAATTTTCACCCACAGATACATTTTATAAACAACAGATGTACAATTTTTTCCTGGAAGATATTAAAAGAATAGTTACCAGTTATTTTTTAACTAATTAAATAATTTGCTTGTATCTACTTGTTACCCCCTTATTACCCCAAACTTAACACATTGTTCCCTTATACCTACACGGAAGTACACTATAATTACAGAAACGTACGCCGTAATTTCAGTGTACTTACAAAGTTATTTACAGGTTGTATATCTGCTTGTTACCCCTTTATTACCCCAAACTTAACATATTGTACCCTTGTACTTACACGGAAGTACACTATATAATTACAGAAACGTACGCCGTAATTTCTGTGTACTTACCCGGTTGTTTGCGGGTCGTAAAATAAAGTGTTACCGATGGTTCTTGACTATTTCAAATCAATAAAGACAAATTCGATCCCTATTATCAGTACCTATAAGGACAAAGATAAGTTGGGTTTGAAAACACTTAGAATCTTAAAACAAATCAATCTGTCTGACAGGCAAAATAAACATGGTCCTTTCTATGTGTATTGGCAGATGTCTGGCATTTTCTTTTTCAGTAAGAACATCGTAACGGTTAATAAATTTAAGAATTTTCATTTAATTCATAAAATTATTAGAAAACAAGTGAATACTTTACTTGGATCAAATTTTTCATATTGTAGATAAATGTCAGAGGTCTTCAACATTGCTCCTGGGGACCCACCTTCCTGGGAATCCTGCAAGGGTTATTTCCATCCTACCTCAGCACACCCATATACAAAATAAAGACTAGATGTTTGTCCGCGCTGCTGGCCAATGGAGGTTGATGTCCGTACCTGGCGGCCATCTTTTCACAGGCAGCTCGCTGAATCGCTCACATGGAGCATGTACTTTTTAAATAACCATAACTTGCTCAATTTTCTACCGATTTTCAAACGGCTTGGTTTGTTATAAATGTCAGAGATGTAGTTATGACACTGCACACTTATGAATAATACGTGTATCAATAAATAATCATCCAGAATTATAGCCATGTTATTAACGTTTTTAAGAAACCAATCCGTTTGTAAATCCGTCAAGATTTAAATGAGATAAGAGTATTTGTGTTAGTGCTGATCACTCATCTTACATCAGGTACCACAGAGCCTGCCAGAAAACTTGCCTGTGACAAGATGGTCAAACTTGCGGTGATGACGATAGAGACTCCGACATCTAGCCTTTTTTATGAATATCTTTGAGGACACCTGCCAGTAATCAAAGCTTGGTTAGCTGTTTCAGGTGTATTTGATTAGGGTTGGAACTATACTTTGTGGGGCAGTGAGTAACCAGGAGTAGGTTTGAAGACCTCTGGTCTTTGTCTGTACATTCAATTACAAAAAAACAATTTTTGAGGTGGCAGTGGCTCAGTGGTTCATGTAGGTTGTCTACAAAACAGAAGGTTGGTTGTTCAATCCCCGATTCCACCTGACCAAGTGTCGAGGTGTCC
The DNA here is from genome assembly GCA_038021265.1 of Cyprinella venusta. Lineage (NCBI taxonomy): Eukaryota > Metazoa > Chordata > Actinopteri > Cypriniformes > Leuciscidae > Cyprinella > Cyprinella venusta. Next base: position 19,103,594 of record CM075865.1, on the reverse strand, counting down.
ATGAGCAAGACACCTAACCCCAGCTGCTCCTGACGAGCTGGATGGCGTTTTGTATGGCTGACACCGCTGTCGGTGTGTGAAAGAGTGAGTGAATGGGTGAATGTGAGGCAAATGTAAAGTGCTTTGTTGGCCATTGGGTCTGTGAAAGCACTATAAAAATGCAGTCCATTTACCAAAACAATTTCAACAATATCATATTTGTTCTGTAAATTGCAGAAGGTACAGATTGCTTTAAGCCTACTACTAAACTACTAAGATGCTACTAAACTACTAAGAGGCTTGATTTTTCTTCTTTCCCCTGCAATAAAGTATAATGTCTGTGTAACAAAGCCACACAACTCATGCCACATGCGAAGGGTGTGCATTTCACAATCGTCTTTCACTGTCTTTCCGTTGTAATATTTACACACTCTATCTTTAGTCAGTTGGTTTTACCCATGAGCAGAATATACTTCCATCTGATAAAAAGCAGAGGGGGAAGTAGTGTTTTTATGAGAAAGTAAAAAAAAATGTCATCCTAGTTTTTTTTTTTCTTTGCTATAAAATTTAATTGATTGGCTACATGGGTTCTCTTACGAGAGGTTCTCTCGTACTGCGTAATACCTCATGCTAGGGGAAAACCTCTTTTCCACGAGATATTGAAGCCAAAAATTATCCTAAATTTTGAATTAAAGTAAAATGCATTGTGGTAGCATGCAGACCTAGGCAAGACGGCCCGCGTGCCTATTGGCTGTCCTGTGGCAACTGCAGCAGCCTATCAAGAGAGGTCCTTGGTGACAAAAAATCTTTCTGCGGGATGAGCCTTTGCATCTGAGGCTTCATCTTTTGCAACTCACACTCTCTCTATGTAAAAGTATCGTAAAAAGCACCGTACTCAATGGGTCCCCAAGCCTTCGCCCGCCAGCTTCCCCAGCTTCACTCGAGTCACTCAACGACGGACAATGGCTGCCTTCCGCCGCCGCTTCCGCCATTGATGACGACTAGATAGCCTATTCTGTAGAGGAGGCCAGCTGTTCTATCCTGGCATCGGACAGTGAGGATTGGGCAAGCTCTGTGGACCTCCCCCCTTCTACCCGCGAGTCATCAGGAAAACGGGCCAGCATCGAATCCAAACTAATGCGTCTGCTATGCCGTGATCGGCACGCTCCCTGGCTCAAACGCTGCAAGCACAGCGTTTACGTTACAGCACACCAAAGCTCTCTGGACACCACTCTGGCCAGAGCCCAGATCTCATTCTACCCCTAGCAATTTATGCAAATGTGTGGGAAAAGCTTCCCAGGGTATCAGAATGGATGCTGAACATTATAAAAAGATGTTATTCGCTGCAGTTCGCTCGACGTCCCTGCCGCTACACAGCGTGGGTCGAAACAATGGTAAAAACCGAAGTAGCTCATCTACTTTGAGCCGAAATAGCAAAACTATTGAGCAAAGGGACCATAGAGCCTTTATCTCAAGCTCAGAGCGAAGGGGGTCTATACAGACATTTTCTGGTGCCACTCCCTTGCACCCTGTACATTTACAATGTGCGTGGACATGGTTCTCGCACCCCTGAAACTTCGGGGCATGTGAGTTTTGAACTACTTGGACGACTGGCTGACTCTAGCTTTATCAGCTCATAGAACACAGAACCATATTATTCGAACATCTCAAGAATCTAGGTCTCAAAGTCAATTGGGCGAAAAGTTCGCTGTCTCCCAGTCAGAGAATATCTTTTCTGGGCACAGAACTGTCGCCAGAGCATAGACTGAACATTCACGCATCACAAAATCCTTCCGCTGCAGCACTATATTCCCACTCCTTAGGTCTGCTTTGAATGCGCCCTCTAAAGTTATGGCTAAAAGCACGAGTACCACCTCGGGCATGGGCCTCCGGTCTGTTTCGCTTAAAGGTCGATCAGAAATGCATCACAGCTCTGAAACCTTGGAGAGCCATCGACTGGTATCAGTCAGGTGTAAACCTGGGGACTTCCTCGAGTGTGAAGATGTGCAGCTCACAGACGCCTACACCTCAGGATGGGGAGTGCTGCTCGAGGGCAAACCGTTCTTTGGCCAGTGATCAGAACGGGAGAAGCTTCTACACATAGACTGTCTGGAAACTATGGAAGTCGACAACGTGCTGAGGCATTTTTTCCCCAGATAAAAAAATCACCATGTCTTGGTCCACTCAGACAACATGTCAGTGGTGGCCTATATAAATCACCAGGGTGGCATCAGGTCCCGAAACCTTTACAGGCTGACGGAACCAGACAGGCTGTCCAGAAACAATGTTCCAGCAAGAGAATGGTCTCTCAACATGACATCACGACTTTTGCGTAAACATACACGCCACTTTCGAGTCAAGTGGCGTGTTATCTCTACGCATTTTGAGCTATCCGCGTGTATCCGCGTGTATGCGTGTATGCGTGTATGTCTACGCCATTAACGTCCGCGTCATTCCGCGTGTCTGTACACGCGCGTCAAATGTCCAGTCATAAACGCCATTAACCCCAGTGACTGTTAAGTTTAGGGATAGGGTTGAGGTAAGTCATATCTTTTTTTCACTAGGATGGTAAGGGAACAGTCATAAATGCCATTAACCCAGTGATGGTTAAGTTTAGGGACAGGGTTGAGGTAAGTCATATATTTATATAACGTTAAGTCAACAGCGTTCATAAACACGCGGAAAAGCGATTATGTGTCTTGATAGCATGCCAAAAATGCAAATACGAATTGGCGTGTCATACACACGCTACTTCATGAGATCAGTCTGGGTCTCTGCACCCACAGATGGTCCTTCTGCTGTGGGAGACGTTCGAGGCTTTTCACCCCTAGACTGTGGGGTTACGGAAGTTCTCTTCTTCAAGAGCTTCAAGCGCTACTGGATAAGGGCAGAAGCCCATCCACACTCAAGGTTTATGTGGCGGCCATAGCAGCGTTTGCTAAACCAGCGACTAGCCAGTCACTGGGGAAGAATGATCTGGTCATCCGCTTCCTTAAGGGAGTAAGAGGCTGAATCCTCCCAGACCCCTTTCAAGCCATGAAAAGAGCCCTGTTCGAGCCAATCCATTTATCAGACATAAAACATTGAGGTCTTGCCCTCTATGCAGACTGGCGCATCAGATCCTCCTGTGGTCCCAGGGGAAACTGTTATCTCTGAGAGCAACATACATCCTGGGAAGTCTAAATCAGGGAGCAGACGTCCTGTCGAGACAGGGGCTGAGGCCCGGGGAATGGAGACTTCACCCCGAGCTGGTGGAGTCGATATGTCAGAGGTTCGGCCCAGTGGAAGTGGACCTGTTTGCGTCTTGAGAGACAACCCACTGTCCGCTGTGGTTTTCCCTCACCCCTCCATCCCCGCTGGGGCTGGATGCTATGGTACAGACGTGGCTGAGGCTGCGTCTGTATGCATTTCCCCCGATCGCTCTGCTCCCGGGAGTTCTGGAGAGGGTCCGTCGCGACGGGATCAGTCTACTGTTGGTAGCCCCGTTGTGGCCGGCCCGAGTATGGTTCTCGGACATAATATTGCTCCTAGACGGCCCTCTGTGGGAGATTCCCCTCAGGAGGGACCTGATAACACAGGCAGAGGGCTCAATATTTCACCCTCGGCCAGAGCTATGGAAACTGTGGGTATGGCCGCTGAGGGGGCACAGTACCTAGAGGCCGGCCTGTCAGCTGGAGTAGTGGAGACCATACTCAGCTCTAGAGCTCCCTCCACGAGGAAACTGTATGGCTTAAAGTGGAATGTGTTTATTAATTGGTGTAGGAGGCATGAGGTTGACCCAGTTAACTGCCCAGTGGCTTCAGTGCTGGAGTTCCTCCAAGATCGCTTCTCCTCTGGTCTTACCCCATCCACGCTCAAGATGTACGTGGCTGCCATTGCGGCTTTCCACGCTCCGTTAGGTGATGGGCCTCTGGGGAGACACCAATTGATCGTACGTTTCCTCCGTGGGACTTGGAGGATGAGACCTGCGGCTCGCACCAAGGTTCCCTCTTGGGACCTGGCAGTAATTCTCGAAGGATTGGTTGAGGCCCCCTTCGAGCCGCTGGAGTCGGCTGAGGCCAAGAACCTAACGCTGAAGTTCGCTTTTCTGTTGGCCATCACTACTCTGAGGAGGGTGGGAGATCTTCAGGCGCTCTCTATATCTAACGAGTGCCTGGAGTTTGCTCCAGGCAACATTAAGGCCATCCTTCACCCTAGGCCTGGCTATCTGCCTAAGGTGCCATCTAATGTGGCATGGCCTACGGTTCTGCAGGCATTTCATCCTCCACCTCACCTGACGACGGATGAGGAAATACTTCATAGGCTCTGCCCTGTCAGAGCACTAAGGATATATATTCAGAGGTCCTCTTCATGGCGGAAGGCGGACCAGTTGCTGGTGTGTTTCGGGTCGCCCAAAAAGGGGCTTCCGGCCTCAAAACAAACCATCAGCAACTGGATTGTCAATGCGATTTCCACAGCTTATCAGGTGCGCAGAATGCCTTCACCTTTGGCTGTGAGGGCTCATTCCACTAGAGTCATAGCGTCCTCTAGGGCCCTTCTCACAGGGGCCCCCATCCAGGAAGTCTGCAATGCAGCTGGATGGGCTACCCCAAATACCTTCATTAGATTTTACAGCTTAGACATTCCGTCGACACCTGGCTCTCTTGTGCTCGCGTCTTGAGTGTGCCTGTGAGCAGCTTCACACCAGGGCAGGCAGGGCGCGTTGTGGCGTAGTGGGTACTCGTTCCCCCAAAGTGTCACTTTGACGCAGTTTGAATTCCCTCGATAGGGAACGTCCTCGGGTTACGACTGTAACCCTTGTTCCCTGCGAAGGGAACGAGAACTGTCTCGTGGCCACGCCTTCCCCTGCCTGGGAGCGCTTGCTTCATCACAGAGGCTGACATTTTGTGTGTGCCAGTTCCTTATATATGCTTCCGCCTATGTGTCGTCACACATCACGTCATCATGTTGATCCAATCGGAGATTGGCTTAGTTTCATTCATGCTTCAGAGACGCTACGCTGAGGGGCGTTCCCCCAAAGTTTCACTTTGACGCAATTCTCATTCCCTTCTCAGGGAACAAGGGTTACAGTCGTAACCCGAGGACGTTTTACGCTGTGTTCCCCTAGCGTAAGATATTACGCAGTACGAGAGAACCTCTCGTAAGAGAACGTACTCGGTTCTCTCTAGAAGAGGGAACAAGTACTGCGTATCTTTGCCGTGCATTCAACACACTCTGGTTCTCTTCGGCGATGAAAAAACAGATTATATCAAGCTGTATTTATAGGCCCAGGCCATGCCTGTCTTGGCGTGATGTGATATAGTGGGCCTGAAATGCCTCCATTGGATCTGACATCACCAAGGGCCTCTCTCGAAAGGCTGCCGCAGTTGCCGCAGGTCAGCCAATAGGCACATGAGCCGTCTTGGCTATGTCTGCATGCTGCTGCAACGCGTTTTACATTAATTCAAAATTAAGGATAATTTTTGGCATCAGTATCTTGTGAAAAAGAGGTTTTCCCCTTAGATATTACGCAGTACGAGAGAACCTCTTCTAGAGTGAACCAAGGTTATGTTAGGTTCGTTTTATTTTATTTGTATTAATAAAAAAACCTTGTGAAATGTCATTTTTAGATTGTATTTCTGGCATATAGAATGTAATTCATTAACATTCATTTGCCTAGGAAAAGAAGATGAAAGTAAACTTTGCCTCGACCTAGCACATATATATAACAATGAAGAGAATGTACTGTATATTCTCCTTGATAAATAAATAGTTTTACAGTTTACAGTATACATTAAGCATTTACATTTAAATTTTTATTTCAGAAATACAAAATCTGTTGTACTCTAGATATTTACAAATATACAACAATAATAAAAAAGATGAATATAAACAAGTGCAAAAATAGATTTACAGTAACAGGGCCTTAGATGAGTTAGATCTCTGAGCATCTCTGAGCTCTTTGGTATTTGTTTGATGGTCTTAGACGGGAGGCAAATCAGGGATTGGGATGATTATGCTGCCTTCTCTGTTTCTCTGATTGTGTTGTATATTACAGCACTGTTATATGTTATTATTATTATTTATTTTATTTTATTTTATTATTATTATGCCTAATGCATAAAACGGATCACTGAACCAAAGTTAATTGACTCTAAGGGAAAATAGGTTGGATTAAAAAATCAAGACAAGAAACATTAAAGGGGGGTTGACTGCGATTTCACTTTTTTCATTTTAAATAGTGTGTAATGTTGCTGTTGGTGCATGAACAGTATCTGCAAAGTTGCAGCGCTGAATGTTCAGTGTAAGGAGAGATATCGTCTTTTAAAAATCAGGAAGTATATTGCCAACAAAAACGACTCGAGTCGCCGTCGACTCGTCGAGTTTGTTGTTCACGCAGCTGTCAGGTCTTCTGTGTTTCGGGCTTCCCATGGACGCTATACTTTCTCAACAATGGATACAATTAATGTTTGATTATGTTCCTGAAAATGACGATCGTAGTCTAGCTCTCTGTGTTGCGCATTTTACGGAAGACAGCTTTCAGAATCTCCACGAGTTCAATGCTGGATTCAACAAGAAACTGTTAGCTACTAAAACATGAAGCAGTTCCGACTTTAAAACAAGAGGCAGCAGTGTTGGGCCACAATCTGTAAGTAGGACTTCATCATTTTAAATGTATTTGCATGTATAATTCCAGACGTAGCCTTGTGTTTTATTTTTTTCAAATGCCAGCGCTGGCTTTATAGCCACTACTAGTTAGCCTGTGCTATTTTGTGTCTACGACAAACGCGTACAAACATTATGGACCTGAATTTTCTATAAGTACTAATGTTTTAAACATATTTTTCATGTGCTTTATGACGTTATTTTCGATTTGATCAAGAACGTAAACATGCCAACGCTGTTTGAGTATGGCATTAGTAGCCAGTCAGTTGCTATTGTTGCTTGCCAGTAAGATGTTATTGTGGAAAACAAATGTGTATAAAGTTAAAAAATGTAGCAAATTATCATTCAGAAACGTTTAGTAAGAGCCGTGTGTGGTGAGGTTCTGCTTGACTCTCTTCATCGCGGGTTTCTCGGTCTGATTCTGCCTCAAACTGATACTGCAGTTCGACACATATTTACATCTGGACCGGAGCTCATGACATAGATGTTGCACCCGTAGAGGTAATGGGCGTTAAACTTCTGGACAACGTGAACGATAGTTTAGCCAATCACAACACACCAGGCCAAACTAACCAATCTGAGCCCACTACGTGTTTCTAAGGGAGTGTTTTCATAGAATCAGGAAGTGAATCGCTCGTTCAGGGGACAGAGGAAAGCGCGGCTGACAATAAAGGTAAAGTTTATGAAAAATAAGACTTTTTAAAAAGAAAAAAACACGAATACATGTTATATTGCACCCCATAAATACAATAATGCAAACAAAAAAAGCAGTCAACCCCCCCTTTAACAGAGTCATTTTCAGCATACAGTATTAGGTATATTCAGGAGTGAATGCTTGCAGATTTTCAAATAGAAAATTTCTTCTGAGAGGGTTCAAATGGATTACTTTATTTGTGACATACACCTAGTGGGTGCTTTCTTCCGTTACCTTGTGGGTAACTGTAGCCTTCTGCCAGGAGCAGATGTCGTCAGGTGGTACCCAACCTTCACTGGGTGTTTCGGCCCTCAACCACAACACCCTCCGGTTGGTGGCCCGGCAGTGATGGCCAAGTCACTGCCCATCTGCTCCTGGCTTCCAGCTTTCCTCCTTCCTCCTGTTCCATATCCAGCAGGAGGCACGTTCTGCCTCCTCCCCCATCCGACGTACTGCTTGTTTTTTCCTTCTTTCGTCCATGCCCAGAGCTGATAGTAACCGCCAGGTTGATTTAGCAGGGAAACCTGCTAAGGCTGTCCAGAAACAATGTTCCAGCAAGAGAATGGTCTCTCAACATGACATCACGACTTTTGCGTAAACATACACGCCACTTTCGAGTCAAGTGGCGTGTTATCTCTACGCATTTTGAGCTATCCGCGTGTATCCGCGTGTATGCGTGTATGCGTGTATGTCTACGCCATTAACGTCCGCGTCATTCCGCGTGTCTGTACACGCGCGTCAAATGTCCAGTCATAAACGCCATTAACCCCAGTGACTGTTAAGTTTAGGGATAGGGTTGAGGTAAGTCATATCTTTTTTTCACTAGGATGGTAAGGGAACAGTCATAAATGCCATTAACCCAGTGATGGTTAAGTTTAGGGACAGGGTTGAGGTAAGTCATATATTTATATAACGTTAAGTCAACAGCGTTCATAAACACGCGGAAAAGCGATTATGTGTCTTGATAGCATGCCAAAAATGCAAATACGAATTGGCGTGTCATACACACGCTACTTCATGAGATCAGTCTGGGTCTCTGCACCCACAGATGGTCCTTCTGCTGTGGGAGACGTTCGAGGCTTTTCACCCCTAGACTGTGGGGTTACGGAAGTTCTCTTCTTCAAGAGCTTCAAGCGCTACTGGATAAGGGCAGAAGCCCATCCACACTCAAGGTTTATGTGGCGGCCATAGCAGCGTTTGCTAAACCAGCGACTAGCCAGTCACTGGGGAAGAATGATCTGGTCATCCGCTTCCTTAAGGGAGTAAGAGGCTGAATCCTCCCAGACCCCTTTCAAGCCATGAAAAGAGCCCTGTTCGAGCCAATCCATTTATCAGACATAAAACATTGAGGTCTTGCCCTCTATGCAGACTGGCGCATCAGATCCTCCTGTGGTCCCAGGGGAAACTGTTATCTCTGAGAGCAACATACATCCTGGGAAGTCTAAATCAGGGAGCAGACGTCCTGTCGAGACAGGGGCTGAGGCCCGGGGAATGGAGACTTCACCCCGAGCTGGTGGAGTCGATATGTCAGAGGTTCGGCCCAGTGGAAGTGGACCTGTTTGCGTCTTGAGAGACAACCCACTGTCCGCTGTGGTTTTCCCTCACCCCTCCATCCCCGCTGGGGCTGGATGCTATGGTACAGACGTGGCTGAGGCTGCGTCTGTATGCATTTCCCCCGATCGCTCTGCTCCCGGGAGTTCTGGAGAGGGTCCGTCGCGACGGGATCAGTCTACTGTTGGTAGCCCCGTTGTGGCCGGCCCGAGTATGGTTCTCGGACATAATATTGCTCCTAGACGGCCCTCTGTGGGAGATTCCCCTCAGGAGGGACCTGATAACACAGGCAGAGGGCTCAATATTTCACCCTCGGCCAGAGCTATGGAAACTGTGGGTATGGCCGCTGAGGGGGCACAGTACCTAGAGGCCGGCCTGTCAGCTGGAGTAGTGGAGACCATACTCAGCTCTAGAGCTCCCTCCACGAGGAAACTGTATGGCTTAAAGTGGAATGTGTTTATTAATTGGTGTAGGAGGCATGAGGTTGACCCAGTTAACTGCCCAGTGGCTTCAGTGCTGGAGTTCCTCCAAGATCGCTTCTCCTCTGGTCTTACCCCATCCACGCTCAAGATGTACGTGGCTGCCATTGCGGCTTTCCACGCTCCGTTAGGTGATGGGCCTCTGGGGAGACACCAATTGATCGTACGTTTCCTCCGTGGGACTTGGAGGATGAGACCTGCGGCTCGCACCAAGGTTCCCTCTTGGGACCTGGCAGTAATTCTCGAAGGATTGGTTGAGGCCCCCTTCGAGCCGCTGGAGTCGGCTGAGGCCAAGAACCTAACGCTGAAGTTCGCTTTTCTGTTGGCCATCACTACTCTGAGGAGGGTGGGAGATCTTCAGGCGCTCTCTATATCTAACGAGTGCCTGGAGTTTGCTCCAGGCAACATTAAGGCCATCCTTCACCCTAGGCCTGGCTATCTGCCTAAGGTGCCATCTAATGTGGCATGGCCTACGGTTCTGCAGGCATTTCATCCTCCACCTCACCTGACGACGGATGAGGAAATACTTCATAGGCTCTGCCCTGTCAGAGCACTAAGGATATATATTCAGAGGTCCTCTTCATGGCGGAAGGCGGACCAGTTGCTGGTGTGTTTCGGGTCGCCCAAAAAGGGGCTTCCGGCCTCAAAACAAACCATCAGCAACTGGATTGTCAATGCGATTTCCACAGCTTATCAGGTGCGCAGAATGCCTTCACCTTTGGCTGTGAGGGCTCATTCCACTAGAGTCATAGCGTCCTCTAGGGCCCTTCTCACAGGGGCCCCCATCCAGGAAGTCTGCAATGCAGCTGGATGGGCTACCCCAAATACCTTCATTAGATTTTACAGCTTAGACATTCCGTCGACACCTGGCTCTCTTGTGCTCGCGTCTTGAGTGTGCCTGTGAGCAGCTTCACACCAGGGCAGGCAGGGCGCGTTGTGGCGTAGTGGGTACTCGTTCCCCCAAAGTGTCACTTTGACGCAGTTTGAATTCCCTCGATAGGGAACGTCCTCGGGTTACGACTGTAACCCTTGTTCCCTGCGAAGGGAACGAGAACTGTCTCGTGGCCACGCCTTCCCCTGCCTGGGAGCGCTTGCTTCATCACAGAGGCTGACATTTTGTGTGTGCCAGTTCCTTATATATGCTTCCGCCTATGTGTCGTCACACATCACGTCATCATGTTGATCCAATCGGAGATTGGCTTAGTTTCATTCATGCTTCAGAGACGCTACGCTGAGGGGCGTTCCCCCAAAGTTTCACTTTGACGCAATTCTCATTCCCTTCTCAGGGAACAAGGGTTACAGTCGTAACCCGAGGACGTTTTACGCTGTGTTCCCCTAGCGTAAGATATTACGCAGTACGAGAGAACCTCTCGTAAGAGAACGTACTCGGTTCTCTCTAGAAGAGGGAACAAGTACTGCGTATCTTTGCCGTGCATTCAACACACTCTGGTTCTCTTCGGCGATGAAAAAACAGATTATATCAAGCTGTATTTATAGGCCCAGGCCATGCCTGTCTTGGCGTGATGTGATATAGTGGGCCTGAAATGCCTCCATTGGATCTGACATCACCAAGGGCCTCTCTCGAAAGGCTGCCGCAGTTGCCGCAGGTCAGCCAATAGGCACATGAGCCGTCTTGGCTATGTCTGCATGCTGCTGCAACGCGTTTTACATTAATTCAAAATTAAGGATAATTTTTGGCATCAGTATCTTGTGAAAAAGAGGTTTTCCCCTTAGATATTACGCAGTACGAGAGAACCTCTTCTAGAGTGAACCAAGGTTATGTTAGGTTCGTTTTATTTTATTTGTATTAATAAAAAAACCTTGTGAAATGTCATTTTTAGATTGTATTTCTGGCATATAGAATGTAATTCATTAACATTCATTTGCCTAGGAAAAGAAGATGAAAGTAAACTTTGCCTCGACCTAGCACATATATATAACAATGAAGAGAATGTACTGTATATTCTCCTTGATAAATAAATAGTTTTACAGTTTACAGTATACATTAAGCATTTACATTTAAATTTTTATTTCAGAAATACAAAATCTGTTGTACTCTAGATATTTACAAATATACAACAATAATAAAAAAGATGAATATAAACAAGTGCAAAAATAGATTTACAGTAACAGGGCCTTAGATGAGTTAGATCTCTGAGCATCTCTGAGCTCTTTGGTATTTGTTTGATGGTCTTAGACGGGAGGCAAATCAGGGATTGGGATGATTATGCTGCCTTCTCTGTTTCTCTGATTGTGTTGTATATTACAGCACTGTTATATGTTATTATTATTATTTATTTTATTTTATTTTATTATTATTATGCCTAATGCATAAAACGGATCACTGAACCAAAGTTAATTGACTCTAAGGGAAAATAGGTTGGATTAAAAAATCAAGACAAGAAACATTAAAGGGGGGTTGACTGCGATTTCACTTTTTTCATTTTAAATAGTGTGTAATGTTGCTGTTGGTGCATGAACAGTATCTGCAAAGTTGCAGCGCTGAATGTTCAGTGTAAGGAGAGATATCGTCTTTTAAAAATCAGGAAGTATATTGCCAACAAAAACGACTCGAGTCGCCGTCGACTCGTCGAGTTTGTTGTTCACGCAGCTGTCAGGTCTTCTGTGTTTCGGGCTTCCCATGGACGCTATACTTTCTCAACAATGGATACAATTAATGTTTGATTATGTTCCTGAAAATGACGATCGTAGTCTAGCTCTCTGTGTTGCGCATTTTACGGAAGACAGCTTTCAGAATCTCCACGAGTTCAATGCTGGATTCAACAAGAAACTGTTAGCTACTAAAACATGAAGCAGTTCCGACTTTAAAACAAGAGGCAGCAGTGTTGGGCCACAATCTGTAAGTAGGACTTCATCATTTTAAATGTATTTGCATGTATAATTCCAGACGTAGCCTTGTGTTTTATTTTTTTCAAATGCCAGCGCTGGCTTTATAGCCACTACTAGTTAGCCTGTGCTATTTTGTGTCTACGACAAACGCGTACAAACATTATGGACCTGAATTTTCTATAAGTACTAATGTTTTAAACATATTTTTCATGTGCTTTATGACGTTATTTTCGATTTGATCAAGAACGTAAACATGCCAACGCTGTTTGAGTATGGCATTAGTAGCCAGTCAGTTGCTATTGTTGCTTGCCAGTAAGATGTTATTGTGGAAAACAAATGTGTATAAAGTTAAAAAATGTAGCAAATTATCATTCAGAAACGTTTAGTAAGAGCCGTGTGTGGTGAGGTTCTGCTTGACTCTCTTCATCGCGGGTTTCTCGGTCTGATTCTGCCTCAAACTGATACTGCAGTTCGACACATATTTACATCTGGACCGGAGCTCATGACATAGATGTTGCACCCGTAGAGGTAATGGGCGTTAAACTTCTGGACAACGTGAACGATAGTTTAGCCAATCACAACACACCAGGCCAAACTAACCAATCTGAGCCCACTACGTGTTTCTAAGGGAGTGTTTTCATAGAATCAGGAAGTGAATCGCTCGTTCAGGGGACAGAGGAAAGCGCGGCTGACAATAAAGGTAAAGTTTATGAAAAATAAGACTTTTTAAAAAGAAAAAAACACGAATACATGTTATATTGCACCCCATAAATACAATAATGCAAACAAAAAAAGCAGTCAACCCCCCCTTTAACAGAGTCATTTTCAGCATACAGTATTAGGTATATTCAGGAGTGAATGCTTGCAGATTTTCAAATAGAAAATTTCTTCTGAGAGGGTTCAAATGGATTACTTTATTTGTGACATACACCTAGTGGGTGCTTTCTTCCGTTACCTTGTGGGTAACTGTAGCCTTCTGCCAGGAGCAGATGTCGTCAGGTGGTACCCAACCTTCACTGGGTGTTTCGGCCCTCAACCACAACACCCTCCGGTTGGTGGCCCGGCAGTGATGGCCAAGTCACTGCCCATCTGCTCCTGGCTTCCAGCTTTCCTCCTTCCTCCTGTTCCATATCCAGCAGGAGGCACGTTCTGCCTCCTCCCCCATCCGACGTACTGCTTGTTTTTTCCTTCTTTCGTCCATGCCCAGAGCTGATAGTAACCGCCAGGTTGATTTAGCAGGGAAACCTCTGCAGCCAACCTCCACTGGGAACAACCAGGCCTGCCATCCCTTGTCCTTGCAGTCCTGAAGAAGGGACTGATACTTCAAGGCCTTCCTTTCATGGGCAACCTCACATCCCCCCTCCCAAGGCACCGTCAGCTCAACTAGAATTATTTTCTTGCCCTCTGTTGACCACAAGACAATGTCTGGACGGAGGGCTGTGAGCACCACCCCTGGAAATTGCAGCCTTTTTCCCACGTCCAACCTCATCTCCCAGGACCTGGCGTTTTGAATGAGATTGGGTTTTGATGGTTTAGTTAAACAGGCCTTTCTCCCTCCTTGATGAAGGTGATCGCCCTCTTCAAGCCCATACCGGCAGGCCTTTTCCTGCATCTCTCCTGCTCCAGTATGTCAGCAAGGGACAGTAACACTTTGTCATGACGCCACCTATACCGACCCTGAGTGAGAGCTGTTTTGCATCCTGATAGTATATGTGCCAATGTTCCCTTTTGCCCACATAACTTGCAGTTAGGATCTTCCCTCAGCCTCCATACATGTAAGTGTGCTGGTGAAGGGAGAGTGTCATAGACAGATCGCAGCAGGAAGGAAATTCGGCAGGGCTCCAGCCGCCACAACTCTTGCCAGGAGATCTTGCGCTTGGGAAGGTCCCATTTTGTCCATGCGCCCTGGGATCCTTGTTCCACTGCCCTTGCCATCCGCCTTTCCTCCTCACGGGCCCGCACCTCAGCCTGAACCATCTCCTGCCTGCTCTTTACACCAGCGCTTCTCCATTGCTGGAAATGTGCAGAGCCGAGTCCTCTCCGTCCGATGCAAGGGCTTCCAAGAATATCTCGCAGCCTCAGAGCACTCTCCGCCTGCTCTACAGCTGTGCTGGCTGCCCATTTACGTCCAGACCTGGTCATGACCCCTGCTTGCCTTACCAGTTCGTCTTTGGAGTCTCTGAGGCTAAGTAGGACTCTACACTTTGCCACTTTAAACTCTTCTACGATGGAGGACAAGGGAAGTTGCAGTTGACCTGACCGAATGTAGAGGCCCACTGCGGAAAAACTAGGGGGAATCCCCAACCACCTTCGCAGGTGCTTGTTAGTCTTCCTTTCTATGCCCTCCACAGCCGTCATGGGTAACTCATACATAGTAAAGAGCCAAAGAAGCCTGGGCAGGAGACCATGCTGGTACAGCCAGGCCTTGAATTTACCAGGGAGCTTGGACTTATCGATCTTCTTTAGCCATTCCTCAGTCTGCTCCACCGTGTTTTTGGCATTGCCCGATCTGAGAGTGATACATCGAACCACTTTCCCAAACACTTTACTGGGTTTTCTTCAATTGATGGAATGGCCTCTCCCTGGACATGAAGACTGAACCTCCCTGTGGGCTTGCCCTTCCTGATCACCAGACTCCTAGACTTACTGGCCTTGAAAGACATCCTTGCCCACGTAGCTACAGCACCAAGGGTTTCCAAGACCCATCTTGCTTGAACGTGTGTACCAGTTGTTATTGTAATATCGTCCATAAACGCACGGAGCACTGGCTGGGAGATGCCTGACTCTAACATAGGACCACGGGTTACTCCTTCTGCTGCTCCAGTCAGAAGGTTCATGCCCATGACGAACAAGATAGGGGAGATGGTGCACCCAGTAGGAATCCCCTTTTGAAGATCTTGCCAGTTAGTTGTAAACTGCCCTGCTGTAAATCTAAGCTTAATCCCTCCTAGGTAGCTGGAGATCATGTCACGGATAGCCATTGGGATATGATAGTGGTCCAGTCCTTCTTGAATTAGGTCGTGCGGAACTGAACCGTAGGCATTTGCAAGATCTAACCATATGAGTGTCAGGTCACTTTTCTTCTGCTTTGCCTCTCGGATCAGTTGGCTGATCATTGAAGTGTGCTCCAGGCACCCTGAAAAGCCTGGAAAGCCTCCTTTCTGTATGACGGTGTTGATGTATTGATTTTGAGTCATATAGGAGGTCAGTCTTTTTGCAAGCACAGAGAAGAATATCTTGCATTCCACACTCAGTAGAGAGATTGTCCTAAATTGGGCGATTGAGGAGGAACCCTCTTCCTTAGGAACAAAACAGCCCTCTGCTAGCTTCCAGCTTGGTGGGACCGATCCTTTTGCCCAGATCTTCCTCAGGATCCTCCACAACCTTTTAAGAAGTTGTGGACAATGCTTGTATACCTTGTATGGTATGCCACTCGGACCTGGGGCTGCTGAAGCCTTGGCTTTCCGGATAATATCCTGCATTTCCTGCCAAGTTGGCTCCTTCGTATTCAGCTCCACTGATGGTTCTTCAGGCTTCCTGATGCTATGATTTTGTCCTAGGCCCCCGCCCCTGAAAGGGTCACTGTGTGCTTCTCGCAGAAACTCCTCTACCTCTGATTTTGAGCTGGATAATGTGCCGGATTTTCGTTGACCAAGAAGAGTTCTAGTGAAGCTGAACGGGTCTTTGAGAAACTGCATTCGCCTCTTTGCTTTCTTTTTCCTCTGTTGCCGTAGATATTCTGCCCTTCGGAGTTTGCACATCTGATCCCGCAACTTGCTTGTTAAGTCCTTAATACCCTCCCTTTCAGCTAGTGGCCCGATTTTGAATTGCTTATTAAGGATCTTTATTTCGCTTCTTAAGCGGTGAATCTCTCTTTCCCTCCTGTTTGGTTGCCTTGGTGACTGGGGCTGACTCCTCTGCTCTATTGGGCCAAATCTCTCCTTCGCCAGATTGTACGTTACGGCTGTGGGTGATTCGATCTTCCTGTGCACAGGACCGGCCAAAGTGGCTTCCAGGATACCATTGAGGTCGTCATCAAACTGCGTCCATGCCTTACTGTCAGACGATGTGGGCCACTTGATTCTCTCTCTTCTTGACGAATGGATGGGGATAACCGAAGGGGAACCTGCTCGATCTGTCCTCTGGCTCTGGGGCGGCTCAAGTGCGTAGAGATCTTCAGCACTGTGGGGTGCTACCTGGCTGGAGCTCTCCTTCGTCTCACCAGACACTGTCTGCGCGCTGCACTTGGGTCACCGACCTTCCACAAGAAGACCTGCTCTGATGTATCTTAAGCCCTCTGGTGCCTTTGGATACTTTCCCGCAATGGCACTTTGTCATGTATTCCTCTCCGGTCAGCGTTGTTTGCTTTAGCTTTCTCGTTGTCTTTATTCCTGTCCTGGCCGTTATCAGAATATCTGTCCTGTTGAGTCTCTCATCCTCCCCCCCCCCCTCTCGGGAGACTCTGGGGGTATTGCTCGTTTTGTTCAGTCGTAGCAAGAGTGGTGCTCTTACGAGTGCTGCAAAGCAAGGTTGCTAGCCTTGAGTGCCCGCGCCAGACTTTCTTGGAGGTCAGCTGTCCCTCCAGCGTCACCGACCTTTCTCGGTTGTCATCCAGTCTTTCCTAGAAGCCACTGGTAAACCAGAGAATACTTGTGACATACACCTAGTGGGTGCTTTCTTCCGTTACCTTGTGGGTAACTGTAGTCTTCTGCCAGGAGCAGATGTCATCAGGTGGTACACAACCTTCACTGGGTGTTTCGGCCCTCAACCACAACACCCTCCGGTTGGTGGACCGGCAGTGATGGCCAAGTCACTGCCCATCTGCTCCTGGCTTCCAGCTTTCCTCCTCCCTCCTGTTCCATATCCAGCAGGAGGCACGTTCTGCCTCCTCCCCCATCCGACGTACTGCTTGTTTTTTCTTTCTTTCGGAAAAGAAGGAAAAATACATTTAAAAAATAACCATTTTACTTTCTTTTGAACATTGCATTATGGAGATTTTGCATTTGGAACATTATGTAGCAGGTTGCATAATTAGTAGCAATTCTTTATGAGTTATTGAATCGTTCATTCAGATTGATAAAAAAACTGTAGGTACTGTGTATTGCTTGGAGAAATGCAATGGCTTTCTTTTGGTTTCGTTTGGAACTGCTTTAGTTGGTGGAGCACAAACAAAGTATCTGGCAATATTGTGTCTAATATGTAATTTAGACAATATTGACTTATTGAACTATTGCAATACTTATAACAAGCCTGCTTTGTGTGCTGTATCTGTGCTTTCTGCACAAATCTGTCTTCATCTCCTAGATCACAGATAAAAGAGGGGATAGGAATTAGCAGCTTTGTTTTGCAAGTTTGCTTTCCCAGTACTTGGGCTGATTCCATTCCCCTGAGAGCACTCTGACAGAATGTGCTGCCAAAAAAGCTCTTGAATGCTGCCTGACTGTCACTCTTATCTGCAGCATGACATCACACAATAGAGGAAATATGACATGTGCAGATCTGAGGTCAGCTGGGTGAAGACTTAGCAGGAAAGAGAACTGCTCCAACACCAGTTTCATTACTCATTGAAGAAACAACAAAAGACTGGCTGCATAGGTAATATTTTAATCAGGTGACTCACTCAAGTAGGGCATTGGGTCAGCGCCAGTACAAAACATAGTTTTGTGAACACACGCATACTGTCAGAATCAGAGGTGCGATACACAGCTGTTTAGAATTATCATGGAATTTTGTTTGGGAGAGAAAAATGTTCTGGAAAGCAGGAAATTCGTTTTGCTTCTCATTAGAAACCTCATATTATCCTCTCATGAGAAAGCTAAAGGGGACTCAAGAAACAGCTCTATGAAGCTAATATGCCATTCAACACTATTTAAGAATGTACCTCTGAGCATAATCATTACTGTATGTATTAGACACATGCAACGTTTAAAAAAAAATCAAAAATCAAATTAGAGTAAACTCAATACCCACGATTGAGCTGCCCTTAACCAAATGCCCAATTGCAACCATGATACAATGATGCTATCAAGCTCTCAGATAAGTTGTCAAGAACTTTTTTGGCTTAATTTTAGGAATTCACTACACCCACTTAAAATAATTGGAGATATTTCCAGATATATTCTACATATCACAAATAACTTCTGGTCTAATTGATATATATCAATATTATTGATGATATACAATATGGATATTCAAAAGTTGTGTTGTTGTTTTAAGAAATTAATACTTTTATACAGCAAGGATGCATTTATATTTGCTGTTCTTTTTAGTTTGTAGTGATTTTATCACAGTCTGTTTTCAACATGGAAAACAATAATAAATGTTTCTCGAGCACCAAATCAGCATATTAGAAAGATTGCGGACCATGTGACACCAATGACTGGAGTAATGGCTGCTGAAAATTCAGGTTTGCCATCACAGGAATCAATTGCATTTTAAATATATGAAAATACAAAAGTTAGTTATTTTAATAATAATTAATAATTCACAATGTCACTGTTTTTACTGTATTTTCAAACACATAAATGCAGCCTTGCTATAGAGACTTCTTTTAAAAACATTAAAAGAAATCTTACTGAGCCCAAAAACATTGAACAGTAGTGTAAATGACTCTTATTTAGAGCCTCTTGCTTTCCCATATCGTTGTACCTGCCCTTCTGCTGCAAATCTGCAGTGGAGTTAGACTGAAATGACTTTTGAAGGCACCAGGAATGTGTCGGCATGGTTGATGATACTGGTTTTAGTTTTTTTTTTTTTTTTGCCATATATGTTTTTTTTGGATGCTGCCCTAAATGTTAATATTATACAACCCACACTGTGGAATACACCATTAGCGTTTATTTTCCTTGGCTCTTCTATGGACAGTTAGAGACTGAGGAAATACAACCCAGCCTCAGTTTTTTTTTTTTTTTTTTTTAGAAAAGAGGTTAAGCTGTCTATAATTGTCCATATTTTTCTAATCAGTTCATGGCACTGTTTGAAGGAGACTGACTTAAGCATACTTTGGGGGTGAATGATGCAAAATGAAAACTTTGGAGTATTTCAAACATTGGCAGAGGTTTTTGAGAGTGGTGTATTTACAGCGGGAAAAATGAAAGACATAATAGGAAACATTTGAGGCACTGAGAGAAGGCAGGCAAACAGAAAAAAAATAACTGAATGATTCTGCTATACTCAGAAGAACCTCAATGGCAGCCCATACGTTTAAACGATTAAATTATACTTTAGGATCGATCAGGTTGCTCCTCATATTCAGTGATATTAAAAGTCTAGACGGCTGTGAATTAATAACAGGCTAACATCTTGGGTAACACACTGTAAACTTTACACTGTTTCTCTGTGAGGTCTTCTCAGTGTCTTCAGCAGCAGTAGATCACTGTCAAACTTAAAATGAGCACTGACCCACTGATATGGACAGCAGCCAAATGACCCCAAAATTATCTATTGATGGACTTCTTCCTGGATGAGTAATGAAATGATGGCATAAACTCTGTCATCCTGGAGTTCAGTGTTGGCACTACAGCCTGTTCAGTTCTACAGTATTTAACTTTCCCTCATTACTGTAAAATATGCATTCACTTAAAACAGTACAGTCTTCAAATTTGAGCTGATAAAATTTAGCACAACAACAACGAGATGTTTCTCTATGCATATCCGCCTGTCTGTATTTGCGCCTTTTCAGACCAGAGTATTCTTTTTATGAGGTCCGTACATTAACAAAATATCACTCGGCCTGTTGAAAAGCTTTTGTGAAACAGACCCAGGGGAACTTCTCATCGCAAGCAAATCACTCTTTCTACAGTATTTAAATGTTGCGTATGTATTTTTGTGCGTGAAAGAACAGTGGATGGAGATTGAAAGAGAGAGAGCGACAAAAAGAGAAAAAGGCTGGTTACCTTTAAGGAAGACTCCTGGCTCATCGCCCATTCTCCAATCTGCTGATGATGAGGCCTGTGATGAGGAAGGAACCGGGATCCATTTTTAGCGATGAGTTCATCCTTTACGGCAGGAAAAAAAAAGAAAGAGTGCAGCCATAAAAAGTGTAGTCTGTGTGCTCCTGACGTTCTGTCTGCAAGCACCTGACAGCATGTCGCATCTGCACTTATCTGAATTTAACCATCAATCAAGTGTGAACACATAGCCTACTGCACAAGAAGATGTTAATTAAAATAATGACGGCCCTTGGGGAACAGTGAAGAATGCTGAAAGTTTAATGCGTTTCTGAATGCGAAGCCCTTACAGAAGGATCGACACATCGCCTGTTGTATTTCTGAATGAAAAAAGTAGTGTTTAATGAGAAAATTTATAAACTAAAGCTGCAAGAAGCAATTACAGTATCAATCAAATTAACGACTCCCTTCAGGCTAAAAGTTTAATATTGTTCATATTCAAAAACTAGAATCTTTTTACTGACATTTATTTTTAAACAAATTCATGAACATTAATTACAATTGTTTTATGTAATGTAACTAACCATCTTAGTCATTGTAATAGCGCCACCTTATGTCCAACTGAGTTTTGAACTTTAAATGTTTTTTTTTTTTTTTTTTTTTTCAGACTTTATTTTGTAGACCTAAGTTTTGTTTTGGATTGTCCTCATACTCCCTTAAGATCTTGATCAACAATTCAATCCAACTGAAGTTCCATAGTTAGAGCCATTTTAACATTTATCATTATCATGACTCTATACCAATTGACTGAGCTCTAATAAATGCAATTACAATTACTTTTTGATGATCTATTTTAACAAAATAATCCACACGCAATATTACTTACTGGTGTCTGGCAGCTATATTGAATTAAAAGTTCAGCATATTTTTTATATTTGTTCACTCAAGCACTCCAGGGTGCTAAATTTGGTGGAGATCTGGCGAAAAACCTAGTCTGTAAAAGTATTTTTATTTTATGTTTTCAAAAAAATCCAATATTGCAGAAAACTTTTCCAGGCAGAAAGAAATGAAGGTATGTGGGATGTCCTGGATTGTGAGGCAAGGAATCTGTGCATATAAAAGACATTTGGTCTGAATTTCATGTTCCTGTCCTTCAGTATGTTGTTTAGGTACATATTGGGATAACAAAATATACAATAATAATAATAATAATAATAAATAATCCTATTAAAAACAAAATAGTTCATGCCTGTACCCCTAAATATATGTGTAAGTTTGTACATTTACTCATACTTCATTCACATCCAACAACCTCAAGAATTTTCATACTGAAAATCAGTTTGTTGCTACAATTTTAAAAGGCACTTGCTTCTTGCATCATTACAGGTGTAATATGGCTGTTTTCTAAGAAACGTTATGCTGTTAATGTTTGTGAATTAGACACAGTGAAGTTAGAGGAGGGTAATTCCTGTCCTCATAGTTTCTCCATACCCAGAGTGTTCTCCCACCCCTTCAAATACAACCGTACACACACCGAGAACTACAGAAACACATCCCGATCATTTCCCTACCATCCCTCTATCTGTCCAAATGTATTATATGACTATTTGGTCAGACAGTATGGCTCTTTACAATACAGCTGAACAGTATGATTGTAGCACCATCTATGGGTGTGAATGAAAGTCTCCTGAAATCTTTTTTATTATTATTTATTTATTTATACGGGTAAGTTGAACAAGTTCTCATTTACAGCAACGACCTGTGTAGGTGTAAGCTACAGTAGTAAACAAACAAAATGTCATAAACATTTGTCTATGACATTTTATGTCTGAAATGTCATAAAGGTATACCAGATCATCCAGTTTAGTTGTAATTCATTCCAAATATGTGAGGGGCAAAAAAACTAAGAGAGAGAGAGAGAGAGAGAGAGAGAGAGAGAGAGAGAGAGAGAGAGAGAGAGAGAGAGAGAGAGAGAGAGATTTGATTTTTAAACACCTTTTATTAAAACAAAAATCTAATAAAAAACATTACCAAAACCTTCGTTTGAATATCCCATAATCTCGGCAAAAGTCAACACATCATTATCAACCCAACACAGCAATTTTTCTACACTCCAAATGTCTTCAAACTTTTCCACATTTTTCATAGATAGATAAAAAATAAAATCATGCCTTACTTATATCTTCTACTAACATATGTAGCCATTTTTGCTTGTCCCAAAATGAAGTTTAGCAACAGTCCTTTCCTCTTCTTTTTTTTTTCCATATTTAAAACCAAAAATATACACAGACATTGTAAACCTCTCATTGACAGAAGAAAACAAACTCTCCAATAAGACAAAAAGAGATTTCAGTCTCTCACAATGCATAAAACAGTGAAAAATTGTTTCTCTTTCAGTACAAAAAGGGCATTTATCTTGCACAGTTGGGTTCAAAATTGAAATAAAGGAATTAACTGCAATAATGCCATGTAATACTCGCCACTGCAGATCTCCAACTTTTTTAGTCAATGGTGGCTTGTAAATTAAACCCCAAACTGGATTAACACCATCCTCAACCTCTAAGTGGTTTCTCCACGGAGTATCCACACGTTGTAATTTGTCTTTATTTATCACTCGTACACACACTTGATATAAACTCTTTCCCTCCATTGTATCAAAAACAATATCTCTTGAAAACTTTGAGGTGACATCAGAATTCTCCATTTTTAAAACAGTCTCAGGTATAACCATACTTGGAAAGTGATCCATTTTATTTGGGACAGTTCGTGAAGATGAAAAAGTCCAATCTTCTTTACTCCTTGTCTCCCGAAATTTTTTCAACAGAAGATGAATTGTCCTTATTGATCTTATGCCCAGTTTTTGTGCAAATGCGTCAGTATTGTCCAGAGTTTTACCGGCCACTTCTATTAAGCTCTTCATTTTCACAACCTTAGCATTTGTCAAAACCTGTTTTAACCATGGTGTTGTATCATCACATAAATCCAAACGTCCACCATTAATCAGAGGTTCTTCTAAAAACCATTGTAAAGACTTGTAGGGTAAGGATCTTTTAATTTGTAGACCACACCAAGCTTTTCTCACACTTTCATAAAAAGGAGAAATACACCCAAAGTCAAATTTAGTGCAGTCCGTCCAAAAAATATTTTTTCCAAAACCCCACTCCCCAACCTTACCTAGAAGACAAGACGTTAATCCAGCCCACAATACATTTGATTTATATAAAAATCTCTGAACAAATTGCAGCCTAAAAGTTGCTTTTCTACTCTTGAGGTCTACAATACCTTGACCACCTTCTTCCTTCGGAAGATACAACACAGCCCTAGGCACCCAATGCAATTTAGCCCAAAAAAAATTTGTCATTTTGACTTGTATTTTTTCAAGAATTCCAACAGGAGGCTCTGAAACAGATAATCTGTGCCATAATGAGGAGGCTACCAGACTATTAATAATCAGAGCCCTTCCCCTAAATGACATTTTAGGCAATATCCATTTCCACCTTTCTAATCTTCCTTCAACATTTTCACACACATTCTCCCAATTTTTCTTATTAGTTGATTTTTCGCCTATGGAAATTCCAAGGTATTTTAACCCACACTGTGACCAGCTCATTCCACCTGGCAAAGACAGTTTTTCCCCCTTCCAATCTCCAACTACATACGCTGAACTTTTGGCCCAATTTACTTTTGCAGAAGAAAATTGCCCATACCTATTAACAATATCCACTAGCTTATTAATATCATTCTGCCCACTAATCAGAACCATGATATCATCAGCATATGCCGACACTTTTATCGGTGGAAATAAATTTTCACAATCAAAACCATCTAACTCTGCTCTGATTTTATGTAACATTGGTTCCAAAGCTATGGAATACAGCATACCTGATAGGGCACAACCTTGTCTTATGCCTCTTAAAATTTTAAAAGGACTACCTAAGCCACCATTGACTTTCAATATACTTTCAATGTCACAATAGAGCACCTTAATCATAGCAATAAACTCAGGTGGGAAACCAAATGCCTTAAGAGTATGCCATAAAAACTGATGTTCCACCCGGTCAAAAGCCTTTTCCTGGTCCAGAGAAATCAGGCCAACCTTTTGATCAAAAAGTCTAGAGACTTCCAAAACATCTCAAATCAATGATATGTTATCCACTATTGATCTGTTGGGTACACAATAAGACTGATCTATATGGATGACCTGCCCCAAAACCTCTCTTAGTCTGTTGGCCAAAGTTTTTGACAGAATCTTGTAATCGGTGCATAACAAAGACACTGGTCTCCAATTCTTAACCTCTCTGAGGTCACCTTTCTTCGGAAGCAGAGTTATGACTGCTCTCCTGCAGCTTATTGGCAGTCGCCCATCAGACAGACTGCTACTTAACACTGCAAGCAAGTCTTCTCCCAGGAAGTACCAGTATGCCTTATAAAATTCCACAGGCAGCCCATCTAGCCCTGGTGCTTTGCCATTTCTCATACTTTGCAGTGCCTTAAGAAGTTCATCTGCTGTCAAAGGATGCACAAGACCAGCACACGACTCCTCAGTCATCTGTGGAAGATCTGAAAGGAGGTGATTTGTTGACTGGTCCTCTCTACATTCACAGGCATAGAGCTCTCTACAGAAGCTAACAGCCCTTTTTCGAATGTCGAGTCCCCAGTGAGATCTTTCCCATCCACAGACCGTAAACACTGAATATTCTTTTTTTGGCCATTTTTCTTTTCCAGACTAAAGAAGAATCTGGACGGGGCGTCCATTTCAGAAATACACTGAAATCTGGACCTAACTAGAGCCCCTTGAGCTCTAATGTCCAACAGATCAGATAGTGCAACCTTTTTATCTTTAAGAGTCTGAATTTGGCCTGGATCTCCATGAGCTCCACACAACCCTTGGAGCTCCAAAATATCCATTTCCAAATTCCTAATATTTTGAAGAGTGTCCCTTGTGACATTAGAAGTATACATATTACATAATTTTTCTATTTTTAATTTCCCAATATCCCACCATTGCTGTATTGAAGTGAAATAAGACTTTTGGCTTCTCCATCCCATCCAAAAGAAAAATAAACATTTTCCAAAAGCAGCATCCTCAATTAAAGCATTATTAAAATGCCAATATGCACTCTTTTGCTTAACAGATTTAATGAACACACTAGCTTCCACCATTGAGTGGTCAGAAAAACCAACAGGACAAATTGAGCAAGACTTAAAATACTGTACTTGATGTTGAAAACAATAAACGTAATCCAATCGTGCTAAAGAAACACAATTGTCTTTTACATGAGCCCAAGTATATTGCCTATCTTTAAAATGAAAATTTCTCCAAACATCACAAAGTTGGTTGGCTTTAATGATATTTAACAATTTACGTCTTGAAGCCATATGTGGTTCAACATGATTTCTGTCAATATCATAACCAGTACAGTTAAAGGGTACATATCGTGCTTTTAAATCATTCATTTTTACTTATAAATCATACATTTGTGGTCTATATAAAGCATAACTGCAATGCTTGGGTCTGAATTCCTCATTATTATAGCTCAACAGGCCCCTTTTCTACCCCTTTTCTGATGTGCTTCTGTGAGCAACCCGATTCAAAGCGTCCCCTTTAAATAAAAAGGAGTTGCGTCTTTCCCCGCCCGCTCTCCAGGTCGCTGAGTTCACGGTCGGTTCAACTCCCCGCGTTCAGCCATTATTGTAGTTTGATAAGAGATATACGATTACTATAGTTTCAAAGAACATTTTTATTCACACGTTAACAAAATGTCAACAACGGAAGACTTGTCCATCAAGCGTTACGTATTCGAGCCAGAGCGAGCGATTTGAAAAAGACGACGACGAACCTGCAGAACAACGTCTTCATATGGATGCAGTGGTATGTAAAGTTAACTATGTTGTGTTATTAGTGAAAGTCGACTATTTCTCTTGTTAAAACAAGCACACTGACAAGATAAATGACTGCGGTCTGATCTTACCACTAAAAATCTGTATGATAATAATATGATAACTTGCGTTTAGAACGCGTCAGAAAGCAGCTAAATGATAGAAGGAATTTACACCTCATTCAAACGAAGTCGATCGGCAAACCCTTCTGTATACTGGCGGAGGTTGTTGGATTGGGGATCCTTGAAGTGCTTCAGGTCACTACATCCAACAACCGAACATTTTGACTAGCCCTCCCGTAACTTCTGCATCATTGAGCTTGGACTACAAAATCGGAGCGAGAAATAATAATGGCGGATTGCTCGAAGTGTTGGACCGGTAGTCAATGTCCTTATTTGTCAGTTCCGCTGCAAATACTGTGACGTAATTGTTCAAAAAACGTAATAGACAACAGGAAAATCCGAACAGGTTGAAAAATATGACCAAAACAGAATATAAAGATATAAACGAAGCACCTGAAGAGAATAATTTCATCTTTTCTGTACTTATAAACACTCCAAATATACAACAAAATGCATTTAAGGGCTAAAAAAGTGGATTTTGCATGATATGTCTCCTTTAAAATCACCAACAAGAATAAAAATGTTTTCCACATCACATGGTTTCAGATTTTCACCCAATACTTCCAAAAATAACATTCTTTCAATAGGTTTAACAGGTGCATAGACATTGATCAACTCCATTTTGATATTTTCAAACCTAGCTATTACCTTAATAACTCTACCTTCCATTATTTCAAAAACATCACAAGACATTGGAAGAAAATGTTTTGAAAACAAAACTGCTACCCCAGAACTAAGAGAAGTCTTATGACTAAAAAAGATATTTCCCTCCCAATCTTTCAGCCATTCTACTTCATTTTCTTTTGTACTATGAGTCTCTTGTAAGAACATAATATCTATCTTTTTTAATTTTGATTAAGTCATAGAGCTGCATCCGTTTTTTTGCATCCCTCATCCCATTAACATTCAGGGAGGCGATTTTAAAAGTGCTCATTATGAGGGAAAAAAGCAGCACTATGCCCAAACAACAACCTTTTGCGTTATTCTTGTGACTCATTCTGCGATGTCTGGGTGCGCACTTTTTGCACCATTTTCTTTAATCTATACACCTCTGGATTCGACAGACACTCATCACCCTTATATTTCATTAGATTTTTTGCTGAGTCGATAAACATAGCAAGATCAGGGAAAAAATCTATCACCTCAACGTTTCGCATTCCTTTTGTAGTTTGTAAGAACTTCTTCATTTTTTCTAAACCATAGCCACTGCGATCTTGATTGACTTTATCTTCCACAGAGGCCTCCGACCCCTCTTGCTCACTACCTGAATCAGATACATACATCAGACATCTGCATATTGTTCTCATTTTGCATTTTTTTCTTAGATTTATCAGCTGCTTCACCAGAATTTGATTTTCTTTTCACTGTTGGAACTTTAAAAATGTTCTCCTCTTCATTAAAGATTTCATTCTCTACCTCATCAATCTCAACATCCATTGTCTCATCACTTCTCAGGTTTTCCTTTTCACACCCTTTGCTTCTACTGTCCTCATTCTCAACATGTACATTTTTTTCTGTTATCATCAGCTTGCATATCCTTTTCCACATTAATTTCTTGGTTTTGAGGAGCATTTTCATCTGCATTGTTAGCTAGATTGGCTTTTTCGGGGCAAGCACGCTAAATGCCCTTCTTTCCCACATCCAAAGCACTTCATGTTTTCAGTTGTAGCAAAAATAACATAATCAAATCCATCAACTTTGAATTTGAAAGCGACATTTATTTCCTCAATATCCGTTTTCAAAATCATGTAAACAAACCGACGGAAAGAAACCACATGCTTCAACAGCGGAGACTTGCAACCCATCGGAATTTTTTTAATCGCAGACGCCAGCTGTCCATATCTAGACAGTTCACGTTGCAGTGCTTCATCGCTAATGAACGGAGGTATTGGATAACAAAACTTTCCTTGCTGGATTAACCAGTGGAAAAATCTTAACGAAACGATCGTTGAGAACTATACCACTTTCCACGATATCATTAACTTTCTCAACTTTGTCCAAAAACAAAACAACAGTTCCGTTCATCCTAGACGCAGAACGAATACTCTCGTGACCCACTACCTCTCCCACCGCTAGAACAGTGTCCTCGACCGAGCACTCGGCGCCGACCGGGACCTTCAGCCCGTGCCGCCGCGTGAGCTGCTCAAAACCAGCCCTCTCCGCCATCGTCGGGGCCGCAGCTTAAAGCTGTCCGACACGACCGACTAGACCGCCAGAACTATCTTCAGTGCTTTGTAACAGTACACAGAGAAAACTGATTCAAGAAAAACCCGCGTGAGGGAAAAACATTTAAAAAAGACAGACCTTTTAGATGAAAAGGAAAACCGCAAACACTCTCCGATTCACACTCCACTCACTCGACCAAACACTCACGCCCACGCATACGCGCAGAGAGAGAGAGAGAGAGAGAGAGAGAGAGAGAGAGAGAGAGAGAGAGAGAGAGAGAGAGACTATATGGATAGTCTCTATAGTCAATGAGAGGTAAAAAAGTGGATTCAACAATTTATTTTCTATTATTTAGAGTAAAACAAGATTTGTTTTTATAAAAGAAACCCACACTAACTCTAATTTCTTTACCAACTCATCCACATGCATTTTAAAGGAAAGCCTGTCATCAAGCCAGATTCCCAAATATTTATTTGTACATATTTATAAATATAATATTTGGGTAACCATTTAGAATAATGGTCCGTTATTAATAGTTAGCTATGCAGGAAGTAATGCAGGACAAATGAGTAGACTACATGTTTTGAGCACAAGAAGGAGAAGGCTAAATCCCGCAGAGGCCAGACTGCCCTGTTCAGCTCAGTTCAGTTTGTTTTATTTGTAGCAAGAACTGATAATGTAAATATGTACCTTAAATGCAATGAAAGTCTTTTTCAAAAAGACTGAAATAAAAGCATCTGCCAAATGCGTAAATGTAAAACTCAGCAGCTAGCAACGGAATTCAGACCATGCAGGGAGCAACCTCCCTTTGAAGACATCCCTGTGCCTCATTGCAGCAGCCTACTCCAGCCAAGTAGTTCCCAAGTTGGGCCTGATACACATGCGGCCCCTGCAAAAGTGGTTGAAGGCCCGTGTCCGACCTCAAGCATGGTGCGAGGGTCGTGCTCATGTTATTCTTAGGGTGAGCTGTGCCAGAGCCCTGGTCCCCTGGCTTGGAGCTGGGCTCAGCCTTCAGTAGGAAGTTAGTCGGGACAGACGCCTCCAAGACGGGCTGGGGCACGTGACAGAATGAAAGACCACAACAAGGACTCAACTATGGAAAGGGTAGAGCTTAAGGGACTGGCATAAGATGTTATTATATCAACTATGTCCTCTGGCTAAACAGTTCTGATTTCATTGTTGATGAAGTGATTGACGACTTTTCCCCATGATATTCACGTCCCAGGAAGTAAAATTAATTAATTAAGAGGCACTGTGTACTGTAGATAGGCCTACATTTCAGGTGGCTTGGAAGACATGGGTAATATATGGTTAGCCCATTTTGCAACAAGAACTGGAGGTAAGCAACAGTAATTTGTAGCTAGCTTGAGTAACAGAACTTAAAGATCTCTGTCTTTCATTTTCTTTCTTGCTGCAGATGAAATGGTTAAACTTCTGTTTTCACGCAGGTGCAGTGAGGGGAAAAAACTTCCTGGTTGCGGTATGCAATGCACCATTCCCTGAAGGAACGTCAGAGATCCTATAAATACGGAAGTGGATGCACGCACTAGTTCCCTATCGAGGGAACTCAACACTGCGTCGATAAAATCGACTCTTTGGGGACACTCCCTAAGCGTGCGCCTCTGAAGTATGAATGAAACTAATCCAATCCTGATTGGTGTTGCGTCGTGACGTAACGTGACGGCATACCCGGAAGTATAAAAGTGACGTTGTCACAACACACACTAGATTTCGCTCTTCAGCAAGCGTTCTATGTTGAAACTGTGTGTCTTATTTGGTGTTGTTTGTCTCTATATATATATAAAAAAAGAGTATGGCCAGCGAACAATTCAAGAGGTGTGTGCATCCCTGCCCTCGTTACATCACGGGTGGGGACGCACACTGTCTGTGTGTGAGTTGTTTGGGAGTGCAGCACGCACAGGCGGCTCTCGAGGGGGCTGCCTGTGAACACTGTGATGCGATGCCCATTAGAGTGCTGCACTCCCGGCTGGCGTGCTTTGATGAGCGCGGTCAGGCTCGCGTTCCCCAGGGTTCCGGTCCCGCATTCGCCGAGGCGATGCGGCGATTGAAATCCTGGGGTTCGCAGCGGGATCTGGCAGAGGAGAACGAGAATGCTGAGGCATTTTCTCGTTCTCCGTCTGCTGATCCTGCAGCCTCTGAGAGTGGTGCGGGAGCCCGCGTTGCGGTTTCTCCTGCCCACGATCAGGTCCCAGTGCTTGAGCTGTCTGCTTCCAAGGAAGTGGACGTGCTCAGCATTGACACGGACGACCGCGAGTTCAGCACGCCAGCACGAGGCCTAAATTATGAGGAGCTGGTTGAGGTTGTGACTCGCGCTGTGGCCAGATTAAACGTCAGCTGGCCACAAAATGAGCAGGAAACGCAAGTCACAAGCAAGCTTGACGAGCGTTTCCTGCAGCGCAGTTCACAGCCTCACCGCCGGGGTTTGCCGTTTTTCCCCGATCTCCATAAAGAGATCACAAGATCGTGGGAAAGACCGCACTCGTCCCGTGTTTTGAGTCCCAGTATTATTGATTATAGTAATGTTTTGGGGGCTCGGGACATGGGATATGGGAAGATGCCGAGGGTGGAGGAGGCTTTAGCGAGCTATCTCTCTCCCGAATCGGCATCTTCCCTGAAAACCCCCGTATTGCCTAGTAAGCCCTGCAGAGAGACATCTGCATTGGTTGGCAGGGCTTACATGGTCGGGCTGGTTCATGTCTGCACTCTATGGCGATCTTGCAGGCATACCAGGCCGATCTCCTGAAAGATTTGGATGAGGGGGAGGGGCCTACTCCGGAGGATGTCGCGGAGCTTAGGAAGGCCACAGATCTGTCTCTCCGGGCCACGAGAGAAACAGCCCGCACCATTGGCCGCTCTATGGCGGCCATGGTGGCCACGGAGAGACATCTGTGGCCATCGGACATCGTTAATTCGGTCGTCGACAGGTTTCAGGAGTCGAAGAAACAGTCTGCGGCATTCCAGCAGTACCTCCCCCGGAAGGCTAAGTCCAAAACCAGTAGGGTGGGGCAAAGCGATCAGCCCCAGCCATCAGTCAGCTCCTCGCACAGGGCAAAGCAAAAAGAGAGCGTTTCCTCCAGAGCCCCTCCTCCGGGAACCTGGCAACAGAGGAAACGCTCTCAGAAATCGAAGTCCTCCAGCCAGAAGGGCGACCTGAGGGACGTCATTCAGGCTAGGAGGGCTTCGAGAAAGAGGTCCTACTGTAGCTTGCAGTGGGACCTCGGAGGGCTGCTCCCTCCGCTGTGAGGCAACCGAGGTTGTTCTCACAGCGGAGCCCTCTTGGAAAAGATGCATGCCTGCCGTTAGCAGCGCTTCGGGCCGCATCACTTTCCAGCGAAAATATGAGTATAAAACATTGGTTATGGTCACAAGGACCACATCGACTACAGCCTGTCGGTTTTCCGCTTCAGATAGTCGAAAAAGATACTCAGAGGACACCAGAGGCCAGTCTCGAGAGGCTGGTACCCTTAGTAGATTTTGTAGAGGGGTGGTATCATCTTCCCAACATATCTGCATGGGTCCTGCAGATAATACGAGCTGGGTACAGACTGCAGTTCGCGCACTTTCACAAAACACTTTCAAAGGATGCTGGGCCTCATGGCTGCGGCATCCAACATTATTCCTTTGGGCCTCCTCCACATGAGGCCTCTTCAGTGGTGGTTGAAAACCAAGGGGTTCTCCCCCAGGGGGAATCTGTTTTGTATGATCAGAGTAACGCGCAGGTGCCTTCATGCTCTGCGAATATGGAAGAAACCTTGGTTCCTAACCCAAGGGCCAGTATTGGGGGTGTCGTGTCACCGGGAAACCGTTTCGACGGACGCCTCCCTTACTGGCTGGGGCGCGGTCATGGACGGCCGCTTTGCCAGGGGTCGGTGGCAGGACCATCATCGCACTTGGCATATAAACTGCCTGGAGATGATGGCTGTATTCAGGGCTTTGAGGAGCTTCCTCCCAGACCGAGCTGAGGCCCGGGGAATGGAGCTGAGCCCGGGAATGGAACCAGCTGAGGCCCGGGGAATGGAGACTTCATCCGGAGGTGGTGAAGTTGATATGGGAGAGGTTTGGACCAATGGAAGTGGATCTGTTTGCATCTCGAGAGACGTCCCACTGTCCACTTTGGTTCTCCCTCTCACATCCAGCCCCACTGGGGTTGGATGCCATGGTACAGGCCTGGCCGAGGCTTCGCCTGTATGCATTTCCCACGATCGCTCTGCTCCTGGGAGTCCTGGAGAGGGTACGTCAGGAGGGCATCAGTCTGTTGCTGGTTGCCCCAATGTGGCCGACACGAGTTTGGTTTTCGGACATAGTGTCACTCCTCATAGCTCCACCATGGCAGATTCCTCTAGGAGGGATCTGTTGTCTCAGGCGGAGGGCACGATCTTCCACCCTCGTCCGGAGCTGTGGAAACTGTGGGTCTGGCCTCTGAGGGGGTTCAGTACCTAAATGCTGGGTTATCAGCTGGAGTGGTTGAAACCATACTTAGCTCCAGGGCTCCATCTACCAGGAGATTATTTGGCCTCAAGTGGAATGTGTTTGTCACTTGGTGTAGAGAACATGGGTTAGATCCAGTAAACTGCCCGGTGGCTTCAGTTCTGGAATTTCTCCAAGATCGCTTCTCTGCGGGCCTCTCCCCGTCCACTCTTAAGGTGTACGTGGCTGTCATTTCGGCTTTCCACGCGCCAATAGAGGGTGGACCTCTGGGGAGGCACCAGTTGGTCATTAGATTTCTCCGTGGTGCTTGGAGGATTGAGGCCGGCGGTCAGATCCAGGGTTCCAGCCTGGGACCTGGCAATAGTTCTAGAAAGGTTATCTTTGGCCCCCTTCGAACCTTTAGAGTCAGCTTCGCCCTAAGGACTTGACACTAAAAATGGTCTTTCTTTTAGCGATTACCTCACTTAAGAGGGTGGGAGATCTCCAGGCCCTGGCGGTAGCGCCGGCTTGCTTGGAGTTTGCCCCTGGCAGAGTAAAGGTCTTTTTGCACCCGAGTCCAGGCTACGTGCCTAAAGTTCCTTCTAATACGGCTCGTTCTATAGTCCTTCAGGCTTTTCATCCTCCACCTCATGTGTCGGCGGAAGAGGAGAGGCTTCACTTGCTCTGCCCCGTCAGAGCTTTGAGTGTATACCTTGAAAGGTCCGCTTCTTGAAGAAGGTCGGACCAGTTGTTAGTATGATTTGGGTCACCTAAGAGGGGGCTCCCGGCAACTAAACAGACTATTAGTAACTGGATTGTTCAGGCTATTACTGAGGCTTACAAGGTGCGCGGGTTGCCTTCACCTCTGGCCTTAAGGGCTCACTCAACTCGAGGCATGGCTTCCTCTAGGGCCCTTCTTTCGGGAGTCCCTCTGCAGGAGATCTGTGAGGCAGCCGGCTGGGCTACCCCACATACTTTCATAAGATATTACAGTCTCCACCTTCCCAGTACGCCCAGTGCACACGTTCTCAGCCCTTGATGAAGTGCCTACACAGTTTCACTCCGGGGCGGGTCCGTTCGGTGCGTGGCCTAGTGGGCACTTGTTCCCCAAAGAGTCGATTTTATCGAAGCAGTGTTTAGTTCCCTCGATAGGGAACATCTCGGGTTATGACTATAACTCTTGTTCCCTGAGAAGGGAACGAGACACTGCGTCGTGTTGCCACGCCCCTTAAGACCCTTGAGCGTCTTGCTTCATCGTGAGGCTAGTGTGTGTTGTGACAGCGTCACTTTTATACTTCCGGGTATGCCGTCACATGTTACGTCACGACGCAACACCAATCAGGATTGGATTAGTTTCATTCATACTTCAGAGGCGCACGCTTAGGGAGCGTCCCCAAAGAGTTGATTTTATCGACACAGTGTCTCGTTCCCTTCTCAGGGAACAAGGGTTATAGTCATAACCCAAGACTTTTTCATTGAGGAGCCGAGAGTAACCCTGAGTCAGCGGTGGTCCAGCGATAGTGGCAAGGGACTACATCCTTCAGGGAACGGTGGGTTGCCTTCAGGGAACGGTGGGTTGCATACGCAACCAGGATCGATAAAGTTGGACGTAGTCGACGGTCGACTGAATGGGGATAATCTTTGAAAATGGCACCAAAGCTGCCACCGTCCTGTGCCTAGACAAAAGCCTCCTGATGCCCCCTAAATTTTAAGGCGGGGAAGGAGAGGGCTTAGGCCAGGGATTTCACTGCTGTTCCTGAAGGACCACTGGGAAAGCATTCCCCGTACATTAGAAGGAAGGGACGCTGCAGAGGCCACATCCAACCCGGAGGGAGGTAACGTGGAGAATAAACATATGAACTGGGCGGAAGACTGGGCAGTATGACATATGGAAGACATATTCCATATGAGCAGTGATGGCTCAAAGCGAGGGGAACTGCAACAACTTGGGTCACAGATGCCAATGGAGTCGTAGGTCGCCCAGGCCTCCGTTAAAGCATACCCTTTGTACAGTACGTGGCCCCTCAGATGGTGATAGTGGACCTCGTTCTAGGTGCAGGTTGCCCGGAGAAACGAAAGCTCTGATCACAGATTGAGGGTTTGGTGGCCCGCCGGGGTGATCTGTTGTCACACAGCACGTGCCACTCTGTCACGGTCACCTCAGGACTCAATCATGAAGCTACTGCTGAAGCGGTCTTCCTATGGAGGAAGCCAAGCGACTGCATCTGCCATATGCCCCAGGAGTCTCTGAAAGTTTCTTCAGTGGGACCCTTTCTCACTTCTAATAACACCAGCCGAACACACTCTTACTTGAAGAGACGTGTAGAACCGAGTCCTTCTCCAAACTAAAAAAGAGATACTCAGCCCGTAGGCGAGAACACTTTCTCCCAGTTGATCTGAAGACCCAACTGGCTATGGAGCACTCGAAGGGTAGGACTGTGTACTGATACTTTGCACCCTCAACACAAGAACACAGAATGATCTGTGGAGCGTATCGAGATCTGAATTACTGTTCTTCAGGTAGAATGCTGCATGCCATCTAAGGGACAGCGCATTGGAAAATGCATCTGTGTAACAGCTGAACGGAGGCTTTCGAAAAAGGGCCCGTTTCAGTTGACACAGGTCTAAGATGGCCATGACCCGCCACTCTCAGGTACAATGAAATACAGGTTAATAGAAACTGGTTTTCATATTGGCTGGAGGGAAAGGCTACATTGCATCGCCAGTAGGACACGACGTGCGCACACAGGACAGGAGCAATGCTCAACATATAAATGTGATAAATATCACTAGCTTTAGGAGCATCTTAGCTCAACACCTAGGTATGAATAAAATCACTGAGCCAGGGTGGAAACCAGCAAACTGAATCGCAAACAATTATGATGGCAGATGTACCTGTGGTGGGGCAGCAAAGTGGAGGACAGGAACCCGACTCGGAAGGCCTGGAGACGGCCCGAAGCAGGGTCTGAGTGTGATGCATGACACTTACCTGTCTCCATGAGAGAGCCAGGGATGAGAAGGCGGGTGACTGGGTCCTCGAACCGCACCCAGCTGTCGTGCTAGCGAACAAGAGGGGGCCGAGGGATGCAAGGCTTTACAGGGTCATACACCACCAGACTTTCCCACTTGGGGCCCAGGAACAGAGGAACAGAGGAATTTGCGCTTTCCTTGAGGTGTGGGTACCGCTTGCTCCACTCTTTTGGGAGCAAAACCGTGAAACAGAACACACACACCAACAAAGACTCCACCCGGCCCTCACCCGGGGGAGGGAGGGGATCGGTGACCAACTCCAAGAGCATCCTCCTCCATCCTGGGCATTCCTACTGCGGCCGGCTTCATGCTGAGGCCTGGGTGGCGGTTACTGAAGGAGGCCCAGCAGGAGCAGCGGCCAGGGAACGCCTTTCGTCGATGAGCAGGCAGAGGAACTGCTACCGGCGGCGGGGTGGAGGCCCGCCTTAAGCCACCCTGGCTTAAAAGGTGCGTGGGGAAAAGTGTGTGTGTGTAAATGAGTGCGTGAGAGGATAAATAGGAGAGAGAAAAGAGGAGGAGAAAAACCTAGTTCATGACAAAACCATGAAAATTATGCTTTGTTCTCAAATTGTTAAAGGAGAACTCCTGCACAAAATGAACCTTTGGTCTAATTACACATTGTTACCTAGTCAACCGTTATCTGAGATTTGTTTTCATGATTGCCGAATGTAAATAGTTTTATCCATAAAAACAGTTTAGCCTATAATGCTAGTATCACGGTATAGGGCATAGAGTAATGACAAATAAAAATCGCTTGTTATTACCACTAACAAGGCTCAAAATAGCCCCACACTAACATGGTAGCATAATAAGGGTCCCTACATTCAAACCGAAGCATTGAGAACTTTGTCAGTGTCCATACAGTTTAATAAGAAGATGTGGTAACACTTTATTTGAAGGGGTGTGCATAAGACTGACATGACACTGTCGTAAACATGACATAACACCTGTCATGAACATGAAGTAGTCTTTATGAATGTTTATGACTGTTGTCATTAAGTGTCATTCGGTAAATTATGACACTTTTAATGCAAAGTTGACATTGTTTAAATTGTCTTTGTTATGACAACTTGACATAAACAAAGACAAAAATGTATTTTTTATGACAACTTGACATTAACAAAGAAATCATAACCTGTCAACCTGACATCTTTACAACTAGTCCAACGTGTTCCACTTTACTTGAGGTAAGGGGAAATATTAATGACACTGTTTTTTGACAGCATTTGACAGTGTAATAACCCTTAATGACATCTTTATAACTAGTACAATGTGTTCCACTTTACTTGAGGAAAAGTAAAATATTCATGACAGAGTTATGGTGTCATGACGCCCAAAGTCAAAACCAAACACATATGACAGGGTAATGTAATGTTAATGCAAAGCTAAAT
Source organism: Cyprinella venusta (assembly GCA_038021265.1). Lineage (NCBI taxonomy): Eukaryota > Metazoa > Chordata > Actinopteri > Cypriniformes > Leuciscidae > Cyprinella > Cyprinella venusta. The sequence goes on along the minus strand of CM075865.1, from coordinate 19,066,490 downwards.
AACTTCTTTAAGTTTGATAATTAGACCTGTTATGACATATTTGTGACAGGTTATGATTTCTTGGTTAATGTCAAGTTGTCATAACAAAGACATTTTAAACAATGTCAACTTGGCATTAGAAGTGTCATAATTTACCGAATGACACTTAATGACAAAAGTCATAAACATTCATAAAGACTCCTTCATGTTCATGACAGGTGTTACGTCATGATTATGACAGTGTCATGTCAGTCTTATGCACACCCCTTCAAATAAAGTGTTACCGAAGATGTTTTATACACACAGTCAACTTCGCGAATACAGGAAGAAGCCATCTTTGAAAAATAGTCTCTACCAGTCGATCTACGCACGCCGATCCAAGTGCGCTGAACTGTGCAGAATCTCATATGGCCAGTTGTTTCCGGAAGAAACACAAACACGAACCATTTTCTACTCTTCAATATGTACATGTAGCCTACTGTTCGTGGTCACCTTATCACCTTATTCACATCTCACCAGCGCACTTGGATCGGCGTTCGTAGATCGAATGGTAGAGACTATTTGTATAAAATGACTGTGTGTATAAAATATCTTCTTATTAAACTGTATGGACACTGACAAAGTTCTCAATGCTTCGGTATGAATGTAGGGACCCTTATTATGCTTTCGTGTTAGTGTGGGGCTATTTTGAGCCTTGTTAGTGGTAATAACAAGCGATTTTTATTTGTCATTACTCTATCCCCCATATACTAGCGTTATACTAGCGTTATAGTCTAAACCAGGGGTTCTCAAACTCGGTCCTGGAGGGCGGATGTCTTGCAGAGTTTAGCTCCAACTCTGATCAAACAAACCTGAGCAAGCTAAGCAAGGTCTTCAGGATCACTAGAAACTCACAGGTACAGTAGGTGTGTTTGATCAGGGTTGGAGCTAAACTCTGCAGGACAGTGGCCCTCCAGGACCAAGTTTGAGAACCCCTGTTTTAGAGATAAAACTATTTACATTCGGAAATCATGAAAACAAATCTCATATAACAGTTGACTAGGTAACAATGTGTAATTAGACCCAAGGTTCATTTTGCGCCAGAGTTCTCCTTTAATGCTAACAACATCAGCATTACGTGACTACATTTAAAGTCCTTCAGATATTTATCCTTTTTTTCACATGGGTCCGGTTGCAGTCTCTTTTTCCAAACTCTCAGTCCAAAGTCTTTTGCATTTTACAACGGGTGAATCTCTAGTTGTCACTGATGATTGTCGTTTGAACCTTTCTGCATCTGCCATCAAATTAATAAGTTTAAGTGCTGTGAGAAAAGGCTATAAATCTCCACCTCCAACATCCTCACAAGCAATATAGCTTATGGGTTAAGTTAAGTTAATTCTTGTTTATGGGTAAGTGATTAAGGTTTGTTTAGGTCTTCATTAAGGTCTTCAGGTTGAGCAGAAAGGCTGCATAGTTTGACAAGTTTGTATCCATCTCTTTTGAAAATGCGAATCCGAATGCCTTCCGAATGTGTCTCTGTCCCCAGCACATTTTAAACCAAACTGACACCTGTGATACTACCTACCGCAAAACACAATATCTGCCCAAACACCACCCCTCATTCACGCAATATACACAGGAATGTACTAACTGTAATTACTATGCAAACTGGACAAATAAATCAACAGACTCTTGAGTTTTTCAAGGATTGTACGAAACTGTTGCGTTGCGGCCTGTACACAGCCAGACAGAATCTTTCCGTCTCAACCACAGCCAGTTGCTGCTCCTCTCTGCTGCTTCAGATAAGTTCTTTACTGTGCGACTCAATTCTTGGCCACTGAATCCGACGTCTCTGCAGAACCGTGTGTTGTAGAGTGTGCCACAAATCCTTGACAACCCACTTCCACTGGATAAACCTGGACTCTCCATCCTCGCTGTTCTGCTTTAGTGGCCAGATGAGCATACTGCAGTTTCTTCCTCTCATATGCCTCATCTACTGCATCCTCTCATGGCACTGTTAACTCTATCAGTTGAACAATGCGTGCTGATCCAGACCACAAAACAATATCTGGTCGATCTGTAACGGCCACCTAAAGTTGAGAAGTGTTTGTGACGTGTTAATACGCCTTTAAGATGGTTACATCTATTGCGTACGTTATTGTATGCGTGCTAATCTAATGTGAGCGAGCACGCACGCTCAGTTTAGAGTGAAGATGTCTGCGAGGAGAGATGACCGCGCTCTATCGCTGGCTGTATTTTGTTATATTGTGTTTTGCTTCCACTTTGTTTTTGTAACGTTTTGCAGTGTTAATTTCCCCTGTTGGCATCTCTCAACATGTATGTGAACAGCGTGCTTAACTGGGGAAGTGCAGGAATAAAAGCACTCGTGGAACTACCAGATTGTTCCCAATGTTTTTCCTGATCTTTATCTGGGCATAAACTCTTGCAGACGTTACAAATTGGCGCCCGAACAACTGGATTCATACCGGTCATCTTTCGTTCTTTGTCTACATGGATGTTCAAATCTTTTTCGTTTTTTTTTTTTGGATGAGGATTTCGTTGCTGGAGGTTTCCCCATTGCTGCGACCTTGCTGACTAGCTTGCTATCTACGGACACCACGCGGTCGGTGCGCGACTGATTCTCAGGTGCTGTTGGTGTGTTTTTGTGAGTTTTGACTGATTGCTGATATATTTTCGACACTATTTTTATAGTGTATAAACGTTTGGACGATTTTTTTTTTCAACGTTTTCCTTGTGGATCATTAATTGAACTGGATTGAACTGAATATTGTACTGAATCGAAAAAAAGGGAAACGAATAGACAATCATATCTTTTGATCGGACATTTTATGCACGAATGCCATCGAGGAACGGTGAAATGTGGAGATTGTGTGTAAGAAACACTCCTGGGACACAAGTTTTTCTTCTCTAGTTTTTGTGTGCGTGTCTGCTCACGTGAAGCACATGAATATATCACTATTGGCAACAAGGACACTTGGTTGATTTTTGTTGAGACTATTGTGCCAATCATTTTCGCTGGTTTAAAAAAAAATATGTTGGTCACATTGCTGTTACATTGTTGGTAAACATATTTTGGGTCGCAATTAAGGGGAAAATCAAGGCTCATGTTATTTTTCTGAGATTTTTTCTTACATATCACTGCTGTTTTTCTTGTGGGTGTGAAAGAGTAGCATTTTTCTGAGTTAGTACTGCTTTTGACTCATATATTTGTGCAAATTTACTATATTACAATTTATTATTTGCATTAATTGATTGTGTTGTGTTTTTACACAAAATGGCTACTCACCCTGACTTTCTGTCTGACCTAACTGACTGGCCTACAGATGCAGACTATTTTCTACAACAGGGGACGTCACAGGATACTGTTGGGGATTTGCGGTCTCAGGTCAAGCGGTTACAAGCAGAGGTGGCAGTGCTGCAGAAGTGCCTTTGCGACTCCATCGACCTACAAAAAGACATGATGGACCGCTTGGCACATCAAGAGTGTAACGTACCTGCTACCCCACAACCAGCTCCCCAAGCCAGCTCAACGCCTTACAATTTGGCGCAGTCTAAGTCGACGGCTCCAAGGTCAGTGCCAGTCAATGTACCTTATAGTAATGTACCTACATTTGTTCAGCCACTCACTGTGGATATGAGTGCAACAACAAATGCACTTACTACCATGATTCACCAATCACGTCTTGAGCCACCCATGTTCGCTGCAGATGGTTCCTTGAATCCTGAGGAATGGCTTCAGTCACTTAATGTATACAGGACCTCTTTGGATCTCGCAGATGCCCAAATTCTCCTTGAGCTTCCACGTTTTCTGTTTTCACGCCTAATTGGACAATTAGGACGCACCTCTCTAGTGGAGCACGAAATTGATACGGGTGATGCGAAACCGGTTCACCTTGCTCCGTACCGCACTTCTCCTGCTAAAAAGGAACTCATTGAGTCTCAAATCACGGACATGTTGAAGGAAGGAATTATTGAACCTGCCTCGGGTCCCTGGGCTGCCCCAGTGGTAATTGTCCCGAAACATTCAGGAGAGCCAAGGTTCTGTGTCGACTATCGTGCACTGAATAAGCTCACTGTCAAAGACTTGTATCCCCTCCCGAGGATTGATGAATCTCTCGACTTTCTGGCTAGAGGGACTTTTATTTCCACCATTGATTTGGCCAGAGGCTACTGGCAGGTGGCGGTGGCAGAGGACTCCAAGCCAAAGACTGCTTTCATTTCCCACTGTGGCTTATTTCAGTTTCGGGTCTTACCTTTTGGATTGTGCAACGCGCCCGCCACATTCCAGAGACTCATGAACACAGTCCTTGCGGGTCTCATCTATAAGTCATGTGCCGTATACTTAGACGATATTGTGGTAGCGTCACCTACTTTCGAGCAGCACCTTGTGGACCTGAGAGATGTTCTTACCAGGCTGGAATCTGCAGGACTGTCTATTAAGCTTGCAAAGTGCCAGTTTTGCAGGAGCGAACTCACCTTTCTAGGTTATAAGATTACCCCAAATGGTATACTGCCAAATGAGGAAAAAGTGAAGGCAGTGGTGGACTTCCATACCCCAACTAATGTGAAACAAGTCAGACAGTTTCTGGGAATGACCAGCTATTATGGGCGTTTCATCTACGATCATGCCCGTCATGCTGAGCCACTCTTTGCATTGACCAGGACGGATGTTCCTTTTGTATGGTCAGATGAATGTCAGACAGCCATGAATTTTCTCAAAGGAAAGCTGACCTCTGCGCCTGTTTTTACATTTCCAGACTTCTCTCTTCCTTTCTCTATCCATGCGGATGCGTGCGACAGTGGACTTGGCGCTGCACTCATGCAAAAGGACTGTGATGGCAGGGATGTTGTGGTGGCCTATGCTAGTCAGGCCCTGCATAAGTCTGAAAAACCGTATTCTACTCCAGAAAAAGAGTGCTTGGCGGTCATCTGGACCCTTGAACACTTCAGGCCTTATATTGAGGGTCTACATGTGACTATCTTTTCTGATCACAGCAGTTTAAGATGGCTTATGTCGCGCCCAAACCTCTCTGGCCGGCTGGCTAGGTGGTCTCTCAGATTACAGGACTTCGACTTTGACATTGTTCATGAGCCAGGGACAAGTAACAAAGTGCCTGATGCACTTTCTCGAAACCCTGCTACTTCCGACAGTGTACCCTTTGGGCTTCTCCCTGAATATGCCATAATTGGGGGCCTTGACCTGCATGCTTTACCCCCTGTTATTTTTTCGGACCGAGAGCACATTAGGCAGCTACAGCTCAACGACCCAGAGACTGGAAAGCTTCTGCGGATGCTGGAGGGACAGGATGAGAAGGTCACTGAGGAGTTGTCACAGTATGAGATCCAGGATGGACTCCTGTACTTCGTGGATGATAAAGTGGCTTGTAATCTCCATCCGAAGAAGCGCCTTAAACTGTACACACCTACTGCTATGAAAAGGAGTTTGATGGAATATTATCATGATCACCCGTTGGCTGGCCACCTTGGTATGACAAAGACGATAGCGAGGCTGAAACTTCGATTTTACTGGCCGAAAATGTCATCTGATGCTAAGAAGTATGTCGCCTCCTGTACTGTCTGCTAGTTCACAAAACCAAGCCAGAGGAACCTGCTGGGTTTATGGTTCCCATCTGCCCTCAAAGACCTTGGAAGTATACTGGAGTGGACTTTGTGGGTCCTTTACCGCGCACACCCTGCGGTAATGCATACATACTGGTTTTGTGGACTATTTTTCAAAGTGGGTGGAGGTTAGTGCAGTAAGAGAAGCGACTGCCCAGGTTGCTGCCAGCAAGTTGCTTAGCGAGGTGTTTGCACGACATGGGGTGCCTAACTACCTGATCTCGGACAGAGGGTCACCGTTTGTAAGTGAACTCTTCAGGCATGTTCTCACCACCCTGGGGTCGGAACACAGATTTACAACTGCGTATCACCCCCAGACAAATGCAACGGAGAGGGTGAATCGGACATTGAAAACGGCCATCCGTGCTTACGTCGTAACAAGCACACAGCTTGGGATCGTTACCTGCCCCAAATTTATTTTGCTTTGAGGACTGCACCACACGAAAGCACGGGCCAAAGCCCATCCATGTTACTGTATGGACGAGAATTGAATACTCCTCTTGACCTTATCACAGCCGAACAGTGATGGTGGAGATGAGACGGGTATCCCATACCCAGAAAGCTTGGGTATCGATCAGGGAAGCACATGATCATGCTAGGTCCGCTTTGAATGAAAGCCATGACAAGAGAAAGAAGTACTACGATCAGAGACGTCGTTCTGTGTCTTACTCAGTGAATGAGTTGGTAAGAGTGAAGACTCATCCCCGTTCTGATGCCCTTGCAAACTTCACGGCTAAGCTAGCACCTCTATGTATATGCGGGCCCTTACCGAATTGCACAAAAACTGTCAGAAGTAAACTACAGACTCATAGACGTGAGTACAGGGGCAGACGCAGGTGTTTTTCATGTCGTAAATCTGCTTCCTTTTCGTACCTGGGATCCAATTGTTGAATCAGAGACTGAGCCTGCTGACAGTTCTTTGGTTGATGAAGTGCTGGAGGAAACAGCCGTGGACCTAACAGACTTTGAAGCTAACGATGACTATGATTGCCCTGTGACATCCAGTTGTCATGATCTATCAGGAACTGGGGACAGTGTTGATTGGTTGCCTGACCTGCAGGTTGACGTCGGGTCTCAGAACAATGACTTGACTGTTAATGATAATGATCTTGACAGAAACCACTATAACTTGAGACCTCGACGCGCACCAAGAATCACCTCAGACTGGTCGAGTAATAGGTGGACGAATGTGTACCACACAGACAGACTGGACCTTAAATAAGGTTTAAATTGTGTGAATGTATGTTCATATGATTGGTTTGACACTGTAAAAGGGAGAAGATCTAGCACTGTCAATGACAAAATGAAAAAGAGGAAAATTGAGAATTATCATTAATAACTAGTCTGTTGAAATGTTGTTGTTCCAATGTAAAAAAAAGAGAAGAATGTAAAAAAAGGGGTAAAAGAATGTTCTTTATTATGTTTCCAATTGGTTATACTGTATGCTGTTTTCATTTGTTTGAAATATGCCGCTGTAGACAATGTATTTTGGTCCATATGTACTGTCATTGTAAAGGACTCTATTTTGTGAAGTTAGGTGGAAGGCTAGTCCACTACGGAACTCCGGCAAGAAGTATGACAGGAGACAGAAGACAGTTCAATTATTTATCTCTTCAGATGTGCCAGTATACATTTCCAGCATTATACAGCATTGGAATTGAGGTGGTAAACGTGTGGTTTAGTCTGAAATAAACAAATAAATATATCAGAATATGTCTGAATACAGTTAACATAAATATTCACCTCAGTATGCATCATTTAACATTATATATTTATATTGTCCACAGCGCGGTAAATGGCGCTAAACATATTCGCGGGAATTACACTGACATCACTCGCCTCAGAACACATTCAGTACGATATAAACAAAATAACAGCAATCAGATATACAGCTGCAGCATTAAAGTGTTAATATATCACGATAACAGCTAAATATAAGGATAAATGAACTTACATTCATGCACGCACAGTTACCACTCGTCGAAGATGAAGATGCGGCAGAGACGAGACTGAAAGTAAACTAAACTCAGAATGCGCCTGAATGCGCGCTCTACGTGCACTACAGTTTAATATGCATTAAAGGGCTTCTACCTATTACCATATAAGTATAAGGAATTTAGTACAGTCATGTATACCAGTTTGTACCTTAATAATACATACCCCTGTAGGGTTCTGTTGTTTTGACAACTTTTCATGTATGAGGTTGTTTAAAGTGATGCTGTACTCAGTTGTGCACGGCTGAGGGCAGCCTTTACCTTCCTGGGGGGGATCTGTAACGGCCACCTAAAGTTGAGAAGTGTTTGTGACGTGTTAATACGCCTTTAAGATGGTTACGTCTATTGCGTATGTTATTGTATGCGTGCTAATCTAATGTGAGCGAGCACGCACGCTCAGTTTAGAGTGAAGATGTCTGCGAGGAGAGATGACCGCGCTCTATCACTGGCTGTATTTTGTTATATTGTGTTTTGCTTCCACTTTGTTTTTGTAATGTTTTGCAGTGTTAATTTCCCCTGTTGGCATCTCTCAACATGTATGTGAACCGCGTGCTTAACTGGGGAAGAGCAGGAATAAAAGCACTCGTGGAACTACCAGATCGTTCCCAATGTTTTTCCTGATCTTTATCTGGGCATAAACTCTTGCAGACGTTACAGTAGGTTTTTGGTGGCAATCTCAGGTGGAAAAATATGTCGTTGATCAAGATCAGCCAGCATCTTCCAGTCCCTAGCAGCTTACAGTTGTCCTGGGTGGGAATTGGTGTTAACAACTTTTTTTGGTGGTTGCTCGCCTGGGCGGAGGAATATTGTCTTCTGTGTGCTTTACTAGAACAGGCAACTTATTAGTCATAATACGCTTACCTTCCAATGCTAAAGCCAAACATCGCAGTACTTGGTCATGGCGCCAAGTAAACCTACCTTGAATAAGAGCCACCAAACTTCCTGTCAGAATGTGCCTTAATGTGGCGGTTGATGAACACAAAGGACAAGAGGGATCCTCTCCTACCCAGAGGTTTAAGTTCTGCGGTGATGGGAGGAGAACATGTTGACCTGATAAAGACAATGATCCCTAATCTCTTCCATTGACCAAAGGTCTTGCCAGCCCATACTGTGTTGTTCCACACTCTCCCATCTCATCCATTCCCTCTGCTTGGCCTAGGAAATAGCCTTTATACACCTCATCCTCTCCTCCTGCTTTCCCACCTTGTTGACTACCAGCTTCCTCCTTTGAGCTGGGCCTGCCTTCTGCCATTTAGGAGGAACTAAACTGAGCCCAAATCCCCCTCTTCCATGCTTTACCTGTCTCACGATATCCACGATAGAGGCAAAGGCCTCTACCACATTTTTTTTTTCTGACCACTTTCTACACATTTTTAACACGTGCTGCCTCCCTTACACATTTATACTAAGATCATTTCCAGTCTGAACTGATTCCTTTAATGTAATCTCCCACTCTGCTGAGGCAGCGTGGAACTCTCAACCATTTCCTTATGTATGAACTTATTAATGCTTCCAGAAGTAACCTTGTACACAGTCAGTGGCCACAGCAACCTCGACAGTTGACCAAACTGAAAGGACCAGAGTTTTAGTTTGCCTGGTAGAGCACAGCTGTTTATGCTCTTCAACCCTTCCACTGCTTGTTGTCTAGACTTCTCCCACTCGAACTGTGTCCTTTAGATCCCCATCGTAATCCGATCATTATTAGCGACCATGCTCCAGTAACTCTCACATGGATTACATCTGCAATACCAAAACATCCCACCAGATGGCGTTTTAATACATCACTCTTGAAAGATCCAGAATTTGACAGCTACTTCAAGAGAGAGTGGACATCCTTCTTTGAAGTAAATGACTCTCCAAAGTCATCAGCATCACTGCTCTGGGAAACATGGAAAGTAGTTTTACGGGGGAAAATTATATCATATTCAGTACATAAACAAAAAAAGGAAAGAGAAAAAGAAGTTCAACTGGAAGAAAGAATAAAAGAAAAGAATTAGAAATTTTACATGCAAATAATCAACCAGAAAGCATCTATAAAGAAATTAGAGAAAAAAATTTGCTTAATGAAATAATAAACAAAAGAAACCAATTTCTGATTCACAGGCTCCGTCAAGAAACTTTTCACCATAGCAATAAATCCGGAAAATATTTAGCTAGTCAAATTAAAAGAAATAAAGAAAGAACAGCCATAACCTCTGTCAGGGTGTGGTGCTAGAAGGAACCAGAGGAGTCCAGAGTAACAGTAAATATCACTTTTAATATATATAAAACAGGCAGGAAGACAGGAACACGGGCGCCACACAGGCTAACAACGAACAACGACCGACAAAGACTGAAACAAACAGAGGGAACTAAATACAAGGAGGAATCAAACATAATGATGTGAAGACAGGTGATACTGATGAACAAGACGAGGAACAGGTGGCTGATGAGGGAGTGATGGTGCGTTCTATTATTCATCCGTCTCGGAGATCCGAATCGGACGACAGACGTTGCCTAGCAACACGCCCCCTTTCCTCGGATTTCTCCTCTCGGACGTCGGACCACCGTGAGGACACCGAGCAAGAATTCCGTTTCAGAATTCAAGATGGCTGCGCCCTGTGACTTGTACGAATGAATTGTTTTCATTGTTTTTGAACCGCTTTGGTATTTGAAATGACGGTTATAATCACTCGTGTTACTGCGTCCCCTGTGGGTATGGGAATCGGTTGTTGTGAGTGCAATTACTAACGTTGCTAGCGTTGTTAACAGAAGATTAACATGAAAAACATTAAATAAAGTGAACATTTTCAAGTTCAAATGGCTGCGTTTTGATAAGGTGTAGTCATAATATTTTTTTTTTAATGTAAGTGCCTGGTACTCGGCCAGTGCTACCATGACAACAACTCTCTCCGACTCGGACACGCAAAACATATAATAGAGCGCTTGAAGTGTGGACGTGACGTCAAATCCGAGGTCCGAGACGGTTCGTTGGGTATAATAGAACGCACCATGAGTACGGGATAGGGTGACGAGAGGATCCTGGGAAGTGTAGTGCTGATGACAAGACAGACTGGTGCAGACAAAGGACTGTGACAACCTCCATCAGAAACTCGGCAGGGAAGCTAACCAATTCACCAATGGAGATAAACAAGATATTTCAAGATTACTATACAAAATTATACTCATCCGATCTTGATCCGAACCAAGAAGACATATTCCAATTCCTTGATAACATCATTCTACCAAAACTCAACATTGAACAAGTCAACTCACTAGAATCACCAATCACTGAAAAAGAACTTCACTCTGCATTGAAAAGGATGCAAAATAATAAAGCAACAGGTCCAGATGGCTTCCCTGCTGAGTTCTACGAACATTTTTGGTCAACCTTATACCCACTATTCAGCAGAACAATAACAGACATAAAACATAACGCAAAGTTCCCCTCCCACTACAGCATTTATATCACTCATTCCTAAACCTAACAAAGACCACACCTTCACATCCAACTATCATCCTATCTCACTTATAAATGTCGACATAAAAATTATTAGCAAAGCATTAGCCCATAGATTTGAACAAATCATGCCGTATATAATTCATCCTGATCAAACCGGCTTTATAAAAGGTAGACACGCATCTAATAATACCCGCAGATTATACAATTTAATGCACTACTCATCAGTTCAACAGAAAGATACTCTCATTGCCACATTAGACGCCGAAAAAGCTTTTGACAGGGTCAACTGAAAATTTTTATTCACCACGTTACAAAAATTCGGCTTTGGAGAGTCATTTATTAACTGGATCAAGATTTTATACACATCACCATCGGCCACAGTCACAACGAACGGACTAACATCACAAAGCTTCACACTGCACAGGGGGACGAGGCAGGGATGTCCACTCTCTCCATCCCTATTTACGATTTTTATTGAACCTTTAGCAGCAGCTATCCGTCAAAACCCAGAAATCAAAGGTATTGAAACACCACAACAAACACATAAAATCTCACTTTATGCAGATGATATCCTACTATATATACAAGAACCCCTAACATCTACTCAAGAAATAATTAAAACAATCCAGTCCTTCTCAAAAATATGCGATTATGCAATAAACTGGAATAAATCTTCCATCCTCCCTTTACATAAAACCAAATGGGATGTGGCACCCCGTCAATCACCTATACCTATATGTCATGATCACATCACTTACTTAGGCATTAAGATTTCCTCCAGACTGTCAGAGTTGGTAACACTCAACTTCACACCACTACTAAAAAAAATAGAAGACGATTTGCTCAGGTGGCTCAACCTCCCAATCTCCATAATCGGCAGGATAGCAGCAATAAAAATGACGATTCTACCAAAAATTAATTACCTATTCTCAATGATTCCAACCCACCCCACACTCACCTGGTTTAAATCACTAGACTCCATAATAACTCGCTTCTTCTGGAAAAACAAAACGCCAAGGATAAAACTCACTACGCTACAAAAAAGTAAGGTTCAAGGAGGACTAGAAGCACCAAATTTCCAACATTACTCAATGGCTAACCAACTGCAATACATATACAAATGGATTCACCCCACCCAATCTGATATTATATGGCTAGATATAGAACAATCACTATGCGAAGAATTAAATATAGTTGACATACCGTTCCTCACCAAATCAATTAAACAACACACATGTTTTAAGGCAGTAACTTTAGCCACCACTCTGACAGCCTGGTGGAAATTTCACCAAATCACAAATTCTACATTAGACTCATCTAACCTCACCTCACTATGGCACAACCGTGACTTTATAAGCAATAAAAAAAACACTGAATTTTCACACATGGGCGGAAAGGGGTATCACCCACATTAAGCATATTCTCAAATCTAATTTAAACCATTTCCACAACTGGCCCAGGAGTATGGCATCGGGAACAACGAATTCTTAAAATACCTACACCTCAAATCTTCTGTTCTGACAAAAATAAACATCAGAGACACAAACTTAGAACTCCCGCCGGCAATATCAGACTTGGTTAAGATTTCCTCTCCAAAGAAACTTCTCTCTAAAATATACAAAATGATTTTAAACCAACCTCAGACCATATACTTACCAACAATGAAATGGGAAAACGATCTATCAATAGCCCTTGATGCCAACTTCTGGACCCAAATCTGTAAAAACATCTATCTCATGTCCAAAAATGCGAAACTTCAGTTGATACAATACAAAATACTTCACAGAACGCATTACACGGGCAATAGATTAGCTAAAATGGGTTTCACATCAGAAGTTTGCACACATTGCAATCAAAATTCTACAGACACATACATCCATGCAATCTGGCACTGCACTCCAATCAAACACTTTTGGGAAGAGTTCACAAAATCACTATCCACTATAGTTGGCTGCCACATCCCCATGCTGGGGGACCTCACAATCATCACTGAAAAAACTATAAACTCTAAAATACTCCTCATAGCTCTAACCATCGCCAAGAAAACCATCCTCATGAACTGGAAAACTCAAAATAAATTACACATTAACATTTGGAAAAATTTTATTACAGACTTCATTGCAATGGAATACGCATCTCCCCTTAATAATTACGCATCTGAAACTGATCTCTGCCGTCCAACACTTTCTGACCTCCTAGAGCTATGAATTCCTTCGCTGTTTTCAACTCTGACTTCTCTCACCTTCTTAATCAACCCACAAATATTAATGCATTTTAGTTGTCTGAACTTGTTTTTGTCATCATTGTTATTGCTTTACTATTACTGTTATGATTACTATTCTCATTTGTACTTTTTTTTTCTCATTGTTGTAATTGCTATTGTTGCTGTCTTTTGCTTTCGCCATTGCGGTCACCACTGCCATCATCATTATCATTTATTATTATTATCAATATTATTATTAATATTATTAGAATCATCAATATTGCCGCTGTCAATACTTATTTGAATTAAGTATACTATCATAACTGCAATAATTTCCCCCTTATCTTGTCATGGGTTTTTAATGCACCACAACATAGAATATGGGAAACTATCGAAATGCTCCTTGATTTATAAAATAAGTAAAATAATCAAAGTTTAAAAAATTAGGGACAAATGTGAAAATTCTGGGGGACTTACACTTTAAAAAAATATTGTTGGTTTAACTTAAAAAATGAAGTAACCTGGTTGCCTTGAAACTTTAAGTTCATTGAAATTGAAACATTGAGTTAATACAATGAAGGAGATTGATTTAATAATCAGAAACTCGCAATATTATGTTATCTGAACCGATCTGACAGAAGAAAAAACGTTGTGATAACAAATCATGAAAACATTTTTTTTTTTTTTTACAGTGGTTGTCATTATCATTTTGTTTTAGATTTAAATTAATTCAAGAAAAGGGCATTTAAATTGACAATTATTGCACTTTTTATTATATATTTATTATTTACATATGAAAAGTATATTTTGACACATATTTCAAGATATTCAACCTTTCAATAGACTTAACAACCTCCATGTGCAAACATCCTTTTCATAGTAGACATCTGGATTGTGTGCGTCATCACCATCACTCGCTTGACCTATTGCCTGTCTGGGGTCCTATGTGAGTCCTTTCCTTTACCTACAGGGTCATTAATAAAGCTATGACTCATCAGAACAGATCATCTGCTTTTGGGATCTCATTGCACATATAAGAGAGGTTCTCTATATGGACTGCCTTACTAATTGGGATGTACAATATGCATCCATTTTTTTACATCTATAAAATACAAGGGCAGATCCTGTACTGAGTAAACGTTTTGCAGTGTCTGTGTCATTCCTACGAAGCTGCTCTAGGGAATAACTCTTATAATATTTTGTAGATGCTCTACTTGGTAAACGTGTCTTAAAAGTATTCATACAACGAATAGTTGTTCTTGTGCTGACACAGCTGCATGTATGTATCAGAAATATTTGGATCAGAGGCAGTGCAAATCAAAAGCTTCCATTATACATTAGGAAAAACATGGTTTTCACTTTCCTCTAATTATGTTGCTGTTTTCTTACACATGGATAATTTCCTTTAATTTGTTTTCGTACATTAGCTTCGAGTTAAAAGGAGTGTGTTCCACACCTTCGACAGCCGTAAGAGCCGGTCAAACCCAGCCGAAAGTAAGAGGAAGCACTGTGTTCCTGCACTAAATATTTGCCTCCATCTTGGCTTTCATGGAACAGACAGTGAATAAAACAGATTGTAATTTACCGGTAGTTATTTTCAGAAATGTTTATGCATAATAATTATATAATTACGATAAAAAATACACAATATTGTGAATGCCAACTACCTTTTTAGTATCTTGCTTTCACTCGGGTGTTTGTGTACATACGTATATAACACACTTATTTATTTTATGTATAAATTAAGAACTAAAGGAAGAGTCAATTTCAACTATACACACAAAAATTGGTCTACATTTATAATTTAATTTATATATATATATATATATATATATATATATATATATATGTCACTTTTATAATACTTTCTCATTCTCTCTCAGAGTCCGCTTCACACACACTTGATTTGGGCACTTGATTCCTGACACAACCCAGCACTGAGAGTGGGTCACGGGGATAGCTGTACAAAAAGGTTTCCTTTGTTACCATTAGTTAACAGCCTATCTCTGTTAACATTGTGAATAATAATTTAATTAAATATAAATATATATATATTTTTTCAATTTCATTATATATATATATATATATATATATATATATATATATATATATATATATAACCTTAAAAACTGCAGGCTTTCTTTGGTCTATTTGCTTTATTCTGGAACTTGACTGCCCTCTGGAGATTTTTAGAAAGTCTACACCCTCTTCATAAGGCTAATTTATCCTATGCTATTTCAAAACAGCTTGATAATAAAAACAATAATTGTAATTGCCAAAGACTGTATAAGTTGACCAGTTGACCTCATGATTGAAAGTAATTTTATTTGATGAGAATATGTTACATATAAAGGCAACAGTGAGTGAAATATGAACCCACAAATAAATACAAGGGATATTTATTATTACAGAAGGAAGGACATTGTTAGGATGAAGGCAGAAGGAAACTGACACTGTATTTTCCAAACATGAGTCTCCCAATGAGCTAACTGGTAAATAAACACAGAACACCTAAATCTATATACAACACATGTTCCTCTATGTTAAGCCACTGTTAAACAGAAATTCTGACATCTTTTTGTTATGTTATTCTGGTTTCTTGTGTGAACAACTGACGAACATCAACAAAAACAAACAAAATACCTTTAGACTTTTAACTTCACTATAACTATTATTCAATATATCTCAGCCTCTGTTATTTACAACAGCAATCACATTTTCTTACTGAGCCTTTGATGCATTATGCATATATATGTGTGTGTGTGTGTGTGTGTGTGTATATATATATATATATATATATATATATATATATATATATATACATATACTTTTGACTCCTCTAATATACTGTTTTTGTTAAAGAAATGTTAATAAGAATAACTAACTGTATATTGCACGACTTCTGAAATGAAAGGGGTTAGAGCCATGGGGCCACTACATAAAGAAAAGTTGGAAGTGGAAAAGTTACCAAAGCCCTTGAAAGCAATAATAATGCGCATTCTGTCTGTAAAGATTTTCAACAGTAGTACTGAGAGAATATAAACATGCTGACTGTGCCCGAGACAAAAAAGGACATTAATGTTAACTAATACTTACTTTTGTCCAACATCATCTCACTCATTAACATAAAACTGGGCTCTTTGTAAAGGTGGAGTATGTTGAGGTCTGTGCAGGAAAGGAAAGTGAAATAATGTATCTTAGTAAAGCTAAACAAAACGGTACCAAAATTTCTCTTGATCCTATACCCATCATTCTTTGCACCCTCCCTGTACGGCCACTGGGTCAATAGGTGCCCAGGCGTTTTAGGCACTGGCAAATTAATTCCAGTCAACACTTCCAGCATGTTCATAACACATTTATCGCCATCTTATTGCCACAACTGTCCAACAGGGTGCAGCACAGAAGCGTCCAAAAACAATGTGTCCATGCAATGATCCAACGGGCTGAGCTCTCCAAGGTGCTTAGCAGACTGATGCTTCAATGTAAAGCTGTGCATCAGTGGATAATGTGATTGTAGACACATCCTGTTCTACTAAATCCATGTCATGTCTCCAGCAATACTAATCTGATCTGATCTAAACAGTTTCAACACATATAGTTTGTTGCCATAGCTTTAAGATGGATCTGTGGCAGAGCAGGGTCTCTTTTGGTTGGTTAATTCCATGTAAATGTCAGAGCGGAGGAATCGAGGGTACGAGTCTCTTTCCATTAGTCCAAAGATTCTGCTCTGAGCCAGGTCAAAGCAGTCACCGCAGATGTTTTCCATGTTTCCCTTGATGTGCTCCCTTGTGTAAGAATCCAGATTAACCTTGGAAATAAAACAAGACTATGCTTAGGACACTTTTCATATTTGTTTTGGACTGGTTTTCTTGGACATCTGCTCTCTGGAAGAAATTACAAATAATACTAATACTAATACAAATAAATAAGTATAAACAAACAAATTTTGTTTTTGCAGAAAACAACACAGTATAGCATGTCAACTCAAATGCATTATTACGTGTATATTGTACATGACAGTACAGGATGTGCATTTCTATATAATTACTGCATGATTTCTGTAAATAGGTCACTTTTTGTGTTTAGGGTTAGGCTCAGGTCAGTTTATTTATTTAAAACAACATTAAAAACAGTTCATACATACGATGATTGGAATATGTTACACATTTCTGAATTAAAATGATTTTTTTTTCTTTTAGGGTTTTCTCAATGTCAAAATGTCACGGTGATGTGAGAATCATGAAGAAAAAGTCACTTTTTGCACAAAAACCCTTAAGTATTTTGAGTGATCATCCTCAACTAAATTTAAACTAAAACTTTTAAAAACATTTTTGTTAACTAAAACAAAGCTGAAATAAAATATAAATATTCGACGAAAAACTGAAAGAAAATTTAAATATTAGGCTGACATAAGCTTAAGTAAAAAAGGACAAAAATTAGAAGCTGGAAACAAAAAGATTCAAATTAAACCTACATAGTAATATCTAAAATTAACAATAACTAAAAAGAAAATGACAAAAGCACACAGTAAAATTGCTAAACATTAAACTAAAATTAAAATTAAAATAAAAACATAAAAATAAATGCAAAGTCAAAATATGAATACAAATATAAATAAATAAATACTAAAATAGTTAATGGTAACAGAGAAACTTGCATAACTGCGTTTAAAGCCCAATACGTCTCTTAAAAAGATCATTTTACCCTTTTTCATCTTACCTCTTTACAGGACTGTATGGAGATGTACTCCGTGAATATCTTCTTTGCTCTGGATGCCATTTTGGACAGTGATTTGATCCTCTTGAAGTCCTCACATGCCAGCCAAAAGTCTAGATTCTCTTCACTAAACTCTGTTTGCAGGAAGGAGCGGAAAACTACCAGGCCATCTGAAGAAGGCAAGAGAAAATTACTCTGATGCTTATTAGAAAACACAGAATAATTATTACAGAATCTGGGGAAAATCTGGATTTGGATCCAGGAGCAGAGGTTAAACAACATGGTTTAAAATAGCAGTGACAGCTGCTGAAGTGCAGAGATCAACACAGCTGTCATATCAAATGTGACATGTCTTACATTTGTGAGAAAGCAGCGCATCGAGCGACTCTGCCCATTTGAGAGCTTCCTCTGGAGTCGGTCTGTGGATGAGCAGACAGAGTGGTCAACAAAGCCATGACTCACACTAATGATCCATTCAGATAATTGTAGCACACAAAATAGGCCATCTATTCAAAAACTCCAAAACGTCACTGTTGTTTTGATTGCTCGCAACACTTTTACATCAAAGCCTAGCCTATTCACCCATTCAATGTTTCTGAATGACTGTCTCGATGCATAAAACTATCACATGGACTCACTTGTCTGACTTGAAGACTTTCTCAAGCTTGTTGGCAGGATTGCTTATATGCCTGTCGTTGGTCTTTTTCCGCAGAAAAGTCAGGCGGTTTTTCATGTCCTTGGCCCTGAGTGACAAGACAAAAGGCATCGCATCAGGTGATTTATTAGCTAACCGTTCACTCAAGTACTTCTGAGAGGAAATGTGTTCCGGTTACAGTCGTAAGCTTTATTGTAGGAGGAATATGGATAGTAAAAGCATAAATAATGCTTTCCTCCAGTGAACCTGAGAATGGAAAACATAACAATAACATCTCTTAAACTAGAACACCTAAATAGTCCATAGTTGAATTCACCTAAAAAAGAAGTAACATTTTGCATAAAGAATATTAAGCCTATTTGTAAGATTTTTTTTATAATAAAGTGATATTGTATTACTGTGTGTAAATGAAAAACATACATTTTTATGATAATGAGGCACATTCTCTATTATATACTCAATACTGAAATGCAAAATGACTTGGTTGGTATAAACAAAAAACATAACAACCCCTTTAAACCTCATGGTAACACATCAATCACCTAATAAAACATTAGAATGAGATTTGCTTCCCATTACAATAGGGAAGACAATTGGCCAAGGGAGGTTTCACAGTTGTCATGAAAATAACGTCACACTGCAAAAATGTAATGGTGCAACAAATAGGCAATTTTCTTTATTGCAAAGTAAAAAAAATAATCTTATCCCTTTTTATTTTGTGGTGAAATATGTCCACAACATTACTTTACAGTTTTATGAGATTACCTCAATAAAACTGCAAATGAAGTAGAAGAAAGAAAGTTGCTTGACTTACAGATTCTTAGATTTCTTCTTTTTGACACCAGTTTTTCCCATGTCACATTTACAGTTTGGTTTGCCACAAACCTGTGGAAGATTAACAAAAGGTCATATCTTTAATTAATTAAGTATCAAATTAATGATGTTTAAGTGTAAATCATCATTGACACTGTTGAAGTAACATAAGTAATGCAAGTTATGTAATCAGATAAGGTTTATGCATTAGCACGCATTGTGTATTATCGTGCAATTTATACGCGAAAAATTTATACGCATTTTTCGCATGCATTTAATACGCAGTTCATTTGAGTGTAATACACACACACCCCACACCACTACTAAATCTACCCTAACCAACCCATGTGTATCCTATGCACTTAAAAAATGTTCGCAAAAAAATTTTCGCGTATAAATTGCACGATAAACACACTGCATGCTATAGAGACGCATGAGACATGCCCCAGTTCACGCGCCGGCACCTCCGTTTCCTAATTATATTATCAACTACATTTGCTTCTTGTTTATTAATCCAGTCAGTTTGTTGATGAAAACATTGATTAAAATGAAGATACAATTTATACAAAACAAAATTCACTCAAAACAAAACTTAATAAGTGGTCAGAATTATGTCTGACCCATTCCAAATATTTTCCGATACATGCTGACTCAATCACTGATGGATCCAAGAGCGTGTATTGTGAAATTTGCAGTAAAAACTTGAAATATAAATTCTCAGAAAATGCCAATAAAAATAATACCAACATATTGAAACATCTGTTTATATACTATATTAATAAAGGAGTCCAGACATAAGTAAAATATCGGTCCACATGCGTTTTCCATTTAATTATGATGAGGGAAATAGACATGCATGAGTGACACAAAAAAAATCTTTAACTTTTAGGTAGCAAAATATTTTATACTAGACTAACGTCACTCATAAATCATGAAATTTCACAAATCCGCCATCTCTTGAGTTTTATTAAAAATCTTTAACTTTTAGGTATAGCTAAATATTTTTTAGTAATTCTGTCAATTACACTAAGATTAGATTTCATTGAAGGTAAATTGGAGTGGCTGTCCAGTACTGTCCGGTAACGAGAGGCTGTCCGGTACTGTCTGAATTTGTTAACTCTGTGGTGATGCATGTGCAAAACAGATTTAACTAATCATAAAGTCAATCAGGATACATAACACAGCCTACTATAGGTCTACACTTAAAAGGCTATCCTGAGGAGGTCCCTGTCTCGAGTGTGCAAATCACAGTGTGCATAAAATGACCTGACTCTACAGTATAGGTCAATTGGAAAGAGTCAATGCATGTTAACCTGGAGCCAATCCCTAAGCTTTAATTTCTCTAATAGCAATAGAAATGTTCAGCTTTAATGCTCAATTGTAAGGGAAGTCTTGGCCTTACTCATAGGCCAAGTAAAAACCTAAAAGCCCAAAGAGTAAGGTTGTGATACCAGCATATTTATAAAGCCCCCAAGCTACTGCTTGCCCTCTTAACTACAACCTTTAATTAAAAGGTTAACCACTTCTTCTCAGGGGGAGAAAAGGCTCTCGCTTCATTAAAAAAAAAAAAATACACAAGGAGCATAGTGGAAAGGCTCTTGCCACCTTAACCATTGAGGAAACTGCAGGGGTGCTAAAGATCTTCACTAGAGCAATAGGGGAGAGAGCTCAATAGCGGAGAGAGCCAGTGCTGTTAATAACAAGCTGGGAGGCCACCTATCTTACCAGGTCCCCAAAGCCTAGGTCGACTAGAGTCACGATGACTATTGGGTCAAGTCACCTTTTAGTGCTCTATACAACTCAGATTGTTTCAAAGCAGCTTTACCATCTGAAAAGACAACCATCCTCCATGGAAACAGAACTGATCCAAGAACTTAAGCAGGTCGGCCTGGTATTACTGCAACACAGGCATGATGTGCAGAGCACCACTGGCCAGTCCCACTACTGCATAAGCCTTCTCCACAAGCAGTGGTTTGGCACGGCTTTCAAGGCAAGGCTGGAGCCTTAAGTGAAGAGCCTTCCTCCACAGTGAGGAACCACTTCTATCTTCTAATGATTTGAATAGACTGCCATTGGCCAAAAGGTCAGACACCGGTCATGCTGAGGGCGTTCCCCAATAACGTCAACTCCAGGCGCTGCTTCCAAGTTCCACTTTGAAAGGTAACTGCATTGATATGTTAAATAACAAATATTAGGGGGGTTGGGGGGGGGGATCTCGATTCTATCTTCTAACGATTTAAATTGATTCATAAAGTTAATAAATCAAAATATTCTAAACGTCTGTTAATGTAATGTTGAAGGAACCAAGAACAGTGCAGCACCAAACAGTTTAGAGAGTGCACAGTCTTGAAACGGGGGTAAAATTAATCGTAATTGATAATAACAGTTCCATATCAGTATTTTAACATATAGAAATAGCCTTAAATAATGTATAATTCCAAGCACACATCAAGCTTTTTTGCACTTTTTACACACGAGAAGCGCATTCATCGAGGCCAAGCAAGCGGTTGCCGTGGTAACGAACATTACCTGCTTGTAAAAGTGAATGAACATATCACAAATCACAGTCTAAATCACTAAGGGCCAGTTGTTCAAAGGTAAACTTATCGGATTTTGGTTATCGGATTGGATCAAATCTTGAAAATGGGTTGTTCAAAAGAGAAAGAAGGAATCTGAAATCAAATTAGATCAGGGAACAAAATCCTAGTTTTAATCTGGATCAAACCTTCAGTTTGTGTTGTTCAAAACTTGTCAGTGGGATTTGGATAACTTTGATCCAAAAAAAACAGGATTATCCTGATCCCAACAGGGGGAAGGATTTCAAAGTGGATTTCAGGAAGAAAATGTAGTAAAACTTTAAAATTGGTCAAATAATACATTTGTAACATTTACTTTTATTTATGTTTTTGCACTTGACTTGTGTAACCGTTGTAACAGTGATAAAGTAGACATAGGCTAGCAATTAAGCTATTCAGTAAAAAGTAAAAATAAAATAAAAATTATCTTGTCCCCATTTGTGTTTTGTCTCAAAATAAGAAACACTTACAGTGACCCCATGTTGGCTCTTCTACCTGTTCTTTACATAGCTGGTAGCCCACATTGTGATATACTGTCCCATCTAGAGCACTGGTAATCCAGATTTGGTAATCTTGAAAACTGTGTATCTGGATTAGGGTGATCCAGTCCAATGTTGAAACAATCCAAAGATGGATTACCTGATCCTGGATAAGAAAAAATGGGATTTCCAAATCCGGATCATTTTGATCCAGATTAAATGTTTTGAACAACTGGCCCTAAATGTTGAGAATGAAATAGCATTTTTCTAACTCCAAAAGTTCGGCCACTTATCAGAACCAGCTGATAATCACACATTTTGAAGATGAAAAAGACCCATGCATGCTCACGCCATGAGAGGAGAATATGAAGGCTGAACAGCCCCTCTGTCTCCACTGTGCTTGAGTAAAATAATAAACAGGGTGTGTACAATAGAGTGGCGAAATTACGATGTCACGCTGTAGGCCAAAACGTGGAATGATTTATCAATTTAGCACTCCCGGTTCCCTTGCTCTAAAGTCTACGGGATTTTTGAATGGGTTTTTGCTAAATCACCTGAAATAAGGTCTGTGGTGGACAAAGCCTCTAAATATTTTCACATTTTGATCTATGACATAGAACACATTATAACCTGCTTGTGGTTTTTTTAAACTTTATTGTGTTTATATAGGCTTCAAAATGTATAAATTTTGGATTAACTTTGAGAAAACATGTAAGGGTCACAACTCTTTGTTAAACACAGATCTTATTTTTTGTGATTTTCCAAAAGTCTATGGGGAAAATGAATAGTTTTTCTATGAATTTAGCTTTTCGATCGAGGGAACCCATGTGCCGCTAGCTTCCGAGTTGTCCAACGAAGTGACGTTATCACTTCGTCACTCTATTTAAACCACCTTATTAAACTACCTTATTTAACTACCTTACATAAACTCACTTAATTAGCCCAGGGCTTTTCCATAAAAAGAAAAAAGACTTTTTTGTCACTTTTTTAGGGAGTAACGCAATATTAATGCATTACTTTTAAAAGTAATTTTTCCGCACACTGATCATTGAGGTTTTAACAAAAGACATTTATATTTAAGTTTTAAACTGATTTTTTAAAATTAGTCTAGTGACATCAAAAAAATCCTGGTACACAGAATGCAGAAGTATTTGAAATGAACAAATTAGTACATACCCTCCTTCCAGTGAAGAGCAGGCAGATCTGGTGGACAGATCCTCCGTTCTTGGTGAGCTCTTTCCTCAAGGTCTGTGGGGACGGGACTGCCCAGCGCTCAGGAGGTTCCCGCTTGGTCTCTATGCAGTCGATGGCCTGATCGGAGATGAAGCGAGGAGACCGGGGCTCCTGCAGCAAACTGCCCTCACTGTGCGTCCGTCTGTGGAGGGACCTCTGCACACACAAGCCCCCGCTCTGCTCCCCACAGCTAGGAGATGATTCCACCATACTCCTCCTCTTCAGAAATCCTTCATCGCTGTCTTCGTCATCTTCTTCCTCTTCCTCCTCATCATCGTCAGTCGACGGTGAGGTCAAAGCATCTGTGTTGAAGGAGCGATCCAGGCACAGCTTAGGAATGACTAGAGGGGAGGAAGATGACGATGAAGATGTGGGTCTGGCACCAACGCTAATGGTCTCGGAAGCGCTCTCACCCTCTCCCTGCTCCCTTTTCTCCAGTTCTGACTCTTGCCCACCTCTTTTCACCTCCTTCTGTCTCTCCTTCCAGATCTCTGAGGTCTCCATGTATGGAGGTTTGCAGGCTTCTCGAGGGGTCGGAGCGGTTTGGTTGGCATCTCCGGTGCAGCTGTGCAGATCTGGGTAAGAGAGCTGCTGAGTTGGAGAACTGCAGTTTGTTCTCCTCATGATAGGCGAAGCCGAGGGGCATGATGGGGAACAGGGCTCAGACACACTGTGTGGGCTGAAGCCTAGCAGACCCAGATCAGTCTGTTCGCCTGCATTTGGTTCCAACATCTGTCAATACATAATTAAAAATAATCAACATTTTACAAATGGCACTGGATTAAAATATTGTCTACTGCTAAAAGAAACAGAAGGAAAATGTTCCCCCCAAAAAAACATAAACATTAAAAAGAATATTATGTAACAGAACTGTATAATGCATTTCACTTGTCCTCTCAGCTCTTAACACCTGTATATACAGTGGCAAAACTATACACATTTTTAAAATACTGTATTTTTATTTAAATGAAAAACAAGATGCATAGCAAATAATAAACTGTATATTAAATGTTTAATTAAACATAAAAATGTAATATTAAATGTATATATACAATGTTAAATTTTATTAAAAAAATTTTTGTTAAAAAATTTTATTTTAACATATTATAATTATACATTATACATTTACATATATTAAATAATTACATGAGGTAAAGACAGAATTGTGCATCATTCGATCTGAATTACAGTCTATGGCATGGGTCACCAAACTAAGGCCCGCAGGCCGAATCAGGCCCGCCACACCCCTTTCACTGGCCTCCCAACCCCTCTGCCCCCCACTATTTGAACCGGCAATCCCCAAAAGTCGTCATGCTTTGATGTTATTTGTATTCGAAAATAAATAAATGGAAAATCAGTGGTATTTGAAATCAAAACAAAGTGTAAAGACTCGATAACTACTTTTGCAAACAACTATTAATGATAAACAAATATGGCTGTGCCAGGCTAGTAATCTGTACTACACAATGAGGCCTGCTGGGGGTCAGTTTGGTCTTGGTCACACAATTCTATTTTATATAGCCCCGGCCCCCCATCACAGTCAGGAACGATAATGTGGCCCCCAGAGAAAAAAGTTTGGTGACCCCTGGTCTATGGTATAAAAAAATAAATAACCAAAAACCATCCTCCATGAAAAAAAAATCAAACTGATTATGTTTGAGGTTTCCAAGACTAAATTCCAGATATTAAACATTATTGATTGCAATCAATGTTGATTGCAATCAATGTTGACACGTTGTTGTTTTTTTCTTCTAAAACATAAAAACAGATCACCAACAGAAATTATGGTATTAGAATGAATATATATATATATATATATATATATATATATATGTATATATGTATTTTTTTTTCAGATGAAATATTTGCTTTGAAAATACTTCAAAAACATCATTGGGATCTCTGGAACACCAAACATAAAAGCAGGAAAGTCAACAGAATGTGGGAGCTAAAAGCTTAAGAAAAGTAGAAACAGTATTGATAAATATTTAATACGAAAGAAAGAAAGAAAGAAAGAAAGAAAGAAAGAAAGAAAGAAAGAAAGAAAGAAAGAAAGAAAGAAAGAAAGAAAGAAAGAAAGAAAGAAAGAAAGAAAGAAAGAAAGAAAGAAAGAAAGAAAGAAAGAAAGAAAGAAAGACCAACACACCTGTAATACTGCATTATACAGCACTACATTTTGTTTTCTTAAAGCACTAGGAGCAATAGGAAAGCGGGAAAAAAAACTTGGAAATTGAATTTTACACCTCCCTATTGTAGAGGAAAAGGTTAATGTATTCACACTCCCTACACATCTAATAAGCTCATAAAGTACTTTGCTGGCAGCACGACTGACTCACAAGCTCTGCTCTTTAAAAGCATAGCACAGAAGATCTGACACTAGAAGGTAAAAAATGCTGATATAAGCAGCTAGAATGCCATAAGTCTATATGTATATGCTCACTCAAGTGTATTTTAAACATCATGTGCAATAACCAATTATTAGATGATAACATGCAAGATTTTACTTTAACAACTTCAAACTAGTCACATTGTCTTTGTGTTATGTTAGTCACGTCTTGTGTCATGTACATTTTTTTAACTTCAAAACAAATTCATACAGCCATCTCTAACATACATTCTTAAATGCTGATGAAAAAATACACACTTCATATTTTCCACCAGTTACACTGCAAAAGCTCAAGACATACAGAACATGCAAAAAACAATGTACATTGCCTCACCTTCAAAAAGATCTAATGTTTCGCCCGTACAAGCGAGTAATGTAGTCCCCCATCATACTAGCATGCATTACAACAGCCCTTTTCTCTCTCTCTCTCTCCACACTCTCTTTCTTTTCCCTTTCTTTCACGCCATCACTTGCGCGTGTCTGTTTGTGCTAGTCTGATGATGATGCCGCTGCTCTCCTGATGTCACTTGCCCACCAAGTGGAGAAAGTGAGAGAGAGCATGAATAAGAAACAAACATTATGTTTAACTTGTGCACTGTATAGAGTGTGACAAGCATTTATAACAGTAACGAATCGTAATTATGTTCTCACGCATGCTATTTTTGATTTGTGTGATTTTCTCCACCTTTAAAATGAAATTGCTTTTCAGTGATTGTCACCAAAAGACCTCTTATTTTTTTTAACCTCTGCCCTCCAACCATATCGACCTTTCACGAACCGATCGATTCTGATGGATAAAGTCAATAACCAACCCTGCTTTTTTTCTCATTGAATATGCTGTTTTACATTACATTATTTAATCAAAGCATGTTGCGAACACAGTTTTACATTGAATTTAAAGAGAGTGCATTTTCAAAACATTATTTAAAGTTAAATAAGAAACAAATCTGCAGATGCTAGCAGTGTTTATAAAGCCCTACCTCTCCTGGGTGATTTTACTCCTCAACTGCTGGAGAATTGCAGACATGCTGTGGTTAAATGCAAAACCTAAGTGGCTGGTTTGTGAGCAATTGTGCTTGTGTTTGATTTAGTACCTGGTCAGGGCCTATTCTGTCTCTCAGAGTGAGCTGCTTGTCAATATTGTCTCTCAGACACTGGACGACCCTCCTCTTCTGCTCGGATGAAAAAGCTTCAAGGCTGAACAGACACTCGATCCCCTACAAAGACACACAAAGAGATTGTGCTGTGTGTGTATGTAAGAGAAAGAAAATAATTTCATATTACAGTCTTATTGATTTGAGGAAATAGAAGGAATTGAACATTTTTATAACACAAGGATGCTTTCAAAAGCACGTTCTACCTCCAAAGAAACCTCAGTGTCATGTGCTATTATGCTGGAGTACGGCATATGAGAGATGCAATCATACTCACTCGCACATTCATGTCAGTGTGTGTGTATGTGCGAGGTGTTGTCAGGGAGATGGGCAGATGGCTGGGTCGATGAATGTGTTTGCTCGAGTGAGCAGGCTACGTCTTTCAGGCACGTTTACTCTGGAGAGAAAGAGCAGCTTTAAAGGCTCTAAAATGTGACGTAAGCCCCAGGCAGATGAAGCCCTCCATTTATCAGCCGCACAACATTTACATCCTGTAAATGTTTACCACAGGTCCATCCTGTTGGATCAACGCTTCGATGGGAAACACATTACGTTGTGTGATTTGTATTGCAGTGCACAGAGTTAAGTCTTAAAATGTGCCGTGAGCAGAAATCTGTGCTGAACGAGTGGGTCGGTGGTTAGGTGCAGGATCTCACCTCTATCCAGTAGGAGATGTACAGCCGCAGTTTGTCTGCAGGAACTGGAGAGAAGGAGACAGAAGTGTGAATTTCTTCACCCCGAGGCTGTCAGGGTGTTGTCGTTTTTTTTTTACATTCCTCCAGAGGATGTTAACACCCACATGTACCCAGATATACAGTAGGTAGATGTTCAGATTTTATATATAAAAATGAAAACTATTAAAAATAAATACTGTTAATTGTAATAAAATGTAAACAAATACAATTTAAATAGTAAAAAACAATCTTTAAATGACAATAAGAAATGGCAAATGAACTCAAGTAAAATAAGTTGAAGTTGAAATACTAAAATTACTAAAACTAAACTAAAAAAAGAAAGTTTAAATAGAAATATTTATATAGAAAATATAAAAAGTAAAAGTTAATTAAATTAAATACTATAATCATATACAATTAAATAGGCTATATGTAAGATTTTTTTTATGTATGAATCACTTTTTATTGCAAATGTGTGTACAGCTTGTAATAAACCAAAAAACGAGACCTTCCCTACTGCCTGTAGACATATTTTTATGTGACGAATTTGGGAAAATTAGAAGGATGTGACATTTATGGGCACTCCCAAGAGCCTCTCTTCTGTTTAATGACATGAAATGAATGCTTATACAATGTTCAGGATAATGCCGAAAGTCTCACATTGCAAAAAAAAAAAAAAACAGTAGCAGTAGCAGAGAGTGCTACACGGGTCTCTTTACATAGCCACTGGTGCTCACTGGATGCACTGGAGGTAAACATAAAATTATGAAGACGAAATACTCCAAGGCACTCATGTGGTAAAGTAAACAGCCTTTAATCAGCCTTTATAGTCGCACATTGTCAGATAGTATATAGTCTCAAATAAACATAATCAAACTACTATAACAGTGTAATTTTAATTACCTCATCTGTCTGCATGATGTCGGTGAATTGCAGAGTTCCTGCAAACATCTTTGCATAGCTATGCTTTTTTAACAGTTGTTGCTTCGAGGAGGCATTTCAACCTGATTCTACCTATAAATTCAAATTTAGTTGTTGTAACCAAATTCAATCAGGTTTATGCAACATAAAACAAGAGAATGCTGTTTTAACTGAATTGATTTACATTAACCCAATATATAATGTCCAATAAAGCTCAGGATGGACACATTCGACACGTGCATACTATGACTGCACCATATAGAGGGCATTCTGAGTTGTGACTCGTATCAGCTATAGGTCATCTGCTCTGAAGGACAAAGAAGAAGAAAAGGTTTGTGTTTGGCTGCTACTTGCTGATTGGCAAATTTAGCTTCAATGAAATTGTGATTTTGGGGCTATTATACACATTATGTTTCATCGAAGTGAAAATCACAATTGACATTATAAAACAAACAAACTCTAAAGAAAAGAAGCCTCTTGTTCAGTTTAATTAAAGTAAAATGTGCTAAAGTAATACAATTTAACATTTTGTCACAACTTAACTTAATTGTGTTCAATTCAATTGTGTTAAAACTACATTAATATTTTTTGTTCACATAACTAACTGGATTAGTCATGCATTTCCCAAAAGCAGCCCTGGGCAGTGGATCTGTAGTTCCCAGCATGCTTTGTAAGGGACGGCATTATAGAATACACTCACCTATTAAGGATTATTAGGAACACCTGTTTAAGTTCTAATTAATGCAATTATCAAATCAACCAATCACATGGCAGTTGCTTCAATGCATTTAAGGGTGTAGTCTTGGTCAAGACAATCTCCTGAACTCCAAACTGAATGTCAGAATGGGAAAGAAAGGTGATTTTCCCATGAAAAGCATGGGAAAAGCAATTTTGAGCGTGGCATGATTGTTGGTGCCAGACCGGCCGATCTGAGTATTTCACAATCTGCTCAGTTACGGGGATTTTCACGCACAACCATTTCTAGGGTTTACAAAGAATGGTGTGAAAAGGGAAAAACATCCAGCATGCAGCAGTCCTGTGGGCGAAAATGCCTTGTTGATGCGGTCAGAGGAGAATGGGCTGACTGAAGCTGATAGAAGAGACTGAAATAACCACTTGTTACAACGCGAGGTATACAGGAAAGCATTTGTGAAGCCACAACACGCACAACCTTGAGGCGGATGGGCTACAACAGTAGAAGACTGGTCTGATGAGTCTCGATTTCTGTTTAGACATTCAGATGGTATAGTCAGAATTTGGCGTAAACAGAATGAGAACCTGGATCCATCATGCCTTGTTACCACTGTGCAGGCTGCTGGTGGTGGTGTAATGGTGTGAGGGTGTTTTCTTTGTACACTTTAGGCCCCTTAGTGCCAATTGGTGCCAATTTCTGACCATGTCCATCGCTTTATGGCCACCATGTACCCATCCTCTGATAGCTACTTCCAGCAGCAGAATGCACCATGTCACAAAGCTCGAATCATTTCAAATTGGTTTCTTGAACATGACAATGAATTCACTGTACTAAAATGGCCCCCACAGTCACCAGATCTCAACCCAATAGAGCATCTTTGGGATGTGGTGGAACGGGAGTTTTGTGCCCTGGATGTACATCCCACAAATCTCCATCAACTGCAAGATGCTATCCTATCAATATGGGCCAACATTTCTATAGAATGCTTGCAGCACCTTGTTGAATCAATGCCACATAGAATTAAGGCAGTTAAGCTGTTTAAAAACAGCTTGCTTGACTTGCTTGAAAAAAAAGAAAGAAAGAAAACTTCCAAAAAAGAAATGGCTGAATCGTGGTCAGTGGACGAAGTGCAGATGTTCCTCTCATTGGTTGACGGTCAGACTATAATCCCACCCACTTTGAAGCGGTACTAACTGCAGTGGAAAATCAAAACGAGCCGTGCCGTGCTAAGCCGAGTCGTACCACGCAGTGGAAAAACGAAGCGAGCCAAACCGTGCCGTGTCGAGCTGAACCGTACTGAGCTGTGCCAGCAGTGGAAAAGCGCCATAATGTACTGAAGTTAAAAATACTAGTGTAAATTAATTTGACCTAAACTAAATTGTGTTGACCCAACTAAAGTCATTTATTTTGAATGAACTAAATTAAATTGTGTATAAAAATGTATATGAATACATGTAATACTATAATGAATAATTATTTGGAGTGTATTCACATCAAGGTGGAAAAGGACTTTCATCTTATAAAACAAAAAAGATTATATCAAACTTAAGTAATTTTACCTTGCTGGCAAAACTAGGTTATTTACTGACACTTATGCTTTCAGTTACACCTTGTTGCTGTTTTTCAGGTTGTTTGAATTCAGTTATAATCATCTTAAATCATGTACAGTATTTCATTTCAACAAAACCAGTTATTGTAGATGTTACCACATGAAGTACATTTTCTAAATAGAACTGACCAAAAAAAACAGCCCCTTTAATACTAAAATTACACTGATATATTAAACTAAACTCTAAATATATTTCCTGGGCAAGGGTGAGGTCAACCAAAATGAGATTGGTCTATTCTGGTCCTGTTCTGGAAAATTACTGGCCATGGGAAGGCAAACCTTATTCAAATTTGAATAATTCCAAATACATACATAATTTTCATATCTAAATGTATCAATATGCCTTGAATACACATTGTACAAATTGACTTATTAATACCGTGATATTAATTAGGTCCCTCTCTAAGCATTTTTGCCTGTCTGTTCCAATAATGGACTTTGACTGTAAAGTGGCTTTAATGCCATATCCAAAAGGACAAAGGTCAGCATACTGATGGCTATTTCAGAAACCAAGATGTCAAATAAAGGTTGAAGATAGAAATGCCCTCTGTGCCACATGCTGCCGTATTTCTGTTCTCAGGAAGGTAAAGAATACACTGTCCCGCCCACCCTGCCTATAATGGGCCATACCGGAGACATGGCCATTGTTCCCAGCAGACACATAGAGAGAGAGTTGTGTTCTCATCACACACACATACTCATTCCCACAGTCTTGACGCCTCCTTCCTGACTATCGCTACTATCACACAGTCACAAATAACACAGGGTGGACCTCCTTAACATCCCCTGTACTCTACTCTAAACAATCAACCCAGAGATATTATATACAGATAAACTGAATGATTGAGACAGACATACTGTCAGAGAGATGGATAGACAAACAGACAGAGAGATAGATTGAAAGAAAGAAAGACAGACAGACAGACAGACAGACAGACAGACAGACAGACAGACAGACAGACAGACAAACATCAGAGAGATGGACAGACAGATGAATAGACAGACAGACAGAAAGATAGACAAATGATAGATAGACAAATGATAGATAGATAGATAGACAGACAGACAGACAGACAGACAGACAGATAGACAGATAGACAGATAGATAGATAGATAGATAGATAGATAGATAGATAGATAGATAGATAGATAGATAGATAGATAGATAGATAGATAGATAGATAGATAGATAGATAGATAGATAGATAGATAGATAGATAGATAGATAGACAGACAGACAGACATCAGAGAGACAGATACAGACAAACATCAGAGAGATGGACAGACAGATGAATAGACAAACAGACAGACAGAAAGATAGACAGACGGACGTACAGACAAGGGAGATGGATGGATGGATGGATGCAGGGATGGATGGATGGATGGATACCAGTAGACTTCACTTCAGAAAGTTTATCTTAACCTGATGTAAACCAGGCACTAGAACTACCTTTGCTTTTCTAAAATGCAGCAACACGTTGCAGAGCTCAACAATAAAAATAGCTGGATGGCCCAGGGCCAGTGTGAGATTTTCTGAATAGTTGACAACTGAAACAGCCCAGTGCTGTTTTTGATCATACACATTTTATGTTCTGTGCAAAGTGATGTATTAAACATTGTTGATCTGCATTCTACTGCTTTAAATAAGTCAACTATTTGTTGAAAATAGCTAGAATAATTTGTGATGGATAAGAA
The DNA here is from genome assembly GCA_038021265.1 of Cyprinella venusta. NCBI lineage: Eukaryota > Metazoa > Chordata > Actinopteri > Cypriniformes > Leuciscidae > Cyprinella > Cyprinella venusta. Next base: position 19,033,648 of record CM075865.1, on the reverse strand, counting down.
CCATCAAAAATTCATTATTTGCTCTATATCCCATATTTTTTCCCATAAATGTATACTTTTTTTATTTTAATGAATGATTTATAGTTTTTATATATTATTTTAGTCATGATTTAATTAAAAGCCTAATCAATCATTTGTAGTATTTTTTTTGGAAATTTTACAGAAAAATATAAATATATAAAATATATGATGCACATACTATAAATGTGTAGATTTGTTTTTGATACTCAGAAATTACTGTAAGTAAAAATCTAAACTTCTGGCTTAACCGAGTAAAAAAAATCCTTACTTATTTATAGTCCTTATTTATCTTTGCCACAGAGTTAAGTGAGAATTGTAGTGCATACCGTCCTGCAACTGTATCTGATGGAGGTAGAGTGGAGACTGTAGTACATTACAGCGGCTTGGTTCATCTTCCCTGGTCAACAGCATCAGGTCTGTGTAGATGAATACTGTAGCCTATAGGGGGCGATACAGACAACAATGAGTTCCAGCTCACTGAAACATCCCCGTCTGACCTTCTTGTACCACTCATTTAAGACAAAGATAATTTTTTTTATAATGGAAAACATGAAACTCAATCTTAATTTAAAATAGAGAGCAGATGTAGAATTACACAGAGAATGAACTCCTTCACTTAAATAACATTATATAACTACAACACTTGTTAAAGTTACAATGAATCAAGTAAAGTCAAGTTAAGGTTATTAGGAAAGGGAAAAGCTCTGATTCCCACACAGAAAGCAGCAGGCTGGTTGCACTGCTTTGCCTCTCATGGTGCCCACTGCCCAGGCTTGGATTTAGGCCAGCTTAATAAGAGAAGCTGAACTAAATCACAGTCAAATACACACACTCTCATTCTAGGACACTAGAGGAATGTGTTTAGTGATGTACAGCTCATCCTTCTTAAACACTCTGATCTTTAGAAACTCTTGACTGCATAACTCAAACAGGTCTTTCGGCAAAATTGAGGTCAGCCTGCATGCAGACGGGGGCCTGCGAGTGAGCACAAAAGATGGGACAGACACTCAAAGGCAATTGCTATAGATACAAAGTAGGTTTTGGAGGCCATTGTGGCAGTCTGAGATTTATCTTTGCACAATATTGCTCATGCTGAGGAAGCCGAGGTCATGTTTTTCACAAACTGCAGGTTTCTTTTAAAGCTGCAGCAGAAATAAATCTGGGATCAAGGTATCTGCTTCCACATTATGTGGAGCACATATTTTGTGTCGGGCATTACTGTCAACGAGACAAATATTCCCGTCGTTTCCAAACGATCGTTCAGTGAAATGGATCATCTAGAGGTAGTGTTTCATCTAGCTTGAGAAAATATCGGGGTCTCTGGACTAGCAGGCTTTTAGAGAGCCATCATGAGAACAAGCTCAAATCTGACCAAGCAAAATAGTCAATTCTCCTGAAACGGGACACCAGATCTAGGTCACCTTCAGAGCTCGCAAGCAAGACATTACAAGAATCGTTTCTGCATATTTTATTCAAGACAAGACGTTTTAGACAGCATATCTCAAGCTAGATTTCTGAAACCTGATCAGGGTCTTACTTAAAAGGACCTGAAAGTCATTAATTGTTAAAGTAAATGCAAAAATGTTTTGAACATGGCAATGGTCTGCAATGAATGTTGACAGATTCACCAGATATAAAACATTAAATGTCTCCCTCATACAAAGCTATCGCATAGCATAATGAAAGGCATTATATAGTGCTTTTTCAACATTTTTCCTCATTCACTTTTAATGTATGGAAAAGAGCTGCAGAGGCATTCTGCTAAAGATATAAAACATTAAATGTCTCCCTCATTTTATGTTCCACGGTAGATAGAAAACCATTTTAAAGACAATGGCAATTTTCATTTTTGAAAAAACTAGCCTATCCTTTTAATATCTCAATTGTTTCTCCAACAGAGCAACTACAACTGAATCTACTACAGAGAACAAATGCAAACTTGTGCTTGATTAAGACGTTTTACATAGAAAAAGACCTTAGTTCTTAAGAGACATCTCATCAATCTCACAAATTGTGCTCAGATTTGCCAGTCTGCAATTAAATGTCATGAATCTCAATAAGAACTTAAACATTTTTAACATAACATAAATTCTGTTATAAATTGAACATAAATTTAACATAAATTCTGAAGAAAAATGACATCCATATTATTTTTATGGCGCTACACTGTAGCTACGCTACACTATAGTTATAAATGAATTTGTTAGTTAACCCAAAAATAGGAAAATTACGTCGTCATTTCTTTCTTCTGCTGAACACAAAAGAAGACATTATGAAGAATGCCAATAACCAAACAGTTGATGGTAGCCATTGGCATATAGTTCCATTATAGTAAATCAATGGGGCCCATCAACTGTTTGGTTACCCATTTTTTCAAAATGTCTTCTTTTGTGTTTAGTGGAAGAAATAAATGCATACAGGTTTGGAGCAACTTGAGGATGAGTAAATGATGAAAGAATTTATGAATTTTGGGGGGGTGAACTATCCCTTTAAGTCTCACAATTCATAAAAGACAACCTCTGAGCAACATATTTTCTTTGGGGAGAGTGACAGTTAGTAGCATTACCTTAAGAGATACGTGTTTACTGTCATGGAGGATCATTTCCTCTGATAAAATCAGGACTCTCTCAGGGCTGCACAGGTCCAGTGGCTGCAATGCAATTAAACACTCATCAAAGCCTCAATATTTGCATCATGTTAGTCATGTAATTTGCACAAGAGTACGTGTTAGTACACAACATCCCAGGCCATGTCTAAATGTAACCCTAAGCCCCCGTGATCTTTCTCCGAGTCCAAACATTTTAATGACAGAATGGCACTTTGACTGTAGGGTAGAAGTCTGCTGCTTGGCAAATGTGTGTATCGAGGGCGCATATTACTGTAGCCGCAAAGCGTGCTTCGCGGCTAATATGCACACTTGATGCGCACTTTTGCCAAGCCTGCGAGCTCTGCAGCAGACTTAACGGGCTGTATGAAAGTCAATGGCTACCGTCAACTGTTTGCTTAGCGACAGTCTTCAACATATCTTCTGTTTTCAGCAGAGGAAATAACTTCATACAGGTTTGGAACAACTTGAGGGTGAGTAAAGGAGGTTACACTTTATTTTAAGGTGAAAATGAACTATACCTTTAATTTAGCCAATATATGGTTGCAGGTATCTGACCCTGACATATAGTCCAACTAAAACTATTTTATGCAACATTTTCATGACCTCATGTTAATTGAGAAAATAAATGTAATGTGCACAAATTCATACCTCACACGTATAAAAAAATCTCTTACTTATATATTCAGATTTTAACCAACAATTTTGATTGTTAATGAACAAATTCTCTTTGTCTACCCAAAATCTGTCAACTACTCATTTCAATTAATGAGCCATTGTTCACTATTGGTAAGATACATTTATTTAGTAGCATACACTGCTTAAGGGGTAGTTCACCCAAAAATAAAAATTCTGTCAATATTTACTCACCCTCATGTTGTTCCAACCCTGTAAGACTTCCGATCATCTTCAGAACTAGCGACTAGAATACTTTTTGTACGCAAAAAAACAAACGTGGTGACTAACAACACAGAACTGCTGCTCTGTTACACTATGTGAAGAAAATGAATAGTTGAATAAAGTCGTTTTTTTTTTTTTTTCCGCACAAAAAGTATTCTAGTGGCTTGATAAACTTAAGATTGAACCACTGTAGTCACTAGGACTATTTTAACAATGTCTTTAATAACTTTTCTGGGCTGGCAAGTTTCAATCCCCTAAGAAGCCTATGGAGGAGTGATCCAGCTCTCAGATTTAATAAAAAAAAAAAACTTAATTTGTGTTCCGAAGATGAATGGAAGTCTTACGGGGTTGGAACAATATGAGGGTGAGTAATTACTGACAGAATTTTAATTTTTGGGTGAATTAACCCTTTAATGTAAACTACTGACCTTTTAACTCTGCACTAAATTAAATATTAAATATAACATTGATTAAATAAAATAAACCATTGATAAGGATTGCAGCAAAAACTGGGAATATAAACAGATACTGAACGTACCTGAACAAAAACAGGGAAGATGAGAATCTTAGGGGCCAGACTGACATATGTGCCATAGTTGGAGTGAGGCAGGTGGGACTGGACAATGGTGCAGTTCTGGTAGTTGGCAAAGCTCTGTCTGTAGGATGAGGGAGGCATTGTTGTGGTCTTACTGCTCATAGACCGGCACAAGGTGGCTTGTGCGCGCAGCCCACCATCCTGCAGGTAGTCTGGACTTTGCTGCAGTCCTCTGCTAGTCTGATAGATCCTTCCTATAAGAAGAAATACAAAGAAATATCATTAAACACTCACAAAAAGTACCAAAATGTGCGTTTTTAAAATGTAAAACATTATCAATTATACATTTATATCAATTCATATTTAAAATAATAAAATCTTACTGCCCCCAAACTATGAATATGTATGATTATGAATATGAATCATTCTCTGCCATGGTATGACAATATGTAATGCCTGACGGTATTGCCATCTGTCCTACAGGCTCGTAATGACTGCATCTACAGTTTTTTGCTTCTTTCTAAAAGAGCATGTGCAGCGATTTCACATTTCAAACTGATTTGAGACTAGCCATCATCAAATCTTAACCTAAACATGTAAAGTAGAAAAGGAAAAGCTTCTCATGGGCTGTCTTACCTAGAGTTCCCAGTGTGCCATTGGAGTCAGAGTACACTGGCTGCAATATCTGTAATAGAAACATTTACAAAGGAGACACATTACCCCAGCCATCAGTCGGAATGAAAAAGAATGTAATTGCATTCAGATTCCAACCTGGTTTCCCGGGCTGACAGGGGAGAGGATGATGTAGTTGTCGCCATTTGATGATGTCACACGGGTACCTTTAAGGGTCTGAGTGTGTGTTTTGTAGTCATTTTCTTCTTGTTTGCCAGTCCAAGACCACAGTGACTCTCCTATTCCATTTCCTGCGTTATCAGGGCCACTGCCTTTTTTACGACGACCCTGTTTGTGATTGGTGGGTCGAGAGAGTAAAGGTGGGGTTTTGTTTTGTGTCTTTGCAGTTGAAGATTGAGAATCAAATCCGGAGGGTTTGTAGGAAGGTCTGTGGATAAGACCCTCGTAGTAAGGCTTCATAATAGGCACTGTCCTCCATACCACCACTGTGATCTCATTTCGACAATTCCTGCAGGAAGAGAGATCATTTTAACAATAAGGCATAAATGGATTTAAAAAGAACCATTAAAGAAATGAAAATTAAATCATCATTTGTTCACTCATATGTCATTCCAAACCTGTTTGTCATTCTTTCTTCTGTGGAACATAAAAGAAGATATTTTGAAGAATGGTAGTAACCAAACAATTCGGGTTGCCTTTTGATTTTGTCCTTATAATGGAAGTCAATTGGACCTGAAACTGTTCAGTTACAAACATTCTTCAAAATATCTTCTTTTGAGTTTCAAAGAAGAAAGAAAGTCATAGAGGTTTGTAATGACATCAGGGTATGTGAATGATGACAGAATTTTCTTACTTAACCTTTACCTCATTAAGCAATTACCATTAAAGTATCAGAAGTGAAATTGTTGTGAAACATGTGGCTACAAAATGATCACCAAAAACATCGCACCTGATGGCATGAGCCAGGTCCACACACTTCCAGTGTTCAACCGGCTGGCCGTTCAGCTGCAATACTGTGTCCAGCTGCTGCAAGCCAGCCTGGTGAGCCGGACCACCTAAACAAAATAGACAAAGACACTTGAGATCCTAAATAACAGTTAAATAAAGTATGCCCATTAAAAAAAATTGACAATTGACATCTCTTCAATCTCTTCAATTAGATAAAATGCAGAGCAAATGGAGAATAAACAAGTAAATAACACACAACTGCAATGTTTTAAACTATTCTGAGATTTACCAAAATACAAACAAGTATGCAATTCATCAGTCAGATATTTCATTACAAACTCAAACGTTTCATAAATTAGAAATGAAGCTAGTGGAGCTAGTCACAGGGGTAGTACCATTAAAAGGACAACTTTTTTTTATGTATCTAACCCTTAAAGGTGCATATTAATAGCTTAGAGTAGTATTATGTACCCTTAAGGTACTGATATGCATCTTTTTCTGAGAGTGTGGCAAAACCATGATATTTAAGAACCTTGATTAGCACTTTCGATGATTACTTCTCATTAGGATTTTAAAGAGGGACATCTAAGACAAAGTTGATACTCAAATGAAACAGCTAAGAATCCCATAATGTCTCCTGCGCAATGAATGATCAACTTTTGAGCAATACAATTTTACTCTGGATACAATTTTATAATAATTTAAATGGATACCGTTTTTTCATATTAAACTATGTTATTCCCTTAACTAAGACAATTGAATACCTACCTCTGTCCTCTCAGTGATAGCACTTATAAAGGGTTAGTTCACCCAAAAATAAAAATTCTGTCAGTATTTACTCACCCTCAAGTTGTTCCAAACCTCTCTGTGTTTATTTGTTCTGCTGAACACAAAGGAAGATATTTGGAAGAATGTTTTAATCAAACAGATCTCAATCCCCATTGAACACCATAGTATGTATTTTTCCTACTACGTATGGTAGTCAATGGGGAATGAGATCTGTTTGTTTAAAACATTCTTCCAAATATCTTCCTTTGTGTTCAGCAGAACAAATAAACACATAGAGGTTTGGAACAACATGAGGGTGAGTAAATACTGACAGAATTTTAAATTTTTGGGTGAACTAACCCTTTAACTAGCCCAGTTCATTCAATATGGGTCAGGCAGAGAAGCGACCAAACACCTCCATCTTTTCCCTATTTAAATACAGTTACTTGAGCAGTGTAACTCGACCTAGGACGGTGACACAAAATAAAACGTTGCACTTTTCTAAGCGTGTAAAATGGATAACTATATTGTATGGCGGAATACCACAGCAAGTGCTTGGGAGCACTTCAACTCAGCGCAGTAATATCATGACTCGTGAAAAGTCCTCTCCCCCCTCACTCTCCAGAGTGATGATATTACTGCACAGAGTCCATAGATATATATGCACCGAGTCGATTGCTCCCAAGCACTTGCTGTGGTATTCCAACATACAATATCGTTATCCACTTAATACGCTTGCGCAACGTTCACGTTGAAAAGTGCAACATTTATTTTTTGTCACCGTCCATGGATGAGTTACACTACTCATGTAACTGTATTTAAATAGGGAAAACGTGGAGGTGTTTGGTCGCTTCTCTGCTTGGCCCCTATAGAGGCTATATGCATGTATAAGTTCCACATTTGACGCAAGGATGCTCTTCAGTTTCCGGTTGGGGAGATTTAAAGCAGAGGTAAACTGAGGAAAACAGGATTATGGCAGAGTCTTCAAAATGTACTGTCTTTGAAATGAAACTTTAATACGTTTTGATGTAATTTTATGTTTAGTTATGTTTATTTAATATAATAAACAAAGAAGCATAAACAAAATGAGGGGTGTCTGTTTTGTCTGTTTTTGTGACTAACGTTTATTTAGTATAACCACAGAGTATAAAAACCAATATAAATTCTCGGGATCGGCGGAAGTAATCCAGCATCCTTAGAGCTTCACCGAAAATACCGCCGTGCATAGAGCTCATTGAATAAACTTAAGTGCTGTCAAAGTGTTTCGCGCGCCATAGCGATTGAGTGCACGCACTGAGACGAAAGAGGTATGTATCAACTCGTCTTAGTTAAGGGAATAACATAGTTTAATATGAAAAAAAAAACGGTGGAGTATCCCTTTAATGCTAATTATTTAAAGCTAATTAAAAATTATATTGATATATCTTGAGTTTTTAAAATTACCTGGATCAACAGCCTGGACCCGTACAGGTGAGTCAGAGCAGATGGTGAAGCCAAAACCATCTTTTCCTCTCAAAATGGTCACCTGTGAAAGAGAACATACACTTACAATACTATTTGTTTTTTTCAAAAGATATTTATAATTTACAAAAGATTTCTATTTCAAATAAACACTGTGCTTTTGAAGGATATACTCATCAAAAACCCTGAAATATCATGGTTTCCTCTAAAATGTTAAGCAACACAACTGTTTTCAACATTGATAATAATAATAATAACAATAATCAATAAAACAGTTGTAAAACAATAAAAAAAAATCTTGAACATTAAACACTGAACAGCTTTGGAATCAATTACATTAACACAAGAAAAAGCCTGGAGCTATGAATCAAAAGTTGGGGTTGACTTTCAAATTCAATTAAATGAAAGTCATTTAAACATAGCATTCCTGGAAAAAAATAAAAACCCACCCCAAGTGATGCGTCTTTTATACAGACTGAAATGAAAGTGACCTCAACCTTCACAGAACATTCAGGAAGACAAACTACCCACAGTAAGAGTACAGTGTAAGGCCCCACAGTAGCCGGGTCAGAGAGTGTGTCTGAGTGTGTGTATGCTAGAAACAAACATCCCCCCGGAGTGCCACTGTACCCCAGAAGCACGAAGACTGAAATGCCACAGCACCAGAGTCAGGGATATTAAAAACTACAAGCTGAGAAATTAGTCAGGGTTGCTGGGTGATCAAGAGGCTTTTCTTTTCCCTGGCAAGAAAAGGAAACGACGGGGGGAGAAAACTGCCATGGCACTGACAAACAGCAGAGACAGAATATTTGGACAGTAGAAGTTCAAAATGTCAACAGAACCTTGAGCCAAACTAAATAGGAAATGTTGAAGGGGAGGGGGGGCGTCTCACATTTAACATGACATTGACCGCACAACAACAAAGAGGCTTGTTTGGGGAGGGAGAGAGAATAAAAAGAGAAAAAGTGATGACAGCTCTAGGACTTTCACTGCCATTCCTCTTTTCTCCTCTGGGTCGATGTGGTTGCCCTCGTTATAAGCCCCATTAATTGCTGTGATGAAATAATTATCCACATCAAACTCCACTGAAGCAGTTTCCCTTTTCCACTGTTTCTGTCTGTTGTTCAAGTTCAAGTTAAAACAATGAGACTCACCTGTGTGATCAGTGTAGTCAAAGTATTGACAGTACTGAATTGAGACTAGCTCTTGTTGTGACGATAACCATGCGTTACATCCTAATCCAGTTTAAAATGATGAGCAGAAATGTTCTGAACATTTTTATGGTTTGATGATATTTATGGTTTCAGGATTTATGATTCTAATGCTACATTTATTAAATACCTTTAAATGTACACGTTGGCTAAATGTCAAAAGTTACAAATAACTGCTATTTATTCCAATAAAACATTATTATATTACATTATATTTTATATTATTTTGCAATGATTGATAATTGAACTTGCCAAACTGCAACTGCTCTCTATGCGGAAGCTTTGCATTTAAAGAGCTAATAAAATATTTAAACTCAAATCAATATTTTGTGTCTAATTATTTACTTGTGAGGCAAGTAGCTGTGTAATAAGCGGTATAATGCACATCCAGTCAGGGGCCTCATCACCCTGTCAGGGGTTTATTCTGAGATAACAACCGGCTGGATGTACATTTTCTCTTACTTATTAGGGCCCAAGCCCTGAAAGGGCGAAGGCCCTATTGTTTTCCTTAGGATTATTAGGGCCCAAGCCCTGAAAGGGCGAAGGCCCTATTGTTTTCCTTAGGATTATTATTATTATTATTATTATTATTATTATTATTATTATTATTTATACGACTATTTGGGCACTTTTGGGGCCCTTAACGTGCTCGAAAACTCTTGAAACTTTGCACACGGGTCAGAACCCGCTGCCATTAGGGCCGGGCTGAAGATGGTACCCGGGCGTGGCAGGGGGGCTCAACAGCGCCACCTGGAAAGGGGTCCGAACACTTGGTCCATAAATCAAACACGCTTGTATGTACTAATATGAAACTCATAACACATGTTGATCTCATCATTTCATATATACGTCGCACTTTTACTTTTTACCCCAGCCCAACAGGAAGTCGGTTATTTAAGGTTCTTTGTAAAACACTTGCAATGGAATTTTTAATACTCCTCCTAGAGCTCTTATCCAAATTCTACGAAACTCAGTCAGCGTGAAGTCAAGACATTGAGGATGAAAGTTTGCGAGGGGATTTTTGATATCTCGAACGGTTTGGCCGTGGCGAGGAAATGAAATCATGGCAAAAAATGTGAAACAGGAAGTGTGTCATAACTTCAGCATACATCAACCGATCGTGATGAAACTTCAGGAGTGTGTTCGCTGTAAGAGGACGATCACATGGATGTGACTATTGTGTGTCAAAGTTATAGCGCCACCAACTGGCAGCAGAAAGTGTGTCATTTTCAAAATGCTTTGAAATCACCCTCTTATTTTAATCCAATTTGCTTCAAACTTCATCTGTATAATGTAAACATACGGCAGATGTAGACCTGTGAATGGATTCTTGATATCTTTGAAACTGTTGCCGTGGCGACGCATCAAACTTTCCAATTCTTTTAGGATGCTTTTGAGACCCTTAGCATGCTTCAATTTGCATGAAACTCATCAGACACATCACATTTAATAGCCAGTAGACATGTGCAAAGTTTCAGAAACGGGCGTGGTGAGGGCTCAGTAGCGCCACCTTTTGACAAAAGTGGGGTTGTTAGTTTTATCTACAGTTACAAAAATCGGTATGTATATTGTACTCCTCAAGCCGGACAACTTTCTAATTCACACTCAATAGCTAGGACCCACAGAAAGTCAGATATTTTAGTTTGAATGTAGTCATACTCCCTCTGAGCATATGTCTGAGCCTTTGCCTGTCTCTCTCTCTGTGTGTGTGTGTGTGTGTGTGTGTGTGTTAGCAGGGGGAGGGGGCTTAATTAACCATTTAACTGCTGTGTGTCTGGCCAGCATAAATAAAATACATTTCTTAAGCCTGGGATTTTTTAAATAAGTTTTTATTTTATTTTTTTATAAGTGAAGGCACATAGCCAGTTTAATTGTAGTGCATTGACAATAGTTTTATATAATTAGTTCATTAATTAAATTAACTTGGTCCATTAACTTGGTCTGAAAATTGGGTCCATAAATCAAACACACTTGCATATAATAATATTAAACTCGGTACACTTATAGATCTCATTAGCCCAAGCAACTTTAAGCCAGCAAAACAGGAAGTCGGTTGTTTCAGTCTGTATGTGAATGTTTTGCAAAACCAGCCTTTACATTTTTATTTCCCCCCTCTTAAGTAATTTTTAATTATTCCCACACCAAACTTCTTCAAAATTATGAAAATATATTAAAGATACTAAGGCATGTACTGGCCATCGGGACTACCGGGAGATTCCTGGTGGGCCGCGGTCTGGTTGGGCCGGCGGCCCGGCGCGTTATGTATTTTGTTTTTAAATCATTATTAATTGTAAATATATTCTATCGTAAGTATATTGTTAAATTGTCCAATTCCGGACTTATGCGTCTCTCTCATGAAGCCGCATGAAGCTGACGCGAGCTGCGAGACTGACAGGTCTGACTGTCTGACACTGGCCAATCGGAATCAAGTTCAGATTCTAGACTTGAGAAGCGGCCGCTTACACCGTGTCCTAACTACACACGATGCCGCGACACGCGATAAAAGGTATATTTTCCATGTAAATCAGAGTTTTTGTCCTAACCATACGCGACGGCGACATGCGAAGTTTCTAATTTAGAAACGGTTCCTATTTCTGCGACGTCGCGGCTGACAGAATGAAGAAATTACACTGGTTATGAGTACACATTATTTATTTTTAGTTAAAAATAGGTCACTGTGCCACAAGCCATAACGGGTAATTTACCTCAGATTTTGAAAGCATTATAGTGTTCAAAATGAATTATGCAAACATACGACTGTACTTCATAACAACGACAATAACTGGCAGATGCCACCAAATGTGTTAAAATAAATGAATTATTTGCTGGACTTAAGTGAAAAGGAAAGCCATTTAATGACCATAGCACATAGTTGACGTGAAAAAAGGAGTATTTTGCATATAAATATGCACATATAGCCTATACATATTTTTTCGATTTGTATCCCTGAAAGTGCCTGGCAGAAGCCTATATCTACTGTCTGTGTCATAAATGTGAACATAATATTATCTACTGTCTGTGTCATAAATGTGAACATAAACTATATTTCATGAGGTGAAACATCACTGCCAGGAGCTACAGAATAGGGGAGCGCGGGGATAAATGTAGGCCTAACGCGGGGTTAAATGTAACACGGACATTTTATAGTTTGTCAGTATAGCCGGCTGTCTTTCCGCTCTTTTTCTCTTGCTGCCAGAAGACGGTCTCCCGCGAATTTGCGGAACGTTTTGATTATATTTCGTGAAGATAATGGACAAAGAGTGTTTTGACATCATGAAAGTAAATTTTTTCATCGTAGATTTTTTTCTGTTTCCGGGTTGATCTAAATTTATATTGCCTTAATCACTGTCTTGTTGGCTCAAACACAGCACCGTTTTGAAACATGTCAGTAATTCCTAGCGACTGTTAGCTAGGTTTAAAATATGTAATACAGTAACACAGTAACACAGTGTTCCATGCTGCCACAATGATAATCAAATGAAAACGGGGCCACACAACTTTTCAGGTTTGAGTATACATTTAACTTTGTTGGACTTTCACAAACAATGTTGTAATTTAAAATGTTTAAAATTTAGTGCACTATGAATGATAGCTTATTTATTTATTAAAAATATGGCCTGTTTTTAATGTAATAAACCATTTAAATTTTTATTCTAAGCTCATTTGTATTATTATTAATGTTAATAATAATAATAATAATAATTGTACATGCAGCTGCCACACAAATCTAATTTAATTGCAATTACAATATTTATATGTTTATTTTATTTTATTTATTATTATTTATTGCAAAACCGTGCAGCCCTTTTCTACGTCTCTAGCTATGATATTGATCCATAACAAAAGGATGATTGGATGAGGAATTAAAAATGTTATTATTCACCATTTATTTTCTATAAGACCAGTGTTGGGGGTAACGAGTTACAAACGAGTTTGGGTAAGTAAAGTAACGCATTACACTGAAAATATTGGTAACTACACTACTTTACTATAATAAAGGAACGCGCTTTCCTGCGTTACCCAAGCCGTGTTTGCCTGTGTGGAGAGTTCCGTCTAGTGGTGCGTGCGCGCCGTTGCCATAGAGACCGATTTGAGTGAGAGAGAGAGGGAAAGTGGAGAGAGAGAGACGGCTTTCAACAAATGGCAATATTCACATTACTTTCAGTTTATTGCTCGAAAGCACAAAAATATTTGAGTGAAATGTAGGCCATAGTAAATCCTAAGATTATTATTTGTGACATTCGAACAAAATATGTGGATATAAAAACATGTATATAGGCTAGGCTAAAGAACTAAATGAACGATCTCTATTTTCTAATTTCACTAAACATTTCATTAAGTTTCGTGGACATTTTATAAAACATGGATCTTAGGCTCATTTTGTAAACATAAATAACTGATTTAGATGCGCAAACTGGGTGCCGTTGCGGAGATGTAGGCTCCATGTTCGGTGCAGGTTCGGCTTCTTGTCGTTCATCCTCGGATGCGGCATCGCGTGCGGTGTTTGCCGCGCGCACCTTTCCGCTCGTTCGGACGCGTCAAGTAAAAACAAGGCTCGAAAGTCTTGGAAAACGAAATGAACAGGATTGTTGCAGGGTTCATTGTAGAAGACATGCTTCCCCTGTCGACCATTAATTCCCCAGGTTTAGAAAAATACATTTTAAATTAGGATTAAGAATTTTATGGGATAAAGTGACCTTTATTTTATTATTTTTCATTGACATCTTTTATTTTTTTTTAAATTATTATTATTACCATGAGTCGACTAAAAAGCTGGTTTTGTTCTCAGGAGAAGAGTTTTATTCTCCCAGCCTGTTTTGAAACTTCTGTGATAAACACCATTTTTGAATTTTGAACCCCATTTTGTTTGTGAATTTTACAGTGCGGCATATTTATTTGTGCAGACAGGGATATTGTTCTTTCATGTCATTTTGTATACATTTTTACAATAAAGTGATGATAGGGCAAAAACTGATATGATGTTTGTCCATGTAGGCTACACGGTAAATTAAGAAACAGGAAAGTAAAGTAATAAGTAGTGAAGTTATTTTTCCAACGCAGTAACTAGTAAAGTAATCTCATTACAATTTACAGAAGTAACTAGTAACTAATTACTTTTTTGAGTAACTACCCCAACACTGTATAAGACTATACCAATATTGGAACTATAGCCATTTTATTCCTTTTTTAATTTAAGAATTATGTTTAAGTTTAAAAACAGACAGAATGGTTTAGTCAAAAAAGAAAAAAAAATCATTCATAGTGCTATAGTGCCCTCTTGCGTTCAAAATTAGGTAGAACTATTGGATCAATATCCACACATTAATACAGTTGGCAATACAGTATAATAGGTAATACAGTAGGATTGGGGCCTTAAAAATCGCTAACTTAAAAAGTGAAAGTAACGGACGTCCACACAAGACCAGGCTTGGGAGGGTTACTTTAAAAATGTATTCCGATACAGTTACAAATTATTTCATAAAAAAAGGGTCCCACTTTATATTAAATGGCTTTAAGTACTATATACTTTTTTTAAAAAAGTAACTACAATCTGATTACTACTTTTTTGATGTAACTCACTAGATTTTTGTATCCTGATTACATAATGCCGTTGCATGTATTCTGTTGCTCCCACAAGACATTAGTCTGAATATTTTCCTGTATGAACAAAAAGGAGTTTCCATTGTTCGCACACAAACACACATTCGATCGCGCCTCTCTCGTGACTGAGTGTGTGCGTGTCATGTGTTCTAGGCTGTGTGCATGCACTTCTGAAGCTGCGCAGAAAATAATAAAATGCCATGCGGAGGAGTAACACAAAATGTGTGAGAAAATCCATTTGATTGTAGTGTAAGTGAGAAATAATTTCAGTGCTCTGGTCAATAGCTGTAGAGTGAAAACTGGTGAGTGCAGTATACAGCTTTCACAGAAAGAGAATGATGTGAGCACGTACGATTGGCAGTGAGTCCTGTGTGTGGACAAAATAGCTCAATAAGAGTAATAAAATACATGTGAAAAAAATCACATCATAATGTTTTAAAGAAGAGTGGTTTGATTAAAGTGGTGTAAATATACCCGATCCGGCAAAGATGGCAGTATCGGAGCTGATACCGATCCTGAGTATCGGATCGGCGCATTCCTAAATACTATAATGTAAACACAGTACAGATGTAGACCTGGATGTACACCTGACCTTTCAGAAGGTTGCTCACGCATACTTTGTGGTTAAAATGTGCCCTCAATGTGCACTTTTGCAGAGCCTTCACTGATGCAAGCTCTTCAGCACACTTCTTTTTGACAGTCAAAGCGGGGGTTATGTTTTTGCATGTCAAGTAGAATAACCCTAAAAGCACATATATATATATAAACATAGCTGCGTGCAGCGATTGCGGGCCAAAGCCGGCGGTACCGCCATCCCGGTGCCTTTAGGTAACTAAAGGCACCGGGGTTGCGGTGCCACCGGCTTGGGCCCGCAATCGCTGCTCGCAGCTATATTTATTATTATTATTATTATTTATACGACTATTTGGGCACTTTTGGGGCCCTTAACGTGCTCGAAAACTCTTGAAACTTTGCACACGGGTCAGAACCCGCCGCCATTAGGGCCGGGCTGAAGATGGTACCCGGGCGTGGCAGGGGGGCTCGACAGCGCCACCTGGAAAGGGGTCCGAACACTTGATCCATAAATCAAACACGCTTGTATGTACTAATATGAAACTCGGTACACATGTTGATCTCATCATTTCATATATACGTCGCACTTTTACTTTTTACCCCAGCCCAACAGGAAGTCGGTTATTTAAGGTTCTTTGTAAAACACTTGCAATGGAATTTTTAATACTCCTCCTAGAGCTCTTATCCAAATTCTACGAAACTCAGTCAGCGTGAAGTCAAGACATTGAGGATGAAAGTTTGCGAGGGGATTTTTGATATCTCGAACGGTTTGGCCGTGGCGAGGAAATGAAATCATGGCGAGAAACGTGAAACAGGAAGTGTGTCATAACTTCAGCATACATCAACCGATCTTGATGAAACTTCAGGAGTGCGTTCGCTGTAAGAGGACTATCACATGGATGTGACTATTGTGTGTTAAAGTTATAGCGCCACCAACTGGCAGCAGGAAGTGTGTCACTTTCAAAATGCTTTAAAATCACCCTCTTATTTTAACCCGATTTGCTTCAAACTTCATCTGTATAATGTAAACATACGGCAGATGAAGACCTGTGAATGGATTCTTGATATCGTTGAAACTGTTGCCGTGGCGATGCATCAAACTTTACCATTCTTTTAGGATGCTTTTGAGACCCTTAGCATGCTTCAAATTGCATGAAACTCATCAGACACATCACATCTATTAGCCAGTAGACATGTGCAAAGTTTCAGAAACGGGCGTGGTGAGGGCTCAGTAGCGCCACCTTTTGACAAAAGTGGGGTTGTTAGTTTTATCTACAGTTACAAAAATCGGTATGTATATTGTACTCCTCGAGCCGGACAACTTTCTAATTGACACTCATTACCTAGGACCCACAGAAAGTAAGATATGTTTGTTTGAATCTGGTCATGCTCCCTTTGAACCTACATCTCTGTCTCTGTCTGTGTGTGTGTTAGTAGGGGAGGGGCTTAACCATTTCACTGCTGTGTGTTTTTTCTGCTGTGTAATTTCTTAATACATTTCTTAAGCCTGGTATGTTTTAAATAAGTTTTTATTTTAATTTTTATAAGTGAAGGCATAATATAACCCGTTAAATTGTAGTGCATTGACACTAGTTTTATATAATTAGTTTATTAATTAAATTAACTTGGTCCATAAACTTGATCTGAAAATTGGGTCCATAAATCAAACACACTTGCATATAATAATATTAAACTCGGTACACTTATAGATCTCATTAGCCCAAACAACTTTAAGCCAGCCCAACAGGAAGTCGGTTGTTTCGGTCTGTATGTGAATGTTTTGCAAAACCAGCCTTTACATTTTTATTTCCCCCCTCTTAAGTAATTTTAATTATTCCCACACCAAATTTCTTCAAAATTATGAAAATATATTAAAGATACTAAATCAGGCATATGTACTGGCCATCGGGACTACCGGGAGACTCCCGGTGGGCCGCGGTCTGGTTTGGCCGGCGGCCCGGCGCGTTATGTATTTTGTTTTTAAATCATTATTAATTTTAAATATATTCTATCGTAAGTATTCGTTAAATCATCCAATTCCGGACTTATGCGTCTCTCTCATGAAGCCGCATGAAGCGGACGCGAGCTGCGAGACTGACAGGTCTGACTGTCTGACACTGGCCAATCGGAATCAAGAGCGGAGAAGCGGCCGCTCCCATAGGCAGTATAGTATCTCCCCGCCCTGTGGAGGCTTTCCGCCGGTCTCGTGAAGTTTCTCGACGGTCTAGTCTCTGAGACCCCTACACCTGGTATTAAAATACGATCTGGATCCAGATAAGTTATCCGGATAATAAAAAAGAAATGTTAATGCAGGGTATTACGTTGTGATCGGATTGTGATCGATATGCCTGACCATCTGGAGGTAGTCTGGCTCGCATTGTGTTCGGATCTTTACGTGTAAACGCAATCTGGTTGTTGATATCACACATGTATATTTTACTCCTCCCAAAAATGCTAAAAAATAAACGAGTGAGAGCGTTTACAGGCTATGTTATAGTCTGTTATAATGACGGCGCTACTGCGACACGCATCACCGCCGCAGATGAGCAGCAGCTGAGCGTCAAACCAACGTGCAAACATCGCAAATAAAAGTGAAAGTAAGTCAGACGCTTAATCATCTACACATTCATCTTCAAGTAAAGAAAGAAATGATCTCTTGACTCTTACCAGGGCTGTTGCCACTCTCTCTTATTGATATCTATTGATGAAATTAGCTGATGATCAATAAAATGCATGCTAAAATCTGTAATAAACAACCGACAAAATTACTGTATGATGGTGTAAATAAAGAATCAGTCCAGCATCGCCATGTCAGTGTGTATTGATTCATCATTC
Organism: Cyprinella venusta; assembly: GCA_038021265.1. NCBI lineage: Eukaryota > Metazoa > Chordata > Actinopteri > Cypriniformes > Leuciscidae > Cyprinella > Cyprinella venusta. The sequence goes on along the minus strand of CM075865.1, from coordinate 19,015,557 downwards.
CCAGCAAGCAATTTTACGTCCAAAAGACGTCTAATAGCCGTCAAAACATAGCCCAGACGTCTAGGCTAAATCAAGGCTAAATTTGGGCTGTCAGTGAAAATCTAATAGACGTCTAACCATAGCCCAAGAATAGACATCTAACCATAGCCCAAGAATAGACTATAGTCAACAATTAGACGGCTATTGAACGACTACATTTATACGTCTAATAGGCAGTGCATATGGGTCTAGGCTAAAACAAGGCTAAATTTGGGCTGTCAGTGAAAATCTAATAGACGTCTAAATGTAGCCCAAGAATAGACTAGTCATCAATTAGACAACTATTAAACGACTACATATACATGCAATAGAGAACAAAATGGTTAAAAGATTCTTTTCACTCAAATATAACAGGTTCACATAAATAACAAGCCATTCCAAAAAATATATATATATATAAAAGGCTTTATTTAGCAAAAGAACAACATTACGTAACTTCAAAACATAAAAATTACCACACCAATATTAAAATTAAAAATATAAAATTATTTTAACATGAACAACTTAAGATAATAAAATAGAAAAGTCTGTTGCTGCTGGGAAGTTGGTCATCACAGCATCTGCCAAATAAGAATAAAATAATTAGCACAAGAAAAGCATTGTTAAAAGTACATGTACGTTTTGTGTGTGTGTGTGTGTGTGTGTGTGTGTTCTTGTGTTCTGTTTAGGTTTTAATGCACATCGGAGCTATTTGCATTATTGATATACTGGCGGATACTTTTTAGATTTGCTTATTTTATATAGCCAATCACTTGTATTTTTATGCTGTATTATAAAATTAATTTGAAAGTTTCAAACTTGAATTAATGAAGGCATTTTGAATGAAACTTCATCTTACTTTGCTTGTACAATAACAAACATTATTCTACTCTATTAGCTTATGCTCTCCAACAAGCCAATGTTCAGACAAATTCAATTTTATAATTTATATCAATGATGGACTTTGTCAAAGACAAGAGATTTAGTGAGGAAATGCTATTTTTATATCACAATGATCTAAAGAAAAGAGCCAAATATAATTATGGCTTTCATAACACTTTATAATAGATTGCATGTGTTTCATGTTTACAGCTTTGGATTCAGTAACGTTAGGCCTACACGTGCATGTACACGTGCATGTACCCGCTAAAATGTCACGATTCCAACAACACATGATAACAAATAATTTATCTAAAAAATTAACACGTCAAAATGAAAACACAGATGCTTAAAAGACAAAAGTGGGAATGTATTTTACCTGTTGTCGTCGACCGTCAGCTGAATGCAATGCTCTGCCTCGTTTAAAATATTTGAGAATGGTCGATCGCGTGACCGGTGATCTGTGCTATCAAGACTCGCGTTGTCAGCAGTCATGTCTCAGTAGGGCTGTTGCCATCTAGCGGTTGAGAAATGTAATTGCATTTTTATTTAATTTAAAATGAAAAACAGTCAAATAAAACCGTAGATTTTTAATTAATGTGTGACTGTGACAGCAAACATGAAGCTGCGTGGGTGAAAAACAAGAAAACAATTTTAAGATTTATTTTGGCAATAGCCTACTAATCGCTGGTCTAAATCAGGGCTATAGCCAAGCCGTTAAACGTAGACCACTGATTGCCTCGATTTCGCCAGTGGGCTAAAAGCAGACTGCACATAGCCCATCCAATTCAGAGGATCGTGACTACAAATTGACCATGTCATGATATGACACTGGCACCTTGTAGATATGTTTACCAATGCGAACATGATGGGATATCAACTATCTCATGCGTTGCCTGCCCAACAATTCATTAAAACGACAATTAATCAGTTTCGACTAGAAGTAGGCTATAAATAGCCGGACAGACTATACGAGCTAGATCGCGTCTTCACACAGCCTACACATAGAAAATGTCAAAGAAATCAAACCAAACACCTTGTAATCATAGTTGACTTTGCTTACATGATGGAATATAATACATTTTGCAAGTTATTTTGGAAAAAATACATTTAGCCATGATTCAATGTTATTTTGGCTAGAAGTGGGTTACACATAGCCGGACTATATCGGGTCTCTATTTAACCTAGACGGTGAAATGAGGGCTATTGCTTGCTGGGTTGTCTCTTCATAGTTTGCAAGAGACATTTAATAAACTGAGCGTATTTGATAAACTGAGCGTAGCCTATTCATCTATCAATATATATAGGCTAACCTCATTCTTTTTAATGATCGGAAGAACGCGTATCGACCACCTTTACAGTACAATATGCATGTATGTCCATTTAAACTCGATTTTGGGTCAAATATGGATTATATCATGACACTGGCAAGAATATGGTTACATTTAAAGATGTTGTGCCAAGCATGAGAATGCTACGTTCAGCTGCTTTTGAAATAACATGTTTTTTTCCACTTCCTGAAAAGTAACCGTTTTGGACATACGTGAGTTTCATCGGGCAGCGACGATATATTAAAGATACTAAATCAGGCATGTACTGGCCATCGGGACTACCGGGAGATTCCCGGTGGGCCGCGGTCTGGTTGGGCCGGCGGCCCGGCGCGTTATGTATTTTGTTTTTAAATCATTATTAATTGTAAATATATTCTATCGTAAGTATATTGATAAATTGTCCAATTCCGGACTTATGCGTCTCTCTCATGAAGCCGCATGAAGCTGACGCGAGCTAAGAGACTGACAGGTCTGACTGTCTGACACTGGCCAATCGGAATCAAGTTCAGATTCTATACCTGAGAAGCGGCCGCTTACACCATGTCCTAACTACACACGACGCCACGACACGCGATAAAAGGTATCTTTTCCATGTAAATCAGAGTTTTTGTCCTAACCAGACGCGACGGCGACATGCGAAGTTTCTAATTTAGAAACGTTCCTATTTCTGCGACGTCGCGGCTGACAGAATGAAGAAATTACACTGGTTATGAGTACACATTATTTATTTTTAGTTAAAAATAGGTCACTGTGCCACAAGCCATAACGGATAATTTACCTCAGATTTTGAAAGCATGTAATATTATAGTGTTCAAAATGAATTCTATGCAAACATACGACTGTATTTCATAACAACGATAACTTGAGGCAGATGCCACCAAATGTGTTAAAATAAATGTATTATTTGCTGGACTTAAGTGAAAAGGATAGCCATTTAATGACCATAGCACATAGTTGATGTGAAAAAATGAGTATTTTGCATATAAATATGCACATAAATACATATTTTTTTCAATTTGTATCCCTGAAAGTGCCTGGCAGAAGCCTATACTGTCTGTGTCATAAATGTGAACATAATATTATCTACTGTCTGTGTCATAAATGTGAACATAATATTGTAACAGAATATTCTTATGCTATATTATATAAACTATATTTCATGAGGTGAAACATCACTGCCAGGAGCTACAGAATATATATTTCTGTAGGTCCTCACCGTGATGTTGCACTTCATGAAATATATGTAGTATAGCCTAAGAATATTCTATTAGAATATTAAGTGACACATAAACAAGCTCTTCAGCACACTTCTTTTTGACAGTCAAAGCGGGGGTTATGTTTTTGCACGTCATGTAGAATAACCCTAAAAGCACCAAGGTGGCGGTGCCACCGGCTAAATATATATATATATATATATATATATATATATATATATATATATATATATATATATATATATATATATAAATATAGCTGCGAGCAGCGATTGCGGGCCAAAGCCGGCGGTACCGCCATCCCGGTGCCTTTAGGTAACTAAAGGCACCGGGGTTGCGGTGCCACCGGCTTGGGCCCGCAATCGCTGCTCGCAGCTATATTTATATATATATATATATATATATATATATATATATATATATTATCATATTATTATGGTTTCGTGATTTATAGATGTATAATTTTGTGTTAAACTATTTTTGTTATTTATTTTAATATTCTTTGTATTTGGTTCATTCAAAAGAAGACTAGGACAAAGGTGATTAAGAAGATGGTTGAAACATGCTGGCAGTGTTGTTATGTATCAGCTAATCTAAGCACTTTTTTATCATTTCAACCATTAAACAAACATTTTGTCCCATTGTTTTTCCTATCATTATTAAAGGCAAGCATGGATGGCACCTCCAACAAAATCACAGACACCCTCCACCCCTCAACTTCGAATCCGGTCACTCTATTCATCAAGTCCTGTCAATCACAGCACAAAGATATATAAGTGGCTGCTTACCTCACTCATGTGACTACTCATCTGGCATCCCTCCTTAACCTCATCCTCACTTATATTTCTACCATATATTGATTTCATTGATTAAGTAAAGTCTGAGCTTGTGCATGAGCGTTTCTATTACGCACAGCAAACCAAATCTGTTTACCCTCATCATTCTCAAGGATCAACCCATATCAAACACTGGAAAGGTTTTAACTCTTACTACTTTAGCTGACGCTTTTATCTGGAGAAACCAGGGGATAAGTGCCTTGCCCGGTGGTGAACGCTCATCGCGAAGTTCAAGCCTTTACCCAGCCCAGATCTTTAAACTTTAGGTTAAACCACCACACTCAAACATTTAGTGTACGCATCTATCCGAGACCAAACATGCCATGACGGTTCAATACCAGTATCAATAACAATACAACCAAAGTAGAAAAACAAAACAAAAGAACAAACCTGTGGCAAGTTTCGTTCGATGCAGAGCCGGCATAGACCGTGGATTGTATGCATCGCTCAACGCATATACGTCCACCTACATCTACGGCGCTCTTTTCTGTGACTTGAATAAAAGTAAAGTCACACAGGTGATGCTGCTTCCCTTTGCAGTCGCTCTAGTGCGGCTATGCATGCCCACTCATGGGAACTGCTCTGAGCAGAAGAATGACAGGAAACCACCTTCCACCCCCCCAGTCAGTGGCCAGGCAGTATGTCTGCACTCGATAAGCCAACATGTTTCCTGAGTAGCTCTCAACAGTAGTGGCTGAACTCACTCTCTCTGTGCAGCGAGATGGAGCTCACTCAGATAGGCTTGATTTAGTGTAAACACAAACATGCATTATGAGCCAGAAACATTAAAGTGCGCACAATGTTTGTTTAATGAGAAGCTGGACAAGCATAGGCTGACAGACATGGAGGACGTCCAACCCTTGCACAACACCTAGATTCACGAAAACAGTGTTGAAATTTCCAAAATCCATTATTCTGATATACACTCAAGCAGGTTCTGTGCAAAACCGACACAATAATTTCAGCAAATCACCATAACCCATAGTTTGTTTATCTCTTACATCACCTTACTACCGATGTTCCAGATAAAACCAGTTATCGCTAATAAGAAATCCCTGGAAGGTCAACAGCGCAATCTGAAAAATGGATTTTCGGGAAGAGAGGAAGGAAATGGAAGAATGATTAGCTGAATATTTGACCGGCCTCCACGTAAAAATGCAGGGAACCAGCAAGAGTGTCAGTGGAGCGGGAATCAAACAGGGATAAATCATAAACACAGTGCAGGATTGGGCTTCCTATTGCAGCCACTTTGTTGGCTTTTCCCGTTTCCCAGCTTTGTCTGAGGAGAACAGAGCGGGCGGAGAATAGTCCTGGGAAAAGTTGCTCACTAAAGTGGATGGGAGGGTTTAATGAGCAAGTATGTGTGTCGCACATATCCAAAAGTACATCCATACACCTCCTCATATTTCTACTGTCCGTCACATTAGCACGCACCACAGAGTAACGTGAATTCCCAAGCTGATGGAGTCACATTTCTGATGGCTAATAAACTCTTCTGAGTTTGCATGCAGCATCATTAGTTCTTTTAGTTGTTGTTAGCTTAGCATTAGTCTTCGATGATAGTTTCTAACATTACAGCCAAAGCTATTTACTACAAACAATCCAGCAATAGCAAAGGAATTGTGTTTAAACGCCAGTATTGTTAACTAAAAATAAAAAAAAAATAAAGCTTGAAATATATATACAGATATATATACTATTATTTCAAGCTATATTTTTTTATTTTTAGTTAACAATACTGTATATATATATATATATATATATATATATAACTTGATCAAAATAAGTTGAATTAGAAGTGCTACAATTAATAACACTAAAACTGAAATAATGTAAATAGATATTAAAATATGAATTAAAATGGCAAATGCACATAAACAAAACTTCTAAAACATAAACTAAAATTAAAACAAATTTCAAAGCAAATTTCAATTCCTGTGCAAATCTAAACTGATCAACTGGTTGGTTTAGAGGCACTAAAGAAACTAAAGAATAGCATTACCCATAATATTTTTCAACCTTTTTTTATACAACCTACACAACATTTAAAATGCCAACAATCCATAAATCCTAAATAACATCCTACACTGTAAAAAGTGAAAAAAAAATATACATGTATATATTTCTACATGATCTGAGAATTAAAATAAAGTAACACTGGGTTTCTTTAATACAAATATTTTGTCTTTAACAATAAAAATGAATGAATGAGTTTAGATGTTACATCTCAAAGCAAATTTTAAGCTAAAAATGCAAGCCTACAAAAAAATAAACATATGAAAATAAATTACATGACAATAAATTACAATGAATTACACTTACTGTAAATGACTGCATGTTCTCTGGACTTGTGGTATTGGGTCCAGCTTCATAGTTGGATGCAGCAGCTTCTGAAAGATACACAAGAGAGTCCCACGAGTCCCAACCAGATAGACTGCTCTTTGAGTACATCTTAGCCCTGGGTAGAAATATCTCTAATCCAGAACTCGTTCAGAAAGAGGACAGCAGAATCCGGTCAACACTATCTGCAGGCTTCAGCTGAAAGTGAGTGTGTCTACACCATGAGAGATGAACTCAACCTGAATCCCTTTGACACAGAGCCGACTGCCCCAGAAAAGAGAGAGAGAGAAAGAAATCTACTACCCTAAAAGCGTTACCCCCACCCCGACATCCAGCGACAGGCTCCCCCACTTTGTAACCATAGAGATTATGCTCCCAGGAAGCAATGTCTTTTTAAACATTCTTCATGGAAACAGCATTCAAGAGGGACACAATACAGCTGGCTCTCTATTAAAGTCAGCCCAGTGCCTTGACTCAAGCCCCCCTTCTCTCTCTCTCTCTCTCTCTCTCTCTCTCCTCCTACACCTCTCTCTCTCTAATCAAACTTAATCTCATCTGAATTTCTCTGACGGCACACGTGTCATTCTGTCCACACCCCAGGAGTAAAATCGCTCATTTTGTAAGCAATAATTAAGATGATCTCTTACAGGCGATGGGACAAAAAAATGCCTTCGCATAAAATATTACATGTTTTTTTCATCGCAAAGTTCCCTACGGAGCGGCAATGGGAGGGAAAGAAGATCCCTAAAGTGGATTTAAACTAACTTAGACACACTATGACGATTTAGCCTTTTAATTCTCATTTAATTCCAGTGGCTCATCACAGTGCACACAGTGTGTCAGCCCAACTGGCCCCTGGCTCTTTATTACGGCTCTCCGCGGGGATGCTGTACATTTCAACACCGAGCCCTCTATATCTCTCCTAGAAGTGCAGGCAAGGCTTGTTCATTTAAAGGAGTAGTTCACTTTTAAAAAAAACTTTTGCTGATAATTTACTCACCCCCATGTCATCTAAGATGTCCATGTCTTTCTTTCTTCAGTCGAAAAGAAATTAAGGTTTTTGATGAAAACATTCCAGGATTTTTCTCCATATAATGCACTTCAGTGGGAACCAAACGGTTCAAGGTCCAAACTGCAAACTGTTCAAAGGGCTTTAAACGATTCCAGATGATGAATAAGGGTCTCATCAAGCGAAACGTTCGCTCATTTAAAAAAAAAATAACAAAGTTTAAGTTTTAAAAGCTCAAATGCTCACCTGAGCTTAGTGATCTGTGATGACTCTACTGTTCGAACTCGTTCATCAAAATGAACGAATCTTTTTCCGAGTCAATTCGTTCATTTCGTTCGTTGAATATACCAAATCACATGAAAAAAGATTTGTTCATTTTCATAAACAAGTTCGAACAGGAGAGTCACGAACGCATATCACAGAACAGAGCAAGGCAACCTTGACTGAAGAAAGAATGACATGGATATCTTGGATGACAAGAGGGTGAGTAAATTATCAGCAAAAGTTTTTTTTTTTTTTTAAAGTGAACTACTCCATTAACACACCATTTGGTGAGAAGTAAAACAAGAAAATTCCATTCAGACTCAGGGATCGTGATACAAAAGTAACTTTCGCTGCAAGGAGCTTGTTTGGTTTTAGCAAGGTCAAGAATAAGCATGTCCTCCTCCTCATATTTCTAGAGTCAGTTACATTAGTGTGCAGACTGCAGAGCAGATTTTATTCCCAAGCTGATGGAGTCACATCTCTGATATGGGTGAAAAACTCCATTGACTACACGCAGCACCAGAGACTTTAGCCATTACAGCTGTTAGCTTAGCTTAAATCTTTAAAAATACTTTCTAACGCTACAGCCTTGGCTATTATCTAATCTGCTGTTGTTTGTGCAAATCGAAACTCATCAATTGGTTGGTTTAGAGACACTAAAGAATCTTGATAATAGATTATAGAATATAGAATGCTTGGTAATTTAACTTGGCATTTGGTAATAAGTAAAACATGAAAATTCCATGTAGACTTATAAGGATTTGGATACAAAACTAACTTTCGCTGCAAAAAGCTGGTTGATGCAATGTCAAGAACATCTGTTCTCATCTGATCTGCTGTTGCTGAGGAAAAACTGCCATGTGGAATTTGTCCGTCTTCATTGTTAAAGGTTATCAGAGAGTGGCTACGATCCAGATGCAAAAAAAAAAAAAAACAGAAAAAGAGAAAGAAACGGCATTTAATCTCACCAGCAGTCGGTCTGATGCGACGTGAGGCCACTTTTAGATGTTTGCTCCTGCCCAGCTCCTCTCCAAGGAGATAATACCAACCTCTGATCTCCTGTCAGCAGAAAATGTGAAAGATACAATTACACATAGAAAGCCATGGGAAGAAGATCCTCTTTCCTTCACCAAGTTTTACATTTGTAATATCTGATGACTTGTAAATGCATCTCTCATTAAAAGTATTAAAATGAGGCCCTGTAGTTGTCTGCAGCGCTCTGTTGTGTGCTTGTTTGTAGGGTTTTGAGACCTTTGTAGATGTAAACAGCTGATGCCCATTTTACACTCCGGCTCAGCCAGATGGCATTGTGTTATATAAAACATCCATCGGGCATGATCTAATTTTTCCTAAAATGACACCCTCTGAGAAAGGATTTACTGTCTTAACACATGAGTATAAAACTCTTACATTTGACAACGGTACATAATGTAAAGGAACAGGGATATCAGATGGGATATATCTTGTTTTATTGTGCAGACGAGCATGCAGAATAAAGTCACTATGCCAGCTTGTTTGCGGTATGCTGCTTTTGGTAATTGTAGGTCATTTTTCAAGCCTCAATGAGCAGTTTCGTCGCCGCTTCCCCCACTGTGTAATTAGATGATGGTGTGGTGGAAATGCTTTGACAAGAGGAGAATGAAATGAAGAGGAACATTTCGTTAGAAAAATATTAAATTTTATCTTTCTTAAAGAACGTCAAACCTAAGTGGTGTTACAATAAAAAATAACATTTTGGTTTTTATATATTCTGCATTAATTAGGTCAAAAGTGACAGTAAAGACATTTATAATGTTAATAAATTAAATCTGTTAAAACTGACTCAGCAGTCTCAGCTCAATCCATTGACAATTTAGCAGCACCCCTCCACCACCCTTCTCCACCCTAACTACTTATATTGGGGGAGTACTCAGGGTTCGGGTCGAACTCCGAGGTTGGAGCCCTCCACCCGGACAGCACACCAAATACGCATTAAACTTTACCCACTCTAATTGTATGTAAGTGTGAACCCGTGAATTAATGTATGAGTGGTGGGAGAAAAAACAAACACACACACACACACACACACACACAAAAGAAAAACCAATAACCATTGCACTAATACTACTGTAAATTGTAGCCTATGTAACCTCTTAAAGCATGAATCAATATTCTGTCATATTGGTAAAACTAAAAATCCAAAATGATTGACTGGGTAAAATCATTATGGGTAAATGTTAACAACAGGATATTCCCCTAACAATGGATTGGAGCAAACGCACACCTTTTGGAGATGAAGGTTAGAGAGGAAAACTTCATAAAGACAAAAAACTCAGTGTGCAGTTCCATTTTGCTTTTACAACAGAATATTTACCTTAGATGAGGTGATGAGGGAGTGGACACCAAAACTCATACAGCCCAGGAAGTCACTGCGCCTGTGGGCAAAATCAAACACTCTAAAACACAACAACAGGCGTGAATCTTCAAACTCCTGATAACGTCACAATGATATTCACTCAGTTAACCCCACTTAGATCATGTTGTTCACTGCCCTGTGACACTGCTGGTGTAGAAAATCCAGCCAATAATATTGATTTTGTACTGAGTAAATGTGGCATTTGCAGCATGAAGATAAAATACATACTAGAATAAATGTACTTATGGTACACATATAACTAGCCTTTATCTACAATTGTATTAATGAAGAAAATCAACATGTGAGTAAAAAAAGGGTAAGGTCCTACCTGGAAGTTCGATTGCGATTCCACACTGTTAACAACAACCGCTTCTTCTGATCGTCTTCATCCACATCTCTGCAACAGAAATGCAACACTTAAAAAGCTCATTCATCAATGTCCAGCTTCATCCAAAAACACAATGGCCTTCTCCTCCTAAGACTTGAAAAAGACAGCCTTTCTTTCAGCTAACAAGAGAGAGCCAGGAGACCCAGCCCTAAAGTCTCAGTTGAAAAGACTGATTGAGAAAGAGGCTGTCTGACAAGGTGTTAGAGAGCACATGAGGCTTAGCATAAATTATTCTACTATAAGATAACACGACACTCTTCCACTTCCTTTTTTTTAAAAACAATATTACACGTGCTCTGTCGGTAGCGAGCGACAAAACTCTAAAAGAATCACTCACAACATAAACGTCTCATTGAAAACAGGACTCTTGCAGTCCAGAACAGTCCTGGTCTTCCATCGCTTGCTGTGGTCCACATCTGGAGCAATGCAAATCTGGAATAAATAAACTATTAAGTGCACTAGTTTAACATTGCTAGTGGATATATTCACCATATTCAGAGGGAAAATCAATCAACACTTGAATCATGAATTAAGTGGACAGCTGCCAACACAACTGATGCTTTCTCATGCCTGAAACCTGCTCAGGCTGACATGAAAACGAGTTCATTTCAAGGGCAGACATCCACAGAGGATTATGCGACAAATAATGACACAAATAATAACACATCATCACCAACTGGGAACGGGAAAGTTACTGCTGTCTCTCTGCTGAGAGAAAAATAGTATTTTATGTGGTTCACAGTCACAGGACCTCATGTGTCAAAATACGGCCTGCGTTGCTTATGTCAAAATGCTCACCTTCACATATGAGTCACATGGTCTGTACTCTCTTGCCATGAGTCCTCTGGTCTCTAAAACTTTAAAGAAAAAAACATGATAGAATGATTAAAAAAATGCTGTTATTGGATTTAATTGCCGCAAAATGAGTAATTCAATTTAATCAATTATGAACAGTGTTGGGGGCAAATACAATCATTCGAGTTATGTAATCAGATTATATTTTCAAGTAACTAGTAAAGTAACACATAACTTTTAAATTTACAAGAAAATATCTCGATTTTTTTTTTAAATATGAAACGCAAGTTACTCCCATTAATTGACTGACACCTTTCCTGTCCACAAGTTGAGATAGGAGTAAGGTGCATAGCCTTTGTGTGTGCTGTCTAAATGTCATTATTGTAGTTCTAGACTCATTTGAGCATGAATTTACTCATCTCTCTTGCGCAAAAACAGATTGAGCATTCCTAAAAATGAATACTTTGGATATTACATAAACCCGCAATAATTCAAATTACATAAAATTAATAATTAAAAATAATATTAAAAAAATTGTTTAATGACACAAAATATACTTTATGTATTTAATCTCACTTTATGAATCAGTGTCTTTGCTCCTGACCTTCAATGATCCAATTTAATCATAATAATAAGTAAAAATCTACAGTATAGACATGAATTTAATTTCCTTTAGCCTGAGGCTTATTTAACTTTTGTTGTGAAAGAGCCTTTTTTTGTTATTAAAAAAAAAAACAAGCAAGCAAGCCCTGCCCAGTTGAGAAAAAAGCACACTCTTAGAAGAAAAGGTTCTATATAGAACCTTAAAAGGTTCTAAAGTGCTACGTATTTGGAACCCCTAAAATGCAATGCATGTGAATGATCACAAAATTTAAGATATGGGGGTTAAAAATGTAATTAATCAATATCAGACGAAGAGTGCCATTTCAGTTTTTATCCTCCAAAAATCAGCATGATTAAAATGTGATATTAAGTTACTACAACAGTTTAATGAACAATAATTTAATTACAACTGCAAAATGTTGCAGAATAATGTAATATATGAATGAATAATAGCCTATAAAGAACCTCTTTCTTGTCATTATCATCATTTTTTGCATAAAAGGTCCTTTGCGGTTGAGTAAAGAACCCTATGCTACATATATAGAACCATTTTTTCTAAGAGTGCATTTCTTTCCATTAAAAGTAACTAAATATGCAATTAGTTATCTTTTAGGGAGTAACATAATATTGTAATGCATTACTTTAAAAAGTAACTTTTCCCAACACTGATTATTAATGTATGATGAAAGAAGGTTACCTGTAAGAGTAAGCACAACCACATGTTGGTCTTATTTTGATCAAACAAACTGTTAAACTTCAAAAGTACAAAGTACAAAATCTGTCCACAATGATGCTTACTTTGAACACAGAGCCACCCACTTCCCGGAGTAACTGTTAGTTTGAGTTGACCTGTGGTCAATGGGGGAAAAAACAACAACAAATGATACAGACACAGCATAATAAATTAATAATAATAACAACTTTTTTAAAATTAACAATATATATATATATATATATATATATATAAAAAAACATTCAAAAGTTTGGGGTCGGTAAATGTTATGCTTTATGCTCACCTATATTTTCACACCTTTAAAGGCTGCCTTTATTTTATTATTTCAAACAATAAAAGCATCGTGAAATATTATTACAATATAAACGTCTATGTTACTAATTTAACCCCTGTTCCCTGAAGGAGGGAACTGAAACATTTCGTCAGAAGTGAACTGATAAATTGGGATCTCGCCTGAGAGCTACCTCATTCCACTTCACCTGCTGGGGCGGAGAAAGGACAGGGTTTTAACGCAGAGAGAGTCGATCACTGCTGTTCCTTCTTACCTTAAAGCCACAATCTGTACTTTTTCGGCTTTAAAAATAGCAAAAATAACTGTATCTATGTTATATATTTCTATTAGATGTGTACTTACATTATCCCGACAGTTTCCACCAACTTTCAAATACGGAGAAATTTATAGTTTAATTCGAAGACACGGGACGTTTCTTTATTTCCGTTTCGTCGTCCGTCTATGGCGTCATATAACCTTTGACTCCTCTATTTTCTCTAACTTTCTTGCGGAACCTGGCGAAACCACCAAACACAAAGGAGAACACTGGACTACCGCCAAGAAAGCATAGAAAATGACGAAGAAAAAAAAGTAAGACGTATTTTTATGCGTGTAAATCACGTGCCCGCTCACGAGCGCTCACTCAGACGAGATGCACTGTCCCCCGGTGTGCTGCTCAGTAACCGGTCGTCTCATTCAAATCAGCCAACTGTTGCTGTTAGCGAGCCGCGCACATTGAATACTCATATGAGTCAGGTTGCGAATGTACGTGCCCGCTTTAGCGCGCTCATGCTTACTAAATAAACGCCTCACCTCCGGCGCAAGCTCTCACTACATTCCCTTTAGCCTTTAGCACATAGTGGATGCATAACGCAAACCCAGTCAAACGTTTGACTGCAGTATCTTACATGCTTATAAAATCCGGTGTGCCCGAAAAATGTTCTAAAATAGGTCATTCATTGAAGAGAGATGCCGTATATCCGTATATTTTGTAAAAACGATCATGTCATGTCATGAGCTGAGCTGGTTGTCAATGACAGCGACAACAACTCCCGTGAGCCCACGCTCTTTCCTGACGTCATCAAAGTACGTCTTTGTTATTATGTGAAATGAGTGACCCCTGGCGGCCAAAAAAAATTACATATTGTACGTTTAAGTGAGGCACTGGAAAAGCATGGCTATTCTAAACAGAAGGGGGCGCCTGTAGCGAGGTCACATTTTCACATAAATATGGACTGACCGTTAGGGCAGTGCTACATATGGAAGGTCTCTGTGGTAGATCCAGCCTAGCTGGGTGAAATCAATATACCAGCAGAGATAGCAGAGCAGGCTCTGCTAAAGCCTTGTTCACACTACATGATTTTAAAATGTCGGGCTGAACTGTGTGGTTTACACTACATGACTTGCTCTCTGTGAAATCAGGAATGTTCAAGTTGTTTAGCTGTTCACACCACACAACACAACGTGATTGATCCACAACAGGAGGTAACGCACTACACAAGTTGACAACACACTACATAGAGATTAGCCTGGATGCCAGCCCGAACTCCGCCCACAACATTTTTTTGGTCGGGAAGTTCGGTCTGGATTCGATCCATTGAGGAGTAATTATGATCAGACAAGAAACGTTTGGGCCAATCAAATTGACAGGGCGGGCTTTATACGATGATGGACAGATGATCTGCAGGGACGTAATCATCACGTTATCAAAGAGAGCTTAACTGGTTTCCCTCAGAGATGACTGCAGCTGGAGAATTAAGATGTATAGATTCCGCTGTCGCGTCTGTTGTAAAATAATTCGACAGCGCATTCATTTTAACAGACAAACAGAGAACTGCAATCAAGGCATTTGTGGATCGGAAAGATATTTTTGCCATCCTTCCCACATGATTTGGCAAAAGTGTAACTTATCAGCTGGCTCTGACGGTCGCTGAGAAGATGGGACGTAATGAAAAGCCTGTGGTCGTTGTGGTTTCTCCTTTGGTCGCACTCATCATGGAGGAGTAAGTAAAAGAAGCAACACTCGTTATTTAACTTCTAAAATAAGTAAAGTTAGGCTACGTTCTGTAGTTGACAACTGTATGCAAAGTAGTTCACTTACTGCGTTACTCTGATTGGTTGTAGTTTTAGCCCTACAGAGCAGTTTCAGACTCATATTCCGACAAGAATATGAGTATGACGAAGTCAGGCTACATAGAGATACAACCACGATCGTATGATAAGAGCAAATCATTTGTGACTAATGAGAGCTGTTTCAGTCGTATCATGGTACAGTCTAAATCCTGAAAATAATCAAATAAATAACGAATTGACAATAACTCTGTCACCCAACGATTCTATCTTGTCTACAAACCACGTTTTGTCACGAAAAACCATGCAATAAAATGAACCAGAAATGACGCGAAACAGCACATGCGCCAATACCCAGCGAATATGGATGTCAGACAGAAACTAGTGCTGCACACTGTTTGCATGATGATTTGCTCTGAGAAAAAAATGCAAAAAAAAGAAAAAAAATAATATTTACCCGGTGACCTCAACCCATGCCTTGCACTGATTGGCTGTAGCTCATGACATCACTGAGGTTGAGTAGCGTCTTCGCTGTGTTGTTGTATCTTTCATACTAACATATTGGCAAGCGTTCATCGCCCACTAATCCCCCGCGATTTGCACGCGATAAGCGATAAGACCCTGACCTGTCGGCGAGCTCAACAATTTGCAAATCGGGCTTAAAGGATTAGTTCACTTTTGAAAAAAACTTTTGCTGATAATTTACTCACCCCCATGTCATGCAAGATGTCCATGCCTTTCTTTCCTCAGTCGAAAAGAAATTAAGGTTTTTGATGAAAACATTCCAGGATTTTTCTCCATAACGTCACGTAATACGTAATTACGTTCAAAAGGTCACGGGCGACGTAGCCGGAAGTACAGAATCAAAATCGTCCGACATCGTTGTTTTACCTTTTAATTCCCTTTTTTTTGGAAACGGCGTTTGAGTTAGTTTGCACGTTCAACCTATGCGTTCAACTTACTGACGTCGCCCGTGACCTTTTGAACGTAATTACTTATTACGTGACGTTACAAACGCGCCTCACAGAATAGAGCAAGGCTAGCATTTGTCCTTAGAAAAGTTACATTTTTGGAATAAGTTGTGAAATAACCGATCGTTTCGAATGATAAGGCCCTTATTCATCGTCTGGTGTCGTTTAAAGACATTTGAAGCTGCATCTGAAACTGTTATTAACTGTCTTTTGGACCTTGGGCCGTCTGGTTCCCATGGACGTCCATTATATGGAGAAAAATCCTGGAATGTTTTCATCAAAAACCTTAATTTCTTTTCGACTAAGGAAATAAAGACATGGACATCTTGGATGACATGGGGGTGAGTAAATTATCAGCAAAAGTTTTTTCAAAAGTGAACTAATCCTTTAAAATCCTGTAGTGTGAACTTGGCTTAAAGGGTTAGTTCACCCAAAAATGAAAATTTTGTCAGTATTTACTCACCCTCATATTGTTCCAAACCTCTATGTGTTTATTTGCTCTGCTATACACAAAGGAAGATATTTGGAAGAATGTTTTAATCAAACAGATCTCATTCCCCATTGACTACCATAGTAGGAAAAAAAATGCATACTATGGTAGTCAATGGGGAATGAGATCTGTTTGATTAAAACATTCTCCCAAATATCTTCCTTTGTGTTCAGCAGAACAAATAAACACATAGAGGTTTGGAACAACATGAGGGTGAATAAATACTGACAGAATTTTCATTTTTGGGTGAACTAACCCTTTAAGGGAAAGGTACAAGCTCACCGACAGGGAAGCAGTACCATGGAAGAAAACACATGTGGGATCACCCGTAGGTGAATCACAACACATGGGCTTTTCTGACCTATTCTAAGCCTTCACCTTCTGGGCATACGCACGAGCGTTATAGTGTCGGACGCCTCCGTCACGTCTGGGTGCCAAGAGTGCTGAAGGAACTCCATTCAGGGTTCGCCAGGTGGGGAACTCACCCGTGGAGCAGATAAGCGCATGTATTAAATCCTAGGAGGGGAGTGGTGCTGCAAACGAGACACCAAGCTGGTCCTCCAAATTATTAGCTACTAATAGCCAGTAAACGGGAGGACACAGGCTATACAAGGAGATTCTAAAAACCCTTTCAAAAGTGTTAGGTGTCCCCCAGCCCACAGGTCTACACATGTCTGTCAGCGAGTGCCTCACTGTTAGGGTCCAATCCACAGGAAAAGGCAACAGTCAGAGTGTAGTGAGCACCCCAAGCCAGATGTTAAGACAACAACATGCCTGGACACTTGCATTAGGGGGACTCCTGGCCACAGAAAAGCAAGGTCGGACCCTGTGCCACCCAGTGCTGAAGCGGCGTGGCCTGGTAGACTTGCAGGGTTACCATCACACGAAGGCGGCCTGTCCAGCAGCACTGTAAGCCATAGCAGCCAGATCTGCTGTTGTCTCACAGGTGTTGCAAGGCTTCCAAGTCCCACTTCAGGCAGTTTGCACTGCAGCGTTCTCTTTTAGGAGAACTGCATGAATGGAGAGATAGCTCTTTTAGAAGCAACCACCACTGGCGCGCCATCCCACCAACACTCTCTGAAGAGCTTCTTCCTGTTCGTTGTACATACTCGATCAATGATTGCAGAGCAGAATATTCAAAAGCTTGAATGGGTGAGTTCAGCATACTTCCATTCAAACCCGCTTAGGGGGTGTTATTTTTGACGCAAATATCACTCGCCAATGTCCATTGGCATGTTTTGTTTATACTCTAAGGTGATTGGGCTTTCAGACGACATCCCAATTCGACAGTTCACTTCTTACGCAGTCGAAAGTGACTAATAGGGAACATCTGTTTTCCATGATTGTGGATACATGGGAAATAACTTAAATTCACTGTAGTCTTTTTCATCAAAAAACCTGTCAAGAATTTACAGGTGTAATGGCAAGTCCAAATTAGGAGAGCACACCATATGAGTCAAAAATACGAACACACCAGTTAATATTACGTTTCTGATTAACTATGTTCACTGACACACATATTCCCTCCAGACTGCAGCAAAGCCTGGCCATCAGATCATTTTTTGCCACAACACTGTGTCATGCGCAGTCAAACAAAACTAAGTCTTTTCAGCTAGATCAGTGGTTTGTCATACTGTGATCGGTGGACCACTGGGGTTCCATGAAAGACTTACAGTGGTCCACAAGTCAATTTGTGGACCACTTTAAGTCAATGATTACATTTTTAAAATATATTAAAGTAGAAAACAGTTATTTTAAATTGTAACAATATTTCACAATATTACTGTTTTATT